>CM062365.1:36386920-37586920 GCA_031216115.1 Senna siamea | reverse complement strand
AAGCTCACTTGCCTTCTTGCTTTGTGTGTTGCTTTAGCACTTTTACTTGGCCATTCCTTCTGAATTCATTTGTTCAGCAGCAGTTCTATAATCAAACAAAAGTTTGCTTACATTACACCTTTGCTTGCAATTTCAATACTAATTGATCTTTTCCAAGGTGTATTATCAGGTTTGAATTCCTCATCATCTTCCTTTAACTTGAAATCCATCTTCAAATAATGCTTAGAAAATGATAAATATTTTGATACTTCAGGAGTCGCCAGAGGATGTGGTTGGCAGCACTTGGTTGTTTTTATCAACCTTGCAAATTTTTATCTCATTGGATTACCTATATCCTGCCTCCCTGGATTTAAGTTTAAACTATATGCTAAGGTGAAGTACTATGTTCAATATAAGAGTTTATTATCTTACTATATAAGTAAATTACATTAATATTGATGTTTGAATAAATTATACTTACTGCTTTTTTAATTTGAAAAATTATACCAACCATTTATCTAATTTATTTTCTATCAATAAAGATAAATTTTTATATAGAATAAAGCTTTGATTTTATTTTTAATATAATAGAAAATAAAGTTAAATTTATACAAATTTAAATAACCTAAAGTAAGGAAGAATGGTAAAATTCGTGAAATATGACAAAGATAAGAATAAAAAAAAATTTAGGCCTTAATTCATTTAGGGTGAATTATTTATTTATCTCTTTTAATCTTTTTTATTATTTCTCTCTTACTTTAAAATTTTATCATGTAAAGTACTTAACAGATTTTTTTTAATTTATACTAAGTTTTAACATAAAATTCTTAATATTATTATAAAGATAGATAAATTATATTTTAGAATGATCAAACATCATTTAAAATTTTAACTTTATTAATAAAAATAAATAAATAAATTTTTGTATCGAGGTATCAAATTTTGAGATGTCAAATGTAATTTTTAAAAGAAAAGAAATATAAAATGTAAATTTATCAAACTTGGTCACGAGAGGTCTTCTTCTATCTTAAAATAGTGCTCTGTGTGATGGATTTCATTATTCTTTTTCTGATGACTTTCAGAGACATCATTTTAAAATTATTTAAGGTACTAAAAATGAAGTAAATGTAAATCTCATGAGGCACCACATTTATTTGAAGACACTTTAATAAAATAAGAAAAAGTTAGTTTATACAAGATAGATAAGTTAAATATAATTTATAATTAAACCCACTTTTATCTTGCTCAGATAATTCTTTAAATGTCTGATTGATTTGATATACCTATTTTTGTTTGTGTGTGTGTGTGTATATTAGTAAGGTCTATCTAATAATGCCTCTGAAATGAAGTATTTGATTTAATTGTTTCATGCTCATGAATCTAATTTATAATTTAGGGCTTATGGATTGGGCTGATTTGTGGGCTCACTTGCCAAGCTGGGTGTCTCTTACTTCTTACAAAGCGTGCCAAATGGACTAAATTGGGCTTGTTAGGGGCCAGATAGAGGCAACTATCTGTGTTTCTAAAGATTATCGACAAGTTTTTAAATCGTTAAAAATGAAATAGTATCTAAAATTATTGTATTGTTATTTATTCTTACTCTTCGTTGTAAAAGAAAAAGAAAGAAAGAGGAAAATCCTCTTATTTTGAGTGACACAAATATACTTATGTAACCAATAAGTTAGTTGAGGTATAAGCGGTCACATTTTTATAAGGAAGATGATACAAATTTAAATTTTAAAATGTGCATTTGTTAAAAAAATTTTACTCTTAATCTTACAAGAATTAATTTTAAGTCTAATATAACTTGAGAATGTAAGAGTTAAACCTATGTATACATATATTGCATTTAATAGATTCAATCCTAAATATACACTGTCGCACTTAACGAAATTGCTAAACTTAACTTGTGATATAGAGATAAAATCAATTGAGATGAACGCTAGTGACCATGGAGAGGTTACAATTCACAATACTCAAAACATTAAATCAAGAGAGAGTGAGATAGAGTGCCAGAAGAAGAAAAAAGTGCAGTTGAGGTATCTGTATATATAACAGCTAAAAGGGTAACTAATGTCATAAAGTGCAATAAACACTTGTAAATGTAATTATAGCAAACATCAGATAAATTGTTTAACATTAATCCATAAAAATTTTCAACATTTTTTCACTTGGATAAATTCACACACATAACTCTTTCACTATCAGTGAATAATTTGATAGAATAAATATTGACTTATAATAAACTATAAGTTGGGTCCTCAAAATATCCAAAGAGGTTGCAAGTAATCAAATCTATAATTGGTTATTTATAATCAATTCAAAGAAACTAATTCATTCATGATACAAAGTTTAGAAATGAAATAATATAAGATTATTGAATCTGATAGAGATTACGAGTAATATAATAAAATCTCATTAGAGTTAAAAATGAGACAATACAAGATCACTGAACTCAATAAAAGATACTAATAATATAATAAAGTATCAATATCTGAACGAATGAAATACATCATGTATAGTTAAGATGTTAAGAAAATACATCAAAACTCATAAAGAATTAGTCTAGACTCCCACTAGACGAAGGCCATATCAAACTTCTATTAAAACCCATATAAGTTATATGATTTTTAAATACTCTTATGATTAAACCTTTGGTCAATGAATTTGCTAGTATATATTCACAAAAAAATGTAAACCAAACGAGTATAAGATTTAACAATATTTTCTCTTACAAACAAGAACTTAACATCAAAGTGTTGAGTGCGATTGAAGTTCCTGTGAATTTTAAGACAAGCATAAAATAGTGAACTGTTATAGTATATGGTTAAAAGACATGATATAAATTATAGAATAAACAAGATGCATGCTAAATATCAAATTTCTTAACCATAAAGCTCAGCTACCAATAGTAGAAGCATATGATATTTTATCCATTGCAGTCTTACTCATCATCATTTTGAAGACACTAAGATTTGGACAACTACTCACCTTTTTGGACAAATGTAGCACAAGGAGTATAAGAGTGCATGTTAAATTTCTTCAACATTCAATCAATGTAAGCTTTTTAAGACAAACTGAGAATTTCACGAGACCTGTCATGATGAACTTGAAGACCCATAACTGGAAAGCACTATATATTAAGGGAACATATCTTGTAGTGGAAGGGATGTAGGCCAGATTAATCATTTGGGGTACCATCAATATATTCTTCCCAAGAATTACAAACTAATTCATTTAGAGTGGTTTCACTTGAACAAAATTTTAGTATTACTGAAGTATTGAATTTTTAATAATTTTTTATATATTTGATTTTTAATTCATTTAGAATGGATTTTATTAGTGCAGATTTTATATTGATAAGAATTCACCTTAAATAAAATAGAAATCAAATATATATATATATAAAAAAATGTATCCCTTTAAATAATTTCACACAAAAATTTTAATACTCTCATAATACTAAATTTTATCCCTCTCCCTTGGAGAGAAAATATACAAGAAGGTGGAATGTTGGCATAATTAAAGAATTATTTATACCCCAAGAAGCCAATTTAATACTAGCTCTGCCTCTGTCATGGTGCAATGTGAGTGATAGATTAATTTGGCCTTATGAGAAGAGTAGTATATATGTATTATGTAAAAATTGCTTATCACTTTATAATGGAACAATCCAATTCCAGCGCTACAAACTCAGACCCAAAAATGTTCTAGTTGAAGATATGGCAGTTGACACTTCCTCCAAAGATTAACAATTTCATGTGGAGACTTTGTCATGGAGAACTTCCTACTAGATCTAAATTGGCTTCTAGAGGTGTTATATTGTGCAGTAACTGTCCGAAATGTAATATGGAAATTGAGAAAGAAATTTTGGAGGTAAGTACATGGATTGCTTTAGTTTTCTGAAGTATTTGAAAAAATAAGAACGAATTTTTGTTTCAACAAATAGATAGACATCCTACTAAACCAATGGAAGCAACAAAATATCTCTTCACATATCTGAAAAATATCTCTTTTTATCCTGATGGAAGTTGCCTAGAGCTGGTCATTATAAACTTAATATTGATGCTGCTTGCCTCACTAATTCAGATTGGAGTGTTAGAGCTGTTATAAGGGATGACAGAGGCAATTTGATTCTGGTGGTTGTTATTTACATGAAATCTCATGATCATGCTATTATTGTTGAGGCATTAGCTGTTAGATGAGTGTTCCATTTAGCTATACAATGCAATATTGATAATTTGAAAGTGGAAACAAATTGTTTACTAGTGGTTAAAGCTTTTTTTGCTCATCAAAAGGTTACTTTGGTGGACATCATAATTGTTAGAGAAAATGCACACAATAACAATATTTATAAGCAGAAGCACAATATCGCACTTTCCCGAATGTGTTGTTAAATGGGACAATTATGACCAATCTCAAGTGCCACAATATGGATAGCAATAATATCAACGATAATAAACCAAAATACAATAAAATAGAGCACACAAATATTTATGTAGAAATTCCAATACGGTAAAATAATCACGAGATCGCTAAACAACGGTGCTGAAACTTTCACTAATCACCAAAGTTACAAGTGGGTACAACAAATTTCTTCTCTAGTACACACTAGAAGCATTCAATCATCAAAGATATACTCTTTGGCACAAATAAATCTCCAACAAAAAAATCTAGATTCAAAACAGTACAAAATTTGTAGCTATGGATTATGGACAGAAAATACCAACTTATAGTGGTCAAATTGAAAAATTCCACGTTAGATTTAAAGAGGAGGAAGTCACGAACAACATACTAAAATTTTAGCCCGATTAGAGTTCGTTTGGTCGTCGATCAGAGGCAAAACAGGAGCTGCTGCAACACTCCCTTTCCTCATATTCTTGTTGTCTGATTTTTCCACTATTTTTCTCTTCCAGAAGCTTCTTATCTAAAATGAGTGTGTCCCGAATTTGTTGGCTATTCTTTGGTTAAAATAAAAAAAAACTCACATGGCCTAATGAGTGTGAACAATGCCTCTGCCCAAAAGATCTTATCAAGCTTGGATCTTTCATCTTTCCCTGTCCATACTGTCTATGGAACATCACCATTAAGAGGAACTAAATGAGAAAGATTGACCAAATACACTGCTGTGAACAATGCCTCTACCCAAAAGGACTTTGGCAGCTTAGCATGAAAGAGCATGCATCGAATTCTTTCTACAAGTGTTCTATTCATTCTCTCTGCAACTCCATTAAGCTAGGGTGTCTTTGGAACTGTCTTCTCAAGCTTGATACCTTGACTTTTGCAGTAGCTCTCAAATGGACCTCTTTACTTTCCACCATTTTTTGATCTTACAACCTTCAACTTTCGGCTTGTTTCTCTTTCAACTCTGGCCTGAAACTTCTTGAATGATGAAAGTACCTGATCTTTTGCCTTCAACACAAAGACCCACACTTTTTGAGAATAATCATCAATAAAAGAAACAAAACATTGAGCACTACCATGAGATTTTTCATCCATAGAACATACATCAGTGTGGATAAGATCAAGAGGATACCTTCTTCTAGATGAGGGGCAAGAATGAAATGCAATCCTGTGTTATTTTCCAGCTAAACAATCAACACATGATTTAATAGTCATACTTGAGACATCAGAGAGGTATTGTTTCTTACAAAGAATCTGCATGCCTTTCTCGCTCATATGACAAAGTCTTTTATGCCATAGATTTTTGGAGGAAGCATCAGCTACATTTGTCTCACTTCTGCAAAATTTAGCTTGCATTACTTAAAGAGTTCCTTGCTTCCTTTTACTCGGGCCATAATCAGATTCCCATTACAGAGCTTCACTTTTCCATCACCAAAGTGGCTACTATATCCCTCATCATTAAGCACTCCTAAAGAGATCAAATTCAATCTAATGTCTGGAATATGTTTGACATCTCTTAAAATGAGCTTGCAACCAGTGGAGCTCTCTAAGCATACCGTACCTATACCTATAATCTTCGATGATCCATCATTTCCCATTCTAACACTGCCAAAATCTCCGATGAAGAATAAATCATCACTAGTTGATCACCGATTTAAAATAAATCATCACTAGTTGCTAAGGCTGTAATATTTTTTTTCTTCTATTGGCTCCTCAGAGGATTCTACTTTATCCTTTCTTTCTTTGGATTTATCCCTCTTCATCTTTCTGCAAAATCTCTAAATATGATCTGGCTTGTTACAATAATGGAAAATGAATTTACCTGGCCTACTCTTGGATCTCCCCTTAGACTTTTCTATGTTATAGGAAGGTTTATTCTTACTTCTTCACCTATTGTCATATTGTGTAACATTGGCTGCAGACTTGTTGGAAAAGCCTATATCTTTCCTTCTGGTCTCTTCATTCAATAAGCTAGATTTTACAATCTCCATATTTAACTTGGCTTCTGGAGCAGAGTTATTGAGTGACACCACAAGAGTATCCCAACTTTCTGGCAATGAGCAAAGTAGTAATAAAACCTGCAGCTCATCATCTAATGACATTTTCATTGTAGACAGTTGATTTACCAAACTTTGAAAATCATTCAAATGCACTACTATGCAGTCACCATCTTTATATTCTATCTTCACAATTTTTCTCATCAATAATACTTTACTTAAGGCATTCTTTCTTTCATACATAGCCTCAAGTTTCTTCCACAACTCAAATGCATAAGTTTTATTGGCAATGTGTTGGAGAACAATGATATCTACAAATTTTCTAATAGTTCCAACAACTTTTCGATTCAAAATTTGCTAATCAATCTCTAGTTTATCATAATGTTTTGTTTCATATAAGATTGGTTCATACAAATCTTTTACATTAAGAATGTCTTCATTTTAGTTTTCCACACGGAGTAATTGCTAGAATTCAAACAAACAATCCTGTGTACACCTTTTTCATCCATTCTTTAACAACACAATCACAAAACAAATTCACAAGCTCTAAAAGAACCAGGCTCTGATACCATTTTGTTGGAAAAAATGTACACAATAACAATATATATAAGCAGAAGCACAATATCATACTTTTTCGAATGTGTTGTCAAACGGGCAGATTATGACCAATCTCAAACACCACAAACATGGATAGCAATAATATCAACAATAATCAACCAAAATGTAGTAAAATAGAACACACAAATATTTACGTGGAAACCTCAATACATAAAAAAAATTATGGGACCACTAAACAACGGTATCAAAAGTTTCACTAATCACCAAAGTTACAAGTGGGTACAACACATTTCTTCTCTAGTACACACTAGAAGCATTCAATCATCAAAGATATAATCTTTGGCACAAATAAATCTCCAACAAAAGAATCTAGCTTTAAAATAGTAAAAAATTCATAGCTATGGAGTCTAGATAGATACCAACTTACAGTAGTCAGATTGAAAATTTCCCCATTGGATTTGAAGAAGAGGAAGTCGCGAACAACATACTAAAATTTCAGCACGATTGGAGTTCGTTTGGTCATCGATTGCAGAAAAAACACGAGCTACTGCAACACTCCCTTTCCTCCTAGTCTTCTTGTTTGATTTTTCACTATTTTTCTCTTCCAGCAGCTTCTTATCTAAAATGAGTGTGTCCCAAATTTGTTGACTATTCTTTAATTAAAATAGAACAAGATCACGTGGCCCAAAGAAACAAATCTTACATGAATACTCAAAATAGAAAATAAGCCCATAAATAAATGAAACTTGGGCTCATTCCTCCAAGTTGGAGGGAATACCCAACAATAATAAGCGAATTTATTATAGTCACCATAAAAACTCACCGAATTTATTATGTCTGTTTGAGGGATGGACGAGGTAGAGATTGCCGCTAAACATGGAAAGCGATGAACCCAATCATCTCTATAAAGTGCATTGGTTGGTTAACAAAGTTATTCCAAACTAGGCAAATACCAGACCATAGCTTTTTTCCTCGCTTAATAAAGTCTTTCAAAAATTTATTTTTTAACATTTATAATAAGGCTAACTAGTCTAGTTAGAAGATTAGTTGAGAACTTAAAAATATTATTTTATTATATTATTTAATGTGTTTTAAGACTTTTTTAATAAATAATAATAAATACATAATTTATTTTTAAAATAAGATAGATTTACCCTCATAAATATAAAATTAAAATTTTTGAATCTTAAATTATAAAATTATGAAATCTAAATTCGAAAATATTTATAGAAAAGATATATACAAAAATTCCCCAAAAAAACAACAATATATTTATAGGATTTATGTTTTATAATTTTATAAAAATTATAAAATTATAAAACATAAACCCAAATATATATATATATATACACACACACACACACAAATTACTATATATAATTAGAAAAAAATATTTACGAAAATTACCTATATAAAATAAAATATCTCACAAGATTTAAGATTTTATAATTTTATAATTTAATATTTAAAAATTTGAATTTATATTTATAAAGGTAAACCTATCTTATTTTAAAAATAAATTGTGCATTTATTATTAGTGGTTGAAAAGATTTTAAAATAAATTAAATAATATAATAAAATACTACTTTTAAAATCATTAAGAGTACTGTTTAACACAATTTTTATAATAAATAATATTTTAAAAAGTTAAACCTTGCATATTATTTTCCCTATAATTCAAGTGTGTACCCCACTTAATTAAAACCGAGGCCATTGCCATTGGTTTGTGATATACCTTAAAATTATGAAAAGGATCTAGTTGACGGAGGAAGCGGAAAAGCTAGAAGAAATTAGATATTGGGAATTTAGAAACGTACTTTTTATTGGTTGATTTTGATGATTTTTTTTATTTTATAGGAAAAGTATAAATAAAATAAAAATTCAAGAATGAAACAAATTTTATTACTCAATAATATGTTTTAAAAAGAGAATAATTTATTTTAATAAATAACATATATATATGCGGTTTAATTTAATTTTCAGCACAATAAATAAATAATTTTATTTAAATTACTCATAAATCATTTATATCAAATCAATTCAAATTAAATATTGATTGATTTTTGCTTAGTTCGGTTGACGAAAAATTAATTTCTTTTTGTTTAAATTTAACAATGGCCAAATTAAGAAGGCTCCAAACAAAAAAAGTTTGAAGTTATAGAGGAATTAAATTTATGCAACGTCTTTCCCTCACTTGAGTTGTCTTGTTAGGTAAATCATGGTACGACAAGTTTCATGTAAGTTTTGAATGCGTCTATTATATTATTAAAGGATAAAAATTTAATTTTAATGTTTATAATATATTAATTGCACACTGCAACTATTGAGGGTTGTTTCAATGAATTCGGTTGAGAAGTTGGGAGGAGTAAAGTTGAACAATTGTTGAGATCCCGTGGGAGATGGATCGATGTGGTTCATCAATGAGGGGACCAATCACAATTCTATTATGTTATTGCGTAATGCCCAATTAATTAATTTGCTAATTATGAGTTACAGATAGAATGTGTGTATATAAGGGTCAACCCAAGTTTAATCTATCATATTACAATTTGCGCAAAACCTTGTTTTATTATGTTTAATTAAGTTATAATTATGTGAGCATAGAGTATGAAACACGTCTAAACCATTTACCGTTCTCCAATTTGAATAAAAAAATTATTTAACTTTTTGCTTTTTTACAGGATGAATCCTTTTTCTTTGTTTTGAACAAATGCAAGATACGTTTTGAATGGGACGGCGCCATCATCACACTTTGTTGTCATATCTATATCTTATTATTATCGTTTTAATAAATTGATGGGGATGATGATCCATCTACTATTATTTTAGTTTGACAGTTCTACCCTCCACTCATCTTTAGTCAAACTCATCCACCTTTCCCTAATTGGACCGTTTATTCTTATTTTTTTGGATTATAATGAATTGTAATGTGTTCATATTTAATTTGTATAAAAAAGAAAGAAAAAAACAAAGGAGGTTGGTGAGAGCTAGTAGCATATTCTTGTTGATCATATGTCTATCTTCTCAAGGAGAAGCCATCCTTATTTGTATATTAATGCTTTTGGAATTTTCTGATAATTGATTTAAAAAATTATATATTGTAAATATAAAATATATAATATGAGTAGAGGAGAGGAGAGGAGAGGAGAGAAAAAAATAAAAATAAAAATAGTGAGAAGTTAAAATAGAATAGTTAAAACTTAAATAAATTTTTATTATTTAATTTATTATCTTAATATTTAATATTAATTATGATTTTGCATTATATTTAAAAACTTAAAAAAATACACTTGTGTGTATACAAAATCTCTAGTGTGTGTATATATATATTATAATGTTTTTAATCTTTTTGATTAGTGGTCTTATGAAGTTATATATTTTATAATATACATAATAAAATATGTGATGTAAGAATATTAAGAAAAATAAAGATAATGAAAAATTATAAGAGATGAATAAATTAAATACTTTTTTATTAGTTAATTTATTATTTTAAAATTATAATAATTATTCATTTGTACATCTGTGTATGCAAAACTTATAGTGTACATAATGTCTATTTGTATGTGTTTACACAACATTAATTAAGACCAAAATGTAAATGAATTTGACTCATTAACCATTAATTTTGACTTAGTCCTTTTCTTTTTTCTTTTTAATTTAAAACTTAAACATATAACTTTTTGAAAAACAGATTATTTAATAGATATAACAATACTAAGTCTTTAGTACGTAGTGCATGAATGTTAAAATTAAAATGTTAATTTAATCATTTCAGCATATATAAAATTAAAAATATAATTAAATTTAAATAAAAATAAAAAATGGAAATGGAAATAAAAAGATCTATTTGAACGTTATTTTTTAAAAAATTATTTTATAAAATTAATATTTATGTTAGTATTATTTTCATGTTATATGCATGTTATTAATAAAAAATTTATTGTTTTGTTTTCTTTATTTTAAAAAATTAGAGTTAAGAATAATTTTTAAATGTTCTATATTTTTTATTCTCAAAACATATATTTTATTTTTTTATTTTCTGTTAAAAATAATTATTCAAATTTTTTTAAAAAAAAAACTAAAATAATTTTTAAATACTACATTCAAATATGACCAAAAATTCTACTTCTTTTTCCTTTCTTTCTCCTTTCTTTTTCTTTCCTTCCCAAGTATAGTTAACTAACTCCTCTACAAAACAAAGACTTAAAAATAGACAAAAAGCAAACTAGAATGCCAGCATGGCTCACAGCATGCGCATTGCGCATTGCGCACTGCGCGTACGTCCGTTATTGACGCTTCATAATAGAAACCCCATATCTCTATCTATATCTATATTAATATAACAACCCCTATCGCACTTCCGTCCTTTCTCGATTTCACTTTTTTTAGAAACAAAAAAAAAAAAAAAGAATTCGCAGTTGTCTTGTCCCCACGCCTTTCTTCCCTCTTCTTCATCCTCTCCGTCTCTCATGCAACAACTGCACATATAGCTATATGCAGACGATAGAGACGCGAGCACCAGCGAACGGAGAAGAAGAGGAAGACAAAGAAGAATCAATGGCGCCTTAACTAATTTCTGCCATTTCAATCTCTCCATCCTCCATGAAACCCACTCTCATCATCTCCAAATGCTTCCTTCTTTCCCTCTTCTTCTTCTTCTTCCTCTTCCTCCTCCTTTTCCATCATTACTATTACCATTCCCGTCCTTCACCACCACAAAATCACTCCGTTCTCGGATCTCACCACCAACACCAAGACCTTAAGATCCGACCCGGTTATACATCTTACGATGCCTACATACAACGCCAGCTTGACAAGACTCTCAACCCTAAACTCCGAAAAATCTGGACCACCCGAGATTGGGACCGGAAAATCCCGGTTTTCGCCCGGTATTTTCGCGATTTAGAGCGTGATAATCTGCTGACGAACTCGTCGAAATCGCTGTGTATCGGAGCGCGCGTGGGTCAGGAGGTGGAAGCGCTGCGACGGATAGGGGTATCGGAGTCGGTGGGAATAGACCTGGTGCCGTATCCGCCATTGGTGTTGAAGGGAGATTTTCACAAGCAGCCGTTCGGGAACGATACGTTCGACTTCGAATTCTCGAACGTGTTCGATCACGCGCTGTATCCGGACAAGTTTGTTGGGGAGATAGAGAGGACCTTGAAGAAGGGAGGGGTGAGTGTGTTACACGTGGCATTATCTCGACGCGCCGATAAGTACTCCGCCAACGATCTGTATAGCGTGAAACCGTTGAAGGAGTTGTTCAAGAGGTCAGAGTTGGTTCACGTACGCAAGGTTGACGCCTTCGGGTTAGACACCGAAGTTGCCTTTCGTAAGACTATCTGATTCATTCTTTATTTTCAACATTCATTGTATTTATGATTAATTTAGATTAAGTAGTTTTGGAGATTAAATTGTGGTTTATGGATCTTTGAGAAATATTTCATATGTTGTAATTCTGTTCAAAAACTTTGATCACGTCAATCCAAAAACTACGATTTAAGTGATTTTTTAAAAAACCTTTGTTGTAGTTATTTAATAATAATTTATATTATAATGACTTCAATTTTTTTTTATTTCAATATCTTACAAAATAATATATTTTTTATATAAAATATAAAATATGTTATCATAAATATAAAAATATGTGAAAAATAAAATAAAAATAATGAAAAGTTAGATAATAAATTAAATAAATTTTTAATTTTTAATTTATTATTTTAAAATTATAATAATTATTATTTTATATTATATTATAAAAGTTAAAGAAAAAATGTACAATTTGTAAATTTTGTATGTGAAACTTCTAGTAATAATAATGTCAATGAAGATTTTTTATCAATTTGGTTTAGAATAAATTATTCATATAATTTATTTTAATTTAGTTTTAAAAAAATAAAATTTTTTCTTCTTTTCTTTCAAAGTATATGTTTTTCAAATAATTTAATTTTTATATTAATTACATAATGTCTCATTAACTATGTTGGTTACTGTTTTGAATTGTTATAATCTTGTTTGAGTAAGTTGTCATGATGGTTAATATTTTAACTTGTTATAATAATCTTTGGCTGCTATGTAACTGATATAAAAATTAAATTGTTTAAAAAATTTTTTTTAAAATATAAAATTAAAGACTTTAATCTCTTTTAAAAATTTAAAACAATAAACTACTCCTTATATTTATATGAGTTAAAATTCTAATAAATTTTTTATATATATGTATATATTTAAAATGTCAAAATAATATATAAATGATGAGATGAGTAGATTTAATGATACACATTTCAAAATTTATTATAGTGATCGGGAAGAAATGAAAAGTTAAAATATAAAATATAACAAGGCTCAACTGTAAATTTTGTAACCTTTTTATGCTCCTAATTTATTTCATTACTTATTAAAGTTGTAACTTTTATGAACAATACATATATATTTTCGTCGCAATTGCCATGAGTTAAATTTAGTGGTATGATCATTGAAATCATAGTTGATTTGTGGTGTGGTACAGTGACAATATTAAAGATTATGGATGAGAAAGTAGTGATGCATGGTGAGTGTTATAAATGTTGAAGAAACATATACATACATATATATATATATATGAATAGATAATCATATATTCCTTATCCATCAATTTATGCCCTTCTGTATACAGCTGAGATTATCCATCTGTCTGTCTCATTATTCATTTTCCTCATGAATAACAAAAACATGTTACTCCTTTTAAAAGGAAGTGGACATCTAGGTTGTGCGATCATCCGTGAATTTATAAAACAATGATATATATATTTATATTATAATAATTTTAGAATCTGTTTAGTCATTAATTTTTAAAATTATATATTATATAATGTAAAAAAATAAAATAAATTATGTGATATAAAAAAATAAAAAAAATAAGTGAAGAATTAAATAATTTTTTATTATTTTAAAATTTTTTTAAAAACTAATATATTTTTATACACGTACAATTTTTAATATATCTATATTAAAATGTTCACATTAGGAGACATAAAGAACTAAACATAAGATTAAACAGGTGGCATCCAATTTCCTGGATGGGGCCCAAGGGTTGGTTATTAGATTATTTTTGTTATTTTAAAATATAATAAAATATTTGGATTTTATAAAAAAAAAAAAAGATTATAGACTTGTTTTTTGATTAAAAAAATGATAGATTTTAGAGTAACGAAGAAGTAAAATTATTGTGTCCAAGCTTTATGGAACACAATTACACATTCCCGTGAAAACCGCCGCTTCTTTTTCTGTTCTCGTGGACGTCGTCGTCTTTTTCATGACAAAATCTTTCTTCCAATTTCCAAATAGAGGGAACTTGTTTATTACTTATTAGAATAGAGGAATGAGGATAACATATATTTTTACCAAATAGGTTAATAGCTGATAATGATATTATCTTCCAGAGAACGAGAAATTTGAAATCGCCATATTGTCAATTTTGAAACACAGCTTCTTATCTTGGGGCTTATACAAACGAATCTCCAAGAACCTTGGATCCATTTCTTTCCATTTGAATGATATTTTAATTTTAAAATGCCATTTCATTTGAGAACTCCTAGAGTTAATGCTTAGCATAAAAGACGACACTTCAATTCTGGGTGCTGACGAACGCATCAAACTTCTCATGTTATACTCGATTGTCACATTCATATATTTATATTATAATAATACATGCTAAAAGTATAAAATAATATATAATATGAAGAGAAGAAATAAAAAAAAAAAAAGAATGAAATAATAAAAAATTAATTAAGAGTCGTTTGCTTTTATTACTTTCTATCTTTATTTTTATTGAAAACAAAAAATGACTGAAAATACATTCGATAAAATTTAATAAAAAATATTTTATAAAAAATATTTTAAAAAATAAGTCAAAAATAAAAAATGTCTAAAAGATATTTTTAACATTTTTACTTTATATCCAACTTTATTTTAATATAAAATTTTTTTAATTTTTTTAAAATTTTTAAAAAATAAATATAATAATTATTACATTTTCTTCTCCTCCTCTCCAAATAAAGGTTAATGTTTTCCATGAGGTAGGACAAAGTAAATAAAGGCAAATCTGATTGTTAAGAACCACAACCTTAGATTATGTCTTTATATGCTAGGTTAACTAGAATTCCGTAAAACTTAATTAGCTTGTATTGGGCTTTTACATTAAATGCCCCATACCCAAATATGATGTCTTCGTGGCCTTAAATTAGGTCACATTATGGTTTAATTAAAATTTAAAAAATCATAATATAATTGTAATTAAGATTTTATTTCATATTAAGGAATCTAACATAATTTTCATATTTACTTTACTAATTTATTTGATTGCTATTATTAAAATGTTGAGCCCGTGAAATATCACTAAGTAAACCTTCAATGGGAAAGCCTGTGTCACATGTACGTAAATTTTCCATGAAAGTAAAAATATACACAAACTTTGGCCGAAAAATATAATTTAACCTTTAAAAATTGAGTGATATTTTATGAAATCAAATTTATTATAAAATTAATAAAAAATAATTATTATATAAAAAAATAATTTTATTTTATTCTATTGGATTTATTACTATCATATATTTATTCATTTTATAAAAAACAAATCAATTCTACAAATAAGATCTATAAGTATGATTATAGTTATAAATTTAATAAAATTGTTAAAAATTACAATTTTTTTTTAATTTTAAGAAATTAAGTAAGTACATCAGGATGCATAATATTGAGTAATATTAACTATGAAGGATTTGAATTGTAAACTTGCAAGTGATTTTGAATTGTAAATTTGCGAGTGATTTCCTTTACCAACAAATTGCAGCAAAAGCTTATCTCTGCATTTCTACTATCCTCTCTCTGAACACAAATATCCAAACCCAGAATTACCATATATATGTTTGTCTCGACTTGTTTACCAAAGTGACCTCGACATTACAAAAAGAAAAACAAGAAATAGATAGATCAAAGATCAAAGATGACATGGATTTGAATACTCTCATATGAAAAATAACATGATGATGTTACACAAAAAAAGAGATAAATACAAAATTGATTAAGCAATAGACCCTATTCATATAATAAAAATGATGACTAAATAGTATATTCTTCTGTGTCTATCACATAATACTATCATCTTGTTCTCTCACATAAGAAAATCTTGATTCAGATGACATTAAGATGAAATCTTAACAGGTTTGTGTCTTGGCCCTTCTTTTTTTTCTTGTCTTAGTCCTTCTTACTTGAGTCCTTGATTTGCCCTCTCTTGCGAATAGCAAGGCAAAAGCCAAGACGCCAATAATCAACAACAGACTCAGGCAATGAGTAGGCCAAGGCCCAAAGAATGGAATGGACCCAATAAGGTGTGCAACGTGGCTCATACCCAATCCACCTCACTCCTGCTTTGGCATACCCATCTGTTGATGGCACAAACAATGATGATCTCTTTATGGATGCCATCTTTGTTGCCACATATAATGGAACCTGTTTACACAACACAATACAATACATTACATATTTTCCCCAATTTAGTCCCATTCACCCCACATGTTCCTCCCAACTTTTATGAAATGAGGTCATTTCATATTATATATAATTTCTTATATCTTTGTTATCTGATTTTTAATCAAAATAAAGTATGAACAATTTTTTTTTTTTAAAACAACAAAACCAATAAATTATACGTGTCAATTTCTGGTTAAAAAACTTGATAGCAAAAATATAAAAGCAGTACTAAGTTTTTTCCTTTGATATCAGACTCACATAAACAGGGGACAAATGTAATAATGATCAATTTGTACATAGTGAACAACTGCAGACAAAGGAATAACAAATAACCACAATATTATGTATAATTAGAATCATTGAAGAATTTTATATCTTCATATGGAATTAGAGATGTTGTTCTAAGTTACTCTTAACATTTCTCACTTGAGTTCCATCTTCTAATTGGTAAATTAATCCACGGGAATACATACAGAACAATTACTGTATTATAGCACAATACCTGACACTGCACGTCAATCCCACTTTTCTTGTATTCAACATAGAGACATCTGGAAAACTGATCTATGTACCTGATGAAACAAACACAACTTCATTTTCAGCAAAGAAAACAACATATTACACAAGTCAGAAGTGAGGATAAAAAACAAAATATTTCAGCAACTTCATTCATTACACAAACAGACATATTACAGCAACTTCATTTTCAGCAACAAAATATTACACAAACACACAACTTCATTTTCAGCAAAGAAAACAACATATCACACAAGTTAGAAGTGAGAATAATAAACAATTACTCACGCTTTTGAGGCTGCATATACAGCATAAAGGGGATCCGAAGGAATCACAATGGCTGCTCCAGAACCAATATTAACAATTGCTCCTTTCTTTCTCTGAAGCATACCAGGAAGAACAGTTTGTGTAACCTTGGTAGTTCCTTCCACATTCACCTTAATCAGATTCTTCAACAACTCCTCATCCACTTCATGGAAGAATCTGGCATAAGGATATGAGATTCCTACATTATTAATCAAAACTCCAACATCTAATCCTTCAATAGCTTCACGAATCCTCTCCATCCCCTGGGAAAGATCACCAGTAAAATCAACCACAACAGTCTTAATCTGGATTTTTCCCAACTTACGTAGAATCTCATCGGAAACATCCTTCAGTTTATCCGGATTCCGACCCACTAAAACCAGATTAAGCCCTTGACGAGCCAACTGAAAGGCAAAACCCTTGCCAATACCATCTGTGGGTCCAGTAACGAGTGCCCACGATCCGTATTTCTTGAGATTTTTGGGGGCTCTGAGGAAATTGACATATACCCATCTGAGAAAAGACACACAAAATTTCACAAGGGAGACAAAACCCAAAGCGAAAAGCAAAGAAACCCAGAAAGGCTGGGTTTTGAGCTTCGCTATTATACAGCATTCCATATTCAGAAGGTGAAAGAAGGGATCTAACAATGGAGTTTCGTGAGGAGAGAGTACTTATGGACACAGACGGAGAAGAAGGTTCAAAGAGAAGGAAGGAGGCGGAGAAATCAAGAAGTATGGATGAAGTAAGTTGAGAAAGAAAGGGACTCAATTTATGGAATGAATAAAACGAGTGAGAGAGGACATGTGGGTCAGGTAGATGAGCAGAAAACCACCAGAATTAAGTAGGAACTGCCGCACCATGGAGGATTTGACTAATTGAATAAGGGGGCAGGTACTAGAAAATAAAACAATGGTTAAATTACTATGGTTATAAATAATAGTTTAACTCAATTTTTTAAGCAAAAAAATTAGGAGCTTTTATGTTTTTATTTACTAATTAGTATTATATTTGTTTTTATAAAATAAAATAAGTGAATTTTTTTTAACAAAAAATACCTACCTCAATTAATTATTGTTTTGGTCTTAAAAAATATATTTTATCTTAATTTAATTTTTAAAAGATTAAAATTTTTAATTTTATCATACATACTATTTTAGTTTATTGTAATACTATTTAGGTATACTAATTATTATTTAAATTTGTTATAATATTATTTAAACATTTATATAATTATTATAAAAACTAAAATATGTAAGAAATAATCTTTAGAAGACAAAATTAAATATTTTAATCATTTGGGACTTAAGTGTATCTTTGATATGCTAAAACAATAATTTATTCTACATATTTAAAGTATGTAATTTAGCTATCTCAATATAATTCAATGGTATGTTGATGAAAATTTAACCATATGAATTAAATTGAAAAGTTTATAAGGGCAGTAATATTGTTTTGGTCTTTAAAATTTATAATTATTTTCAATTTTGTCACTAAAATTTATTTTTTGTTTCAAATTTATTGTAATTGCTAAAATTATTCAAATTAATGATTAAAAAACTATAATTTATCAATCATATAAATAATCAAGTTTTTTAAAAATATTTCACCTAAATTTATAACTTAAAAAAGTGTGTTTTATCACTTTGTTCTTTAAAAAAATTACAAATAAAAATGTATAATTACTTGTGCTAGGATGAGTATCTATTTAGTTGAATTCATCTTTATTTTCTTGCATTAAAAAATCACATTTTTTTCAGTTATTAATTTAAATGATGTCAATAATTAGAACGAAATTGTGTGTGTGTGTGTGTGTGTGAGAGAGAGAGAGATATATATATATATATATGTATAAACAATGAATTGTTGAATTTGCATTTTCTTAATGTGAAATTATAAAATTGTATGTTAATTATTGCAAGAAATTAAGCCTGCATTAACAACGTCTAATATAGTTAAAGAATGTAAAACAAATAAGCGGTTGGTGAGGTGTAATTGGTTTGTGATTCACACAGATTTGGAATTTGAATTGGGACCTTCAAATTCTTGTTGGCGTTGGTAGTTTCTTCATGTATGTCCATTTCTGTCATTTAGTAAAACCACTCTAATAAATGGAAGGTTAGGTTTTATATATGAAAACGAAAGGCAGTGGTCAAATTTGTAGTGTCAATTACTTGAGATGTAAACTATGGTACATGAATCAGTGCAATTGGAGCACACAGAGAAAAAAAACATTTCCGGGGATGATAAATCTTGTCAACTCTATATGAAGTTATCTCTATGACAATTCCTAAATTGAGATATTATAATATTTTTAGGTTCAAATTAATTTTTTTCCTTAATTTTGTACGAAATTTTAATTTTGCTTCTTAATTAGTACAATTTCTTCATCTTTACAATTTTCATCAACCATATAAGTAAAGTTGAAGTGAAATTATTTTAATCAAAATATAGTTAAACTTATATGAGGCTAAAAAGCTTTAAACATAAATTATACTTTCTTTCCCTAAGACATTAAAAAATTACACTCTCTTCTTCGAAGAGATAAGAAAATTTATAGTTTCACTCATTTAGACTAAACTATGTTTATTATTTATATAATTAAATATATATTTGATTTAATATAAAAAAATATTTTTAAAAATTAAATAAAAAATTGTTATTTTTAACTCAAAATAAATAATAATAATAAAATATTGTAATTTTTAAAAAATAAATTTTATAATAAATTATAATATTTTTAAAAAATTAATAATATAATTAAAGGTATTTTAGTCAAAATAAGTGATATAGTAAGTTTTTTAATTTTTCAAAGAAGAGAGTGTAGGTTTTCAAAATAGAAAAAAAGAGAATATAATTTTAATATCTCTCATAAGAGGAAAGTGTAATTTACTTTTTTTGTTAACATTTTTCATTTGAAAATTTGAAACTCAAAAATTAAGAATATCAAAAAGTTTGTAAAGTTAAATAAAGACAAACTTAATTATTGTAATTTTAGTCTCATTTAAGTCTTTTGTCATTTTAATTATATTCTAACAAAAATAATTTTATGTGAGTTTCATATATGACTTTGTCGTTGTTAATATATAAAAATAATATTTGATCAAAAAAAGGAATTGTATTAATTAATAAAATTAAAAGATAAAATTGATCAATGAGTAAATTTTAATATTTTTAAAAAATTGATAATTTAATCTTATAATTATTTTGAATCAGAACATTAATGGAGGAATTAAGTTACACAAACTAAAAATTTGAAGAATTTTTTGCCAACTCTTAAAATTGAAGGGAATAAATTATACAAATTAATTCTTTGAATTAAAAAGAATTATTTTACAATGTAACCTTCAAAAAATGTATACATCCAAACAAAACTTTTAAGTTGACCCTTTCATAATTATGGGGTCCCAGTTTCATAGAGGGAGGGAAACTCTTGACCCTAGTTTTGGGTTAACTACCATATCTACCAAATAGGGATGGTGATGAAGACAAAAGATAGCCAACAACTCCAACACTATTTAAAGAAAATAATGTTTAATTTTTAATTTAGTCTTTATATCGTAAAAAGTTATAGTTAAATCTTTATAGTTTCTTTTAAAAAAATTTAGTATAAATATACTTTTGATTCATCTAGTTTAAAAAATATTTTAATTTGGTCCCCTAATTTAAAAATAGGCAATTTAAATCTCTTATTTTGTGAAATAATCTAATTTAATTGATTCAAAACTTTTAATAATAAATTTGAAAATTTGTTGATTGAACTGTACTTATTTTACTATTTATTTACAAAGAACTATAGTTCATACTTTCAGTAAAAAATTTTAATTTAGTCCTTAATTATAATTAAATTTCAATTAGTATGATGCTAAAAAATTTTTATCTGTTAACTATATGCTATTCTGACATTTTAAATACATATTATGGAACCCAATTCACTCAAGTTTCTTAACAAATATTAAAAAAACACATACCATATACATGACCTAATTTCACTTTATTATTAACTTATTTTTATATCTTTTGTTTATCTAAATCATACATATTTAATTGATCAAAGACATCAAACTATAAGGTTGCAAGAGAGGCTAGTAAATTATACATATTTAATAATACAGAGTAAATTAAAAATTTTTGAAACAAAAACTTTTCCTCCATAAATTACTTTTATTCAAATAAGGATGAATATATTGACATCTATCAATTGAAGAAAATATTGCTCGTAAAATATAACTATGCATCAACTATTCAATAGATGTTAATATTATATATCTAAAAGCACGAGAAAATTAGACTTGTAATTAGAGTGCTTTGGAATCCTTGGAGAGGGCGTTATTGCGCAAAGCAAGAAAATTTCGCATTATATACCAATTGTAGAGTGCATGAGGAATTGCCTGAATTAGAAGTGTCATGAGAGAATGAAAGGAGTAAGGTACGCACTCTTTCTCATACCCAATGAATCTAATGCTTGCTTTACTGTATGTCTCTGCAGATGGAATGAACAGAGACGCCTCCATCATTGTCATCTTCGTTGATACATACAGTGGTATCTGTAAGTAATTCAGCACAAAAACACAACGTAATAATGAATTAATGACTACCTTTAATTTGTCTCATTATTCAAAACCAATAAATTAAAATAATTAACAAAGCCTTCCACACAACCTGACACTGAATGTCAATTCCTTGCCTTTTGTATTCCATATTTGTGCATCTTGACAACATTGCAACATATCTGTGAAAACGGGATCAACAAATTATTCTCAATAGACTTGCACATATGTATAAATATAACTAAGCCAAACTCAAATTAATGAACTATTATATAAAAATTCCATTCATTAGATACTAATTAACTATTTCTACTTTCTCATATTTTCTTTATGTCTTTTTCTCTTTTACATTCTTCATCTTATACTAATTTGAATGTCAAAGTTTATGATAATACCCCTGACTCCTACAACTTTTTTTTATATGTATTTTTTTATTAAAGATAATTTTATTCAAAATACTATTAAATATTAAATGTGAATATTTTTCTTAATAAAAATTCAAATCATAATTCATTACATTGCGAAGGTCTATTCCTTTTGCTAAACTCAATCTTTGACCCTTTGTTATTTTGTAAAATTTCACTATCTAAGATTTGACAAAATAGTGAATGATTAAGTTTATGAAAAGAATAGAGAAAAACAAGACATCCGACATCTAAAATTTACTAGGCAGAAGAAATGTTTATAAACGCTTATTGAATAATTTTGACATAAATAATTGGTGAAAATTTTGGAAGAAAAATTCAAAATTCATGAAATGACTTGTGATTTAACAATTATATTATAGTGACAATTATAGGTATTATAAATACTGGTGCTTTTCTAGACAAAACATACACCAATTTTGTGGTTACAATTTTTTTAGGAGAATTTTATCTCATTATACAACTTTTGATTAATCAAAACTGAATAAATTTTTATATATTAGCTAGTGATTTCGACCAAAAACATAGTAGGAGCATAAATTTCTTAAAAATAATTACTATACTATGAAAGCCTTCATTAAAAATTATGTGTTTCCTAAATCTATTTTTCTAGTAAGACAAAAAATTAATGAATGGAAATGTATATATGGTGAATATATACTCCACTAAATTAAAAATACTTACGCTTTAGTGGCAGAATAGATGGTGTATAGGGGAAAAGAAGGAACAACAGAAGATGAAGCAGATCCAATGTTAATAATGGCTCCTTTCTTCTTCTTCAACATCCTTGGAATCACTGCCTTTGTCATCCAACTTGGTCCCTCCAAATTGACTTTGACAATAGCATCCACCAAATCCCAATCATTCTCATGAAAGAACCTTGGATAAGGTTCTCCCATTCCTGCATTATTCACCAACACACCCACATCTAAACCTTCCATGGCTTCCTCCATCCTTCTCATTATTTCCTCTCCATTAACACTCTGCAAATCCATCACTACAAGCTTCATTTCAACATCCCCACCATGAGCTGCTCTTATTTCTCTGAATGTATCTTCAAGCTTTTGAGGACTCCGTCCTACCAATACAAGGTTGAGTCCTTTAGAAGCCAATTCAAAGGCAATGGCTTTTCCAATTCCATCAGTGGAACCAGTGATTATAGCCCATGAACCATAGTTTTTCAGATTCTTTGATGGTCTCAAAAACATCACCCACACCCATCTCAGAGAGTGGATTAGAGCTTTGAAAAGAGTGATGAAGCCTAAGGTGCATGTTGCCACAAAGAAGAAATCTGACCACTTCATTATCATAATAGTGAATTTTAGAAAAAATGAATGTTAGAGAAGAAAAATAGAAAGGCAGTTGGGTGAATTTTGGGTTAGCGAGATCCGAATTTAACTGCCATTTTGACTGCATGCCTCACCAGTTGCACATGCAGTAATTTGAGGAGAGATTGTATTACGGTTACTGTATGTATAGTTCTTAATACGTGACATGCGTATATATAATTATTTATATAAATTTGAATCCACAAAATCAGCAGTCTTTAGTTTAGAGCGATGACTTTATGAATTTAAGTTTATATAAATTATACATAAATTTGTTACATGTTAAAAGTTTAATAAAATAATAAAAAAATTGTACAATTAAAATTAATAACTATAAAAAATTAAATTACATTTTAAAATATATTATTTTCAACTTTATTTATTTAATTAACATAAAAGTTAACCAATAAGCTACATCTTCCTAGGATGTTATAATCAAGGTGAATTTGGAAGGAAGAACGTGTGTGACAAAAGTGGTGCCTCGTAGGATGCTTCAAAACAAAAAAGGGCATGAAAAATACGATGATTTGGTAAAAAATTGTTAAGTATATGTATTACAACATTTTATTTATTTATTAATTAATTATATTTTTTATTATTTTATAATATATAAAATTATGAATATAAAATAAAAAATTAATTAAATATTTATATATATATAATAGTATAATATATATATATTTAAAAATTTATCCGATTTGATTAGGACAAGTTACCAGAAGTGTGGCCCTCAATCTTCCATCCACCGTTTTGTCCGATCCCTTTTGTTTCCAAATTGGGCCGACTAATCAAGGATTCCAAAATTGAAAATTTTAGGGAAAAGTACATTAAATCTCCCTTAAATTTAATTAAATTAAATTTACATCCTCCTATTTGAAAATTTATATTATTTACATCTATTTTATTTTCTGTCTAATAAATTTTTTTTTCACATAATAAGTTTATACTTTTAATTTTCATAGAGCAATAACTGTCATTGCTTTTTTGTTGTAATTTAAAATGTACCAACATTTTTTTGTCCTTTATCAATTTTTTTGAATAAATTACACTTTCTTATTTTGAGAAATGTCAAAATTATACTATTATCCTTTTTATTTTGAAAAACCTACACTCCCTCCCTTCCCTTTTATTAAAAAATTAAAAAACTTATAATTTTATATATTTTAACTAAAATACCCTTAAGTTGTGTTTATATTGTAAAATTTTAAATTTCATAGAATTTAAAATATAATAAATTTAAATTACTGCAATTTAAATTTATTATATTTTAAATTTCTTATATGGATAATTATAACATTTATAAATTTTCTTATTATAACTAATAATTATATGTATAATATCAATGTATATATCTATATGCATGTTATATGTATGTTTATGAAAATATTTGTATGTAAATTAGTATACACACACATATACATACATACATACATATATATATATTAAAAATAAAACAAATCACAAACATTTTAAAAATAAGTAAGAAGAGAATTTAGGTGAAATTTTAAATTCTTCTTAAATCACTTGATTAAATTATCATGAAATTTTTATATTTTATTTCTTTTTAATCTAAATAAGAAATTTTGTAATAAGATAATTAAAATAACTTCAAACATTATTTTCCCTTCTTAAATTACTTCATCCAAACACAACTTTAATAATATTATTCAATCTTTTAAAAATTTTAATTTATTAGAAAAATATATTTTAAAATTTATTATCTTTTATATTTTAAAATTTATTATTTCATTATTATTTATTTTGAGTTAAAAACAAAAAAGCTATTTCATTTTAAATTTTTCAAAAATAATTTTATATATTGCTCTAATACATATTTAATTATATAAATAATAAATATAAAGGTATTTGATCAAAATGAGTAAAATTATAAAATTTTCTTATATCTCAAGAGATGAGAATATAATTTTTTTAAAATAAAAAAAATATAATTTTCATATTTGTTAAAATATGAGAGTATAAGTTACTCTTTTGTTATTTAACATCAACTTCTCTCTTGTACTTTTATATTTTAAAATGGAATTATTTTACAAATTTTTATAATCTAGTGTAGATTTTGAAATTTTAAGTAACATCTATAAAAAGGTTGGGGAATGATATGGGAAGGTTAAGTTCCTGAGAGTTCAACCTTTTCATACTCTATCTCTCTCCTTTTAAAGAGCATAATAGAAAAATTTAAAGAATAAATTAAAAAAAAACAAAATAAATCAATAAAAAATCAAGCCATGAGAAATCAACCCCTTTATAGTTTGGGTTAAATGAAAAATACTCTCTTAAATTTTGACCTATGTTGAAGACACCCCTTGAGCTTTGATATTTAACTAATAACCCCTTAAAATTTTACTTATGTGTAAAAAAAAATCCAAAATACTAAAAAAACTCACTTACACATCAGATCTAAGTTTTACATCAGTAAGGATATTTTTTTCAAAATTAATTTTTATCAAAATTAATTTTTATCAAAATTTTCTAATTGTCCATTAAGGGTGTCTAAAATTGAAAGGAGATATCGACGTCCCTAAGCTCTGTGTCTCAAAAAATATGAGAGGGACACATCTATATTATAATTGGAATTTCCTACTCAATCATGGAGCTCAACATAATCATGATCTTTTAAAATAATCATTCTTTCAACTTTTCTTACATGGTTTCTAATAATACCAAATTTGTTCACCATTGGGATTGAACCTCATGTGCTCAATCGCCTAGATAGGGCCTCGCCTTTAGTTAAGGGTTGCCCAATGGCAAGTACCCATTGAACGCCACATGTCCATAACATTGTCTCACCTATAAATATTGCCTTATCCCTTGGTAGCAAGTATGTATATTTTGCCACTCTCATAGCTCACTATGCTATTACGCTCTCTAACCCTATAAGAATTAGGCATCAGAGGTGCATTTGGGGAGTCCTCTACCATATGCATTCCTGGTTAGTTCTTGGCATAAGATCTCATATCCTTCAATGACTCTCCTTCTCCCTCTATAGTGAGTTTGTCCATAACATATTCTTTATTGGCATCCACCGTGGTCTTACTTCGACCACCGCACCAAAAATTTATCAAGCTACCATTGCCCTATATCTTTGATCTTTTAAGATCAATCCTTCTCTCTCATTCTAGAGCATCATTCTTTTTCTTTGACCATTTCTTGAAATAAGAAATCATATTGATCTTTTAGAATCAATCCTTCTCTCCCTTTCAGAGCATCATCCTGTTTCTTTGATGGCTTCTTGAAAGAAGAAGCCATATTGATCTTTTAAGATCAATTAGTCTCTCCCTTTTAGGAATATCATTAAGTTTCTTTGATGGTTTCTTGAAAGAAGTCATATTAATCTTTTAGGATTAATCCTTCATTCCCTTATGGGACCGTTATTCTCTTTCTTTAATCGTTTCTTGAAAAGAAAAATCATATTGATCTTTTATGATCAATTCTTCTCTCCCTTTCGGTTGCATTAATCTCTTTCTTTAATTGCTTCGTGAAAATAGAAACCATATTAATCTTTTGTGATCAATCATTCTCTCTCTTTTGGGAGCATTAATCTCTTTCTTTAATCATTTATTGAAAAGAAAAGCCATATTGATCTTTTACAATCAATCCTTCATTCTCCTACAGGAGCATTAATCTCTTTCATTAATCATTTCTTTCAAAGAGAAACCATATGATCTTTTATGATCAATCATTCTTTCTCCTTCAGGAACATTATCCTCTTTCGCCCTATGGCTTGCCATTATCACATGTTTACCCTACGACTTGCTATTTATTGCAACTTGTGTTTGACCTATGGCTTGCCATTGCCACACATTTATCCTACAGCTTGATATTACCGTGACCTGTGTTTAACCTATGGCCTGCCATTACCACACATTCGCCTTACAGCTTGTTATTATCACGACCTACGTTTGACATATAGCCTATTATTACTACACACACTCGCCTTACGACTCAATATTACTGCAACTTGCATTTGACCTATGGCTTGCCATTACTACACGTTCACCTTATGGCTCACCATTATTGCATGACCTCCCTCACAACATATCAGGTAGTATGTTTATCTTTCTGTACAAGTACATCTATTTTGAGTAATATGTGATGCTATCAAATGAAATTCTTGTATGTGTTACATTGAGTAACTTTAGTAGTTCCTAACTTTTTTGTCATTACATATCTGTACTACATATCATTAGAAATTAAAATTAATTAAAACCCAGTATTCTTTATCCTCATTGTGGTTTGACGACCTATTGATTTTTTAAAACTTATATGTTCTAAAATTTTCTTTAATGGCTCAATTTTGTTCAAAAATTGAGAAAGGCAACATGGTTTTATGACCATTTCAATTGAGCAACTGACAAAGCCTTATCGAACATTATTGGTCATCCTCTATCATCAGGTTTGCTCTTCTTCCTTCTCTTTGTCGACCTCCACCTAAGGCTCTAACAACGATCTGACAATAGCTGCCAAAGGATTTGATAAAGATCCGATGGCTACAAGTAGAGCATTTCAGCATCTGAAATCTGTCGTTCGGCATCTTCCCAAGGATCTAAGAATGATCCAATGGCTTCATGGATAACTTTTCAACCTTTGAAATTCTCCTTTTGGCATCTGTGCAAGGATCGAAGAATGATCCAATAGCCTCATAGAGAGCTTTTTAGTCTCTGAAATCAGAATTTTTGCATCCATCCAAGGATTAAAGAATGATCCAAAAGCCTCACAGATAGCTTGTTAGCCTCTCATATGTGCCTTTTAGAATCCGCCAAAGGATCGAAGAATGACCCAACGGTCTTGTGAAGAGCTTTTCAACCTTTGACATCCACCATTCAGCACCAATCCAAGGATCAAAGAATGATCCAATAGCCTTACAGAGAGTTTTTTAACCTCTCATATTTACCTTTTTACATTCGCCCAAGGATCAAAGAATTACCCAACGGCCTCACAAAGAGCTTTTCAACCTCATAAAACTGCCTTTTAACCTCCTAAAAGGATAAAAAAGTGATTCAGTGGCCTTATAGAGAACATTACAACATTCAAAATATGCCTTTCAGCTTAGCGAAAAGATCAAAGAGTGATCCAGAAGTCTCATAGAGAGTGTTTTGGCCTCCAAAATCTGCATTTTGGCCTCGCCTAAGGATCAAAGAGTGATTCAAAAGCCTAATATAGAGGTTTTTAGCCTTCAAAATTTGTATTTTGACTTTTGCTAATAGATTAGAAAGTGATCCAGTAGTCTCATAGAGAGATTATTAGCCTAAAAAATCCACCTTTTGGCCTCCAACCAAGGATCAAAGAATTATCCATCAGCCTCACAGAGAACTTATTAGCCTCTAACATCCATCATTCAGCATCTGCCCAATGATCAAAGAATTATCCAATTGCCTCACAAAGAGCTTTTCAGCCTTTGACATCTACCTTTTGGCATTTGACTAATGATGGAAGAATAATCTAATGGCCTCATAGAGAGCTTTTGGATTTTAATATACACCTTTTGGCATCCATCCAAGAATCAAAGTATGATCAAACAACCTCACGGAGAGCGTTTAGCCTCTCACATTCGCCTTTTGGTGTTCGGCCAAGGATCAAAGAATGATCCAGTAGCCTTATAGAGAGCTTGTTAACGTTTGACATCTTACTTTTTGCCTCACCAAAGGATTAGAGAGTGATCTAGAAGTCTCACAGAGAGCTTTTTAGCCTCCCATATCTGCCTTTCGACCTCGTTAAAGATTAAAAGAGCATTTCAGCCTCTGACATTTGCCTTTTGGCCCTACCAAAGGATCAAAGAGTGATCTAGTGACCTTACATAGAGAGTTTTAGCCTCCAAAATTCATTTTTCGGCATCCGCCCAACAATTGAAGAAAGATCCAATGGTTTCATGGAGAGCATTTCAACCACCCATATCCGCCCAAGGATCAAGAAAGATCCAACAGCCTCACAGAGAGATTTTTAGCCTCTAACATTTGCCTTTCGGTATCTTTCTAAAGATAAAAGAAATATCCAACACCCTCATGGAGAGCTTTTCAACCTCTGACATATGCCTAAATATTGAAGAAAGATTAAATGGCCTCATAGAATTTTTTAGCCTCTAAAATCTATCTTTCGACCATTGCTAAAGGATTTGAGAAAGGTCTGATAACCACACAGAGAGATTTTCATCCTTACATAATCGCCTTTCATAATCCACCCAACGATCGAATAAAGATCCAACGGCCTCATGCAGAGCTTTTTAATCTCTGAAATCCTTCTTTTGGCATCTACCCAAGGATCAAACAAGATCTAAAGGCCTCATAGAGATCTTTTTAGCCTCTGATATCCACCTTTCAGTATTCACCCAAGGATCGAAGAATGATCTAATGGCCTCACGGAGAGCTTTTCAGCCTCTCACATCCACCTTTTGACCCCATTAAAAGGATCAAAATGTGATCCAAAGGCCTCATGAAGATCTTTTTAGACTTTGACATCTACTTTTCAGCCCTGCCAAAGGATCTGAGAAAGATATGACAACTACAAATAGAGCTTTTTAGCTTCTAACATCTGCCTTTTAGCCTATGTTAGATGATCAAAAGATGATTTACATAGCTCATGGAGAAATTTTAAGCCTCTGAAATCCTCCTTTTAGCATGCATCAAAGGATCAAAATGCAATCCTTGAACTCAAGCTTTTTAGCTTCCATCAGCCTTTCAACCAATTTCTAAGGATCGAAGAGCAATTCAACAAAATTCATAAAAGGATTAAAAGGCAATCCTTAAATTTAGCTATTCAGCTCACATCAGTCCTTTGACCTCTACCTAAAGATCAAAGAACAATTCGATGACATCTGGAAAAATCATCAAAATGTGATCCTCAAACTCATCTTTTCAGCTTTTTATTAGGCCTTTGGTGTCCACGAAAAGGATTAGACAGAGATCTCTAACATAAAGCTTTTAAGCTTTTGCTAGCCCTACGACCTCACGAAAAAGATCAAACAATGATCCTCACCCTTATGAAAAGCACAAGGCTTTACCAGCCTTGACGGGTGGCCTACTATCTTAAGTGAACTTACCTTGTCAGGCAATTTAACTACCTTAAGCGAACTGATCTAATCAAGTGACCCACTCTCTTTAGAGAACTTACCTTGTCAGGTAATTTAACTACCTCAAGCGAACTAACCTCATCAAGAGATCTACTGCCTCAAGCAAGCTAACTCTATTAGGTGACCGCCTGCCTCAATAATGCTAGCTAAGCGATCTAATAGCCTTAAACGACTCGTCCTCGCCAGGTAATATAATAATCCTGAGCAACCTAAACTTGTAAGGTGATCTAACCACCATGAGCAAATCCATCTTTACAATGCTAATTGGTCAATCGATCAAAACTCACTGGGCGATCTAACCGCCTTACATAACCTAACCAGTTGATGTGGCCCAACCCCATTGGGCAATCTAAATGCTTTAAAGCTACCTAAAACCTTGGCAAAAGATCATTTGGTGATCCTTCACCTTTTTTAATTTTTTTCATGGGCTTATCGATCCCTTTATTGAATCAAAAAGATAATCCTTAACCTCAAAAAATTTTTAAACTCAAAAAGTTTCCCAACTTATACCATTGGACTCTTGGTTCTACTAAATGATTAAAAGGCATTCATTTGCCTTCCAAAGGCCTTTAAGCACCATTAAGGGAAACCAACCCTCATTGATCGCCCTAACGCATCTAACTATCCTGCCAATTTATGGAATCGCTCCCCTTCAAAAAGGGGGAAGGGAAGAGTAAAGATTAAGCTTTGCCTAGACACTAAACGTACACCTATTAAAGAGGTTCCTATCCTTTACACTCATTCAAAATATTCCCTTTAGGCACATGCTGTTAATTAAAAAATAAATACGATGCCTATTAGCTCCCTAGCCTTCCCTATAGGCTTTTTTAGCCTATTCTATGGACTCTTTTGCCTTCTCGCACAGACACATCCAAGTGATAATCACTTGGAAAACACTACTAAGCTTCCCTTACAGGGACTAGGGGACAAGCAAAGAATTTTACAAAATTTTGAGCTGAGACCTGAGTTTAACTCAAATGGTTAACATGCAAGCTAGTAAGGCAATCCCTCCTACGTGCAAGGAAAATCACCTAAAAGCTTTTAAGCATACTAAACTGATGAACGCAAGATAGTGCAATTTTTAACGCACTCCTCACAGAATACACTTGACAGCCTTAAATTAATCAGGCGTGGTGTATCAACCATTAGAAAATGTCGTCACCTCCAGGATTGGGGGACTTGATGCAAAACAAAAATAAGCATTTATCTATCTAGCATAGATAAAAGATCGCCTAAAATCAAAACACTAAGGCATGCACTTGCCCTTTGAAAGGGTTTTCTCCCACGTAGCAAAAAAAGATACAAGATTCTTAAGTCCACAAGCACATGCATCTGTGGACTTAGGGTACTTGTGATAATAACAAATATGGCCACCATTTGGGATAACCCCTCATGTGCCCAATTGCCTAGATAAGGCCTTGCCCTCAGTTAAGGGTTACCCAATGGAAAGTACCCATTGAATGCCACGTGTTCATGACATGGTCTTGCCTATAAATATTTTCCTACTCCTTGGTACCAGGTATGCATATTTTGCCACTCTTATAACTCACTATGTTATTACGATCTCCAACCTTCTTTGGCTTAGGCATGAGAGGTGCATTTGGGGAGTCTTCTCCCTATGAATTCCTGGTCTATTCTTAGTGCAAGATCTCATCACTTTTAGGGATTCTCTTGCTCCATCCATAGTGATTCTGTCTATAATTCATCATTGATGTCCATCGTTTGCAATCAACCTTGGTTACACATGTTGCAATTATTCAATCCTGATATTCTTTCATTTCATTGCCTTATTGCCGGTTATTTGTTTCACTTTCATTCATATTCATTCTTATTTTATGATTTTTTTATTTAATTTGTAATGTGTTTCTTGCTGGATTTCTTCTTTTTGATTTCTTAAATGTAAATCTCAATTAATGAATGTTTCCTCATCGATGTCATCGTGAAAATCCATTGATACTAATTACAATTTTCTCTCTATTTTATCATTTGTGTTATTATTAATACTATTGGTTTCCACATAAAGAAAACTATAATTGTCTTTGTATTATGATCGATCGATTCTTAAATTATTTTTTGAGGTTGTCTTTTTTTATGGGTCCCTCCTAAATGGTTAGCCACCCACTTTAGCCAATGAGAATTTTATAGTAATTTAAATAAAGAAAAGGGTTGGTGAAAAGTAAAGACTTATTTTGGAAGCTTGAAAAGTCTTCCTTGCGAAGCTACACACTTTATGATGGGAAAAGTGTGCCTTTAATTTTCAATTTTTTGGAGAGCTACACGTACAACATCCCAAGAGAGAGAGAGTCAAGAGTTTCTTCTAATTTTTGATAAAGCCAATTTTTAGCATCTTTGACCTTCAAATCAAAAGGTGTTTTATGCTTTGATTCTTATGAAATTTTAGTATGTTGTTCAAAGAACTATGTACCTTTATTTTTTGGTTCATTTATTGTATTGATGTTTCTATTGGTTGTATTATGATACCCATTTGTGTGAGATTTATGTTGTGATGATGTTGATTATTCCACTTTTGTTGATTATTAGTGAGTGTGGTTAGTTCTAGTATGTATAGAAGAATATTGATGTACTAATTGATATTTTACTAGTAGATTATTTTTTGGACTGAGTCCCTTAATTTTTACCCTTAACATTAAGGGGTTTTCCACGTTAAAAATTGGTGTCTATTGCATTATTTATTTTTGGCATTGTTGGGAAGAAATTTTATACTCTTATTGGATGTGTGTGTGTGTGTCTATATATATATATATATATATATTTGCTCATCGCAGACTCAATCGAGTGGGAAAGGTTCCATTTTGGCTCATCACAGACTATATATGTGTCTATATATATATATATATATATATATATATATATATATTCTCATCACAGACTCAATTGAGTGGGAAAGGTTCCATTTTAGCTCACCTAAGTCATTTTTGTTGCCGACCTTAACCAACAGACTAGTATTAGAGCATTGGTTAATTTAATTTGATTATTTATGTGATTTACTTGATTGAACGATGGAGGAAATTTTGAGTAAAATGATCTACTCGGATGGCAAAAATTATCATAAATGGAAAGGAAAAAATGAAAGATCTTCTATTTGTGAAAAAGTTGCATTTATCAATGTTTACTACTCAGAAACTTGAGTTTAAGTTAGATAAAGAATGAGATTTTAAGCATTTAAAGTATATGGTTTTATTAGGCAATGGGTGGAAGATAATTTTTTAAATCATATTGTTAATGAGACACATGCTAAAATGTTGTGGGATAAGCTTGAGACCTTGTATGCTTCTAAGTTAAGAAATAATAAATTATTTTTTCTTTAAATAGGTTATGCATTTAAGCTACAAGGAAAGTAGCTTTATTTTTTATCACTTGAATTTATTTCAAGGGTCTTTTGATTATTTTTCTGGTATGGGTGTTAAATTTGATGATGAAATTTTGGGTCTTTGGTTGCTTAAGACTCTGCTAATTCTTGGGAAAATTTTCATGTGTCATTTACTAATTTTACTCTCAATGGCATTATAACTATGGAATATGTGAAAAGTGGTGTTTTAAATGAAGGGGTGAGATGCAAGAATTAAGGCACATCTATATCACAGTATGAGATATTGGTTACTAAAAATAGAGGTAGAAGTAGCAATAAGGGTCAAGGACAGCATGGTAAAGGTAAAAGTAGAAGTAAATCAAAGCCAAAGCACAAGAATCTTGAATGTCACAATTGCGGTAAAATAGGACACATCAAGAAATACTAATTTCAATTGAAAAAGGAAAAGGCCAACAAAAAGCAAAAGACGAAGGAGAATGACAATAAGGATCATGTTGTCACTACTACTATAGATGATGTTACCGTCTATGAAGAGAATGCAATTAATATTTCTATTCATGAGATGAGTTGGGTAATTGATAGTGGTGCCTCTTGTCATGTTACATCAAAGAAAGAATTCTTTACATCTTACACTATAGGTGATTTTATTGGTTTGAAGATGGAAAATAATGGTTCCTCAAAGGTAGTTGGCATTGGAACAATTTGTTTAGAGACAAAGAATGGAACAAAGCTGGTTCTTGAAAATGTGAAACATGTTCTATAAATTACTTTGAATTTGATTTCAGTGAGGAAGCTTGATGATGATGGGTATTGTAACATATTTAGTGATGGCCAATGGAAACTCACCAAAGGCTTTTTGGTTGTTGCCCGAGGAGAAAAGTGTTTTGGTTTATAGTTGATTCAAGCTTCAATTTCTACTAATTATGTTAATACAGTTTAGAGTGATAGTTCTTCATAATTATGGCATAAGAGACTTAGTCACATTAGTGAGAAGGGACTAAATTTTTTAGCCAAAAAGAATCTTCTTTCAGGTTTAAAATATGCAAAATTAGAATAGTGTGTTTACTGCCTAGTTGGAAAAAAGAAAAAGGGCCTCCTTTCAAAGCCATCGTCCCTCTAGAAAAGTTAATTTTCTTAAGTTGGTTTACTCAAATATTTGTGGTCCTTTAAAGGTAAAGTCATATAATGGTGCTTAGTATTTTGTTACTTTTATTGATAATCACTCACAAAAACTTTGGGTTTATATTTGAAAACTAAAGATCAATTATTTAATAACTTTTAAAGAATTTCAAGCCTCTAATTGAGAGACAAAAAAGGAAGAAAATAAAGTGTATTCATAATGATAATGGTGGTGAGTATTATGGAACTTTTGATGTTTATTGCAAACAACAAGGTATTAGATATTAGAAGATGCCCTAAAAAACTCCTCAATTGAATGGTCTTACAGAAAGAATGAATAAGACATTGATGGAGAGAGTTAGATGTTTTCTTTTTGAAGCAAAGCTTCCTAAATCATTTTGGTGTCAATCTTTATATACTGCTGCAAATGTTATTAATTTATCTCTTGTTGTTACTTTGCAGTCTGAAGTTCCTGACAAGTTTTGGTATGGAAAGGATATTTACTATGACCAATTATGTGTGTTTAGCTGTAGAGATTTTGTGCATGTTCCAAAAGATAAGAGATCCAAGTTAGAGGTCAAGACTAGAGAATGTTTTCATTAGCTATGATCGTGATGAATTTGGCTATAGATTTTTTGATCTTGTTGAGAAAAAGCTTGTCAAAAGCCATGATGTGGTATTCCTCTTGGAAAGGTTAAGATGTTAAAATCTCCAAGTATTGGAAACTTAATTAATTTAGATCCAGTTCCTTTTTAAAGTATGCCTAATGTAGTTAAAATTGGTATTTTGAGTTGATAATCAGGATAGGGTGATCATGATGCTATAAAAGGTATAGATGCTCCTTTAGATGATGATGAAATTGATCAATATGACATTCTTGTTGAGTAAGGTCTAGCAGAGACCTAAGGCTTTCTACTCGATATTCTTTTGATGAATATGTGCTCTTGACTAGCGGGGGAGAACCTGAATGCTATGAATAGGACATTGAAAGTGATAATAAGGATCAATGGCTTTCAGCTGTACAATATGAAATGAAATCTTTGCATGATAATCATACTTTTGATTCGGTTAAGTTGCCTAAGTGCAAGAAAGCTTTGAAAATTGATGGATTTATAAGGTAAATCATGAATAGAGTACTTCACAACCACGATATAAGGCCAGATTAGTTGTCAAAGGTTTTAACCATAAAAGGGAGTTGACTTTGAAGAAATATTTTGACTTGTGAAAATTCATCAATCTATGTTATTTTAGGTTTAACAACTAGTCTTGGTTTAGAGATTGAGCAAATGAATGTTAAAATTGCTTTCCTTCATGGTGATTTAGAATAGGAAATTTACATTAAGCACTCTGAGGGTTTTAAAGTGAAGGTAAAAGAGAATTATGTTTGCAAATTGAAAAATAGCTTGAATCAAGCACTAAGACAATGATACAAGAAGTTTGAGTCAATTACAATATAGCAAGGCTACAAAAAGAATACCTTTGATCACTGTGTTTTTGTGCAAAAAATCTTTAATGATAACTTTATTATTTTATTGCTCTTTTGTTGATGACATGCTTATTGTATGTCAAAATTCGTCCAAGATTGATAAGTTGAATCAAGAGCTGAGTAAGTATTTTGCTATGAAAGACTTTGGACCTACAAAAAAAATTCTTGGCATAAGGATCTCATGTGATAGAAAAACCAAGAAGTTGTGGTTGTCTCAATAGATGTACATTAAGAAGGTACTTCAAAGGTTTCATATGGATAAAGCTAAAGTTGTTAGCACACCTCTTGCTACACACTTTAGGCTAAGTAATAAGCAAAGCCTTCAAAAAGAAGAGAAAAATGATATGAAAAGTGTTCCTTATTCATCAGTAGTGGGTAATTTGATTTATGCTATGGTTTACACCAAGCCTGATTAAGCTCATGAAATTTGTACATTTAGTCATTTTCTATCTAATCTAGGTAGAAAACATTGGGATGCAGTCAAGTGGATTTTGAGATATCTTCGTGTTACTTCAAGTTTAAAACTTTTTTTTTGTATTAATTCTAGGAAATCTACTTCTGGCTATTTGTTAACTTTTACTGGAGAAGCTATGGCTTGGCATTCAAGATTGTAGAAATGTGTTGCATTGTCTACCACTGAGGTTGAGTTCATCGCTGCTACTAAAGCATGTAAAGAGTTGCTTTGGATGAAGAAATTTATGCATGAACTTAGATTTACACAGAAGAGGTATGTTTTGTTTTGAGATAGCCAAAGTGCTATTCATCTCGAAAAGAATTCAATTTTCCATGGTAGGTTGAAGCATATTGATGTAAGGTATCATTGGATACAATATGCTCTAAACTCTAGGTTACTTGATCTTGAAAAGATTTACACTGATGATAATGGTTTAGATATGTTGACAAAATCTTTTCCAAGGGGAAGTTTGAGATTTGTTGCTTGATTTTTGGTTTGGCTAATCTCTTTACTTAATTCAGGAGGGGGAGATTTATTGTCGGTCCCCCTTAAGTGGTTAGCCACCCACTCTAGCCAATGCAAATTTTCTAGTAATTTAAATAAATAAAAAAAAGAGTATGTGAAAAATCAAGACTTATTTTGGAAGCTTGAAAAGTCTTCCACAAGAAGCTACACACTTTATGATGGGAAAAGTGTGCCTTTTGCTTTCAATTTTTTGGAAAGCTACACGTACAACACTGCGAGAGAGAGAGACTGAAGAGTTTTCTCTCATTTTTTAAGAAGCCATTTTGGAGAAGCATTTTTTAGCATCTTTGACCTTCAAATTGAAAGGCATTTTATGCATCGATTTTTATGAAATTTCAGTATATTGTTCTAAGCACTATGTACCTTTATTTGTTTGGTTCATTTGTTTTATTGCTGTCTCTATTTGGTTGTATTGTGATAATTATTTGTGTGAGATTTATGTTGTGGTGATATTGATGATTAGTGTGTGGTGAGTTCAGTATGTATAGAAGACTATTGATGTGCTAATTGATCTTTTACTAATAGATTATTTTTTGGACTAGATCCCGTGGTTTTTACCCTTCACCTTGAGGGAGTTTTCCATGTTAGAAATTGATGTCTTTTACGCTATTTATTTTGTGCATTGTTGAGCATAATTATTATTAGAGTTTTTTTTTCTTTTGTTGGATATATATATTTGCTCCTCACATATTCACTCAAGTGGGAAATGTTCTCTTTTGGCTCACCTAAGTTATTTTTGCTACCAGACTTTCCCAACATCTTTTTGGGTTTGTTTTCGGAGTGACGAATCTTTGATGTTGTTAGTCCTATTAGGCTATGATTGCAAATGAACTTTGTTATCGTGTGTGGAAAAGAGTCTTAATTGGACAATTAGAAAAATTGGATTATAATTGAATTAGACAAAAATACCTTTGCTAATATATAGATTAGATCTTATGTGTCGGTAGGTTTTCTAGTGTTTGGAAATTTTTACACATGAGCAAAAGTTTAAAGGATTATTAGTCAAAGATCAAAGTTAAAGAGATTTCTTACACATAAACCAAAGTTTAAGGGAATATTTTGCATTTTACCCTTATAGTTTTTTCCAAAAAAGTATGACAATGGGCAAAATCATAAATGAAGAGCATAGTAGAATGAAGTTTGATTTGGTATTTTATTAATTTTCATATAGGAGTAGTACAGAACAGAAGAGTCTAGTTTTGGATGTTTACATAACATGAGAATGAGATGGTGATGATGATTGTGGTTTCAATTTTTGATACTTGGATAGTCCTCTTTTTCGCCAGTATAGAAAATATCTCAAGAGATACCAATTGAGAAGTGAATCGGGAATCATCCGTATGAAAAGGCACTGCAGAGAATGGAACAAGTAGGGCACACATACTCTCTCAGTATAACCAAACCATCTAATGCTAGCTTTGCTGTAATCCTCTGCGCTTGGAATAAACACACTAGCCTTCATCTTTGTCATCTTCGTTGCTACAAATAGTGGTACCTATATATAATATAATCATTTTAATTTAAACAAAAACAACTATATTATTTTCAAATTAGAGAGGTAAACTCAGTATTAATTAGTAAATTTATTTTATATTTTTATTTGAGATAATCCTGTTTAAAAATTTTCAATAAATATTTAAATATTAATTCAAGAGGTGAAAAAATTCTCGCACGTTAATAGTATTAATTAGTAAATGATGAGAGAGAGAGTAATGTATTATGAATTACCAACTAATTATATAGTTAATAAATAAAAAAGAATAATTAAGAGTAAGATACAACCTGGCACTGCACGTCAATTCCTTGTGCTTTGTATTCTAAGGCAATGCATCTTGAGAACATGGCAAAATATCTGTAAGATCAGAGCAGCAAATACAATGATAAAAAAAATGTTAAATTATAACAAAAATTTAATAATATGAATTAAATTAAAAAAGTAAAATGTTAAATTATTTTATAACTTTTATTCAATTTTTAATTAAATCTCTTTAATTTAAAAATTTATAATTTTTATTCATATTACTAAACATAAATTATATTTCATTTAATATATAAAAGTTATTTTTAAATTATTATTTATTTTTTATTTACATAAATTATACACATTTAGAGTTTTAATATATTATATATTGATAATATTAACAAAATTTAATATAATTTTATTAAAAAATTTTAAACTACAAAAATTTAATTAAAATTACGGAGAGTGTAAAAATAATTTAATGAAAATAAAACTATAATAGGACCATAATACTTTAACCAATATTGGAAGCAACATCAATATGGTGATACCGTAATTAAGGACAGATCCAACATAGAAAAAGAGAATCCTTCAAAAGAGTACTCATCACAATTCACAAAACCAATCAATGATGTTAAGCGCAAACGACAGAAGTTACGGAGATCTGTTTTAAAAATTTAATGACTAAATTTTTGGTTCTGTATAAAATATTTGGTATAGCTGGATCCAGCAGATCCAAGATCTAACCATTTTTTTAAGAAACTTGAAAGCATATTTTATTCCTTAAATTTTAGTTTAATTATAAGATGAATATTTTATGTCAATTTTAATGTGTAATAATTACATAATAAATAAAATTTAATTCTTTTTAAATTACTTGTATCTGAAAGTTCATTAAATTTTTATTAATTTAATTTGAGTTAATTAAAGTCTCCTAAAAAGGTAGAGTTTTGTAAAGAGAAATTTTTTTCATAAAATGGAGGGAGAAGGAAAGAAAAAAAAAAGAAATTTGATAACATTTCTTTTGTTTGACTTTAAAAATTTTAGATAAAAATAAATTAAAAAATTTTATGTTAATTATTTTTAATCTTCCTTCTTTAATAATTTTAATTAATTTAAATTAAAAAATTTTGAAATGATCAAAATAAAAAAAATATTACTTAATTTTTTTTCTCTTTCCCTCCTTATTTCTAAACATAACCTTAAATATTAATCTTGTGTAAGTCAGAGTATGTTTGGGAGAAATAAAATAGAAGAAAATAAAAATAAAAAGAATAGAATTTAATAATTAACTGTTTTATTGTTAGGTTCTCTTGAAAAAAATTAAAAAAATTTATATTAATTTTTTAAATTATTAATTTTAATTATCTTAAATTAAAATATTTTAAATGATCTAAAGAGAGAGAAGAAATAATCACTCAAAATTTCTTTTCCCTTTCAATTATTTTCATTTCTTTTCTCTCTTCATCCTCAAACGCAGAAGAAAAATTAAGAAAAAAACAAAAAAACTTACGCTTTTGTAGCAGCATAGAGAGTAGATAAAGGATAGGAAGGAACTATAGCAGAGGAAGCAGATCCAATGTTAACGATGACTCCTTTCTTCTTCTTCATCATCCATGGAAGCACTGCTTTTGTAATCCAAGTTGCTCCTTCCAAATTCACTTTAATAATTGCATCCATGAACTCTAAATCATCTTCATCAAAGTACCTAAAGTAAGGTCCTGCCATGCCTGCATTATTAACCAACACACCCACATCTATACCTTCCATGGCTTCCTCTATCCTTCTCATTATTTCCTCTCCATTAACACTCTGCAAATCCATCACTACAAGCTTCACTTCAACATCCCCACCATGTCTTTCTCTTACTTCTTTGGATGTATCTTCAAGCTTTTGAGGACTTCGTCCTACCAATACAAGGTTGAGTCCTTTAGAAGCCAATTCAAAGGCAATGGCTTTTCCAATTCCATCAGTGGAACCAGTGATTATAGCCCATGAACCATAGTTTTTCAGATTCTTTGATGGCCTCAAAAACATCAACCACACCCATCTCAGAAAATGAATGAAAGATTTGAGAACAGAGATGAAGCCTAAGGTACATGTAGCTGACACCAACAAATCTGACCACTCCATTCCTATGTGCATACAAATAATTAAACTCAACGAAATTTCGCTACTTTATATTGTCCAATGGCATCCAATGAGTGAGTAAGTGCCCACCAATATGTCTACCTAAATTCTGAATATAGAAAAAATACACTAATTTTAAATTATAGAGGATTCAACCCTTTTACCTATAGTTATCTATCACTTTAAATTATACTTTTAAGTTTTTCATACTTTTAATTTTTCTTTAAATTGACTAAACTACAATTAATTTATATATTTGTTATTAAGTTTTTGAATTAAAATAAAATATATGAAAAAAATTCTTAAAAGGAACCAATAATAGAATATATGAATTGTGTAAATTATACATATATTAATTTTTTTATTAGAGAATGTGATGTAAATATAAAGAAATTATACTTAATTTTTTTTAAAAGAAATTAGAGTAAGACCCATTTGAGATTTTTTTAAAATCTGTTTATTTTCAAATAATTTCTTTTCAATTTAAGTTTTAGAAAAAATGTTGGGAGAGAAAAATAGTTTGTGTTTAAAAAATTTAGTTGAGGTACTTTTATATATTGATATTTGAGAAATATTTTGTGTATAAGAAATTTGTATAAAAAATACTTTTAATTGCCAAATTACTAAAAAAGATTATGCTTATATTTTAGTTTTCTACTAATATTTTTTAAATAGATAAATATTTATAAATATTTATTATTGCTAATTTTTATTTATTAAAAAAATATTAATTAGTTTATTAAATAAATAAATTATTAATTGACAGTATATATACATCATATTCATATATTTACTCCCCTAATTAGACTAGTTCATTTGAATCATATTCTTTACATTACCATAAATGTAAGAGATTATACCAACCTTCCAAAAGTTTATTAAAATTATATTTATTATTTTTAAATTTTTTAAAATTTGATATAATACTATACAAATTTTTAAAATATTATTTATGAAATTTTATTTTTTTAAAACATATATATATATATATATATATATATATATATTGGAGATTGGTGTACACCACACGTTTTGAATATCAACGTGTGGCCTATCAACGTGTTACCACACATTAAATTAAAAATATCTATATAATTTTATTATGTTACGCTTCTTGAATATCTATTAATCAGTTTTTTGCATCATATAATATCTTTATTTTTCATCAGCCTCGTCATTATCTCTAATCTCATTATCTTTTTCGTCTTTCTCTTCTATATAAACGAAATATGCTTAACTATTTAATTTTAAAAATATATAGTGTAGTTTTTAAGAATTCTAATTTATTACTCATGAATTTTTAAATATGGATATTTGTTTTAATTGTATTTTATTTAACTAATTTCTGGAATAAACTAATGAATACCATGCAAAAAAATTCACAAGTATAAATTATTAAATTATAGATTTTTAATATTTAAGGATGAAATAATTAAAAAATGTATGGCTAAAAATTATATATTTCTTGAAAATTATTTGAAGAGAAAAGTATAAAAATGTCAGGAAAAATAAACTTAATATTTATATAGCATAAATTATAAATGTATGAATCTAAGTTCTTGATTTTCTAATTCAAAATAACAACGAATTTTTAATTTTTTTTTTTTGTTTAAACGCAATCTGCACTTGAGTGTGCAAAGGAATATCAAAGAAAATGAAAGAACGAAAGACTTGTGGTCCGCAAAACGAGGGGACCCACCATGTGCCTTCGCACGGAACCACTGCCTCATGATAAACTTGTGACTAATGTTTCTTTCAAATTAGGAAGAAATTACTTTTTTTTTTTTTTTTACATTTTAAAAAACTCAATCATAATTTATAGAAATAAATATATATGAAAATTACATAACAAGCCATGTCGCACTCAAGATGTGTAAATTATATCTTTTTATTTTGAAATATCATTAAATTTTAATTTGCTTTTAAAAGTATAAACTAAAAATAATTAAATTTTTTTACCTATGCCAAAAAGGCAAAAACACTTAATACTTCTAAATTATCATATTTAAACAATGTCAAATATATATTATTTTAGACATGTAAATGACAGCATGAAATGTTTATATATATTTTATATTCTTTAAAATATTTAAAATTATTTTCTGTTTAACAATATTAACTTCAAACTAAATTTATATATGTTATTTTCAACAATTTTACAATTAAAATAAATTTTATAATCTCTCTTATAAAATTTTTCCAACATTTTAAATTTTAAAAAAATTATTTTAAAATGAAAAAATATATATAAATTTAGCCAAAGAAACTCTTGGACTGAGACCTCAAATTTATATATTCATTTTAATTATTTAAATAATTTATATAAAACAAATTTAAATTCAAAGTGATATAACCTCTTTTAATAAAAATATTCATACTTATCTTGAGACATATTTCTTTAATACTTATAAGACTTTGACTCAAATTTAATAAATGAATTTTTTAGATAAGTTATGATATAGATATTTTAATCACTTCTATTAACTTCCTTTTTGTAAAATTGCACTTAATATCTTTATTGTTTAATATATATAATATTATATAATTTTTTTAAATTTTCTTTTTTATCAATGAAATTAACTATATTTACTATTGTATTATATATTCAAATTCTTTTAAAAAATAAATATACATCCAAGCAAAAATTGTAATTAAATTGACCACTTTTCGTGTCCCTTACATCAGTTTCGTAATTATGACCTGTTTGGGTTAGCTACCATCTCAACCAACAGCATAATTACCATAATGATATCTCGTACAAACATCTCCATTTCAATTGAGGTACTTTTCTTTCACGTCTCATATGATATAAATTTTCTGCTCCTACAAGTACTCAATTAATTATAAGTATAGTGTTTTGGTCATCATCCTCAATGCCCATTAATTTGTTACAATGAGATTACAGAGAATAACTTCGTGGGTTGATGTGCTAAATATGACAGAGATTATCTGAAAAGGGAGAGAATTAAAAATAATATTCAATAAATTTTATGGTCGCTATAATTTGACCAAACCAAAAGACGAATGTGAAGATGACAAAATATAGTATTTTTAGGAACTAATTAATATATTTTTCTTAATCTTTGAAGGATCAATTGATATCTTTTTAATCCTTTAAAAATTAATTAATATATTTTTTAATTTTACGAAAAATCTCATTAATTATTTAGTACATCAACCCACGAAGTTATTGCAATGTATGCAGACAAATAATTAAGCTCAAAGAAATTTCGCTACCTTATATTGTATTAATTTTCTTAATTTTTCTATTGCTAGTGTATTGAGTTTAAGTGAAAATAAGAGATAAGGAAGAGGAAGGTCGAAAGTCTTCTACTTCTATTGTATTATTAAGTGAAGAAAAGAGATGAAGTAAAAGGAAGGTCAAAGAGAATTAGGGATTAGGGAAAATGGAAGACAGAGTATATTTATATTTTAATTTATTATTAATATTATTTAATTAGATAAATAGTTATAAATATTTATTATTTTTAATTTATATTAATTAAATAAAATATGTAATTGATTTATTAAATAAATAAATTACTACATTGAGAAATAAATTTTTATTAAATAAATTAATAATTTAATTAATAAAATATTATTTTATAACTGTTTCTCGGCGTATGTTGTTCATTTCTAGTGACTACTATATGATAATATCAGGAATACGTTTTATATACGAAAACAAAAGTAACTGGTCAAATTTGTTTTCTCGATTACTTGCGATGCAAGTTATCGTAATCGTAGGTTATCGTGCCCCTTGCATCACTTTCGTAAATATGTAATCACCAGTTTCGTCCTCATAAAAGGAGAACTCTAGAGTCTACAATCTAGTTTTGAGTTCCGTACCTGCCATAAATGCAAAGCTTCTTCTTTTTTAGAACTTCAATGCAGGAGTCTTCAACGGTTTAGGTCGGGTGATTTGGAAATATTTTAAATTATATAATTTATATTAATATTATAATAATATACTAATTAATTTAAATTTATAATATTAAATTAAATTAAATTATAAAAAGTTAATTTTGAACAATTTGATTTGAGTAATTTTAATTAATTTTATATTTTTAAATTTATCAAAGAAATTTTTTTAATATATAAATACAAATAAATAATAAGTAAATACATTAATATTTTATTTATTAATAAGATAAAATTATATATATTCTTAGTTAATATATATTCAAATAACATTATAAAATAAGTAAATAACGGTTATATTTTTATTTTAAATTTAATTCAAATAATTATAAAATTAAATTAGTTTCAAAATTAAATTTTTAGGACAAATATAATATAGACTAATTATATGAATTAATTTTTTTAAATGTAAATTTTTAATATTGCTCATAAGAAAAACCAACTAGTATAAGTTAATTGGAATATTAAATTAAAGTAATTTAATAAAATTTATTTTGAGATTATAAATATTAAATATACATATTCATTTCTTTAAAAAAATTAAACAATTACAAGTCAAAAGTAAATATTTTAAAAATAATATGTTTCATATATGAGAGTTTTTTTAAATATAAATGACATATTATATAGATATATATATATATATGGTTTGGTTTCATTTTTTAACACACCAAACTGCAGATCGAACCAAACCGCAAAAGAAAAAAAAAACTTTAACTAAACTAATTTTGATCGATTTTGTTTGATTTTTGCTTGGTTTGATTTAGTTTGGTTACAGAACATTTGTTTTGAACACCCTTACTTCAATGCATTAATAAAGATCAGATCCCAATGCATCAAAATCATCAAACCAAACATAAGGAGTATGAACATAAAGGTTTTTAGTGATTTGATGAACAACTTAATTACATTCTCGCACTACATGAACTACCTTAAAAAGTCCAATCCTTATACCATAGTTCAACAATCTAGCAAAATTGAGTCTAAAGAAGAAAGATCTTGTGCATCATGAAAAGCTTGAAAAATAAAAATATAGTCTATTTCAGCCTCTAACATATTTATACTGCATAATCTAGCTTGTTGAAAGGTAAAGCTTTTGCCATACTTGGGTTATTTGGACAGCTAATCATTGAGACAACAGACATAAAAATGATATCATGCTCATTTCTAATAACCATTCCCAAACACCATTCAAAATAAAAATTTTTTGCAGTGTCAGTATTGATTTTAAATCTACTATGAGTTGGTTTCTTCCATGTCTGAATTTGCCTTTGGATTGAGACACTTACATCTATAGAATTTTCTTGATACTTCATTAGAAAAGTACCATATTTAGGTGCACCATCCTTTGAATCACTAGATTTTTGGTTAAAAACCAAATTATTTTGACAAGACTAAATGATCTAACAAATTACAACAATCCAATTGAGAATTTCAACACATTTAGACATCAATCTCTCTATAAACCAATCATAAAATTTAACAATATTATTTAATGGAGGATGAAAACCTAAAGGAAAGAAAATTCATACTGCCTTAGACCAATTACACCTAATAAAAACATGGAAATTACATTAAGTAGCATTGGAACATCTTAGACAATCATCAAAGTTCAGACATTGACAAACCTCTTTTAGTGAGATTGGATCGGGTAAGAAGTGCATCATGGCATAATCTCCAAAAGAAATTTCTCACTTTAGGAGGAACTTCTACCTTCCATATTTTAGACCAAAAATCGCAAGAAAGATAACTAGATGGCAAATTCCCAAGCTTATTTCTTTGATAAAATGGTAGGCTCATCTGAAAGTGAAGTGGGAATGTTTCTCAAAGGGCCAAATAATGTTATCCACAATATGACTCCAAGGTAATGGAATAGTCATAATGAGAATAGTCTCATGATAATTAAAAATAGATTGAATTAAATCTGCCTTCCACACACAATTAACATAATCTATTAGATCAGACACCAAGTGAAGATTAGTACTTTTTTGGGATAGGGCTCAAGAGCTTTCCATGATTCATGTTAAGAATCCACTTGTATTCCTAGATTTTAAATTTTTTACCATTTCCAATACACCACAAAGCTCCTTTCTCTATAACCTATCTAGCATATAATACTGCACTACACATATCTAGCCTGAACCCCATTCTAGCATCTATAAAATTAGTGTTGGAAAAATATCTCCCCTTTAACACCCTTGAAAATAGAGCATTAGGATACTTCATTAACCTCCATCCTTGTTTAGCTAGCAAATCATAATTAAAAGCGGTTAATGATTTAAAACTAAGCCCTCCCTTCTTCTTTGATAAACATAAAGTATTTCTACTAGCCTAATGAATCTTCCTTTCATTTTCCTTAGCACTCTACCAAATGTTAGCAATCATGGAATCCATCTTCTAACATATGTAAGAGGTAATTTTAAAGCATCTCATCAAGTAAGTAGGTATAGATGGGGCAACAGATTTAATAAGGACCTCCTTACTTGCTTAAGATAGCCACCTCTCTTTTCATCCCTTAAACTTCTTCTACAATCAATCTTGTAACTTAAAGAAGATAATCTTCTTAGATATGCCAATCATTATAGGGAAACCTAGATACTTACCATGAATCTCAATCACCTTTACACTTATCCGATCTTAGATTCACTGACGACTATTAGAAAGCACATTTTGACTGAATAGGAGCTCTGTTTTATCTAAGTTGATTCATTTTCTGAAAGCTTGCACATAAGTATTAATTACATAGATAATAAGATCGACCACTACATCATTAGTTCTTGAAAAGATAATGTTATCATATACAAATAAGAGATAAGTAATAGAAGGAGAACCCCTTTCTATTTTTATCCCTTGAATGTAACCATAATCAACAGCCCTATCTAGCAAACAAGAGAAAACCTCATAAAAAATAATGAACCAATAAGGTGATAATGGATCCCCTTGCCATAACTCCTTTTCAGGCATAAATCTTCTACCAAGATAACCATTAATCAATAATGAATATGAAACTGATGTGTCACAATGCAGAATTAAATCTATCAATGTAGTGGGGAAATTCATTGCCAATATAACTTTGTGTAACAATCTCTATTCTACTCTGTCATAAGCCTTTGATATATCTAACTTTAGTGTTGTATAACCCTTTCTACCTCTCTTTGTTTTCTTCAAATAATGGAATATTTCAAAAGAAATCGTATCATTATCTGTAATCTGCCTATTAGGTACCAAAGCACTTTGAGACTCACTTATAACTAAAGGCAACACTAAATTTAGCATATTTGCAATAACCTTTGTAATACTTTTTATCAAAGTATTACAAAGGCTAATAGTCCTAAAGTCTTTAGAATTTTCAGGATTGCCAATATTAGGAATTAAAGCAATAATAGTAAGATTCAAATTAGTAAGACTTTTTCCATTGTTCAATACATACATAATAAGACTAAAAACATAATCACCAACTACATCCCAATATTTTTGAAAGAATAAAGTAGGCATGGGTTTTAGTGGGATACATACTTTTTAGAGCAACTATAATATCCTCTTTAGAGAATGGAGTTGAGAGTATATTATGCTGATTATCATGAGTTTTTAATTATTCTAATTGAAGCACAAACATTATCATCATCAGATAAATTACCTTCAGTAAATATTTCCTAAAAGTGTCTAGTAATCACAAAGTCAATCTCCTTTTCTTCATATTTTCACATCCCATTTGCATCCTTGAGTCTTTTAATAGCATTTCTATCCCTTCTCTGACTGGCCTTCCAGTGGAAAATTTTTGTATTCTTATCACCCTCTTTTAACCAAGTGATCCTTTAGTATTGTTTCCATATAGTTTCTTCAATGTCAATAAGCATATCAAGCTCTTTGACTATCAATTTAACACTTTTAATAACATTTTTGGTTTGAGGAGAGCTTTTTAAAATTTCAAGACTCCTTTCTAGATGCATTATGCACATCTTAACACTAGATGGCTAATGAAGATTCAATTCTTTAAGATGATCAATGACAGTCTCTAAGATTTCCAAAAGTGACTAATTATACTTCCAATTATCTAAAATTGCATTAGTACATCTATCATATGATAACCAGACCTTTTCAAATCTAAATAATCTTTTTCTCTTAGGTACTTTAGGAGGAGAGAAAGTATCATAATAAATTCCAATAGCATAATGATCATAAGGATACCTTGATAAATGATAAATTTCTGAATAAGGATAAAGAATTATCGAGTTCTTATTAGAAAAGATTATATCAAGCCTCTCCTACACATTATGGTCATCATTCCAAGCATTACTTCATGTAAAAGGAGACCCTTGATAGCCTAAATCATTAAATTTACATTCATTATCAACATCTCTAAAGTTCTGTATACATCTTTGAGGCTTTGGGACATAACCTTTTTTCTCTACCTCATACAAAATTTCATTAAAATCACCAAGTCACAACTAAGGTAAAGAATTATCATAATGTAAAATCCTCAAAAATTCCCGAGTTTGATATTTATTAATTTCTTCTAAATGGCCATATACTTTTGTGAATCACTACTCACTATTCAACATAACATCTTGTATTTCTGAATCAATATGGTTCAAAGAATAAGACTTAATTTTAATATCCATATTACTCTTCCATAATAAACATAAACCCCTTGCTCTACTTCTGCCTGATCCTTGGAATTCAATAGTAAGGCAACCACTAAACCCAAGCTTCACTTTAATTCACTCCATCTCAGTCTTAGTGGATTTTGTTTCCATTAAGAACAAGAGGTTGGGACTACTAGCTTGAACAAGCTTAGTGAGATCACGAATTGCACAAGGTATTCCCAATCATCGGCAGTTTTGAAATATGCTTTTCATGGCAATAAGTAAGGTTGTTTAAAAAATCACCCCCCTTCATCTTGAGAAAAATAGGTTGAAAGAATTCTCTTGGAGCCATTGGATTAGGAAAAATCAAGAGACTCTTCAACATGAATTTCTACCAATTTACCTTAATTCTTTACTAAAGCATTAACACCTTGTACAATATTTTCAAATTAGGGGGAACACTCTGCTGCCAAAATCCCTTGCTCCACCTTTACAGTGATATCAAATTTATTAACCTTCAAAGATGCCGATGAATCACATATTTGCATGCCTCTAGTACGCTACCAAGTTTTTTCTCTAGTCTGATGTTGCTCGTTGTATTTATTTGGGCTTAAAGAATGAGCCATTGGACCCTTTGTTTTTTTGTGGACTTGAGGACATAGCATTCTACACTTCAATTGGCTTTGAGTAGAACTCTTTGGCCCACTATCTGAAATAGTCCCCAGCACACTACCAGAACTCTTTGGCCCACATAGCATTATAGGACTTTGGCTTGAAGGCATGCCAGCTCTACTCTTTTCCTTGAAAAATTTTAAATGTTTTTTAATAGGGCTTTCTACCTTCTTACTTAGGTTATACACTTTTTAAACCATATTTGAATGCATCATATCAATATGACATTTATCCATTAAGCTTATAACTGTATAAACTCCCTTAGAATGTGATTGAATATCTGGCAACTATTGCCTCTCATCTTTTATAGTTTCAAACTCCAAACTGTGTTACTACATAGGATCTCGTGAAGAACTTGCACCAACCAAAATATCTTCATGTTGTACAGGTTTAAATAACATCTTCTTGGTAGTAACTCAAGATGAATTTGGCTTCAAACTCATATCTTTAAATTTCATTGGACTAAAACATAACCATAGACCAAAATAATACTCAGATTCTTCATCAAACTATGCTTCATCTATGCTTCATTGTTCTCATTGAAATCCTTGATAGAATGGCCAATCTTACCACAAATATAACCAACGTCCAATAGATGATTATATTTTAAAAAAAACCTTGATGGTTTTATTAGATTTTCCCCGCATATAGGTTTCACTCTTTCAAGGTTTTTTAGATTAAGTCTCACTTGAAGACAATACAAATTTCCCCACCTGCCACTATCACTGTCATCTTATTCTAATAAATTACCAATTTTCCCCCTATAACAACTTCTGGATCTTTAGTTTGTAAATTGAAAAGAAGATCATATATTCTAACCCAAAAGGAACAAAATCAAGGTGTACTTCTGAAAATGGTTCATTCCCAGCAACCTTCTTCAAAGTCAATAACTTCTTATCAAACCACCATGGCTCTCATTTCAACACTCAACTTTGATCCTTCCAATGGTAAAATTGAAACATGAATAATTTTTTTTCCAAAAGTTCGAATATCCACCCTTTGATTTACTCACCAAATATGCTTGATAGTATTCTAAAAAGCCATTGAATTAAAAGACTCTTCATGCCATAATGATCCTACTAAACATAAGTTAAGGCAATTAGTATCATCTAGGGGATCTAAATGTATGTTTTCCAAAATCTCAACTTCATCCTCATTAAAAACAATCTTCTTCCATTTATCTAATCCAAAAACCACTACACTAATCCAAGAAAGAAATATTTAACCTTTCATAAAGAAATAAAATACTAGAACGAATATAGAGTTAAAATTTCACCAGTAAAAGAAAAGCTAGGGAAGACTTTCTAGTTATTGAACTTTTTAGAGTGAAAAGTACATTTTCTCTTCTCAAAAGTTCACCACTCAACAACTTATTAATGTACACAGTTAGATTATGACCAAAATGTACAGAATCTCTCTAAACTATAGGGTTATTGCACATAACCTCCTTGAACTTCTAAACTTGACACAGGACCCCATGAACTTTCAATTTTTTAAAAATGACATCATTTGTTAATTTTTTCATTTACTTTTTCAACAATTTAACACCACATCCTCATCTTTGAATCCAACTAGAATTTTTAGGTGATCTAGAATAAGGACAATTTTGACATTTCATTAAATAAAATAACTCACATAACACACTAACTGATTAACCCTAATACATGTGACCTGAAAACCTACCTTTAAAACCTATTTGAAATTCACCTTCAACAACCTCTGATCACATAAGTCTATACCATTACCTCCCACCCACCTATTCTTGACCCACCCAACCTTCTAAGAAAATTGACTTTCTCTTGGATTAATTCCTTACTTATTTTGGGTCATTCAAAACCATTAGATCATGAAAAATGGATTAAAGCCTCCGATCTTGCTCTCTAGATACTATTTCCCAATGAAAGTACACGTACTCCTTATGGTTCAGAAATTATTTTCCCCTTTCTTTTAAACTCCTCACCCAAAGAGGTTTATTTGTATGCACCATCCTCACCAACTTCTCCAACCCACCCATAGACCTCTCTGGTTTAGTCATCACTATAGTTGTTGTCACTGTCATGGTAAGGGTCAGAGACACTATGGCTAATAGGTTCAAAATTACCATCCCAAAATCTAGCCCTAAAGAGAGTGTCGCAGGCACGCTAAAACCATTGCCCTAACTCCTAGTTCTAAACTAGAGTTCAACAATGGATGACCCATCGAGCTAGTGAGTGAAGAAATAGGTCGACCCAAAAACTTTCCTGCAAAAACACAAACTCATTTTAGCTCTTTCTTTAATCGGGCATTTTCAATTCGTAGATGTTGTTATTCACACGAAATGTTTCTAATTATAGCTAGGTCTCCACAATTAGAGCATATAGAATCCCTCATGGCATCTCTTATAGACATGTTCTCTTCTTGGAGTTTATCATTCTCTTGTTTGAGCAATGTGCTTCCATGGAATTCCAACTGAGCTTGAAAGTAGAGACCTAAGAAATATAGGTGAGTGAAAGAGGTTGAAGCTGAAGTTTTAGGTCATGGTATTGGGGTTAATGGGTAGGTGTGTTATATGGGTTATTTTATTAAGTGAAATTTTAAAATTGCCCTTAGTTTAGATTACCTAAAAAAAAAAAACCTAGTTGGATTGAAAAATGTTGACGTGGAGTTAGACTGTTAAAAAAACATATGGAAACTCTAATGAATGATGTCATTTGCAAAAAAATTGAAAGTTCAAGGAGGTCTTGTGTTGAGTTTAAAAGTTCAGAAAAGTTATGCACAATAAACCTATAGTTGAGTGGAGTTCTATGTATTTTAACTTTAAATTATTATTTGTTAATGTCACTCAATTAATTTTTTATTTATTCTTTTAATTAAAGGACTAAATTAATTTATGGTTGATCTTTTAAACACTAAATTGAGATATTTTATCTATAAAAAATTTACTCATTTTTTTTTAAACTACAAGCAATTAATTAAAAATTTTAAGAACATAAACCAAACTAAAATTAATTAAGTAAAATTACATAGAGATTAAAGAGAAAATTTATTATTTGTTTTTAAAAGATATCTATACTTGTAATTCAATTTCTAAATGATCATAATTTACTTTTAAGTCTTTGAAAAATTATAAAAATGAATTTATTAGTCTCTAAACTGTTATCCAATGATGCAAACTTTGATATTGCATGTTAAATCCTAACTAGAATACTAATTAGTCTTTAAAAGATTAAAATATATACTAATTGATCCTTGAAACACCATATTTTACTCTATTTACACTTACTTTTTGGTTAGACTAACAAAAATAGAATGAGTATAGAAGCTTCCTCTTTCTTTAATTATTTTCTCACTTTGGTTAGACTATTTTCTTTAATGATAATTATTATCATTATCATCCATATGTTGAAAAGCTCAAAGTCGTTATTGATTAATCTAGGCCCCAGCTCTTGAGGTCACACAAATGAAAATGATATCTCATCGAACATCTCCATTTCAATTGAGTTGCTTTTCTTTCCCAACTCCTATGATCTAAATCTTGACGTTCGTACAACTACTGAATTAACTATAAGTGAAATATTGTACTTGCTCATCATCCTCAATATTCATTTGTTAGAATGAGATTGCAGAGAATAGTTTTATGGATTGATGTGTTAGATATGAGAGACATTATTTAAAATGATATGAAAGCGAGTAGATAAATAAAAATAACTCAATGCATTTTATTGCAACTAAAAAATATATGGCTGAAAAAAATACATCTCTTGAATATTATTTAGAGAGAGAAAAGTAGAAAATGAACAGTATCCATTAACAAAATTCCAATAACTTGGTTTATATATAGCATAAATTATATATAAATGCTAAAATCTATTTTCTTGATTTTCTAATTCGAAATGACAGCGGAATTTTTATTCTTTTTTCTCAAATGCATTACACTTGAGAGTAAAATTAAAAACAATAGTACAGTGTTACGCATATGAAAAAAAAATGCTAGCAAGATACATATAAAAATAAATTTTTAAATGTATACGTTGTGTCATTTTATTTTTACATTAATTAATAGTATTTAATTAATTTTTTTACTTTATCCTAAAAGTCTATATAATGTATAAAATAATAATAATGCATAATTTTATTATTCAATAAATAAAATGACTTAATAAGTATAGTTAAAACATTTTTCAAAAACCAAAGATTTGAAGATGAGGAGACCCACAATGTGCCTTAGGATTAGACTTCTCATACGAAATAATAACATGATTTTATGAGAAGAGAAATAGCACAGACGATATCATTTACGTACAATCTCATTTCAATTTTTTTTTTAATGAAAACAAGTTTACACTAAATTGTAACTTATTTTTAGTTGTCAGGAGAAGAAAATGTAATATTAATATTTTTTAAGAAAAGAGAATATAATTCACGTTTAAAAAAAATTAAAAGTAATTTTAGTAACAAGTGAGGTACTATTTCACTTCTACTTTTTTTTTTTTTGGCAAAAACAAAAAGTCCAAATTTTATTACTTCTTTACCACGCAAATCCAACTTATTACCGAACAACTTATTTTTATAATAAATATAGACACCTTATTTTAATTTTTTTTTAAAAAAAGTAGCTTCTCCCTGTCAGAAAAAACCTAGCCAAACATGATATTGACAAATATGTCCATGACTTCCGCTAATTAGCAAATTGATAATTTCATATGACATGGTTGATCAAGTGAGATAATGTCCAGCAGTGCCTTTAATAAATGGCTGACATCAACTCAAGTTAAAAGTGTTGTACTAATCAAAATTTTCTCGCAAAAAAATAATATTACGATATGATATAATAAAAGAGATAAATATAAAGTATGGATATACTTTTCTTTTATAGTTTCTATTATATGAGTGCGTCTTACCACTTAATTAATTTTATATTTATCTTTCTCTTCATATGATATCATGTTATTTTTTCGAATGATAAAGATTCTAATCCGTGTCATACATGAAAAGTTTTTGCAGGCTGATTACTACATGATCACAACATACATAGTCCTGTCTGTACAGATATTGAGAAACATACAACATAAACATACCATCACTCACTCCTTCATATCATCATATGACCTCCCTCAATCTTTCATCTTATATGGCTAATGCTTGTCAAATATTTTTTCAAATGTGAAACTTGTGTGACTATTTATTCGGAAGTTCCTGTAAACCGGAAAAACCGTATAGTTGCTGATTCATTGTGTCATTCATGGCTACGGCCAGAAGAACTCTTGAGAAGATGATCCTGCTGAAAGGGATCATCGGTACCGTGCACAGAACTCAACCTTGGTGAGAAATTCCATCCTGATATCTGCTCGAGATCGAGGCTCTCAGATCTCTTGTTGCATTCTTCCCGGAACTTCATGAAGAACATTGATGACCAGTAATCTCTTGCCAAATTCTGGGGAAAGAACAATTTTATTAAGATGAAAACTAACTTTTATCTTCCTTGCTAGTCTCAAGGGATGCAGTGTTTCAAACTAAATAACTTAGCTTACCGTTTTCATCAGCTGCATTATCTCATTAATAGCATTTTGGAAGAGATCAGAGCGGGCAAGATTGGAAGTTGCCAAAATTTCTTGCCGGCATCGATGAGAAATGTTCACCTCCATTGCTGCACCTGCACAATTATATTCAAGAAAAAATAAAACAAAAGAGAGTCCCATTCCCATATATTTGAGGCATATAACTATGTTCATATCAAATGCCTGTGCGCACAGACTAGTGAAGAGTAGACAAAAGAAGAATGACTCGGAGTTACAGACCTGAAGCTATGTACTTCTCAATAATATGCCGTACCATATAGATCCTTCCCACAGAGTCATCTTCAGGTATTTTACTAAGCTCATGCACTTCATCGATGAAGTGCACACTCTCCCCAGCCAAGCAACTGTAAAATAAATTAAGCACAAGTATTACATAAATGCTGAAAAAAAAAATTAGACTCTTTCATTTTATGTTCTGGGGTCCAAAACTTTGGAACTGGTAAGGCTAGGTAGCAGCAAAGGATTCATTTATCTCTAATTAGGCTCCTATGGGCAAATTCAGCATCTGTCATCTTCAATTAATAACTTAAAAAAAGTCACCCATTCCTGAAATACTTTTCTCTCAAAGAATCTTCTTCTCAAGTGTCCACCAAAAAATGAAAGAGAACTGCCATTTTGGTCAGGTATTTTCCTTAATGTACACCAAGAAATAGGACTGCAGAAAAGGATACTTAACCTATCAGCAAATGCCATGAAGGACTGTCGAAATCTCTTGTTCAGGAGAAGCTTATCCAATGGCTCATTAGTATCTATCACAGAAACTGGTTCAATTGGTGCTAATACCCCACTATCAGGTATGCCCAGAGCCTGGCCCATCGTGCGAAACTCTCTGGATTCCCTTCGCCTCAAGCTGATTTGTGAGAGCAACGGTTGTGATGTTGACATAGAAAAAAAAGCCATTACAAGTATGCTAGCCTGTTAAATTAATTCAACATATGCTGGAAGTAAATATAAGATTAAGAAGTGATGAACTAAGTTCATCTCTCAATTAACTAACAATGTCAGTCATTGCATATTTAAGCAGCTTAAGGAGTAGTAGCTAGTCATACCACAACTAAAAGCAGAAACCGGGAGGCAACTTGAAGCCATGAGATATCATCATGAATTTCATTCAATATGTAAGCAGCAACCCAAACGACTGGGAACAAAAAGAAGCAAAGTTAAAATTTTAAGGCCACCAAAGGTAATCTATATTCCAAATTTTCAAAACATTAATTTGACAGTCACTAAATTAAGTGAAGTATTATCCTCAGAGCCCTGGTGTTTTATACACTGTTCTGCAGGCTGGTTTTTGCAAACTAGTCTAAAGGCTGTCAGAAAGGTAAATGCAATAATTAAAGTTTCTACCTTGTCTTTCGACACAATGAAAAACATATATTTTAGTATCCCATAATAATTTGATGGATCAAGGAGAAAGTGCTTACACATTGTTCTTTTTTACTCAACTTCTTCACCATGTGGATAAAACCTCAAATAAAGAGTATTGAAGAAGAAAGAAACTAGTTATTACAAAAACAGAATGCTTAGAAAAATCACGAGCCTATAGTGACAACTGCCAAAAGCCAACAACTTTTATTCTGATGCCTAATTCTGCAAAGGGAGAGGTTAACTTTATTCCATAGAGGACAGCTTCCTCGCGGTCCTCTTTTGTGGAAGCAACTTGTGCAGCATTCTGCAAGAGATAAAGGCTACAGCCTAAATGGATACAGCAACCCTTTAATGTATATAGGATCAGCTTATGCAACATGAATTTCAATTGTCTGTCAATAGTGTTCAAGCAAATCATCATTAAATCAGAAAATGTTATGCTGCCACTTAAAGGGACTAAGTGGTCTAGGCATCTCATAAGAATTTAAACTATCCTGTATTGCATTAGGCTTTTACAAAGTAGTACCCTGAGTATACTGATTAATATAAATTTATACCATGACCATAGACTGATGTAATTCATGCACAGAAATTTTGTATTAATATTTGAAATCAATATTTTCAAAAAATGTTTTAAAAATATGAACTAAGTACCTAGCTTCGGATTTTGCATTAGTTTTTTAAAATAAATTTAATCTGTATCCAAAATAAAGCCATTATCTGAAAATCTAAATCAATTATTGACTGAATGCTGTATTCATTAATCTTTAACTAATGCCCTTATAGAACTGATTGGCATCCCTTAGTATAAATAAAGAAAATTACAGAGTCTCGTACAGAACCTAGGCAAAATTGTACCAATGGACAAAACTGATACAAGAATTCCCCGCCAGAGGTCTCTGAGTTCATCAAATCTGAACTCTATATGACGAACAGCTCCAGTAACTCCAAGCAAAGTGGCTACATATAATCCATGGAGACATACAACTGAGATGGTCCACTGAACCCTCATGTGACAGCGATAGTTTAGAGGCTTCTTCATATGTAGAACTAGAAAATGAATGAATAATCCAGTCAAAACTACTTCCAGGAAATAAATCAAATGAACAAGCAAGGAAAAGTTGGGCAGAATTGCCATATTTTGGATAAACCAAATGTATAGAAACTGGAAAGTGTTTATCTTAGGAGACACTTTACAATGGAAGAACCAAAGGAAACATAGTCTTGCAAAATTATGAAATTTCAGATATTTTGGATAATGAGATGAAAAATGTGAAAAACGTCGAAGTAGCTAGAAAAATTTGGGGCTACTATCATTACAATCAATACAACAACAAACGAAGCCTTTTCCCACTGGGTGTAGGTGGGTTTGGCTATATCGGTCATGTAAAGCCCACGTGTTCACTATCTTTACTATCAATAATTAAATAAAATGCAACAAAAGATTCTTACAAGCAGCACCAGCAAGCCAGGGAAGTAGAATAAGTGGAAGAAGAAAATATGATCTAATAAGTGGTAAGCGCCTCCTGAAATATCAATAAACAAAGTAAATTTCTCTACGTGAGTCATATACATAGGACAATTCCTTCAGCACTATTGATGAGTGTAGTGTAAAAATAATGAGCTAAAAAATGAAACTGAACTTCATGAACTATCAGGAGGTCAAGTGCAATTTCTTTTAGTTTACAATGCCAACCAAATAATAGCACTTCAAGAAAAAAGGGACCACAAGCCAATCGCAATGAGTAAACTTCATGAAGTACTAAACCAAGTACCCATTTCTTTTGAACTACTGTCAACAACACTTACCAAATAATATGCACTATAAGAAATTCCACAAACCCCATGAGTTCATTTGACCCATAGTTTCATAATCAAAACTAGTAAGATAAGCCCAATAAAAGATGATATAGAAAAATTATTTGGCAAAGAACGTTGTGAAATACAGACCAAATGCCTATGACAATGAGTGATAAGCTTATGCAAGAAACAAAAGAGAGGGTCATATCTGCTTGAGGGAATTGCTTGGATGGTTAAGAGGTAACAATATAGCAAAAGGCATCTACAGGATCACAGTCATGAAGTCAATTCCAAGGTGTCACTTAATAGCATCAATAAGCCTTTACTTACTTGACAAAAATATAATATAGTTGGATGGCCTGTGTTATGCGACAGCTCAGCAGCAAACCAAACCCTAGTGGACCTTCACCCCAGACTGAAAGCAAATAGAAACATCTAGTTCTTAGTCTTAGCAACTATGCATACATGCACAACAGCATAAACGAGACATCAAAGATGGAAATAGAATGAGTTACCTGCCCAAATATAGCAAGATTGCCACCAATGTCTCCTTTTGAATTTCAAGAAATTGACATTCAACTTCACAAAAAATAAATGAGTTAAATATGAACCCAACTGGTGCAATAGTCTGCTGATACAGCAGCAACAACTCAACAACTAAAACTAGTGTTAGTTATCACAGATAATTTCAGGATATAGATTGAGAATTTTCAGTCTACCACAATTGAAAGCAGAAGGATGAAGCTGGCAACAACTTGAATTACTGGAATCCAGAAGCTGCTGCCTTTAGTACGAGGCACCTTGTTAACTAGAAAGGGAAATATTGACCACGAGAGAAGCCTGAAAGATGGAAGCCAACCAATAGTACATGCAATTATGTTAAGAGATACTATGGTGATAAAACAGAAGAACAAACCAAATCGCCCTAGATTGGAATCACATTAATCATTAAAGTTAAATACTAGGTTTTTTTAATTTTTTTCTAACGATTACCACCTCAATTTAACAGAACAAAGGAACCAGAACATCTCCCTCATGGATGAGCAAAAACGAAAGGAAACAATTCAATGAAAACCAGACGGCTTACAACCAGATCACTTTCCCAAATCCAACAACAACAGTATTTAAGATATCGCAAGATCTCTACAATCTTAACCAAACACCCACAAACAAAAGTTGAGACTTGAGAAAGGAAATGAGCCAAAAGCAGAAAGTGATTTCGCAACTTCATGCTTTCAAATTTCAATTGATATTCATTGAGGCATTAGCATGAAACAGACACTCGATTGGCAAATCGAACTGTACGAACCTAGACTAATTCTGTGGCCAAATCAATTACATTCAATGGCTAATTCTTCTTCCTTAGCTTGATTGAGTAAACAAAAAAAAAAACAAAATCAAAGAAAAAAACTTACAAAAGGAATGACAAAATAGAAAAGGAGAGGGCTACATAATCGCTAGGACACCCTCCTTCAATGGCACAGCTTGCCATTCTGTGCGCATTTGGCCGAATTCAATCAAACACACTTTGATTGGTTTAATCAAACTTGGATTATTGGTAATCAGAAAAGTTTAGAGCAGCATTATTCCTCGCTTCTCAAATCTCTCTCTCACGTCACGTGGAGTTTGACTCTTTGACTACTCTGTCGTACAAGTAGAATTCACACATCAAATTCAAATGCGAACGATTTGGCGTGTACGGTAGGTATCCATTACGGTAACGCACGTGCCAAATGCACGAATTAAATTAACTAAAGATTAAAATAGATTCACTTAGAATCACTTAAATTTTACTATTGGTATAAAAAACTCTTTTATTAATTTTTTTTAAACTCTAGGAAATAGTGATACATGTAAAATTAAGTCAAATAAAAATATAAAATACTTTTAAATTTTAGTTCTTATATAAAAAATTATTTTAAATTTTAAGTCTTGTGTAAAAAAAAATTTAAAAAATTTATTAATTTTATCTTCTATTAAAATTTTTGGATTAAAAAAATATTATTTACATTTGTAATTAAATAAATTTTAGTCTTAATCATACATAATTAATTCGACTTGTCATTTTCCATAGATGTTATTGTTAGGGAAAATGATGTCAAACGTGACGTGAATAACCATCATTTCCAGTTGATTCTGTTTGAAGCTACGTTAACTTCGGATTTTAACGTCATTTTCCTTGATAAATATAATTACTCCAAAGAATGTTATATATTTGTATATCTTGCAACTTGCATTTACATAGGAATATTGTAAAAAAAAATAAATTATGTAACCAATAATTCATAATCTAAACTTGTTCAAGTGACACTTGAATGTCATAGAAAAGTTTGGGTCATCAGTTAATAATCATATACACTTCCATGTATTAATTGAAGAAAATTTACCTAAGAATAGGATCATATTGATTAGAAACAAAATTTTAGAGGACTAGATTGAAATATTTTATATTTAATGGAGTAAATTAAAAAAATAACTTTTAAGACACTAAATTATTTTTTTTTAATTTTTATTCTATTTTTTACTAATAAAAAATAGATCTTACTCTGGTAGCTTAAATAAAATATTTAATTTATTGATATGATAGAGTATTTAATAATTTTGGTTTTAAAAAAGTTAATAAAAGTGATCATTTTTATTAACTAAACATTTTATCAATTAATTAGATACTTTTTTTATAAGTTAAAGTTAAAGTAGTAAGTTAATGAGAGTAGTCAGTTAAAATTTTTATAAAGTCCAAAATAACAATTTAAAAAATATTTTTAAAAGTTTAAAACTATAATATTTTACAAATCACAAATAGTTTGATCTATCAATATATTATCGTTGCCCTTCATAACCACTTACAAAAGAAATTATTATAATATACTTACAAGAGATTCTTTAATTTAGTGGTTTGAATGATTAAAGAGAAATAATAATATGGATGTGAATACATTAAATTATAAATAAACATGTAACATATTAATAATTTAATAGTTTAATAAATAAAATAGAAAATACTTTTGTAATGTAAAATCCTAACTACAAACTACATCATTCAATTTTATGATATAAAAAAAATCTAAACCTAATTCATTTCGATTTCATGAGCCTTTTATTTTGAGTAAATTACGTTTGTCTCTTTTCAGAAATGTTAAAATATATATTTTTTATTTTAAAAAAGTACACTCTTCTCTTTTAAAAAATAAAAAAAATATTTTTACTCATTTTGATAAAAAAATAAAGATACTCTTATGTTACTATTTATATAATTACATATTTATTTGACTAACATAAAAAATATTTTAAAAGAAATTCAAACTGAAATAATTTTATCTTTTTTAACTTAAACTAAATACTACAGAATAATAATTTTTAAAATATATTTTTTTAATAAATTATAATTTTAAAACATTTAGTAGTGGCATTAAGAGTGTTTTATTTATTTTTATCAACAAAATCTTGTATTATTGAGAGAAAAACACTCACAAAATACTAATTCACAGCAAAACAACAACAGAAACAACAAAACCAATCAACCAACTCCTACACTACCTCCTACCCCTTGTCTGAAGCCAAAATGGAAGCCAAAGAGGATGGGGATGAAGACACCCAATCCAAAGGACACGCCCTACTAAGAGTTGGCAGCTTTATTGCATTGAAGGTTAACATATGAGATAGTTGGCTCATTCATCTTATCCCATTTTGAAATGATACTGTTAAAAATCATTCAGCATCTCTAATCACAGCTAAAATTCCTAGAAGAGACAGCCTCAACCAACATATAGCACAATCAGTTTCAAATACTACGTTTGGAATATTCATAGACAGAGCAAAATCCAAGACAGCATTGAGAGCATAAGCTTCTGCCATAAGGGCTGATCTTGCGTTAAAACTTCTGATACATCTATCTAACACCTGACCTTTCTCATTTCTTATTATAGCTTGATGCGGAACCATAAGGTTAAGAAGAAATCGAAACCCCTGAAACACACATTATGGATTAAACGTATAGAAAGAGAGAAATTTCCAACATATTGAACCCCCAAATGACAGATGCAAATGGAAACACAAATAATGAGTTGATTTAAAAACAAGAATGAAATTCACCACAGGAGATTGCCTTGATAAGAATCAATTCTTGAAGCAATGGAGGCAGCAAGCCAAGAAAAAGCATGAGATGCTCTTCATTATGAATAAAATTCGTAACTCCCTTTTACGAGCATGAAAAAGGAGTATTAATACTCACCAAATGAAGAAACAAACCTTAAAAGAGACAAATGAACCTTTATAAATTAGAGCTCAATCAAAACAAACACTAAAGACACAAATGGGCTTGTCCTAAAACTTAAAAACTAAAGCCTAAACAAAAATAACAAGTCTATTATGTCACAAATAGCCCATTGATTAATCATGCCCAATTTCAAACTTAAAATAATTAATTAAACACATGTTGGGTCATTGTGACAAATCTACTCCCATTTGAATACATAAAGTCCCATTGGCCTTCATGGAGTCTTGATCTTCCACATACTCTAAAAATCTTCTGACATAAGTCTAGTGTGATTCCTTCAACCTCTTGGCTCTCATTCTTGTAATTGATCCTGGAGGTAAAGTTAGTTCATCTTTCATGCCTTCACGCCTCATACTTTATGTACTCACATCATTCCCTCCTTCCTCAAAAGGATTTGTCCTCAAATATGAATCAAAGTCAAAAGGAGAAAGATCAGAAACTTTAAAAGTAGTATTGACATTGTACTCACCAGGAAAATCTATTTTGGAATGGTCCATCACCCCTTTCATCAAGCTTTGATCTTCTTTGTTGTGGAAACCTCTCCTTTCGCAAATGCACCCAAACTCAATCTCCTGGCTCAAAAATAATCTGCTTCTGACCCTTTTTAGCTTTTTTGAGCATTCATGCAATTCTTCTTTTTAATATGCTCAAGTGCCTTCTCATGAACTTCTTTAACCACGTCTTATTCCCATATAAGCTAACAATTTCACTCAAAGGAAAAGTCATCAAATCTAATACAGTTAATGGAAACTATACACAAATTCGAATGGTGAAAAACCTATGGAAGAATGTACAGTACAATTATATGCAAACTCAATAAATGGCAAACGATCTTCTGAAATTTTCAAGTTCTTACCAATTATAGCATGCAACATGGTTCCTAATGTCATATTTACTACTTTATTTTGTCCATTAGTTTGTATGTGACATGTAGTTGAAAACAAAAGCTTAGTACCTAAGGCCTTATTTGATTATAGTTTTTAAAAATTATTTTTGGTTTTTAAAAACAAAATTTTTTTTTGAATAATTGTATTTAACAGAAAACAAAAAAATATAATGTGTTTTGGGAATAAAAAACATAGAACAATTAAAATTTGTTATGAACTCTAGTTTCTTAAAACAAAGAAAATACAAAAAATAAGTCTTTTTATTAATAGCATGTCTATCAATACATGAAAACAATACTAGCATAAATTCTCAAAACTAACTTTATAAAATAGTTTTAAAGAACAAAAACAAAACAACATCCAAACAGGCCCTAAATTCCCCACAACACTCTCCAAAAATGACCTAGGAACTTAGCATCTCTATGTGGAACAATGGTTCTTGGTACACCATGAAGCCTAACCACTTCCTTAATGAAAATATCAGCAATACTTGTTGCATCATCTATTTTATGGCAAGTAATGAAATGAACTATTTTACTAAATTTTTTCGTTATAACAAATATATTATCTCTACCTTTTTTGATCTTAGGAAAACCTAAAACAAAATTCATTGATATATCAGTCCAATGTTCAATAAGAATAGGCAAAGGTATATACAAACCATAAGGCATAGACTTAGACTTAGCTTGTCTACATGCAATACACTTGGAAAAAATATTTTCAACATCTTTTCTCATATTCGCCTAATAAAAATGTCTAGAAAGTATATATAAAGTCTTTTGCACACCAAAATGTCTCATCAACCTTCCATTATGCGATTCCCTCACAAGTAATTCTCTAAAAAATGTGTAGGAATGCATAATTATTTATTCTTAAACAAAAATCCATCATGCCTATAGAACATTTTAAATGTACAAGTATGATACAAATCAAAAAAATCATGATCATTAGCATACATTGCTTTCAAATTCTCAAATCCAAGTAATTTAGAACTAGGCATGGAAATTTAAGAATACCTACTTGAAAGTGCCTCAGCCACAACATTGTCCTTCCCTTGTTTGTACTTGATCACATAGGGAAATGATTCTAGATACTTCACCCACTTTGCATGCCTCTTGCTCAACTTTCTTTTCCCTTTCAAGTACTTTAGTGATTGATGATCACTATGTAAAACAAACTCACGAGGCAGCAAATAATGTTTCCACACTTCAAGAGCACTCACCAAATCATAGAAATTTTTATCATAAGTGGAGTAGTTTAGAATAGGCTTACTCAACTTTTCAATGAAATATGCTATGGGTCAATTTTCCTGCATCAAAATAGCCCTTATACCTATCTCATAAGCATCACATTCAATTTTAAAAGTCTTAAAAAAATCAAGTAAATGAAAAATAGGCACAAAACATAATTTTTCCTTCAAATTATTAAATGCATTTTCTTGTTCTTTATCCCATTTGAAACCAACAATTTTTTTGACAACTTCATTTAGTTGGGTAGAGATATGAGAGAAATCTCTTATAAACTGCCTATAGAAACTTGTCAAACCATGGAAGCTCCTTACCTCACTAACAAACTTAAGCATTGACTATTCCTAGATAGGCTTCACCTTTTCAAAGTCAACCTATACTCCCTTAGAACTCACAAAAAATTCTAAAAATATAGTCCACGCAAAAAACACACTTTTTAAGATTTGCATAAAATTTATCTTTCCTAAGAACATCCAAAATAATATTAACATGCAAGATATGATCATCTAAATATTTTTTATAAATCAAAATATCATCAAAATATACAACCACAAAATTTCCAAGAAACTTACGCAAGATATGATTCATTTAGATCATGAAGGGACTAGGTGCATTAGATAGTCCAAAAGGAATCACTAACCATTCATACAACTCATTTTGTCTTGAATGCAGTTTTTCACTCATCTCTTTCTTTCATTCTGATTTAATAATAACCACTTTTTAAATCAATCTTTGTGATACTTTACATTAGGATGGCGATACTTTACATTGATTTTTTTTATTACCCTACAACCCACGCAATCTGCCAAGTCCCATATTTCTTTGGTACCAAAAGAACTGGTATAACATGAGGGCTCATGCTCTCCCTCACGTACCCTTTTACCAAAAATTCATATACTTCCTTTGCAACTCCTTTGTCTCCTCTAAGTTGCTTCGATAAGCTAGTCTATTTGGAATTTATGCTCTAGGTACAAAATCCATGTGATGTTCAATCTCTCTAACTGGTGATAATTCGTGGGATCCCTCTTCTAAAAATACATCATCATAAACCTTTAATAAACTCACAAACACACTAGGAAAGCTTGAATCAAGGTCAGTATGAGTAAACAATATTTCCTTAAAACGAATCAAGATTAAATCTCTCTTGCCTAAGTATGCACTCTTTAACTCCTTTTCTTTTGCATAAAAGCATAGTTGCTTCTTAACCTTTTCACTCCTCTCAATTTCTTTTTCTTCACTTTTCTTTCACATTTTTTTTCTATTCACGTACTAACTTCTCTCCTGCACATCTCACCTTCTTTTCCTCTCTTGTGAAATCACTCACCATTGGACCTTTTTATTTATTCTTTTCACTCTTAGCCTCTTTTCTCTCTTTTCTTTTTGTATTCTGACTACCTATACCCTCATTGGTCAAAGACCTTATTTGCGGTGGTCTTGATAAATCTCAAATGGTGTCATAAGATCAAGTGTGATCTTGCATCCATTCATCTCAAATTTGTACCTGTTTGTGAAGCCATCATGATCCCTTCCATCAAATTACCAAGGCTTACCCAATACAAGATGCTCAACTTGCATAGGCACCACGTCACACTTAACTTCATCAAAGTACTTGCCAACAGAAAATGGCACAACAACCTATCTATTCACCTTAACCTCATAACTATCATTTAACCACTATATGGAATAAGGTGCTTTTTAAATTTCAACTCTAACTTTTCTACCATATGTGTACTGGCGACGTTAGTGCAACTTCCCTCATCTATGATCATGCTACAAACCTTCCCACTCACTAAGCACATAGTATAAAAAATATTTTTCCTTTATTGGAGGCTTTCTTCCTTAACATTTAAATTCAATGCAAGCCTTGTAACTAAAGATTTACCTCATTCAGCATATTTAACATTCTCATTAATATCACAACAATATTCTAAAGGTGGCATACTTGAGTGACTACTATTAGAATCACTATCATGCTCAAATTTCGAAACAATTTCATCTCCCCTAATAAGCATAGTCTTTCTATTTGGAAAATCATATGCATAATGGTCACAGTCTTGACACTTTAAACATTTTATATCTCTATGTTTAGATGGCTTAGAAGATGGTTCAACAATACCTTTTTGTAATGAAGTGCTCTTCTTTCCTTTCTCTACTTTATTGATCTTTTCTTTAGATTGCAAATTCAACCCTTTCTTTTTATCATCATTTTTGCTCTATTTAGATCTCCAGTTACTATTAGAATTCGAAGAAGGCCTTATTAAACTTCTTTATTTTTATTGCCTCTCTACCTTCATCACTAGGCTAACTAAATCCCTAAACTTAACATAATGTTGTAGCTCTACTACGTTAAATCTAGACAACCTAGAAATTTAGACATTATCACCTCGATATCTTCCTAAATATTAACCTTAATCATGAGCATCTTCATCTCCTTGTGGTAATCCTCCATTGATTTTGACTCTTGATAAAGTCTATGTAACTTCTGATGCAATTTCCTATAGTAATAAGCAGAAACAAATTGCTTCCTCATTACTCTCTTCATTTCATCCCAAGTATCAATAGGATATTCACCATTTCTCCTTCTAGACTTTACTAGCTTGACCCACTAAACTAGTGCATAATCTAAAAATTCTACGGCAAATAATCTAACTTTCTTTTCTTTAGCATAATTATGGCAAAAAAAAAACATCATCTTAACCTTTCTATCTCATTCTAAGTAAATTTCAACATCATTTTTTCCTTTAAACAATGGTATTGTCATCTTGATAGCATTGAGATTTCTATCTCTCCTTTCACCTCCTGTCTCCCTTCTTTTGCCTACACTTGCATCACCTTCATCATCCTCTTCTTCATTGAATCTCTCATAAGCGGCCCTTCTTCTCCTTTCATTACTTCCTTTAATGTCTCCAAAAGTACTCCTAGATTGCTTAACAATTTTTTTGTCATATTTGTCATGTCCATCCTTATCCTTTCAAACTCATTCATGATTAGCTTATAAAATAACTTCGGATGTGTAGGCACATCACTTTATACTTCTCCCTCATCATTTCTACTATTTGTATAAGCCATGTTGTAAAAGCTGCAAGAAAATGGTTAGCAAAAAAAAAAATCTCACTATTCTCTCTTCCTTATGTGTTTCACTCAAAGGATGGCTCTCCTCTCTTTTAATTCAAGTCTTTTACTACTCAATCCTTTTGTCCTCAATTGCATTTTAGAATCAATTTCCACAATCAATATAAATCACTTAAGCAAATTAAAAGGAAAGAAATGAAAATCACCTAATAAAAAAAAGGAAACTTCAATTCTAGAGGTAAACAGAATCAAATGAATCAAATAGAAATTAAGCACACACAGTGAAGGTAAATGCTGCCTAGATTAATATATCAATTAACAAGATGCAATTTGTTAATTCTAATATAAAATAGTAAAAAGCATAAAATACAAGGATCATCAATTTAGATTATAAGAAATACAAAACTAATGCATAAATGCAGAATTTGAAGCTTCTCAAAGAGAAACTCAAATTTGATGTTTGAGCATGTATAGACAACTAATCAAAGTAAGCAAACAAGAAAGACACATTTTTCCCTTTTTCTTCTTCTTCTTCTTCTTCTTCTTCTTTTTTAATCTAATTAAAAGTTCCAGAAATTTGTAATGAACTCCTTTCAAGAAATCTGAATACTTCCAAAAATTTGTAATTTATATGTTAAAAATCCAAAAGTTAAGTTTTGAGTAGATCTTGCAAAAGACACTTTGGAAGACCAAGATAAAAATCTCTCCCCCCACTAATTTCGTGTTTTTTATATTAAAAAAATTGAAATTATACAAAATCACAAAAGAAAATTTACACTAACTCAAACAAAAATAACATAACACTATAATGGAACTAGATTTAATGCTAAACCAACACATATTCTATTTTTTCTTGTTCTTCTCTTTTATGATTTCATTTTTTTCAAAATTAAAAATATAAAAAAATAATAAGATAAATAAGAATTGATCCCAATCCATAGCTCTGATGCTAACTAATACAGAACCAAGGTTAAGAATAACCTGAAACCCTAAAACACAGTATGGCTCTAACATATTGAACCTCCAAATGAAAAATGCAAATGAAAACAAAAATTAAAGGTTGATTTAAAAACAAGAATGAAATTTTCCACAAGGGATTACCTTGATAAGGATCAATTCTTGATGCAATGGAGGTAACAAGCCAAGAAAAAGCATAAGATGCTCTTGATTATGAATAAAATTTGTAACTTCCTTTTACAACCATAAAAAAAGAGTATTAATACTCCCCGAATGAGGAAAAAAACTCTAAAAAAAAAAATGGACCTTTATAAATTAAAGCCCAATCAAAACAAACTCTAAAGACACAAATGAGTTTTTCCTAACACATTAAAGAGAAATCCCAAACCAAAATAATATGTCTATTATGTTACAAACAACTCATTGATTACTTAAGCCCAATTTCAAACTTAAAATAATTAATTAAACACATATTGGATCCATTTGAAAAATCTGCTCCCATTTGATTACAAAAAGTCTCATTGGCTTTCATAGAGTCTTGATCTTCCATATGTTCTAATAATTTTCCTACATAAATTTAAAGTGATTTCTTGGGCCTCTTGTCTCTCATTCTTATAATCGGTACTAGAGGTAAAGTCAATTTATCTATCATGCCTTCATGCCTCTTGCCTTCTGTGCTCACATCATAACTCCTATCCCAACCTTATTAATAGGAGAATTGAAAACACCATCATAGTTTAATTTGTAATATCCCTCCACTATACTAGTCTATCCCACATGATCATATTACATGTTACCTTTATATACACCCCACTATCACTACTAGATTGAAGGGACCTCCAAAATTCCTCTGCAACACTTTAACCTTTCATGGCTGTCATTTCTGGAATAAGAGAGGTATTCTAAAACGCTTCTATCACCTCGAACCACCAATCATCCACTCTTCCTATTTTATCTTGACTCCATCTCAAATCGAAAGAGCTTTCAAACCAACCTAGCTTCAACCAATCACAGGAAAATAATAAATGCTCAATGGTTTTCACATCCCTTTTGCAAATTGGGCAAATGGGAATATTAACACACCTCATTTTGAATAAATTATCCTTGGTAGGAATAAAAGAAGTACATTATCTTCAAACAAAATGCTTAATTTTCTCTGTCACTTTTATCCTCTAAATTTCCTTCCAGAACTCTTTATGGATTTGATAAGAGGAAAAAGGCATTAAATCCTCATAAGAATTCTGACTTCCTTTGGCTAAATGATACCCTTTCTTGACAACATATCCACCATTCTTCGATATCCCCTATATAAGCTTGTCATTTGTTTATTCTAAAGGAATTGGGATAGCCATAATTGCATTTTTTTTCTCCAAGGTGATTCTGTCCCTTATCTCTTCCAAATTCTACTTACCTCATTGTATAAGCCTATCCATTTTGCCATTGTCTTCCTCTTCATTGCTACCTCCATAATTACATTTTTTCCTGGCCTTTAAATCAAATATAGCCTCATTAATTTCTACTTCTATAACAACTTGCTTTAAAATTGTATTATCCTTGTCTGTGACTAACTTCTTTATAAATTGAGAAACTTCATAGAAATCCCTTAATTCTAATGCCCTAAATATCTCTTCAAAGTAGTCTTTAAACCTTTTCGCTATTTGGTCTTCATTGTCTATCCATGCACGACCATCACCCTTGAGTCTTAATACTTTGTCTCAGTTTCTCCTTTGAATTTTGAATTAATGAAAGAAACTTGTGTTATGATCCCCTTTCTTTAAACATAATATTCTAGGCCTTTTCTTCCAATACTTCTCCTCCTTATCCCATTTTGTTTCAATTTCCTTGATCCTATTAGCTTCTAACAATTTATCTTTAGTTAATTTATCACTATAGCACATGTTCAACTTTAAAGTCAACTCATTTATCTTCTTTCTACTGTTAAGAAAAGCTTTTTCACTCCACTCCACTATAATCTTCTTTCAGCTATCAAGCATGGCTATCAATTCACTCATGGCCCTCTCATTAAGATTACACCCATCTTCTTATCCCTTCCTCACTACATCAAGAAACTCAGGATACTCAGACCATAAAGGTTCAAATCTAAACATTCTCTTACCCTTCTTCATTTTATGATCCATGTCAAGAATTATATAAGAATGATCTGAACCTATCAGTTTAAGGTGAAAATCTTGGGCATTCAAGTGTTTCTATTTCCCTGTTACATTACAAAACCATCTTTCTAGCTTTTCCTTAATGTGAGCTCTTCTCACTTTCCTATTAGACCAAGTAAACCTCAGCCCTTTAAACTCCAAGTCCACCAATTACAATCAAACATAAGACTTTGAAAATCAACTAGAGAGTTAGATGATTTAATTAGGCCACCTTGGTTTTTTGAGTTTCTTAGGATATCATTAAAGTCACCAAGGCAGAATCATTAGAAGTTCTCTTCAGGGGCTATTCTTCTTATTTTATCTCTAACCTTCAACCTTAACTGGTCTTTTGGAGGCCTATAGATAAAAGATAAATAACAAATATCATTTAATAAGTGAGAGGTAACTCTAGCATATATAATATTTTTTGAACTAATGATAAACTGTATATCTATATCAACATTCCACCACAATGCAAGACCAGCCAAAAGGCCTATTGGATCTTCATACAAATAATTTATGAATTTGAATCCTTTATTTATAAGTTTCTCCAACTTCATGGTCTTTTTTTTTTTTTGTTTCCATTAGAAATATAAATGAGGTTTTAAACTTACTACACACATTCTTCAACTCTTTAGCTGTCAAAGCAACCCTCGACAGTTCCATGAAAGGCTTATCATAGCTCCTTGGTGGTTGTTAAAGGACAACCATCCAAACCATCAAATGTCATAGCAGTATGTTACCCTCCACTAAACCTCTTACTTTAAAACTAAATAAATCCCTGCTAATCTTCCCAATGCTTTAGTTACCTTCCTTCACTAGTACATATACTAGGTTAAGCACTATATCTTCCCCTAGCCTATAATCTTTCTTTTACTTCTCCCTCCTTGTTTTCTTGATAATTCATCATTGCTTCCCTATTTAAATCATTCCTCTGGAATTCATAATTCATCCCTCCTTGGGTTCTCCTCATTTCCAAGCTATTATTTGGTTCAGTTGGCCTTTTTATTGAGTGTTTCTTCAAATTGGGCAACAATTCATTTTCCTCAATTAATTTTGAAAGCACAAGATTAACCTCTGATTTTTCATCTTCAAGCAACTCTAAAATGTATCCCAAAGCATTAGGAACCAATTCTATTCCTGTATCCCTTCTTGCAAACTTCTTTGGACTGTTAGTGATTAATTTGGTTGGGCTTCTTCTTTCACATAGATCTACATTCCCATTATACAAGCCCATTTCCTCAATTGGCCCTTCTATTTCTCTCTTAGTCTTCTCTTTATTGGGATTTTTATTCAATTTTAGGCCAACTTATTTCCTATCCACAGCCTTCTGAATCCTTCATTATATTTTATTCATCAGAATATCCTCTTTCCTAGAATCTGTCTTTTCATTAAATCCATCACCTTCCTTCCTAACTTCTTTCACAATATTATTATGTCCTCCCATCCCCCCATCCTCCCTTTTATTATTAACACTTGAAGGCTGTTTTAGTTAAAATTGGAAAAATTAGAGATTTTGAAATCTTTCAAGAAAGGAAAATGTAGGTTTTCAAAATAAAAAAGAGGAAGTATAATTTTTACATTTCTCAAAAAATAAAAATATAATTTACTCTTTTATTTTTTTTTAACAAGCCAATGTTTTAATGAGAGTTTTCTATAATTTGGATCTATAAGATTTTTAAACCTTTTACTTTTTCATAATACTTATTTTTTCAATATGAACTTTTAAATTTTTTTGAATTGGAATCCTCTAATTTTTTTAGAAATTAGAAATTAATTATTTAGAAAAATTAGGACGCATGCTGGGGTCCTTTATCTGTCTACAATATGTCGCAGTTTTTTGCCATCATATGTTCTAAAAACCATGCGATGATCAATAATATATATATATATATATATATTCCACGTACATGTCAAAATTAAGGATTGAGTAATTTTTTTTTTTAAATTAGGTGCAGACATTTTTTATAGTACCAAGTACTAAAATAGAAAATTAAAGTCCCTCTCTATAGTATCTAGGTCCATGTCGTTTAGATAGTTCATTATATATATATATATATATATATATATATATATAAAACACTGCTCATTAATTGAAACTACTAAATAGGCATACATATATATTTGATAGATAGCTATGTTGCTTGTGATATTGGATTGGGTTAGAGTGATACTGACACACTATACAACCTTCACCACTAATATATAATAAAATAAGATGTGCAGAATGATGTAGATGTACATCATGATTAATTGTTTGATTTGATTAAAATTAAAATAATGTAGAGCTGAAATTAAAAAAAAAAGTTGACTAGAATATATATATTCTGTTTATGTTTAGACTTTGTGAATACGTTAGAAGATTTTTATGTTCTGTTTTTCTTCTTTAATGTGAAATTTTGCATATCTTATTCTTTATAAGAGTAAATAATTTATGTAATTTCATTATTTATTAATTATGTTTTTTTACAGTTGTTTTTATGAGACTATGGATAAAACTTGGATGTATAAAAGTAGGCTAAAGATTGAGTACTATGAAGGGGTCAATAAATTTTTAGATTTTGCTTTTTCTAATGCATCCAATGATGGAAAGATATATTGTCCATGTGTAAAATGTGTAAACACAATTCAATTCAACTGAAAAATTGTACATGATCACTTAATGTGTCATGGTTTTAGTAACGGCTACAACGATTGGTTTTGTCATGGGGAGTCTATGCCAAGTTCAAGTTCTAGTATAGAAAATCACATAGAAATATATCTATTCATGATGATGTGGGTGGAATGCTACATGATGTGTCTCAAATGCATAACAAAACTAGATATGACCAATGTGATATTGATCAAGATGAACTAAATAGTGATATCCATGGCACACAATCAACAAAAAGACCTAATGAAGAAGCAGATAAGTTATATAAGTTACTGAAGGATGCCAAACAAGAAGTATACCCATGATGCACTAATTATAGCAAGCTTTCACTTGTCATACACTTATTTCATTTGAAGTGTCTTAATGGGTGGAGTGAAAAATCACTAACAATGCTCCTTGAGTTGCTTAGAAATCTACTTCCTATAGGGTTAAAGTTGCCAAGAGATTGCTATGAAGCTAAGAAACTCACTAGAGATTTGGTTTTTGACTATAAAAAAATACATGCTTGCCCTAATGATTGTAAGCTATTTTGGAATTAGAATTTAGAGAATGAAACATGTTCAATTTGTGGTGCCTCAAGATGGGTGGAAGGTGAGAACAATTTGGGTGATCACAGAGGATTTACTTCATCTTTTTCTTGGAAGAGGAAAAAGAAGGCAACTAAAATTCTTAGGTGCTTTCCCTTGAAACCAAGGCTGCAAATGTTATTTATGTTTTCTAAAACATCTTCTTTGATGAGATGGCATAAAGAGGGTCGAATAAATGATGGAAAATTAAGACACCCTGCTGATTCACTAGCTTGGAAATCATTTGATTCTAGGTACCCAGACTTTGCCTTAGATTCTTGCAATGTAAAACTGGGTTTAGCTTGTGATGGATTTAACCCATTTGGAAACATGAGTAGTATTCATAGCACATGGCCTGTTATACTTGTTCCATAAAATTTTCCCCCAAAGGTGTGCATGAAATCATCATCTTTCATTTTATCTTTGCTTATACCTAATCCAAAGTCACCTTTAAATGACATAGACATATTTCTTCAACCTCTCATAGCTAAGTTAAAATAATTGTGGACTATAGGATTAGAAACTTATGATTCTTTTAGTAAAGAGAATTTTCAAATGCGGGCAGCTTTGATGCGGACAATACATGATTTTCTAACATATGGTGATGTGTTTGAGTGGAACACTAAAGGTTCTCTTGCATTTCCTCATTGTAATTATGACACACAATCAACTTGGCTACACCATTACGAGAAGTATTGCTTTATGGGTCATAGACCTTTTTTGGGTTCCAATCATAAATTTCAAAGAAATAGGGTGTCATTTGATGGAGCTCAAGAAACTAGGCCACCACCTGTTCGATTATCTAGAGTTGATATTTTGAGACACAAAAATGGTATTAATACTCAATTCGGTTAGAGTGATAAATTACTAAAATGGAATAGAAAGCAAAAGGAAGAACATGTTCAACCTTGGAAGAAAAAAAGTATTTTTTTTACATTGCCATTTTGGGAAGGAAACTTAATGCACCATAATCTAGATGTAATGCATGTTGAGAAAAATATGTTTGATAATTTGCTTGGTATACTAAAGAATCTAGAGGGGAAAACAAAAGAAAATCTTAAATCTCGACTTGACCTACAAGATATGGATATAAGAAATGAATTACACTAGCAGCTTCTTTCTTAATGATTTTAATTAAAAGAGCTCATTTTGTAAGGTATTGAAAAATGTGAAAGTTCCAAATGGATACTCTTCAAATATATCACGCTGTGTTCAAGTTAAGCAAAGAAAAATCATAGGTTTGAAAAGTCATGATTGCCACATTTTGATGCAACAACTTCTTCCCATAGCTTTACAATGGATGTTGACATCAAGGAAAATTGTTGCAGTCATAACTTGGTTGTGTTCTTACTTTCGAGAGCTATGTTCAAATGTTCTTGAAGTGAATGAACTTGAGAGATTAGAGTCTCAAATTGTGGAAACACTATGTCACTTGGTGATGATCTTTCCTCCATCATTCTTTACTATAATGGTACATCTGACTATCCATTTAGCAACGGAAGCCAAGATTGCAGGGCCAATATAATATCGATGGATGTATCTTTTTGAAAGGTTAGAATTCTTTTAATTTTCTTTTAGATTCTAATACTTTTTATTTTAATATTATGATAAACTATTTATATTTTATTTTTCATTTGTGATATAAGTTCCTTTTGAAATTAAAATCTTACGTGCGAAATAGAGCTTATCTAAAAGGTTCTATTGCAGAAGGATATATTACGGAAGAATGTTTTGCTTCTTATTCTCAATACTTTGGAACTAAAACTGACCAACCTTCAAAAAACATGGAGACTGGTGCTGGTACATTCAAAAGTATTGAATTGGATAGAATGACTTGGACACAAGCACATCGTTATGTGCTTTTTCATTCAGAAGAGATTAGCCTCTCTAGACAGTAAGTTGATGACAATTTATACTTATTTTTTGTTGTTTACATATTTATTAACATGAAAATTTTATAGAAAATATAAGGATGCTATTAAAAGGCAACATCATCCTCATCGCTTAAGTGATGAATTAGTATACAAGATTCACATGGAAAACTTTTGTGAATGGCTTCGCTTATATGTAAGTTTGGCACTTTTTTTATATTTTTAAATGCAATAAATTATATTACATATTCATTTTATCTTTAGCCTATTTTGTGTGTTGATAGGTTGAACAAATAGCCTATACATATTCATTTTATCTCTCTTTCCCTTCACCATTATACTATTTTTTTACTTTACAGAATTTAAATCTAATTTTTCTAGCCTCAAACCAATACATAAACTCCAAGGGAAGAATAGTTTCAACTTTGAAAGGGAAGAAAGAAGTAGCGTGCAATTAATTAATAGGCAAAGGACATTAAGAAGCCCCTTTTGATTTTATTATAAAAATCCAACTAAAACAATCCCAATCATATCATGATTTAAGCATAAGATATGCCTTTTATACTTTGAAAAATTAAAAAAAAAAAAAAAGATCATTAATCATTCCTATTTACATTATGTTTGGTGGTGATGGAAAAATCAATAGAAAGCTGCAGCTTCAGCTGAAGTTACAATTCTTTAATACTCGTTTCCCTTGACATTGCAATATAAAATGGAGGTCTCATACGAAGACACCTCGTTAATTAAGGGCCAAAGCAAAACCACCTTTTCTGCATACACATAACAATTATGTTATTATTATTATTATTTTAACTTTAATTAAATCTCACTTGAAATTTCTTTGGTTGAAAAATATTATCTAACTTTTCTTTTATTTGATAGATATTGCAAAAGTTACTTTTGCTAATAAAATTAATTTTTTTCCACAACATAAAATTATAATTTTATTCTTAATATGGAAACTAATAAAAATAATTCATTTAGTGTAAAAAATCGAGAGAGAACATTAAAAAAGTTGAAATTTTTGTATTAAGAGAGATACAAAAAAAATTTAATTTTTAATTTATTTAAAGTAAATTTCAATTTGATTTTTTTTATCTCTCTTAAATCCAAAAAAATATACTATTTTTTAAATTCAGAGGATCTAAATCAAAAAATTTCTAATCCGTCAGTGACAATTAATAGTTTGAACTATTTTGATAACTAATGGTTATTCAGACACTGATTAAATTTTTTATTTAATTGATTGATGTAATTTTTAAACATTAAAAATGATTATTTTTATTAAATTTTCACATATTTTAATTAAGACGTTCAATACTCTATCAACTAATTAAAAAACCCTAATTTGAATTGGAATTCATGTGAATATAATGAATACCTTGGAAGGCTCCTTCTCCTTATCATCAGCATCTCTGCGAGAACCAGATCGTCGCTGAGAGGAAACACGACCAGAGGTATTACCAGTCTTCTTCTCATCTCTGGCTTTGTTGAATATCACTGTGAACCCTTCCGCTGAAGCTGGATCGTTCACATCCCATTCCCCAAATTTGGGAAGAGGCCTTCCTTGTTCTTGCTGCAATAACATTCAAATTCATTCATCATTTTCAATTAAATTCATCAAAACAATAATAATAAATTCATGCATGATCTTACCGAAGTCATTGAATTGAAGGTATCAAAGCAAATGGGTTTGATTGGAATTATAGGTTGGTGGGTGGGTGTTATGGATGGATGAGAATGATTGGTTCTTCTATTTGTTTTACACTTATTACTATTCTTTCTTCTTTTTTGGAAAAGCTTAGAATTTGATGGACGAGATTGAACACAAATGGGAATGATTATAAAGGTTTTGCAAACTCGTCATTAACGCGTCTCATTTCGTTTTCTGTTATCCATGCAAGTTTATTTTTAGGCGAATCAACCAGAGAACAGAAAAGAACACCTTCAATTTTTTGTCCTCGTAGATTTTGATATAGCAACGCTCATCATTTTACAAAAATTTAGGTGCAATTGTTAAATATTTGACATCATGTTCTAGTTTATATAATTTTTTTTTTTTTATAATTGGTTTCTTTTAAAATTTTATTCCACATGCTTTATTTTAATTAAAAAACTCTATATATAATTAAAAAGATAAAAAAATTAATTATTTATAAGCCTGGATTCCCCTTTTCATAATATTACAATTGACAAATTACACTTACCTATTTTTTGCAAAGATTTATATGAGTTTCTATAATTCCAATTTTTTTTAATTTTTCTATGGTTAAATTACTCTTATAGTCCCTATAATTTCATTTAATTTTTAATTAGGTCTTTATAGTTTAACATATTTTAAAATAAGTCTAAGTTGCTTTTAATTTTTTTGAAATTATATTAAATTTTGTTAATATTGCCAACATATAATATCTTAGAATTTTAAATAAATATGATGTATTTCAACAGAGAGGAAAAAAAATAATGATGAAAAATTATATAACTTAAAATATATAGAATAAAATGCAATTTATGTTAGGTAACATGAATAAATTTACTTAAATTAAGTAAATTTATAATATTAAGATGATATATAATTAGCATATAATCAAAATTTAACAAAATATTGACAAACTTAGGACCTAAGTTAAAAAATTTTCAAACTATAAGAATTTCATTACAAATTTTTAAATTATGAGATGCTAATTACAAATTAAATAAAAGTATAGAGAAAAGAAGATTAATTGATTTTTTTTATTTAGTTCATGGTGTCAAAATTTGTTGATGTGATTAATTACACATCATGTACTTTAAAAATGTATGATTTGGTAAAAATGTGTTGTAATAATTAGTAGCTTAAATTGGGCATATCAAAATACTAAGATAATGTATTGTTAGTGATATATATCATCCGAATTTAACAGAATAATGAAAAAAGTTTAATTTCAAAGATTAAGTTTAAGATTTTTAAAACCATAATTAATAAAAAGAATCCCCTTCAACTTTTTAATATTATATAACTTATCTCATTTGTTAACATTTTTGCTAACAAATATTGTATATTGTAGATTCCCCCCCCCCCCAAAAAAACCTTTAGACTTTGTCCAATATGTAACGACCCCCTAATCCACAATATATAATCCTCTATTTGCATAGCAAAAGCATATGAGTTTCAAAATAGTTATTTCCGATATAGGAATGTCAGGGGATCGCTACTGGTTGAACGTAACTCAAATAGACGTTCTGTCGTCCATTTAGATTCCGTTCAACCCAAAATCGAATGCAGCTATACTAACTACACATGCAACCATCACAATGAACTCTGGAATAAATAAACTAGAATCTATACATAAACATGCAATCCATACATAAACATGCAATCCATATATAAACATGCAATCCATTCATATAAATTCCATCTTAAACTTAAACATTTACATCATTAACCCTACCAAAAATTTGACAGAGTCTCCCCTGTATTTCAAAAATTTCCCAAGTACAAACAGAAAACAGTTCAGAAATTTACACTCATTCCAACAACAAAATAAAATCGGTAATTATATAATCCAATACAAAACATCAATAGAATATATACATCACAATTCAACCCTAAAACTAAGTTGCTCGTTCGTTTATCATCAGGCCGCTTCCCAGCTATCGTCTAGGCCCCTGTTCCTGTTCACCTGAGTAAGCAACCTTATGAGATATTTAAATCTCAGTAGAATAATTTACAATTAATCATATTGTTCAAAAACTGGTTGATTACTCAGCGGTGCAAGCACCGAAAACTACTTCCCGTATTCAGTTCGAAAATAGTGAAATACCTTATTCTTTTAAAATCATTATTTAGCATGGAAATCGAGGCAGCTTTTTAATAGTTATAAAAGTCTATTTTATGAAAATCTGTAGTAAAATCAAGTCAAATCACATACCCGGTGTTTCTAAATCTGTATCGACCACATGTTATATGCGACCGAGTCTAAAACCATCCAATTGCATGTCATCTAGAGAAATTCTATCTCTTGTCATTGGGTGTGATCCATAACACCAATCACCCGAAATCTCGCCTATGTTATGTGTGATCCGTAACACCAATCACTCACTCAAGGATCGGGTGAGAATCAACATCTAAGGTGTCTCCTAGCATGTTCACATACGCCAATTCTCATCCTCATATAGTCTATTCGAACTCACATGCACACGGTCGGCTATTCCTCAGGGTTCTAGGGTATTACGCCTAAATCACAATGTTTTCCTGTATAAGTTATCCCCCTTTATACTCCTTTAAACCTTTCTTAGGGTTGTCCTGATTTACCGCATGATCCCTAAAGTAATGCAGGCTAATTCTGGTTAAAACAATATATTTATAAAATCCCTGCACTCAGAATACTTAACGGCCGTCCCATATCGACTATTAAGTACCCTACCCTAACTCAATCTGTCCCTATGGCATCTAAACTCGATAGGAAAATTTTTTAACATGCAAAGGGTATTTTCTAGCACACAGGCATGCAATTTAGTTCATCGAAGGTAGCATGAAAATCTATGCAATTAATCTAAATCGTTCAGGTATCCACAAAATAAAATCTGAAATTTGGGAAGCGTAAATTATCCTACCTGGTCTCCTTTTGCTCCAAATCGATCCGGGACTTCTCGTATCCTCAGAATTTGAGCTTACTCAATTTCCTAGGCATTTAAATGAGTATTTTAGTCCGTTACATCATCAGTTTCATCTTCCTACGTCTAATTACACAATTTCCTAAGTCGATTAATTTCTCATTCATGTTCGGCATCGAATTCAGTCAAAATACATTAGGTTTAGGTGATTTAGACCTTACCTAGGATTCTGGATGATGGAAATCTATTCTGAAACAGTCTCTGGTGCCTTTCTGGCTTCTCCGGTGATGGCACACAGTGGCTCCCGGTGGCGCACGGCGGAGGGGTGCGGTTGGGCTCAAAAATTACACCACGATAAAGCCCTCAAGATGGGGAGTCTGAATCTGAGGTTGGTGCGGCGGTTCATGGCCGTTTGGATAACATTTTTTGGTGACGAAGAGTGACGCACAGCGGACGCCTTTTACCTCGATCCAAGTGCGTAGGAGTTCCGTTTGGCAACTGCGAGCTGGGGGAGGAAGCTGGCAGCTCAGCCTACACGCTGGTGGTGGCGGTGACGTCCACTTGTGGTTGATGATGGAGATCACGGTGGCGAAGGAAATCGCAATGGTGGAGGAAAATTGGCTTTTTTCGGCGACTGTTGCGGCCGTTGGTGGCCGTGGGTGATTGTTGGAGGTCGAGGGTGATGAGGTAAGTCAATTGGTGGGTCAGGTGGTGGCCTACGGTGACCCTGGTGGTGGAAGGAGGAGAGAGAGGAGAGAGAAAAAAGAGTGAAGAGAGAGAGAGAAATGTTGGAAATGGTGGAAATTTGTGGGATTCCAGGGAATTTAAAACTTTCAGGGGCAATTTTGACTTTTTCCACTTTACTCGGGGAAACTTCTGGATGTCATAACTGATCCGATCATGGACACGACTTCCCATGCAAGGATTTTGACCTCCGTCAAAGGAACCGAAGTCTGGAACTCCGTCTGTCTGTCTCTTATCGTCGGGCCGCATTTCCTTTCATTAGATTACGCTTCTAACTCCAAAACACCCTCTGGTTTCAACCGTTGACTTCAAAAATCATGTCGGACTTAGTTTTAACAAAATCATGCTAAATTTCATGTGTTTTAATCATTTTAAAATTTTTGTTATTACACAATATACCCTATTAATACATGGAAAAATATTTAGACAAAAATTTTATTATGGATGTCGAGCTGATTAATTATAAAAGATTTAAAATTTTTGCAATAGGAATTATTTATCAAAATTTTACTTAATTCCAAAAAAAATACCTTTTGGGTCATTTAAAAATGGTTAAAATATAGAAAATTTCACTTTATTTCAAATCTAGTGCAAATAATTTTTTTAAAAAAATGACAATTAATTAAAAACCCTTCAAACTTTGTTATTTGTACAAGAAACTCCTTAGTTGATTTTTTTTATCCCAAATATTGAAATATCAACAAAATCATGTCAGTTATACTAAACTACAAAAAAAAAATCTTAAATTTTAGGCCATGTGTAAAAAATCTCCTTTAAACTTTAGAATTTATGTAGAAAACTTCTTCGAATTTTAATCCATATGTAGAAAATCAATTAAACTAATTTAATTTGTCTACAATCCGTTAGAGTTTGAGATGAAAAAATTAATAAAATAAATTTTTTTAACAAATTTTAGAATTTAAGATTCTAAATTAATTTTTATAATTAAAAAATTATTTGTATATGATCTATAATTTAAAGGAGTTATGTGCATTTCAACTTTTAAAAATTATCTTACTATCTAAGCTCAATGATGATGATGATGATGACAATGATTTTTATAATAATTTTATTTCATTTTTAAAGTTTTATTAGTCCAAGAAAGAAGGCATGGTACAATTCCATTCACACCTAACATTATTCTACACATAAAACTTATCAAAAGGTTTTAACTACTATTACAACAATAAACAAAAATTTTTTCATACTAAGTGAGGTCAGTTATATGGATCAAGTGACATTAACATGTTTTATTCTTGTTCATTTTTATAATTAGATTATTGATAATTAAATTCATCCTTAATAGTTTCTGGTATTATTTTGTTTGGTCTTCTCTTATCTCTAGTTATTATACTATCTTCTATTTAGTCAATTATTTATACTAGAACCTCTAATGATCTTCTCTGCACATGATTAAAATAATTAAGGTGCTTTCTACTAATTTTTTTATGATAGGTACTACTCCGACTTTCTCTCTAATGCACTCTTTCCTAACCCTATCATTTATAGTGTGATCATTCATCCAACACAATATTCTTATTTTTTTTAATGTTAAATTTTTGCTTATATTGACTTTTTATCATCCAACATTCATTATTATACAACAATGCAAGTCTTATTGTTATATGATAAAAAAAAATTTAAGCTTCAGTGGTACTTATTTATTACAAATAATACGTAAACCTTCCTTTATTTCATCCACCCCAACTTGAACCCTATGATTTACATGACCCTCTATTTTTCTATTATTTTGTATTATTGTTCTCAAATATTTAAAACTTATGACTTTTTGTGTAAAATGATCTCTAAGTTTCACTTTTGCTTTAGAATCAGTATCCATTTCACTGAATTTACATTCCATTTATTTCTTTTTAATTCGACTTATATGAAATCCGTATGTCTCCAAAGTTGTATCCACCTCTATAATTTTTTGTTTACTTCTTCTTTGAAATCTCCAACAAGGACCATGTCATCAGCAAAAAAGCATACACCTTGGTGCTGCCTCTAGTATATGTTCATTGAGTACATCCAATACTAAGTTAAAAAGATAAGAGCTTAAAATTGAACCTTGATATAGTTCTATGATTATAAGAAAATCTTTCGTGGCTTTACCTTGTGTTCTCACACAAGTCATAACTCTATCGTACATATCTTTGATTACTCGAATGTAAGTTGTACGAACTCCTTTCTTTTCTAAGACCTTCAATAATACTTTTTTGGTGCTCAACATATGTCTTTTTTAAATCAATGAAAATCATATATAAATTATTATGAGATTTCTGATATCTCTCAATTAATCTTCTTAATAAATATATTGCCTCTATGTTTGATCTTCCTAACATGAAACCAAATTAGTTTTCTATAATTTGCATGTTCAATCTCAATCTCCTCTCAATAACATTCTCCCATAACTTCATATCTAGTATGGTTCATGAGCTTGATCCCCCTATAATTTGTACAATTTTGTATATCATCCTTGTTCATATACATTGGGATTAAAATATTAAATAACTTTGTTAACCAACTTATAACTTAATTGTCCTTCATCCTTAATTCTTTCAACTATAGATCAAAAAAATTAACCAAAGGGAAAGGAAAATTGGAAGAGGGAGGAGGAAGAAATGCTGAGCAGATCAATTTGGCAAAATTATCTCTATGGAATGAATTGGATTTATCAATTTATTTCAAAAATAAAATTTAAGATTAATATGAAATTTTAAATATATTTTAGAAATTAAAATAGAGCTTTGATCATTGTTTTATTAAAAGTAAATTCTTTCTTAAGAAAAAATAATTTGATCAATATTTTTTATAATTTTTCGAACTGTTCTTCGATTCTGAAGCAAATTGAAACAAACGTTTCTTTCTTTTAAAAAATGTGACAGCGAAGCAAACTTGAAAACCTGGACAATAAGCAGCGTTAGGCATTTCTCTTTTTCCGATTTCTTTTTTAAAGGAAGGCATTATTATTTATTAGCGGTAACAATTTTTTTAAAACGCATCCACAAAATCACTTATAATTGAATTCTTATAATTTAATAAAGTTTTAAATTAGTTCATATTATTAAGTTTTTGTTAAAATTATATTAAATTTTGTTAATATTATCAATATATAATATCTTAACATTTTAAATATGTATAATATATAATAATAAAGAGGAGAAAAACAAATAATTAATTATATAAAATAATATATATATAATAAAATGTAATTTATGTTGTGTAATATGAGTCGATTAATTTAAATTAAGTAAATTAATAATGTTAAAATAATATATAATTAACATATTATCAAAATTTAACAAAATATTGATAAAAATTTAAGATTAGGGATCGAATTAAAAATATTTTAAACTATAAAAACTCAATTACAAAGTTTTAAACTATAGGAATTCAATTTAAAATTGAGTGAAATATGGGGATTATAAGAATAATTTAACCTAATTAATTTTTCAATTTTTTGAATCAAAATATTTGAGACTCATTAATTTTGATCATAATTATCAATTTAATTGTTTAGGAATTAAATGTTTAGAAATAAATGTTTTTTTTACTGTTTTTTTTTTTAAATCCTAGCAAATGCAATCTACTCATGCCTTTGGATTCTTTGCAGTTGAGTGAAAAAAGAGAAAAATAAAAAAATAAAAATTAATCTATATGAATTATGATTTATCTTTATATTATTATAAAAAATTATTACAAGAAGATTTAACCTCAATTACCCACATATGTGGTGTGCATGTGGTTCTGATATAGATGTACAAGACACTGCAAGAAAGACAAACTTGGAGCTTGCACACTTATGAATGAAGAATCAACATGGAGTGGACAAACATGGTATATGGGTAAAGCTTCCTCAAGTTCCATATATAACAATCACTCGCTTCCTATAAATTACCCAAACAATGTTATTTGGTTCAAACAACTTTATTTTAGAAAATCACTTATGAAAACTATTATATATATATATATATATATATATATATGTCTCTTTCATTTTCTATCATATTTCGCAAGGATGGCGGAAAATGATGAGAGAAGAATTTACATTTTTTAGTTGACAATAATTTAAATAAGATTATATTTAATAAAAAAATTATAATAGAAAACAAAAAATATTTTTATGAAATAACGGAGAATAGTAAAAAAAATACATTTAGCAATAATGAAAAAGAATGATTCAAAATTGATGTGCAAGAATTATAATTATTATGAGGGCATGGCATTTGATCAATTCTCTTCAAAGTTCAAACACACACTTGCAAGAACAATGGACTGTTATTAAGTCAACTGTAAAAAGAGATTAAGGGAGTATTTGATACTAAAATTAAAAAAATATTTTTAGAAATAAGATATTTGAAATGTTAAATTTATATATTTATAATATGAATAAAAAAAATTTAAGAAGGAGATCTAGAATGTTACATTTTCACATTTGATATATAAATTAAAAAAATATTTTTAAAAATATTATATTGTCAAAAATAGAGTATTTTTATAATTTTGTATATTTTTATTCTCATCTAAAAAAGTAAAAATCTTATATTCTTATGGCATGAGAATATTTTTATATTATTAAAATTATTAAATTATCTTTCTAAAACTTAATCATACCTTATTATTATTTATTTATGATTTGACTTATTTTAAAATTATAGTTAATTAATTTTAATGTTAATTTTATTGTTAAATATTTATATTTATCATTGTTTAAATTTAGAAAAGATAAGTACTGTTAAAATTTAAAATTACATAATTTTTTTTCAAAAGTTAACAATTTAATTTAATTTAAACTAATCAAAGTTATTTTAAATTAGTTTGATTGAGACAAATTTTTTGATAAATTAAAAAATCTTGATTTGATAAATAAATGTAAAGAAAATCAAATTGTAGTAAAAAGGTATAAATAAAAAAATTTAAATATTAAAAAATATTTATTTTACTATCTAATTACGTATCCAAAGAAATAATTCTTTTTCTGATATAATTTTGAGATATTCTAACTCTAAAAAATACACTATAAAAAATTAAAAATTTAAGTTTATCAGCCTTGTAACTATTAATATAAAATTTTTATAAAATAATTTTATTAATATTAATTACATAATATTAAAATATTTCAACAATAAAGAATTGAAATAAAAAATGATCAATTAGAGTTGGTGTGATAAATCTTATATTTCATGACATGAGATTATAAAATATTATTAAAAATATTTTAAATAAATCAAATAAATTTTTTTAAAATTTTTAAAAATCATATTTCTGAAAATAATATTTTTAAAAATATAATTATTAAGAGTAAAAAAGTTATGTTTGTTCGAAACGCTCCTAATTTGTCTGTAACCAATGTGTCGCTGACTACTTCAGCCATTTCCCCACCATTACGCGTCTCAACTGCTTCCTGTCCCTTCTCAAATGTAGTACTCATTTTACAATCATTAGATTTATACATGGTTTTTTATATTATCGTTATTAGATTGTTTAAGCAAAATAAAGCATATGACTTTTTTAAAAAAATTAATTATAAAATAGATAAGTTATGTAAATCATAAATGTGATAGTTTTTAATTAAAAAAATTTGATAATAAATATATAAAATTTATATCTAAATTTTTTTTAATAAAAATATTTTTTATGTTTTCAAACTTCACAACGATTTTAAATCTTGTTTCTAAAATTTGTCATTAATTTTGTTTTTAAAATTTTAAATTATAATAAATTTTGTTTCATAATCTAATACCTTATAAATCACTAACATAAATAATTGATGTAACTTTTGATGTATATATTTTTGTTGACTCAATATTTATTACTTCTATATTTATTATTAAATATATTCTTAAAGTTTACAAATATTATTAAAAATATCTCTAACTCTTTAAAAAAAACTTATTATATATAAAACCATTAATGAATATAATAAATTATTAATATTATCATATAATAATAATATTAGGTCATGATTCAAAGAAAAAAAAAATTCACAAATCTTCTATACATTTACTTTGCACTTCAATGATGAAATAAAATTTAATAGCTTCCATGCAATCTTTAAAACAATAAACTCAATGGTGAATTTCATCATCGACAAATTTAGTACAGTAAAATTTAAATAGAATCAATGAAGTTATTTAGATATTACAAATTATTTAAAAAAATTAAAAATATATTTAATAATATTTATAAATTTTGAAACACATTTAATAAAAATATATACATCAAATATTACATTAATTATTTTTATTAATAATTTAAATAAAATTAAATCATAAAATAAAATTAATTATAATTTCAAACGTTAAAGATAATTAATATTAAACAAATTTTATAGATGAAATTTATATCTGGTAATATCGAATTTTTGCTTCTTCTTTTTTTTTTTCATTTTACCGTGCCATTGTCCAATGTCCTCCATTTCACGCATGCCGTTGCCTCAATGCCAAATATTGAATTGTTGATAATATCATCTCTATTCTCTACCTCAAATGATACTTTTTCAATTAAGTGTTCTTCTTTTTCTAACCCTTTGAATTCAAGTACTCTCAAGAGAATTTAGAGTTATTTTTTGTTATTATTAGAATTTTTGGGTTTAAATATAAAAAATTGTAATAGCTAAATCCGCGATTCAACTCCAAGTGTTAAAAGTTTCAACTATCCCCACATATACACTAAAGTGAAAATAAAATTAATAAAGGAACAAATTCAGATAGAGGTCAACACCAATTGTTGGAAAAAAAAAAATTGAAGTGTCATGGTTAAGAAAGTTGAGAAAGTTTAATTGGGCGGCAAAATGGAACTTGAAGGAGCAACCTCAGGAATAATTAGGTGAAGAAGAAAGAATGAGACAACTTACAAATTAATTTATGAAAATTTTTATTAATTACAAATTTTATTAGTCAATTATATACTTTCTTAATTAGATTTCAAGAGAATTGGTTAGTGAGGCTTTTCTTTGTGGAAATTATTAATATTTAAAATTTTATTAAATTTTAATTAATTTGTTTTGAATTAATCAAAGTTTTATAATGGAAGTGATATTCCCTCAACATGATATTTTTGCTTACAAGATTTAAATTGAGACCTTATTTAAAAAAATTAAAATACTTATCACTCAAAATAATCAAATAAGACTTTTTGTTATATTAAATCAATACAAGACTAAAACAGTAAATAAAAAATTTTAAGATAAAGGATAGTTACTTCCTTCAGAAGATTCTAACTTCTTACGTACAAGTACTAGGCCATTTTATTTATGCATTAATTAATTTTATTTAACTAATTTTATTTTAATTTTTTATAATATATGGACTCATCAATATAACATAATACTAAAGAAAATTTAATTAAAAAAAATGAAACTAACATTTTTAAAACTATAAAAATTCAGCTACAAATTATTAACTTTAAATATCAAATCAAAATTAAATAAGGCTATAGTTAAATTACTCATATAATTTCTATAATTTCACTCAATTTTTAAATAAATCCTTATAATTTAAAAATTTATAATTAAATTCTTATTGTTTTAACAAAATTTTAAATTAGTTCTTAAACTTAAATTTTTGTCAACATTTTGTTAAATTTTAATGATATGCTAATTATATATCATCTTAGCATTATAAATTTACTTAATTCAAGTCAATCTATTCGTATTATCTAACATACATTACATTTTATTTTATACATATAAGTTATTTTTACATTATTAATTTTTTTCTCCTCTTTGTTGACATAAATTACATATATTTAAAATGTTAAGATATTATATGTTGACAACATTAATAAAGTTTAATATAATTTCAACAAATATTTGATAACAGACTAATTTTAAAATTTATTAAATTATAAGAACTTAATTATAAATTTTTAAACTATAGGGATCTAATTAAAAATTGAGTAAAATTATAAAGACTACAAGAATAATTTAATCTAAAACTATAGAAACCAAAATAACAATTTAACCTTTTATTTTCCTTCATTTTATCTGTTCATTTTCACTCAGAACAAGCACATGTACTCATCTTGTAGTATCATCTGTTTCAACAGGTAACACACAACACAAGATGGCTTCAAAAAAGGACCTCTACAATGACTTCCATGTTAAACTTAACTTGCCTACATTCTACTATGTCTACAATGAGATATAAAATAGGAGAGAAAGCAGTGATTATTATGGACTAAAATTTCATAAATTTAACTTACCAGAGCAATGTTGAAATGTTCAGTGATACTTCTCACCAGACTCTATACACATTTGCAGCCCGGCCGGCCGGCTTTTGCTATCATCTGTACATAATTCTTATTGTAAAGTGGAAAATCAAATTAAGTATTCGTAATACATTAGAAAGAGTGCATCTGGGTAATCTTTAGGTAAGCTGTTGATGTAGAGGTAGAAACGTAACAAGTCCTCCTTAGACACTGTTTCAGCATCAACAACATCTTCATTACAAGTTAGTACCCATAAGTCCTCTGAATTAACTCTCCTCATGCTTCCACGACAAAAAGGACATGACTCTGACCGCGTGTTCCTGCAGATACATAAGCGTGTCCAAATTCAACACCCTTAATTTGATAGAGCCTATTCAATCATGCACAACAAACATTGATTAGCAAAATGCTTACCATTTGCGGTAGCATTTGATACACATGGCATGACAGCAACTAGGTAAAACCATTTTAGTACAAGGTTCCAAGCAAATCCCACATTCATCCTCTCTGTCTAGATCAACGTTGGTTAGTCTACCATCTGCTTCGACAATCTTCTTTCCGGAACTCAGACCTATCCTAGAGTACCCTTCTTTGGAGGTCTCCAGCTTCTCCAAGCTACCACGAAGCCGCTGGAGAGACGGCAATATAACAGCTGAAATTCAAATTATGATGACATGAACAAATTGAGTAATAATTAGTAAGGACATAATGATTATTAATCGTTTTCTATTCCGGTGAATTGAAATAAGGTTCTTTCTGCGAGTCAAACAATTAACACACCATAAAAGTCTCTGATAGTAGCCTTCCTTCCATGAGAAGGAATGGTTGATCTCCCCTCTTTGTGAACCTACAATAAAACAGTGAGCAAAAACTCTTAAACACTAGCAAACTAAAACTTATCCCAAAATGAAACAGAACAGTACAATACAAAACCAAAATTCTTAAATTAAGTGCTAAGCTAACAATGAATACCAATGGACCTTCACCTTGTATATAAGTACGTGGAAGAGGCTGAGATATCTGTGTAGAAAGCATGCGCAAGAACAATCCATCCATTGTAGCAAGAACAGAACAAGTGGGGCCCAGTGATTGTAAACCAATTTCATTTGAAGAAGAGTCCCACCCTTGGCTCTGGGAATTGCAGCAGCCCTACACAGTACGGACCCATAACCTAAAATTAGAGGGTAGACCTAGACAACGACAACGATAACGACAACGACGACAAGAGAATAGAAGAAAACACACAGCTTCTCCCAAGTAATTTGACCATGAAATTGGGATTATGAATAACAAAATTCGACCAAGATTTTTGTCCCTATGGCCGAATTTGATCGACTAGGAACAAAGACAATCAACAAATTACTAGCCAAGACCACCTTAAAAACCACAATATTCAATAGCAAGTACGAAATTAACTAGGATACTATCATTATGACCAATTTCAACGCCTAAACTGAGCTATAAAGAACAAGACCAAAATTGATGTGATGATCAGACAAAAATAAATAAATTGAAGAGGGGAAATAGAACTCACAAAGCATTGGCTTGCTGAATATCAGCCTCCAGTACTTTCAGGGAATCTTGGTAAGGTAAGCGGGAAAGCTGGTATGGCATCATTTCCATCTTTCCCTCAAACTGTTAGCTTTGTGGAAAGAGGAAAATCAGGCGAGTATTTAAGCCTTTTAGGTGAAGAACACTTTAAAATAGCAAAAGGGTGTGTGGGTTTTCGATGTTGAGAAATGAGAAGGCTTAAATTCCACCGAAAAGCAAAAGCAGGATCGAAGTGAGAAAGGAATCGATGAAGAAAAGAAATTAAAGGGGCTTTTTCTATTTTAATGGTATTCTTTCTGTGTAGCTTTCTTCAAGCTTTGACGCTTAAGGGATATAATACAACAAAGGGCGGCTATGGATATGACTACGGCTGTGGCTGAGACTCTTGTGGAGAGAGGAAATGGGTAAGGGATGCCGTATAACATTGTGTTGTTGACGATGATGATGATGATGATGAAAATGATGATATGATGGTGATATATTGAAATGAGATGATACGAGATATACGAAACGAAACAAGACGATAACTTGAGTTTGTTGTTCGGTTTTTTTTTTTTTTATATACATTCTCTTTCCTCGTTAGTCGTCACAGTTTGGCTTTCGGTATATTAGGTTTCTATATATCAATTTTTTTAGATTAGATTAAATTATATTATGTTTAATTTAAAAAATTATACTTATTTTTTATTTAATTTATTTTATGAATAAAAATAATTTTTTTTTAAAATAAAATTATTTTTATTTTCAGTATAATAATAAATATATAATTAATTTTATTATTTTAAAATAAGCACATATCATATAAAATATTAATTTTATTAATAAAAATATTTTTTTTAAAATTATAATATTGTATTAATTTTTAAGGGTATTGAACATAATTTTTAAAATTAAAGAAATGATAAATATAATTTTATCAATTTTTTTAAAAAATTAGTATAATTTGCTCAATAAAATGTATGTCATATATTATCATTATACTTTTTTTTAATAATACTAAGGATAAGATATTTAAGAATTAATATTGTTACTTAGATATGTTAATGATATGTTTAGAATCTTAGAGAATAAACATATTTTTTTTAAAAAAAAAAAAAGGCAACTCAACTATATTTTTGATGCCAACGAATCTCTTAAAAAACTATGCATCATTGAGTAAGAATATTAGTTAAGAGAAAAGTTTAAGCTATTGCATTTATGTATATAAATGCTTAGTTTAATTAATTAAAACTTTTAATATATGATAATTATGAGTTCTTAGAAAAAACAAAGATAAAAATATTTTAATTTTTATAATGTATTAATGAGGGTCATGACAACAAATAAGCATTTTATATATTAAATATGTTTTGCTTGTAACTTATGATCTTAATTTAGGGTAATATTTTAATATGAAATAAAAATAATATAAGAATCTGGATAACTAACAAAAAATTGTTTGTTAAATAATAATATTAGACTATATGATACGTGATGGGTATGGAAAGGATCTTGTGAAATAATTTATTATTTATATTGTCGTGAAGTATAAAAGATAGGAAAAAAATAAAGAGAAAGGTAAATAAAATATGATAAGAATATATATATATATATATATATATATATATATATATATATATGTGCGCGCGCGCACTCGCAGATGAATAATTCTTTATTGTAATGCACTGTAAGTAATTTTTTATAGTACATGAAAAATAAAATTTAATTTATACAAGTTGATATTTATTTGTAGTGATTAAATTTTTATTTTTTTTCTCTATTTTATTTTTATATAAGATTTAAAGGGCCAACGTTACAACAAAAAAGTGCTCCCTTTTTAAAATGTGTTTTATCAATTTCAAAAAAACAGAAAACAGAAAGTAGGATTAAGGATTGGAGCAGGAGAAAATTGCCAAACGTATTCAGTTATTTGTTCGATCATTTTGGAGACAATATATATAATTTTAGATTTTTTATATTTCAATCTCTTTATTTTTTTTTAAATATGAGAGATAAAAAAATAAGAGACTCATTTTGATAAAGACTTATTTTAAATAAATTAAGATAAGAATTAATTTTTTTATTTTTTCTTAATGTAAAGAAATATAAAAATTTGATTCCAATATATATTATCTTTAGATTAATTTTAAATCTTTTGCATTTATTTTACTGAGAAAGATAAAAATAATAAAAAATAAAAAATTTATATTAATAGATACTTACTCTAAATAAATTAATAACTAAATTCTTTTAATTTTTTTCTTTTTCCTATTATAAAAAGTATACTAATTTTTAACTAAAAAAAATTTAAAACTGTTTAGATTTTATTTTATTATAAAAACATGGTGGCGAAGTAGTCTACGGTCAATCATTCAAGTTAGGCCATGTTTGTCATATACAAGTTCCTATTTTAAAGCAAAATTTTTGTTTTAAAATTACTATATAGAGCAATAAATCCCACAATTATTTTTTTGGGGGGGACAAAGTGAGAGAAGAGAAAGAGAGGAATTAACAAATAAAAAAAGAAGACAGGAATTGAGAGAGAAAGAGAAGAAAAAAAAAATAGAAACAAATTAATCTTAAAACTTGATCTTAACCTTTTTATAAATATTAAGATTTTTTATTAATTAAATTAAAAAAACAAAATTTTATTAACCAAATTAATACAAATAAAAAAAATAAAAATAAAATGGTGTTTATTACTTATACATACATTCATATATATATATATTCAAGTAACGTTATTTATATAGAGAAGTCTGTCTCTCCCTCTCAATCTAACTAATTTTATATTATATTTTAAAAGAGATATCACATAAATGCTTGCCATATTCATATATATTATTGTAGTTGCTATATTTTTATTTAATTTTTAATTAAATTATTATAATTTAAAATTTTGTAATTAAGTTTTTATAATTTAAAAAATTTTTAAATTAATTTTTATTATCAAAATTTTGTCAAAATTATATGAAATTTTATTAATGTTGTCAATATAATGTATCTTATCATTTTAAATATGTATTATTTATATTAACAAAAAATAAATAATAAATAATAATATAAATTTAACTTAAATATGTAGTATAAAATTTAATTTATGTTAAATCATGTAAGTAGATTAACTTTAATTAATTAAATATATAATATTAAAAATGACATAAAATTAGTATATCATTAAAATTTAATAAAATATTAACAAAAATTTAAATCTAAAGACTAAATTAAGAATTTGTTAAATTATATGAATTGAATTAAAAAATTTTAAAATATAGAAATTATAAAAATAATTTAATATTTTAGATATTTATAATCAAGTTAAATATTAGGATGAGTCTAAATATAAGTTTAAGCTTTAAAATAAATAAAAAATTATAATCATACTTAACTCACTTAATGAACAAATCAAGTTTAAAAAATTTGGAAATACTACTATAAAGTATAATATATATTTATATACACGTATAAAAAATAAATTAAATTAAATTAAAATTTTTAATAAAAACATATATTATTACAATGTATATCATTTAATATATATACAGAAATCATTTTACGTATCTTATCCTATTCAGATTCAGGATTGAGGAAGCACACATGACACGTGACACATGAGTTGGTCGCCTAAATAAATAAAATAGGAAAAAAACAATTAATGGATAAACTAGTATTAATTATTTTTCTTTTATTAATTATATTTGTATATTTAGTTACGCGATTTTGTTTTAATTTCTTAATTGAGATGAGTTTTTCAATCTTTATTATAATATTGAATGCTTCAAAACGAAGGGTTGCGATTAATCGGATGATACAGAGCGAATCGTACCTCAATGATTAATAATGATACTGTGGCGTGCTGGTGCTTGTCGTCGTTCACTTTCCGTCCAAAAAGGAGAAAAATGCCAACCGGTGGGTAAAAGATGCCCCATTTCCACTCGTCAACTCTGATGCATTCATAATTCAGTTAGACTCATAGGAATTTTTATTTTTTTTAAGTCAAATTTTAAATTGAATAATTTTAAAATATTTTGATTATATATTTTATAAATTATATATTATATAATATTAACTATAAAATAAAATATTTGATGTGAAAATTTAAGACAAAAAAATAAAGATAAAAAATTTAAATATAATTTTTATATCTTTATTATTAAATTTTTTAATAAGAGATTGATATGTGTATGATTTAGATAATTTATTTTTTTTATAATTAGTTATTTTAAAAAAAATTTACATGTTTTAACATGATAAAAAATTCATAAAAATAATAAAAATCTGCAACAAAAGAATGAAGCAATTTTTTATTATTTAATTTATTATTTTAAAATATAATAATTTTTTATATTATATTTTAAAAATTAAGTAAAAAATTAGAATATATTTTTGTACATGTTAAACATCTAGTATAAAAAATTTATATTGAGAGAATTTTATTATTATTATAGACCTTTAGTTAATTTAATTCAAATTAATTAAAATCTAATAAATTTTTTAATAATTTAAAAAGAAGTCCAATATATGTACGTATGTATATATTTATTTATTTCCTTGAAATTTCTGTCATACTTCATTTTTCGTGTTGTGCCAAGCTTAAGCTATTAGCTAGGCAAATCCAATTCAATCACTAAGGCCTTTAAAATTTCTTAAAAAATTTCTTCATTTTCGTACATATATTAAAATTTAAAAATTAATTTTGTACAATTTAATCCATATAATTTCACATAAGTATATGACAAATGATAATATGTATAGGATTTAGAATTTATAGTTATTAGTTCTAATCTTTCAAGAGTCAAATTGCACAATACTAATTTTTTTGAAGACAATAAAAAAATATTTTAAAGACCAAATTGATAATATAATCAAAATTAAAAATAATTTTTATATAGAATAAAGTTATGATTTTAGTTTTAATATAACAATAAATATAGTTAAATTTTTACCAAGTCTTAACATTAGATTTTTGATATAAAAGTAAGGATAGTTAAATAATTTTTATTTTTAAACAAAGATATATAGTATAAAATATTAATTTTATTGATAAAAAAATAAATTAAAAGAGAAGTTTGTATAAAATTGTATCAAAAATTTAAAATATTAAGTGTGATTTTTGAAACTAGAAAAAGTTGAGAGGTTGGTATAATTAACCCTCATAATAATCAATCAATTAACTATCAACATCTTTATGCATTCATGGTGCTGAAATCAATTCAACATCTTTATGCATTCATGGTGCTGAAATCAATTCAACATCTTTATGCATTCATGGTGCTGAAATCTGAATTGAACCGTAATATGTCAATGCAGAAACTGTCTTAACAGACGAACCAGTAAATTGTTGACATTTCTATGTTGACCAAGGTGTACGAGTGTGGATTCTTCTACATCATTAACTCCTGTAAGACCATTATTACAATTTACCATATTAAATTCAATTTTCTCGTTTATACAGAGCAAGAAGATTACAACTTCACTGCCAATTAACGCATCCTTTCATTGTCACTATGGTATAAGCATATGGGACAATATACAAAAACCCCAGGAATTTACTGAAACCAGGGGATGATGGTGATGGTGATGGGGTATTGTAGGCTTCTGTGCAAAATTATCTTATCTTGCCGATGGGAGGCAACCATTAGACAAGTCAGGGCTCTCAATTTCAAGAAAGCTTGTAAGTAAAGTCTTTCGCGAAGATTGAGCTTTTGAACTAGCTGAAGCTGATAATTTGAGCTTACTATCTGTTCCTTTTTCGATCTTCACAGCTTCTTGTATTGCCAAAATGATCTCCTGCATCCTGGGCCTGCACGCCCCATGTTGTTCTACACATTGCAGAGCAATCTCAGCCACCCTCCAGATCGACTCAGTCTTCACGTTTCCAGCTAGAGAAGGATCCATGATGCTCATCACATCCCCTTTACGAATTAAGGATCTAGCCTGCAATCCAAAAGAGTGTTTGGGTGTGATTTGTTGAATTTAAATTGAAGCTTTATCTTATGTATTTTCATTGTAACATTAATGAACACAAAACATACCCAGTGAACAATATTCATTTCAGCACCATAATCTTCTGATGATACAGGCTTCCTTCCGGATATCAGTTCCAGCAGAACAACTCCAAAACTGTATACGTCACTCTTCTCTGTCAATTGCTGATTTGCATAATACCTGTTCGACAAATTTACTGACTGAGCTTAGCACGTGCAGGAGAAATATATTGATCACGGACTCAAGACCAATAATGACTTACTCGGGATCCAAGTAGCCTACAGTTCCCCGTGCAATACTTGATATATGGGTTAAATCTTCTTCAGCTAGTCTTGACAGTCCAAAATCTGACACTTTTGCTCTCATATTGATGTCTAGGAGAATATTACTGGTCTTTACATCTCGGTGTATGATACTAGGATTGCATCCTGTGTGTAAGTATTCAAGACCTACAGAAATAGTAAATTGTTCTGTAACTGTTTGGCGTTGACTTGGAAGTATAATTACATGTGGACCAAGAAGGTGGCCAGTAATATAAGTAACCTTTAGCTGCATCTTCAGCGATGCGAAGACGAGCTAACCAGTCCAAGTCCTTCTGTTTAGCAGAACCTGTCAAGCAATTGGAATCTTATTTCATGAAATAAGTTTTACTAAATAGTAAATAGATGAATACAAGGGTGTGGGTTTAGACCATGAATGTGATCCCGTAAGGTGCCATTGTGCATAAACTCGTAAACCAGAATATGCTGATATTCTTCTTCACAATATCCAATCAAAGGAACCAAGTTTCTGTGATGAATTCTTGACAGAAGGGCTACCTGCATTTGTGATTCTACAATCAATGAACTGAAAGATGTTCTTAAATTCTTCTAGTTCCTTTTAGCTATTTATTAAATTCATGTTTGAAAGTAGGTTTTCTGCAGTTGGACCTCGTTTGGAAGACTTAATAAATATGACATGTTTCAATTAAGAAGGTTCACCGTCTTGCTTCCTAATACTGTTATGGCAGTGCAATATTTGCATCTTAACTATGAAGATTGCTTTACTAATGGAATGAAAGCATCTGATTCTTTTGATTGAAGATATCTCTTCCTAATTGTGATTATAATTGCTGAGAGAAAACTACTGAATGTGCAGGTAAAATTACAGCCAGTACAAAATTCATTCTCTTTCAAGATTAAGTACAGAAATGCTTAAGGGTTTGAATTTGAACACTACCTCAGTCATAAATTGATGGTTCCCATGGCTGGATGAATCAGTCATAATCTTAACTGCCACCTCTTTTCCGTCTCTCATTTTCCCATAATAGACACATCCAAAGCTTCCTTTGCCAATTTTCTTTGAAAAATTATTAGTAGCTTCCTTCAACTCTGAAAGCCCAATGTAGCATGCGATACCTTCATCCATTAGATTTCCTCCCCGAACAAATGAGTATGCACCTACAGCTTTAGTTCTACTGCGTCCAGAAATGCCTGATGGGCACAAGAATGCTTAGTTGGAAAATTTTGTTCTCTGTCAGGTTAAAATTACTAGATTTAACTTAATTCACTAACCATTTTCATCACTATTTTGTTGAGATGCCTTTCTTCGAAGATTATGCATTAGCATCAAACTTCCTAAAAATAATATTGATAGAATCACAAGAACTCCAATTGAAATTCCGAGTATCAACTTATAGTGTTTCTTGTTTCCTCTGTGTAGTCCAGGATTACCATCATAGCTGAAAAAGCAAACAAGATGGCTGTTACATTTTGGGTACTTCTATTATATTCATATTGATGTTACTGTCAAATGTTCAGCATCTATCCTAAATTTGAATTAACTACTAGAAAAATAAGCTGCTATGGACATACTTACTTGAAAATGATTTTTCCGGATATTAATCCTGCTGGTATTTCGCCACTAAATGAGTTATTTTGTATGAACCTATCAGATTTCACAGATATTGCATAGTCAGTAGACATTGAGAAGTAATGAAGTGAAATGTTTGAAATTTTTCTGAAATTTCAGGTGTAACATTGATGAACTAAGATTGTCACATACAGTGCTTCTAAGCTTGGCAAACTACCCAGATAAGATGGTAGTGGACCAGTCAATTGGTTGTTCTCTAGATGCCTGCATGTCATTAGTTGAAAATTTGAAAAATTAAAAAGAAATGTCTTGTACTTAAACACCAGTAAACTCAAAATAACAGATTCCTCGTTCGTGTAAAACTGAAGAACTTACACAATCTTTAGATTGATTAGGTTGCTCATGTCAGATAGTGGCCCTGCAATTAAGTTTCCATCCAACCACCTAAGAAACCAGAACACATTACAAAAGAAATTACATCATCATATAAGTAATTATAAAAGTATTTTGCTTTTGAAAAATGCTTTATTACTTACAACTCTGTCAACTCTTCCATGTTGTTAAGCTGGGATGGGATTGCCCCTGTCACATTCTTTCTTGACAGGTTTCTAAGACAAGTAACTAGAGTTAGTAAAAATTAATACAGCTTCAATGTCCAACATATACTTAAAGTGGAAAATATTCTCTGAACCATAAAAAATGTCTGATAAAACTTAAAACAAAAGTTATCCCAGTATCTCACATTCTATAAGACAATTCTCTTTTGATGCACAATGGAAGTCAATATTTTTATCAGTTCCAAAAATATTGTTGAATGTCTCATTCATGGAATGATAATTCACTAGATACTGGCAAGAAAACAGACTTTGACATTAAGAAAGTATGGAGATGTTACATTTTTGTAATTCTTGGCAGGGTGGTGGCACTACAATTTACCCACTCCCAGGGAGTTGGAACACAAGGATCACCTTCGTTCATCTGGACTCTTTCAGCAGACATAGAGCGAAATGCATTTACAACATTCACTGCAAAATGGAAATAAGGCTAGCAGTCAGTTTATATGATACAGATATTATTTGATCTAATTACCTATCCATATAAGCTACACGGGCCAAGAGATCAGCTTTTTCACAGATATATACTGATTTCATTGACTTACAATCTTGCCTGTCAGTCTTTGAAGCAATCTGTTGGTATTTGCTTATTTCCATCGCATTTAAAAGTGGCCCTTGAGTAGAATCCCGTGTCTTAACAAAGGAGAATGACAGAACAAACTCCAGACTCACATTCATGTAACTAGGTTCATAAAGAGTGTAGCTCCCATTGGCATTCTCAGCTATGTTAACCACTGCATTGCTATAATCAGGTATATAAGGTTGCTCCAATTTGAATTTTCGAGTCTCATTATTACTCAGATCTTCAATCTCAGCAAAATATGCATAAGCTCGAGCATTAGCAGGGAAATCTTCCAGGTTTAATCTGTAGCTGAGTACTCCTTTTGTGCCAACAACCGCAGTTTGCATAACTTTGACAGGTGGGTATTCTCTTGTTCCTATCTCTATGTTCTTTGTTGTACTAATCCTTTCAGTGCCTGGAGCCACCCCAACAAGAAAATTTTGCCTTTTAATAAGATCTGATTCCCAAATTCTATCATATGGGTCATCAGGATACCTGAAATTTATTTTTGAAAAAATAAAAAAGAAAGAACCTTGGTTTAGTTTCATGGTATCACTTATCTGGATATTTTCCCAATAAAACTAGCCCTCCTGCAAATAACATTGATTAAGTTCTATATTGCTTTCTAGTTACTATTGTTTCAGGTCCAATTTTGGAAAAATCTTCAAGCAGATGTAGAATATGCAAACCTGATGGCATCCTCGCTTGTAGCCCCAAAGTTGATTCTTGCGGCTACTTTTAAGAAGAAATCATCTTCAAAATCAGTGGCATACATAGAAAGATCCAAGGGCCTTAGCTCTAGAGTTGATATGAAAGGAGAACCTGTTGTAGCACAGCACATGCACACATCAATAGAGCTTGAGGGTGCTCTGATAATCATTTCCTTCACATAAATTCTTGAGGCATCATATATTGACACAGTAGCCCATTTAGTTGCATCCAAGTAGAGCTGAAACTGAGGATATGTGTCCCCACTTTTCAAGCTTCCATACTGAAACGTTGCTCGCACCAGGTATCGCCTTCTCTCCTCTGTCATTAGTGTATAGCAGTATTTCTTGTTGTCTATGGGAAAGTCTCTGCGTCTCTGATACTGCACCCTGTTCCCATTTGCATTTTCTACTTCCACTGGGGTGCCATGGTTCATGATCCCATAGTCTGAAATCCATGTCAGTCCTGAGCTTCTATCAGTGTAATTACTTGTGCCTCCACAGTCTATGCTGATGAACTCTGCAAGAGAGTTCCATTATTTCACATATTTAGAACCCCATGTATCATTACATGACATGATTTTCCAAGAATAAATTGATTCTACTATGAATTTTTGTGTTGGTGTTAACAAATTGAATGGGAAACTGAACTCTTAAGCAGTGGAATACAGAAACATACCTTGAACTTGACAAACTGCTGGTGATGTTAGAAGAGAAAATATAACCAGAAAGAGAGAAAATAAACCCATTGAAGGAAGGAAGACAAAGTAATAATGTTGCGTCTAAGAAATTTGAGTGATTAACTGCTTGTTTGAGTTCGGCATCTCAACCAGCTTTCTTCCACTTACCTCTTAGCTTTTTTTATTGATAAGTTTGTTGATTGTTCATTCACTTTTGTATCTTTACTGATGTTGGAATCTTTTTGTTTTTGAAAAAAGAAGATTTCAGATTCCCTTTTCTTTTCTTTTCTTGTTTCTTTTTCTTTTAATTTTCTCCTTCTAAAAGAGAGTGTCGCACAAGGAATAGGCTCAATCCACAAAGCAAAAAAAAGAAAAAAGATATCCACCTTCGAGGCCAAACACTTGTTTTTATTATAACAAAGACTTTTATGTAAAAAAATTTGTCCTGGGGCTACGGGACAAGTTGTAAATATATGATGGTCTTGTTGCAAAACAGACTGTACCTTTGATCCTACCATGCATGATGCATCACATTGATTATTGATTTATTTTCTTTCTAAACAATACCGTATACTGAATCCGAGTCCTCCTTTGTCTTTGATGGTATAAGAATGTGTGTTAATAAAATAATGGGTTAATATATAAGAATAAAAAGATAAGATATTTAAATTTTATTTTAAAACAAAAAGTGGGTATGACATCCCAACGGAGGGATTATTAATGTACTTTATTCTGTGCTTTGGCAGACCTCATAATCTTATCAACTGTATAACTTTGGACCATGTTGGCTTTCAGCTTTTTAAAGTTTGAAAAAGTATGCATATGATGAAACTTACCTCAGTATCTAGACTGAAGATGGCGGTCCCCTCTCAAATCTCAATGCAATTAGTGACATAATTTACTGATTTCAGAAAAGGACACTCAAAATGTCTGTCTTCTTCATCTTTTATATTTGGTCCTTCGATTATTCCATGGAGATATCATTGTTCACATTTATGGTATTGGCTTATGCAATTCAATTCAGTGGGCAAAATGAGAAAAAATCAGAAAAATTACTCACAGAAAGAGAAGAAAATATAATAATCCCGTTAATTTTGTTGTTAGCCGTAAACCTAGACACTGGCCATGACAAGGTAAAGTGGTGGGACCTACAAGAGGAAGAGACTGAGGGAGTGGTTATGTGAAGTTTGGTGAAATTGTTAAAACAAACCATTAATCCATCAAAACGAGATGTATTTTTATTTTTTAACTTTGGGTAAATATATAGAGTAAATTGTACTCTTATTTTTTTAGAATATCAAAATTATATTTTTTTTATTTTAAAAATTTACACTCTCTTTTTTAAAAAATTAAAAAATTTATAATTTTATTTATTTTATCTAAATAATTTTAATGATATTATCAATCTTTTAAAAATATTATAGTTTATTATAAAATATATTTTCAAAAATTATAATATTTTATTATTATTTATTTTGAGTTAAAAATAATAAATTTATTTTATTTTTAGTTAAAAATATATTTTTATAATATTTAAATATGTATTTAATTATATAAATAATAAGTATAAGGGTAATTTTGTCAAATTTGATAAAATTTATATATTTTTTTATCTCCCAAAAGAGGAGAATATAATTTTAAAATCTTAAAAAAAAAAAAAAGAAAGCATAATTTACTCATAATAAAATAATAATTTTAACAAATTTTATGAAACTTTACTTCGAAAAATAAATTTTCACCCTGAGAGAGTTAAAAGAGAATGTAAGAAGCTTAGATTTAGCTGTGTCTGGCTTTTCATTCATTTTAAGGTAGTTCCCTTTTGTTTGTGAATGTTTTATAAAGAAATGTATACAGAAATCATTTATATTTTACAAAAATTTTCAAGAAATATGACAACAATTGTCTTGTAACGAACATTAAGCAAAGTGTGATGCTTAAATTATATATAATTAAGTACAAAGACTTACAACTGAATTAACTATACAATATCTTTTAGTCCAGTGATACTCCAAACAAAAAAAATAATTTGATAATTTTTTATTAATAATATTTTCTTTGAAAAATTTTGGAACCTAAAATTGATGACTGATGAGACTCCAAGAATAAAAGACACAATTGGAGGGTTAGCTTAAATTATATCTTATCACAATCGACTTGTGAGTTTATATTTTATTAATTTTTAAGTTTAATTTGTAATTACATCAGTCCCTCAATTACTCTGGCTTTATTCAAGAAATGAAATGAAGGATGATTTTGAACTTATTAAACTTGATGTTATTAAAAGTTTAAAATAACGCAACTTTTATTTTAGACACTAATCTTATATGAAATTTTTTAAAATTATATTAAATACTGTTTTTATTTTAAAAATTTATTTTTTAAATATTTGATACAACGTTATAAAAACCTCTCTTTTAATTTATTTTTTTCAATAAAATTAAATTTTTATACAATATACCTTTTTTAAAAATAATATAATTACTTTATTACTATTTTTATATTAAAAACGTTGTATTAGGATGTTAACAACTTAACAACCTTTACTTGGTGCATAAAATTATTTTTTAAAAAATAATTATAAGAGAGTTCAGTTTAATCTTTGAAACAAGTCATACATTAAATAAACTTTAAGAAAAGTTAATATAATTTATCTTTATTTTTAATGTGAAAAATGAAATACTCTATGGGATTTTGATGTATTAGGATTTTTTTATAAGAGAGAAAATAGTGAGAAAAGAAAAAATAATAATTTTTCTGTTCTTACATGGCTCCAGTCCATTAAATTATATACATAACGTGAAAATTAAAAATATATATAATTTAATTTTTTTTATAATTATTAATTTTAACTACACATTTATTGTTCTCTATTTTTGTTCATTAAACTCTTAACAGTAGTGAGACTATGTATAGTTTATATAAACTTAAATTCATAAAATCATTACTTTTTTTAATTAGAATGAAATTTTACATTTTTTTTATAGAAGGGTTATTCTTACTTTGGTCTTTTGAAACTGACAATTCTAATTAATATTTTGCACAAAAACAAAACTCAATTTTTTCAACATGATGCTTTTAGAATTAGTAAAACGAATGACTTTAAGTTGTTAATAATTATGTATAATCATTTAGTATCTGCATTTGAAGCTATTTAATTACCACTGAAAATTCATTTAAAATTAACATAATTATTTTAAAAAGTCCATCTTATTCTTTAGTCCCGAGGAACACGATATTCAACATTTAATAGCATAGTATTCTACAGGGGCTGTTTTAAAGAAAATGATTTTTATGTATAAATTAATAATTATACATTGCTATTAAAATTAACATGATTAAATTTAACGAAAAAAAAAATAATCCTTACAATATAATAAATTATAATTTAACTTTCTATTAAAAAAATTTTATAATATTTTAAACAAAATTTTTTCTGATTGTTCAAAGTACAAGTCACTTATTCCAATCTCTGTAAAAGCGAAGGCAACCCCACACGTTAAAGACTTAGCAATCAGCGACCGTAACTGATGCCGAACCCAACATGCAAAAATTTTGTTGTTTGTTTTTAATCATTAACTTTATTCTTAAAATTTTAAATGATGATTAATTTTATATATATTATTATTTAAATTATTAATAAAAAATAATAACTTAATATCTAATATATAATATTAAAATATTAGATATTAATAAAATATTAACTTATTAATAATTTATTAAATTTTAAAGACACGTTAGATAATAAATGTATGAACATAATTTTAATAAAATTTAAAAATTAAATAAAAATATATTTTTTTAAATTATAATATTTTTTATTATCATTTAATTATTATTAAATATGATAAAACTTTTAATTGATGTTTCTTATATAATTTAAATAATTTTAATGATGATTTCATTTTTTTTTAAATATAATATTTCTTAAATAAATTTAATAAAAAAACTCTACAACATATGTATCATTCATAACCTTAATGAATGAACTTTGTAGATCAATGCAATAACTTCTTTTCTTTGTAAACTAACCATCCACAAAACGACATACTTCTTCTTCCTTGGGCTAGCCTGCTCATTGCCAAAGCAATAAGCTTTGTGAAGCCTCAACCACTAAATGAGTCAAAGAAACTTTATTAAAGTTTTATAGATTCTCACTTTTAACATTGTTCGTAGTGAAGTTCATTGTGTTCGTTTATAGAGTTTTTTTTATTAAAATCATAAGCATCATGTATTTTATAGAATTTTTTTATTGAATCTATTTAAGAGATATTGCATTTGAAAAAAAAATATAAAACTACCATTGAAGTCATTCAAGTTACATGTGAAGTATTTATTGAAGTGACTATTGAATAATTTCATGAAGTTTAATAGTGATTAAGTAAAAATTAAAATATTGTAATATATATGAGAATTTTTTGTTTAGTGTTAGAATGTTTTCAAATTTTTGTTTATACTCTAAAATTTATTGATAAATATGTCTCTAATTTTTAAATATACTATCAAATATATCTCTAAAATTTGTATAGTTAATATTTTATTTTTGTTCAATATTTTAATGTTACATATAAAATGTCACATCACTAGTTTCTATTAATAATTTAAATGACATTAAATCATGAGATAAAATTAATTGTAATTAAATATTTTATGAACAAAATTAATTGCAAACAAGATTTAGAGATGAAATTAAAAATTAATATACAGTTTAAGAACATAAAATATATTTTTGACCAAATTTTGAGGAGAAAGGAGAGAGAAATTGAGAAAGTAATTTATTATTTTAAAATTTAATAATTATTATTTTATATTGTATTTCAAAAATTTTTTAGAAAAAGGAGATATACACTTTTGTATATGTAAACCATCCAGTAATTAATATTTTGCTCCACTCTATGTAAGTCATTCTTTCAAAAAAGATTGTTGCAATTACACTATTTTAAAAATTATATGCATTTTTAATATTTTTGTCATCCAATTCTTTTAATCAAACAATGAAATGTGTAGGATTATATATTATACAACTTAATATTCTGATAAATATTTCTTAAAAAATTTATTTTCAATGTTTTATTTTTATTAAAAAAATTGATTATAAAGATATAAAAAATTATACCTAATTCTAGTTCTTCAAAAATTACACTTAGTATCTTTGAAATTTGATATAATATTAAAACAAATTTCTTCTAATTTAAAAAATTAAAAATATATTTAAAAATTTATATTTAAAAAATATATAATTTTTTAAAATAAAAATAATTAATTTGGTCTCAAATACAAATTCCATACAATCCAATAATATCCTATAACTATTAAGGGGCTCCCTTTATCTATTTTGTTTTTGGTCAAAGGTCTTTTTAGTTTTGACAGAGCAACGATAAATGTTGGGCCAAAAAGAAAGAGCAATGATAGATCGTTGACCTACGTCTTTGGTAAACATGGGCTTTCGCACTTTAGAAAACTAACTTAACCATCTAGCTATACTCTGATAGCCCAATTATTGTCTGGGCTGATTGGGCCGTGGACCCATTCCAGAACAGAAAACAAGAAAGGAAAGAGAAGCAGCGTAATTTTGGGTCTTCTTTAGGTTATAACAATTTTAGTTTTGGATTTATGCCTTTAGGCGATGCTTGGTATATTATTGTTTATATTATAATAACTTTGAAGTGTTTTAATTATTGGTGTCAAGAATATATATTTTATAATAAATTATATAAAATAAAATATGTGAAATGGGAAAGAGAGAGAGAGAAAAAGTAAAGATAATGAAAAATTATAATAGAAGATTGAAAAATTAAATAATTTTTTATTATTTAATTTATTAATTTAAAATATAATAATTATTTTTATATTATATTTTAAAAATTTAAAAAAATTGATATACACTTTTGTACTTGTAAAACCTCTAGTATATATTGTAGTATATTACATATTATTAGAGTTATTAAAATGAGTTTATCTCAATAGACTATCCTAATTAGATCTTTAAAATAGAAGGGGCTGAGTCAAAAAATAATGGCTAATTTTAGTTCCCATGGACCTCCTTGTTTTTTATAAAATATTTAAAAATATTGTGTCATGAAATGTCAAAGACTCATAACCTATGTTTTCATGTAATTTTTATTTTTATAGGATAATTTTTAATATTCATTTTTAATATGTTGATAGGTAAAATAAATTATATATGTAATTATATTAAAAAAATATAATTTATATAAAAATTTAGAAGAAATTTAAAAAAAATTAGAAGTTCATATATAGTTTCTTCCTTCTTCAACATATAAAATATATAAGATATAATTTATTTAATAAGTTCTTTTTTATATTTAACGTGTTTAATTCTTTATAAATAAGTTTTAGAGTAAATTACACTTTTTTGTAAGAGATAAGAAAAAGAAAACAATTTTATCTATTTTAATCAGTATATAATTATATTTTTTATTTATATAATCAAATATATATTTGACAAATATAAAAAATATTTTTTGAAAACTTAAAATAAAATAAATTTATCATTTTTAATTTAAAATATATAATAACGAAATAATAGTTTTTAAAATAAACTTTTCTAATAAATCATAATTTTTTAAAAAATTTAATAATATCATTAAAGGTATTTTATCAAAATAGGTAAAATTATAAATTTTTTAACATTTTAGATGAAGAAAATATAATTTTGACAACTCTTAAGGAAAGTGAGTATAATTAACTCTAAGTTTTATTATGAAGTTAATTATTATAAAAAAAAATTGTAAAATTGGTAACTTGAAAAGAGTTATCTTATTCAATCATGGGATGTAATATGACAAAATATTTTAATTATCAACAGGTAACACCTTTTTACCTATGATATGATGCTAACTTTTATTTTATTATCCCATAAAAGTTATCATTGATATCTAATATATTATAATACGTGAGATAACATAATGAATCCTCTGGAGTAAAATAGAGAGATGAAGTTTTTTGTAATATGAAAAACAAAAGAAAAAAATAGAATTCACGTTATTAAAGACTTACAATGAATTAGAATATTTTTTTATCTCTTTTTTTTTTTTACAGAGAATTTCACTTCTCTCTTACCAAAAAGTATTGATATAACCAATCATGATCATAATATATGAAAAGAGGACTTAATTTGACTTGATATTGCTCTGCAATATATATCTTATACTTCAATAAAACAAAATATATAATTTTTTTCTTTTTTAAAAAAGCAGCATGTATGTTTGTTTTTCCAGTGTGAAACTAATTTAACTTGGCTCAAAATAAATGACTATGTTGTTAGAAAATATTTTGTAGATTCACATTAATTATTTTAGTTGCTTGTTTTATTTTAAATTAAATTGGTTGATGAGTGATCTATTAAGATATATTAAAATAAGACTCACATATAATTACTGAATGATTATCACTTATTTTATTTTGACATATATTTATTGAAGCCTGATTAGTGGCTAAAATGTAGACTTTAAATTTTACTAAAACTCATAATGAAAGGACCTAATTAATAAAATAACATGTAAAAAGAGTTAGCTTCCTCTCTAATACTAATTCAGTGGCATAAGCCATTTGAAGACACTGTTGGTCATTTAGAAATGGCAGTGAAAATGGCACAACCTCTCTCGTCTTCTTAACTTTATTCAACGTCTTATATTTCATATATGAATTAAAAAACTTACATATGTCTCCCTACAAATATTTTTTTTCCATACTTAATCATTTAAACCATGTTTTGTGGATAACAGGAGTTGTACTGTTAACTGTAGTCTCTATAGCATCCACAAATGCATCAAACTCAACTTAAAGCAAGTGGGCTGAAAATCAAATGATTAGGCACAAACGCAAGCATATTCTTGTGCCAAAGCAATATATATGTATGTATATATTGAGCATCTTGTCACAGTTAGAGAAGAGGCTAAAAAAATTAACAATAAGAAGTGAAAATTAAATGCAAGAAGAAAGAGAATAAACAGGTAAAGTGCAACCAATGAAGCATCAATGATGGGAGAGAATAAATATGGCAGGCACTCCCATTTTCTTTAACTTTGCATTAAACTAATGAAAAGCTATACTCCACTTTGATTACCACTTAGCAGAAGTTGCATGGACCTCATCCCTTTTCTATTTTCTCACTCATCATGCCCCTTGCCCTTATCATAAACATAAAGAATTTCTTGGTGGGAATTTTCTTTTTCTCTCATTTCATTTATTATTATTTTTATTTTTTTATATTATTAATACTTCCTTTTTCAAAAACCCTTCCCTACTCCACTCCCACCAAAAAGTATGCCTCTATGTGCTATAATCCCCCTCCCCTAATACCTCTAAACTTCTAATACTAAAAATAATCAACAATGATATCTTTTGGCTTTTTTTTTTAAAAGAAAAATTAATTTATTAGAGTGAAATAAATATCTATGGCTATTTTCTTTAGGGTAATGACAGGGAGAGCTCGAACTCTCTATCAATATTTAGAATAAAAAAAATTAAAACTTTTTTAAAAAAAAGTGAAGATGGACCAATAAGAGCTCAAGCTCGAGATTGTTATAGCAATGCCCTTTTCTTTATTAGTAAATTACATTACTCCTTTTATTAAAATTGCATTCTCTTCTTTTTTATTTTAAAACCTTACACTCTATTTAAAAAAAAAAAACTTACAATTTTACATATTTTAACTAAAATATCCTTAATGACTTATTAAATTTTTTAAAACTTATAATTTATTATAAAAATATATTTTAAAAAGTATTATTTATTTTGAGTTGAAAATGATAAATTTATTTTATTTTAATTTTTTTAAAAAATAATTTTTTTATATTGATCAAATACATATTTAATTATATAAATAATAGATATAAGAGTTTTTTAATTAACATAAGTGAAATTACAGGCTTTTCTTATTTCTTAAAAAAGAAAAATATATTTTTTAAAATAGAGGAAAAAAGTGTGTAATTAATTTCAGTATCTATGTATGATAGTGTAAAATTTACTCTTTCTTGATTATGAAAATATAAACATGCATGCGTGTGGTAAAATAAAGATAGAATTGACATCAATCTTAATAAAAGAGGTAGCATGGCAATGGCATCCTAGCTACAAGAATGAAGCAAAAAGTGCTCAGAGAAAAGAAGTGACAGAAAGTAATCAAAAGAAGAAGCAACTCAAACTCAACTAAGCAACTAGCAAGTGCGCATAATTAAGAGAACTTACGCCTCTCCTCTTAGCTCACTCAACTTCATTAACCTATAATCAACAATTAAAATCATTCTTTAAACTTGAAACTTGAAATAAGGAATTAATTAATGTAACTAGGTTGTGTTTGGATTGTAGAATTTTAAATTTTATAGAATTTAAAATATAAGAAATTAGAATTATCACAATTCAAATTTTTTATGTTTTTAAATTATTTGTTTGGATATTCATGGTATTTATAAATTTTTTTATTGTAACTAACAACTATATATATAACATATCAATGAATATAAATTATGTGTGTATACATATAAAAGTACTTGTATGTAAATATATATATATATATGCATTTGAATATATACATATACATATAAATATATGTGTTCATGTGTATACACAAATGCGTATGTGTGTGTATATATATATATGCATGTGTATATATGCGTACATACATATATATACACACACAAACATATACATATGTAGTGCATGTATGTGTGGGCATAAAAATATATATATATATCCACGTACATGTATTTATATACATATATGTATATATAAAGTGTATATAAATATATATTTAAGCTTGTAGCATGTATATATATGTATATATGCATATATTCATGTTAGTCTATATATACATATGTATTAAAAATAATAAATAAATAAAATTTAAAAAATAAGCAAGAAGAAAATTTTGCAATTTTAATTATTTAGGTGGAATTTTAAATTCTTCTTAACCCACTTGATTAAATTACCATAAAATTTTTAAATTTTATTCTTTTTTAATCCAAACAAAAAATTTTGTAATAAGATAAACGTTACTTTTCCTCTTTGAATTGCTTTATCCAAACGCAACCTAAGAGTTTTTATTGTAGAAAGGGTGACTAATTATTATAAGATGACAATATTATTAGGAATTAATTTGGCCTTTTGAGAGTAAAGTCTCTCAATTTTTAAAAAAATTTAACAGTGTTAATTTATGAAATATTTATAAAGACAATGGTCTTCTAATCTATATAGAATGAATTTTTTGTTTCCATCTTTTTTTTTTTTTTGCAAAAAATTCAAAATATTATATATAATACTATATTTGAAAGTACAAAACTTTTAAAGGAAAAAAAATATTATATATAATACTATATTAGTTAAAACTTAAAACTAAGAAAGCAATATTTTTCTTTATTTTTTATTTTATTTAAAAAAAAGATGCCACCTTAATTAATTATGGACTGCAATGGACCTATCCTGCCCTTGACCCTTACATTCTACATTCTAATTCTTATGCACTTTCTCTAACTTCCTAATCTTATTATGTCATTAAATTATGATGCAATAACACCATACCTTTCATTTCGATTTCCTTTGAGTCTTTTCAACCTTCTTTATTTAGTGCATCCTCCATTAATTTTAATTGACAACGACTTCTATTTCTCAAATTGGTTTTTTTCAAAAAAACAATTTTTTTTTAACCTACTTATAGTTTATAAGTGGAGAAAAGTATTAAAATCAAACCTTTGAACTAGTTTAAAAGACCTTTTGCAAAATGAGATGATTAAATATTATTGGTTTTGGTTTTTTTTCTTATACTTTTATTTACAATATATATGTATATATAGTCATTTATAAATAATCTAGCTCCTCGATTTTTTTTTTTTTAAAAAATCTCCCTAACTATGACCCACCCTTTATATTTTAAAATTTTATCTATTTTTTTCATTAGCCATATTAATAAAAATGTCATTTCTAACTTGATCGATTTTATTTATCCAAAAAAAAAATTAAATGGAATAATTTGAAGTGAAATATTGGTTAATAAGATAAGGAAAAAATAGAAGAATAATAGTTCTACAATTGAAGGTGAGCATCTGTAAATAACTCAAAATTGAATAAAATTATTTACAGTTATCTTATTACCTTAAAACCAAAAGTTTCAAAAATTAATTAACTTAGAAATTAGAATATTGATCAAACACATTATGTGTTTGTAAAATTGTTATTAATATAAAAATTAAGTTAATAATATATTTCTTGAATAATTTCTCTTCTTTCATTTTGGCTAACTAAAGATTTTGGACCTGATTGGATGAGAATTTTTAAAATTATTTTTAATTTTTAAAACAAATTTTTTTATTAATAGTACACATAAATATATAAAAATAATATTAATTATGAATTTTAGAACCAATTTTATATAATAATTTTAAAAAATAAAATAACATTCAAATAAGCCTTTTTTTCCTAATCAAAATCATTTATCTATTGGACAGATTCACCTTAACAAGTAAATAAAATTTCATATGACAATTAATTTATAAAATAAAATTACTAACATGACATTTATTAATAGTATTTTGATTTTTGGCAGACAAGCATTTTTTCGGATGTGTCTTCGAATGTCTCTTTCAGGTCCAACCCATGTTGGAAAGGTACATGGGTCCCCATATCTTAAAAACCCTTTATTTTGGGTCATGTTTTTCTGAATAGTTCAACTGTACTTTATTTATATATTAGTTAATAATATTTAATTATTTTATTTTATTTTATATTAAAAATTTTTATAATATAAAAAGTTAATAAAATCTTATTAATTAATACATAAACAAAACGACAACGTATATGTCACTTTTATATTATTTTAGAATTTCAGGAAATGATAGATGAAGGATGAGATCAAATAAAAGTAAAATGTAGTGGGAGCTGAGCATGAACTGTAAAGGCATGCATGTCATAAATTAATGTATTGAACAGCATGAGCACTAGGCATGAATAGCTTGGATTTATATCTTTTTAAAGTAAGAGAGTGACCAGAACAAAACATTTTGATTCTAATTCATTAAGTATAAATCTTTTATTTATTTATTTTTAATTTTTTATCTCTCTCATATTTTTTTAAAAAATTTATTATGTAAATTCAAATCCTTTTCCAAATATATTATATATGCATTATGCTTCAATCACTCATTTTTCATAATCCTGTTTGTTTGGACAAGTTTTTGAAAGGAAAGAATTTATTTTTTTAAAAAATAAAAGGGTTTAGCTATGTAACTTATAAAATTTTAAATATGTGGAAGTAATTAAAAGTAGAAACTGAAAATTAATTTTTTGATATTTTTCTTTTTATAAGTAATTTATCAAGTTTTAGTGAATAATCGATATATATATACACACGTTAAAATGATCATATTAAAACTATAGCAAATGTTTAATATAAACCAACATGTTCTTATTTGAGATTTAGTTAAATTACACTTATTATCCTTCAAGTTTTTTTAAAAATTATATTTATGTTTCCTCTAATTTATTTTCTATCAATAAATATAATTTTTGGTGCAGAATAAGATTCTAATATATTTTTTAATATAACAACAAATATAGTTTACTTTATATTAAGAGCTTGGTTGGAAAGATGATTTGAAAGAGGTGACGGGTGAAGGTAGGTATTTTGAGTTTATACTATTTATTATGATTTTATTTTTATATTTTAATTAATTAGGAATAAACTCTAATGCACATTTTGAGCATTATTTATCTATTTAAGGTTAAATTATTTTTGTATTCTCTATATTTTTATTTAATTTTTAATTATATTCTATAGTTTAAAAATTTATAATTGAATTCCTATAATTTAATAAAATTTTAAATTAGTCCCAATTGTTAATTTTTTGTTAAAATCATACTAAATTTTATTAATATTACTAACATATAATATCTTAATATTTTAAATATATATGATTTATATAAACAAAGAGGACAGAAAAATAAATATTAATGTAAAAATAATGTACATATATAAAATGAAATTTAATTTATGTTTAGTAATATGAGTTGATTGACTTAAATTAAGTAAATTTATAATATTAAGATGATATATAATTAGTGTATCATCAAAATTTAACAAAAATGTGATAAAAATTTAAGCTTAGAGACTAATTTTAAAATTTGTTAAATTATAAAAATTTAATTATAAATTTTTAAACTAAAGGGACTTAATTAAAAAATGAGTAAAATATAAGGACTATATAAATAATTTAACCTCTATGTAAATAATATTAATTACAAAAATAAATGTATACTTATTTTTTATAATAATTTGATAATTAAAAACATTTAAAAAAATTAGTTAAACACAATCTCCTTTTTAAATATTAATAGGAGTATTTTTAAAACATAATTATTTTATTTCACTATAATTTTACTAAAAAGTTATTTACAAAAATACTTTAAATTACAATTCACAAACTTTATGTGCAACATTGTCTTGGTTTTCGCCTTTTGGTTTCCCTTACAATTCCTATTCTTCTCACCTTTCCGCCGTAACTTTGTCACTCAGTCACATGGACTTCTCAACCCGCTTGTCTCCCTAATTTATTTATTTTATTAAGAAAGATATATTTTTTTTATGAAAAATAAAATTATAATTTTATTTTCAATATAACAGTAAAATACAGTTAAATTACTACTAAGTTTGAAAATAAATTTTAATGTAACAATAAATACAGTTTAATAATTTTATTATTTAAAAAACACATATACTACATAAGACAATAATTTTATTAATAAAATATAAATTAAAATATATTTTTGAAATGAGAGAGGTAATAAACATAATTTTACCAAACTTTAAAAAAGGTTAGTATAGTTTATTCTTTTTTCATAAAGGACAAAAAAATACAGAACATGTCTTCTTTTATGTAATTTTCTTGTCCCCTTTCCTTTTCTTCTAAATTCCTGTCTCAGGCATTTTACAAAAAGAATATGGTTTTGATTCTTGGCTTGTTCTTGCCATGTAAACCGTACATTTCCAGCTCCAACATCATAAACAAAGTATAAATGAATGTAAGAAATTTGGATTCTTTCATGTGATTCTTTATTTTTAATTCTTTCTATTTATTTTTGCTCTAAATAGTACAATATTAGAAAATTTATTTTCAAATGTGAGGCCTATTGTTACTATAACTATGCATTACCATTCAAGAATTTTGAATTTTTTTATTTTTTAAAGAAATTTAAAGTGTGAAGAATTCACACACGTAGTATTCAAGTATGATTCACTACTTCAATGAGTCTCATGTTATATTTATTTTAAAATCAATACTATTAAAAAAATAAATACTATTAATTTTTTAAATAATATAGAGAACATAAAGTAAAAAACTTTAGCTCACTTTGCTTTTTCCGTGTTTCAAGTTGCTTAACAGTAACACTGTTTTCTTCAATTTCCTATTATCTTTTAGCAGTAATTAAAGTTGCCAAGGTTTTCTCCTTTGTCTTTCACCTTATGTTAAATTGGAAAACTAAGCTTTAGGATATTAGTAATTTTGACCAAAAAATTTGGAACAAATTGAAAGAACATGTCAATAAAGTTGTAACTCATATGTCGATAAGGGTTAATTTATTTAGTTGATTTTTTTTTATGATAATTATATAGTTTAAATTTAAATTAAGATAATTTTTTTATTAATGAATTAGTTGTAATTTTATTTTATAGCAATTCTTTGAATTCAAAAATTTGTCTTGATCTTCGATGCATGTGTTATTCTTTTACTTAAATTTCTTTAATATTGTTGATTTTATTGTGAAAAAAGTTTAAGGTGTAATTTTTATATTTTTATTAGCATATTTTCTATTAAGTCCAAGTTAATCCTTTTTTAATTTTTATTTCTAATAAAAGAAGTAAATATCTCTTTTTAATTTTATATTATCAACGAACCTTGAACTATTATTCTTTAAGATTTTAGATTTTAGTTCCAATTTCTTGAAATGTCTCATCAAATATGTTCTTTTATTTTGCATCACATTCTTATTAATTTGCAATGAAGTTTCACCAAGTTTTACACAAATAATATTATGGAAGGTTTTAACTTTTGAGATGAATACAACATTTTTTATTATTATTATTATTATTATTATTATTATTATTATTATTATTATTATTATTATTATTATTATTATTATTATTATATACACATATTTCAAGATGATTTAATGACAGAAAAATTTAAACTCTTAAGACACTCAAAATTTTTATATCAAAATCCATTTTACACCTCAGAAATCATTGTAAATTACATGAAAAATTTTCAATTTAATATTCTATTGATTTAAATGTCCAAAAGTTCTTTCAAGACATAAAAATAGGATGGCAAAATAATGTAAACATACCACGTGATATTAATGGAAAGAGTTTAAACTAATTTAATTCTTAAAGACAATAATATAGTCAATTTTAAGAATTGCAAATCAATAAGAATTAAGTTTAATCAAAAGAGTTAGTCCTTACAATAAAGTAAACTAATATTTGAAGGTTTAGATTTATATACAATTACTTATATTTTTACTATTAAATTCTTTAATAATTATAAAATATATAATTTTTTTTAAAAATTAATAAAAAATAAATTACATAAACTATACATTTGTTAATTTTTAATTAAAAAAGTTGATAATAAATATATAAAATTTATATTTAAAATTTTTTTTATATTTTAATTTTTATTGAGAGAAATATCAATATTCAATATTTGATAATATTTTAAATAATATTACTTCTAATAAAAAGAAAAAAAAGAAAATTGCAATTCCCAAACTAGCAATTGGAGGAAGAGGAACAAATCTAAACAGTGGGGATAAATTCTAACGTGCGCCACTGGGACCGTTGGCTATCCGGCGCCAATATTCGTTAGTGAGTGCTGTCTTTCACTTTTTTGTTTTATTTTGTTTTCCCACTCAGCTTAAAACCCAAACCGAATCAACCTTTTTCAAAACTCAACGAAAAACTCGTCCTTTGTGGCCTCTTCGTCTTTGTCTCTCTCAAATTTAATACCAACCGTAAAATCGCCGTTTGCTTCAACAATTATGGATAGCGGTTTCTCTTCTCCTCGTCGCGATACTTTTCCGGCTGGTCTGCGAGTTCTTGTTGTTGACGATGACCCAACATGGCTTAGGATCCTTGAAAAGATGCTCAAGAAGTGTTCCTATGAAGGTTTCTTCACTCTTTCCCTTTCTTCTTCTTTTTTTATTTTTTATTTTTTCCTTTCAACAGTCTGCTGCTTCTTTGTTGATAGTATATCAGTATTTGTTTCATTAAGGGGTTTGAAGATTTAAATTAATTTTTCTAGTGTTGTGACTGTTGGTTGAAAATGAAAGATGGGTTTCCTGATTTTGGTTCAATTTTTGAATGTTTTGTATCTGATGGGATAAGCTCATATTGAGTTATGTTTTGATGTTTCAGTGTTTTTTTTTTCTAGTGCGTTAAATTTTTTGCCCAAAAAAAAAAGTTGCCTTGGTGTGTTATATGACATTGGAATAGTTAGTGAGTTTTAGGTTATAAAAGGATGCTTCTGACGCTGATTACATGGGTATTTCGGTGCTTTTATTTCCTTTTTTATCTTATGGGTTTCTTGAAGTACGAAATTTTCCAAGAAGAAAAAGAAACTTGATCACAGCTGGTTACGTCCTTTTATGTTAGATTGAGCAGGGTTGTAATCAAAGTATATGCTTGGGTTTTCTGTTGCCATAAGTGTTTTGTAAATATGGCTCTTTGTCGAAAAGTGAAATAGAGAGGGGCAAAAAGAAGTACATCTGTTGAATTTGATTCTTTCTGATCTTTCAACTATTCAAGAATCTTCAAAATTGACTCATTCATGGCGTTAAGATGGTATCTCTGGCACTATGTGCCAAGTCGATATCAGTAACCCCTTCTCTCTCATCCACTGGAAACATGTTGATTGATATGTTACAGCCACAACTATAGTTGGCGCATTAGTAGTCTAGTGTTACCACTCGAGACTAAATCCTTTTAAGTATTGTAGTAAGTAACTGTAAGTTTGAATAAATGAAATTATCCATTTTTAGTGCTCTCTTGAAATGTAAGACACGATTGCATTACCTACGAAAGACATGGCTGTCGTATCCAGTAGTAAGTTTAAAGTGAATGACAAGTAAAGAAAATAGGTCTTTATGTTCAACTTTGCAGTTTCTTACTGCAGCTTTGTGCCTTGGGTTCAATAATTTTTTCAATGGCTAGTTAAGCAAAGCTACAACTCTGAAGTCTTAGCCAACCTTATTTCTTACACTAGTTGAAAGTGAAAGAGGAGAATAAGCTTTCTTCTCATGGGATGACCTGATGCATACCTTGTAAGATTAAAATTAGATACAAATATGAATCACCAATTCACCAAATCTTAAAAGCATTATATCTTCTTATAAGAGGTTAATTTGAAGCAGATGCTCTAGATCGATTGTTCCCAAGCTGCAAATGAGAAATAGAAGTGCTTTCTTAGCATGCAGATAATGCACATATCATATACAACTCATAAAAACACCACTTGAAAATTTAGACGATAATGGTATTTACATGATGCTCTGCTAATTAAGAAGTTAAAGTAGACTTCAAGTCATTAATTATATTGGTCAAAGCTCATAATCAACTGCGGTCATTACTTCACAAGCTTAAAAATCCTTTTAATTTTGGATAAATTACTCTTTCTTCCCTTGAGAGATGGCCAAATTACATAGTTCTCTCATCCGTTTTGAAAGTTACACTCCCCTTCTCCTAAAATTAAAAAAATGTGTTGCACTAATTTACCTTGCAACTAAAGATAAGCTAATATATCACCAATTTGGACTAAAATACCTTTATATTTGTTAGTTATATTATATAGCAAGTTTTAAATATGTATTTAACAAATATAAAATAGTCACTATTTTAAAATTTAGAGTAAATAAATTTTTGATTTCCCACACAAAATAAATAACATTGAAATAAACATCTAAGTAATGTATTTTCAAGAGATATTTGTGTATATTTTTTAAATAGAAGACAGGGATGTGTAATTTAAGCATCTCTTAGAGGAGTGTAGAGTAACTTACCCTTTAATTTACTTACTTCTTCATTGCATTAATAAACTGTATTTTTCCAGGGATATTACAAATTTTAGTATCAATTTTAAACATCACCCTGCTTGGTTTTCTGTGTTATTAGAGTGCAATTCTGATGTCAATCTGACATTCTTTTATTTTTATTACATGTTTCAGTGACTACATGTGGTTTAGCAAGGGAGGCTCTAAACTTGCTTCGTGAAAGAAAAGATGGATATGACATTGTGATCAGTGATGTGAACATGCCAGATATGGATGGTTTTAAACTTCTCGAGCATGTTGGACTTGAGATGGATCTTCCTGTCATAAGTCAGTTCTCTGACAATTATGTATTCAACTTTCTCCTTACCTTTGATCACATTGACTTAAAGTACATGCTCTGACAAGCTACAATTTATGATGGACAGTGATGTCTGTAGATGGAGAAACAAGCAGGGTGATGAAAGGTGTTCAACATGGAGCATGTGATTATCTCCTGAAGCCGATAAGAATGAAAGAACTACGAAATATATGGCAACATGTATTTAGAAAGAGGATACACGAGGCAAGAGAATTTGAAAGTCATGAAGGCTTCGATGGTATTCACTTAATGAGAAGTGGAACAGATCAGTCTGATGATGGGATCTTTTTTGCTGTAGAAGATATGACCTCCATGAAGAAAAGAAAAGATGTTGATAACAAACATGATGACAAAGAATTTGGAGATCCATCTTCGACAAAGAAAGCTAGAGTAGTTTGGTCCGTGGATCTTCATCAGAAATTTGTCAAAGCTGTGAATCAGATTGGATTTGATAGTAAGATTTTTAATCAACTTCATTTACGAAGTCTGATTTTTGAATCAACATAGTGTTTATTTTACGGAAGTTAAGCATAATCTTTTTTTAATACAGCCATCATGTCTTTCAAGCATAAGGATATTCATAATGTCTATCTTCTGTTTCACAGAAGTTGGTCCAAAGAAAATACTAGATTTGATGAATGTTCCTTGGCTGACTAGAGAAAATGTTGCAAGTCACTTGCAGGTATATGTATCTTGGTCTCAAGTATTGCTTCAGTAGTTAAGTGATGCTATTTATACACTCCTAGTATTTTATCATTAGAGTATCGAGAAAGAAACTTGAAACATATTCATTCAGACAAGCATCTGGGTTTCATGATATTTCTGGAATGTCTCTTGTTAATAACAACCTTAAGGGGGCTTCACATATTGGGCTTTACAAAAAACTTGCAGAAATGATTAATACAACTTAGCCTCCCTCAAGTTTGAAGTATGAAAACCATTAGTTCTAATTGAGAAAATTGCTGTTCTGCAGAAATACCGGCTCTACTTGAGTAGGTTGCAGAAAGAAAACGAACAGAGATCTTCCTCAAGTGGGAGCAAGCATTCGGAGTTCCTTCCAAAGGACTCTCCAGGAAGTTTTGGTTTTCAGAACACAGCGAACAAGCATCAAAATGATGTTGCAGTTGACAGCTACCAGTATTCAGATGTACCATTACAAAGTCATGATGCTGAGGCTAAAAGTCACGAAGGTGATCTCAATGGAATGGTTTCAGAGTCCACAACAGAAAAGGGAAGAGCATTGTCTGGCAGCATTCCTGATACAAAAATTAGGAGTTCTCAGATGAGCCTTAACCATTCTTCTCTTACACCTCTGGAGTCAGAAGGAAGCCATGCAGTATTTGATTGCACAATCCCAACACAGTACACCTGGGGTGAAGCTCCAGAAATGAAACTCAAGAAAGAACGCACGTCACTTCTTCAACTAGAGGATAGCTTCAGCCAGTTGCCATTACATGTTACACCACCCCCCATTCAGGTTGATCAATCACAGTCAGTTGCTTCAGTTAGTTCTAACCCCTCTGTAACAGAGGGAGAGATTGGTGCCTCTCTTGAAACTAAGCTCTTGTATGCTGATTACAAGAGTGATCACGCCAGTTCTGTGAGTTCAATAGGGAGTGCTGGCGACACCTTTTCTATCCAGTCCAAGAGCCTTATGGTGAATGGTGAATCTCCAGAGCCCATTTCAAGTAAGAATTTGGGCATGAAAACACAGGGCTTTAATGTCAGTTGCATTTCTGATCTGGATTTTTACCCTAAACACATACTTTTGGGGAGTGAGGTAGCATATGCACCTTTGGACGAGGACTTGCCCTTCTATTGGCTGCAAGGTGAATGCTGTAATATGCAGAATATGGAGATGCCAGAGTATTATGATCCAGGGCTTGTTACGGAGGTTCCAACTCACTTATATGATTCATCAGACTATTCAATAGTAGATCAAGGCCTATTCATTGCATAACCCTCCCTTTCATGCATCTTCAACACAAGGTCCACCTTCATGCATGGAACGAACGACTATGTGATGCTTCTTGTTGGTAATTTTATCTACAATAGAAGAATTTCAACTGTAAGGGTTGGGATATTCATTTCTAATCGGCAAGGATTTGGATATTGCTGCATGTATAAAATGTGGGTGATGACAAACTTTAATCTTAACAAGTTTGCTTCTTCAAGTTCGTTGGTTACGAATCTGTTCTACTACTCCACTTGTTTACTCAGGGTCTGTATATAGACTCTGGATTGTATGCTCCTTAATAATAAATTAGAAACTGGCTAAATTATTAAATATAAAATAAGGGGAAAACTACACATTATCTTAAGAAACACGTGCAAATTGTAGCGTAATTCCGAGGAACTAGATCAAATTTACCTGTTCTGGCTTAGTTTAGTAAGATGTAGGGACATATTTAGTTAAATGAGGCCTCAACGATGCAAACCCCGCATTCCCGTTGCATTCATAAATCTAGTCATTTAAGGCATTCAGGACAACCTATTAACCTCGAGTAAAATAATAAATCACAAAGGTAATTCTGTTATTGCAAAGAAGTGCACCTAAAAAAGAAGATATTACTGCAAAAAGTGCAAGTAAAAACAAAAAAAAAATTTAAAAAAAAAATCAAGATGATATAAACCCCTATAACCTGCTGAAACCTAGTTTTAATACAAAATTTTCCTAATTCTGAAATGCTTCTGGGTCAAAAGCTCGTTTAAACTGTAAGTGAGTACAGGAATACACTTTCGAAGATAGCCAGAGAGAGGACTACAAAACTTTACTTCAAAATTTGGAAAAACCTCCCCTAATTTGCTCCTAAAATCATATTCATAAAGACGAATATTAACTTTAACCAAACTCTATATATATAGTAATGAGAACTCGGGTTTGTCCAAAAGAGGATTCAACCTGTTCTCATTTACCAACACATGTTATCAACGCTGAATATTAGGAGAAGCATTCTCTCGTGGGGTCTTTGCCAGTGAAACGAATGATTGCCTTGTTGTCTGGTTAATTTTCTCTGTAACACGTTTGTAATTATTGGTACAGCTGCTTAGAGGTTTCCGAGAATTCCGAGACTCGTTGGCTGCACTGGAGTTTTGTTTCCTTCCAGGTGATGATGTCTGCAAAAGATAATTTGAAGTAAATTGAGAAGATAATCGCCTAAAATCAAAACAGCAAATATGATAGTCTTTATCAAATTAAAAAAAGCATCTCCAGGTTAGGCAACAATTATTCAGAAACTGTGTTGATATGGCTGCATTGAGCTCAAGGGGTCATATGTCAAAGCTCAGATTATATATTCACAGCCTCCGAGACCCTTAAATATAGACATGACAACACAGAGGCACCTTTCAATGCATTTCAAGGGCATTTATGTTTGTAACTTATATAGCCTTAAATCCACTGCTTATGTCAGCATCAGATAAGAAACAAGCAAATGTACCTCCCTTGTTTGTTTAATTGGCGATTGTAATCCACCACAACTGTCATTCTTTAGTTTGGGCTTAGAGCCACTGTTCTGACGCGGCTTCTTGTGAGTATGCTCTATTTTCTCCTGTGTGAGGATCAAATCATAAGATATTAATTCATCAAATAAATAGTACATGAATCCCCCTAAAAAAAAGTTTTGACTAGCTAGTGAGATACAGGGATATATGGATTCTAAAGCCCTGTTTAAACCATCTCCTCAGTTCCTAAAGGTGTAGTGACGTTAAGGACCATCAACACAAAGTGAAAGGAATACATACGGATATTAACTTCTCATATAATGGCAGACAAACTTTGGTGCTTTCTAATACTTGCCTAGTCATTCACATTATTATGTTCCTAGATCTTTCATTGGCTCTAATAAACCACTGGTTGTTTACCCTGCTTCATAGGTCTACCTAAATCATCATAGTAACATCATAAAATAATCCCACCTTGGATCTTGTTCGCAGTTGTACTTTTTCTGCCTCCCTGGATTTAATTTCCTCTATTCTTTCGAAGAACTGAAAAACAAAAAGGAAAGCAAATATCACCATAAGTGTGCGCTATAAATTGCACATAGAGTTTAAGGAAAAAGGACCAGAGCTTGCCTGTTTGCGTTTTGCTGCTCTTTCTTGACATCTGAATCTAAAAGGTAATACAATGGTAGGGGGTCGGAGATTAATTTTGGGTAAGCTTGAAGGTTTCAGGCATCTGTTCTCAATTAGATAATAAAAAAAGAAAAAAAAATACATGGATAAGTTCTCCAGAATAAAAGGACTTGCAGCTTAACTTAGTGTATATGAATAAACGCTTAAACTTCATACATGGTAGGCATATACTCAAACTAAGGCTAGGGACAAATGTATCTAAGAAAAGCAATAGCGGCTAAAAGTAGTAACAATATTGTGATGTTTAGGTGGCAATATAATGTGCATAAATTTGAAAGCTATGAGCGATTTGAGAAATGCTTACTTCATAGAAAAGGAAGCTTTTCGATTTGCAGTCACTACTTCAGACAGTGACTGATTAAGTATTCTTCGAGTCCTATCACAGATAAATTTGCCCACATCAGTGAAAATCTTAAATTATTCATGCAGTTAATGTTCAGTAGGAAGATTTATAAGAAAGCAAGTGCATTCAGAAGACAACAATACCTTCTACCCTCAGACTTGGGATTTGCAGAAACTTGGTGGAATGAATCATGAGCAGCCTACAGTTTGAAAATTAAATTGTCACATTTTCAAGGGAAAGTAGCATCAAGAAAAGTGTGTATTTATGTTCTCAGAAAAGCCATTGATATAGCTGTTGGTTCCAATAAAGAAAGGGCAAGTAATACCCTAGCCGATGTCTGTGATGCAACTGGATGATTTTTGGAAATTTTGGGCAAATTAGGATCAATACTTTTTGTTCTTTCCAACTCGCACACCGAAGCTGTTTCGATTGTTTCACCAGGATGAGGAGGAAGATTGATTGACATGTGGACTGAACATTCAGTCAGTCTCCTCTTTCCACCTGAACCTTCAACAGACTCCATACTCTCTGAAGCACTGTCTGTAGCATTCGTTTGAGGGAGAGAATGCAAAAGTTCGGCTGCTATAGTATTGGTTGACAATTTTGGAGAAGAACATGCTTCTCTTTCTTTGACTAGCAAAGCCGAAATCTTCTCATCAGCTGTGTCCTGCAGCATCATTAGTTTGAAGCGGCCATAGTTAAGAATTACTCATCAGAAGAAACAAAAAGGAAATGACATACAAAGATAGGAAGCAAAAATTTACAACATCAGGCATCCACTTTTCTCTGGGGACTTCAATTTGTTCGTGTACTTCAACATTATCTTGCTGGTTAGAATTATCAACTTGCAAAGAATTTTCCTCATGGAGATTTGCATCATCATGAGGTTGAGTCACATTCTCTGCTCTTGCTACTTCGGAAATGTCTGCTTCACTTTGTTCATTGTCACATATATTTTCGCTTCTGTCGGCATAATCAGCTTGGTAATTAACAGCATTTTCATCCAGCTGTTCAGTGAGAGTATCATTGCTTTCCACATTTGGCATTATCTCAAAGGATGAGTAATTGCTATTTCCCTCCTGCATTTCTGACTCAAAAATTGCATAAGCTGAAGTATCTACTGTTTGCATCAGAAATGCTGCTCCCTTGGCTGAATTGGTGTTGAAATAAGCCTCAAAGTAAGATTTCTTCTCGGCAACAGAACCTGGTATCGACATCTTCTCAGCTTCTTCTACATAGCGATTGCGAGAAAATCCTGACAATTTCTCCCAATCCACGCTTTCCGAAATACTCCCTCGAAAACAGAATGATTCTCCGAGCGCACGAATGCGGTCTCCCTGAAATCAATAAAATACGATTTAACGTGTAATGTAAGCAAATTTCGAGAAAACAAAATCGTAATATGCTTAGGCTATCCTTAATCCGAAGAAATTAATCGAGAAAAATCACATATTTTTAAAACGCATTGATCAATTTAGATGCATACGTAGAAAATGATGAGAATAGATGCGTTACAATATATACATACCTTGATGGCAACGGTAGAAGGGGCGGTAGCATTAAATAAGAATGGCAGAGAAGAAGTGCAATCAGGATCAGCCATGGGAGCGATGAGTAAGCCAAAAACGTACGTGAAGGAGACAAATCTGGAACAGAAGTATCCACTTCGTTGAACCTCCTTGCTCTGTAGGCACACTGAGGCTCTCAAACACCAAAGTGTGCCACTTGAGATGTGAATCACAGACTTACTGTTTCTTCTCCAGAGAGACACCAGACTCTTCTTGGTTGTGACTAATGAAACCAAATCGTTACAACTACGTGAACTCAAGGTGTGAGGAATATATATACACATTGGTTTTGCACATGTATTCTCAATTTTGTTCCAAAATTTTATTGTAATTTTAATTTATTATATTATAACTGTTCCATTTGTCTTAATTTTTATTGAATAAAATATGAATTTAAAAATATTTGTAAGGAGAATGAGAAGTTAAATAGGTTGAGAGAGTAAAAAATTAAATAATTTTTTTATTATTTTAAAATTTAAAAATATTTTTCCTATTTTATATTTAAAAATTAAAGAAAATTTTTAAGTCATTGAGTTAAATATATGTTTAGTCAACATAAAATAGCTCATTTTTGAAATTAAATAAATTGTAAAATCCTTTGACAAAAAATATTTGTACAATACTCTTTTGAAATGTAATATTATATATTTATATTATAATAATTTTAGGGTTTTCTAAATGTTAGTTAACAAAATCATATGTTATCTCATATAGAAAAAAAAATTTAATTCTAAGATAATATGATGTGAGAAAAGTGGAGAGAATGATCGAAAAGTTAAAATAAATGACAACAAGATTTATCTTCCGTGTTTTTTTATTTATTTTAAAAATTCGGAGTTTAGAAAATATTTTTTAATTGTTTTATATTTTTTGTTCCCAAAATAATATTCAATTTTTTATTTTGTGTTGAAAATAGACTTTTAATTAGATTTGTTTTATTTTTTAAAAAATAATTTTAAAAATTGCATTCAGACAAGCTCAATCATCAATAATTTATGAACTGCAAATTTGCAATATTATTATTTTCCTCTAGTAATGAGTAGTTAATTGAGATGATAAATATTTTATTTTTTTGAATAAAATTTTACATTTGAGTTTTGTATATAAAAACATAATTTTTGAAGAATTTTATTCCTGTTATGAAATATCAATTATCTTCAATTAGATTAATTAAAATCTAATAATTTTTTAGATATTAGTGATTTGAACCAAAAAATAATACTATCTGGCTATTTTAAAAAAAAAATTATCATCCATCATGTAGTGTCTACTAGTATAAAATGTTAATGAATAGACTTGACCATGACCTTCAAATTAGCCCACCTTGGTTCGATAGGCCGGCTTGATAAAAGTGAATTTAAGCTCCAAAATAAGAGTCCTGAGTCTGAAAACTCGTTTTTTCAAAAAGTTTGCAAAAGTACAAGTTGAGCTCCAATTTTTTTAGCCTAGCCCGTGTGTGTGTATATATATATATGTTATAAAATAATTTATTATATATTTAATTATGTATATATAATTACATATACATATTACTTTATATATATATTTAATAATATAAGTAATATCATATAATCTCATCCTATCTCATCTCATCTCTTGTAATCTCATCTAGTCATTAGAGGTCTACGAGTTATGAATCTAGGTTGTTAGTTGGCAAACAATTTAGGTTTATTGTAATATTATGTTTGATGTACAGAGGCTTGGATATTATGTTTTATTTTTATTATTATGTTTGACATTTGGAGGCTTGGATGTTATGTTTTATTGTATTATTATGTTTGACATTTGGAAGTGATACGTTGCCACCCCATACTTAAGCATTTGCTTGTCCTCAAATAAACACTAACTCAATCCTAGAAAAAAATTAGCAATAGTTCTTTAAAATTCATACCTAGTCCACGGTTAATAATACTTAACACATTCCAAGTGAAACTTAATCATAAATCAAATTGCAAAACCTTAACATAGAATGAAAATAATAACAATACATACATAACTTAACCAGCAATTCAATATCAAATATTTAAGAACTAATGTCTCACAGGGATCACTCAAATCACTCAAAGTGTATAAAGGTAAAGTACAAATCCTTCAAGCAATTTCACAAGAATCTTCCTACCGTATACTTGCTCATAATTTCATCTCTGTTACTATGAAAAATTGAATACCAAGATCAAAGGGTCTTGACAAGGTTATAATGGGGTTAAGGTCAGGGTAAGGACAAATTTGGATAGAAATAGTACATATACTGGAAACTTATGCAATCTCAATATCATGAAAGCTCAAAGGATTAAATGCAGCAAAATGCTAAACACAGAAATTTTCACTAAGTTTTCAATGAAATGGGAGATGCTCAAAGAGTACAATATCAAAAAAGAATACAAACTGCTTTTATTTATTTATTTATTTATTTCATTTTCTTTTTTTCTTTTTTTCTATTTTATTTTTTCATTTTTTTGTGCAGTCTGAATGCTTACAGCTTTGGATTGAAGGGAGCATCTAACATGAAGGAAAGTACTTAGTGAACTATCACTAATCAAGAAAATGCATTTTAATCTAAATATGAAGAGTAAATCACATAATTTTTAGCATATAGGGTGAAAAAGAAGATGATAATGTAAAGAGAGAAAATATGGAGTGCAAAAGTGTAAGTAATGAAAAAAATGTAAAGGCCCAATAGTGGCTAACTAAGGGAAACATAGAGGATAGGCTTTTTGGCCAAAAGTAGTGTATCCTAAGTTGCGCAAATCATCTCCTGATATTCAAAAGTTTATGTAACCTCAACAAGTATTACAAAGAAAGTTCTAGAGGTACAATCAAGCAAAATGCACACTCAAATAAGAAAGTCAGGAGCATACTTGTAATAACTGCTCAAAATAGGCTCAAATCTCACATTTGAAGTGTGGTAAATTTGCATATGGTTCTCAAAAATCTCCATATGAATTCTCAATCAAGCAATGCAGGCAAATTGCAATATCAACATCCTAAATCAAAGATGAGCAATTTGAAGAACAATTAGGTAACACCGGTATAACCCAACCGAAATGATGCATTAGACATCTTTAACTGCTTTCCAACATGAACTAAGAGAAACAATTCTTGCCAATTCATAAACTAAATTATAAATGCTCCAAAGACAAACACAATTTAAGCGCATAGAATTAAGCATGAAATCAAGTATCTTGTCCTATATCCACTATTAGCATAAATATAGCATCAGCAATATGTAGTATCAATATACAGTATCCTGTCCTATATCCACTATCAGCATAGATATAGCATCAGTAATCTTTAGTATCAATATACAATCATCCGAAGCTAACTCAAGAGAAAGAGCCAAAATAATAGAAAAAGAATTTAAATAATAGATACCCACTCCACACTTGAGGAACACATTGCCCTTAGTGTACAAAAAAGGGGATATCACACAATAAAATCATAAAGTGAAAAAATAAACAAAAATTAAATCCAATAGTCTTAAAGTACATCATAAGAATGAAAACAAAGAAAATAGGAGGAAAGTAAAATAAAAAAAAGTTTTTCTTCTTTTTGTCAAAGTCTTTTAGCTGGACTCATTCCTTTGATCATTCTTACAGGTAAAGCATCATATGCACTAGTTCCTTGACCTCCAATGAGTCTTCATAGTAGATCTTTAGACAGTGCTTATTGAATTTGAAATCTCCTTTCTCAAGATAATACACTTCCACTGTGCCATATGGAAAGACCTGCTTGACCACAAATGGTCTTGACCATTGGCTCTTAAGCTTTCTTGGAAAAAGATGAAGAAGTGAGTTAAAGAGTAATACCTTATCTCCAACTTGGAAATCTTTAGAGCCACATAGCCTCTAATCATGCTACTTCTTGGTTTGAGATTTGTAAATGGAGGAATTTCCACAAGCTTGGTTGCGCCATTCTTCTAGCTCATTTAGTTGCCATAATCTTTTTTTACCTGTAGAAATAACATCAATATTACATATTTTAAGGGTCCACAATTCCCTATGTTATAATTCAACAAGTAAATGAAAAATCTTTCCATATACAAGCCTATATGGTGTAAATACAATAGAAGTTCTATAGGTTATCCTAAAGACCCATAATGTATCATCTAGTTTGGTTGCCCAATCCTTCCTACTCACCCTTACAGTTTTCTCTAATATTTTCTTTAAACCTCGATTAGTTACCTCTACTTACCCCACTGGTCTGTGGATGATAGGGTGTTGAAAACTTATGAGATATCCCATAGAGCGCTTAAGCACTTTCTCAAGTTCGGAGTTACAAAAATTAGTTCCTTTATCACTAATCAGTGCCCTAGGTGTGCCAAAACTAGCAAACAATTTCTTAAGGAACTTAGTCACTAACCTAGCATCATTATGGGAAAATTTTGAGCTTTCATCCACTTAGAGAAGTACTCAACAACTACTAGGCTATATTTATTACCATAGGCAGAAGGAAAAGGACCCATGAAGTCAATGCCCTAAACATAAAAAATTTTAGCTACTTGTAGACTTGTTTAGGGCATATTGTCACAATCAGAGATATTACTTGCCCTCTGACATGCATCAAAAACCTGGACATATGCTTTAGCATCCTAAAATATGGTTGGCTAGTAGAACCTTGCCTCAAGCACCTTCCTAGTAATGTGGTTTGCAGCTTGGTGGCTTCTCGTTGGTCCTTCATGGCAATGCCTCAAAATATGGCAGATTTCTTCCCTACACATGCATCGCCTAATTACTTGTTTGCACAAATACGAAAAAAGAAAAGATCTTCTCAAATGTAGTATTTCAACTGAGCAAAGAATTTCTTCTTTTGCTGAGTAGTTGTACCATTTGGTAAAACTCTTGCAACCAGATAGTTAGCATAATCACAAAACCAAGGGGATTAGTACATACCTAAATTGCCTCCAAATGCTCATTTGGGAAGTTATCATCAATGACCTTTTCATTTTGATAGGTGATATGTAGCCAATTTCTTCACACCCTTCTTGTCATTGATCTCTATATCAAATTCCTGTAAGAACAAAATCCATCTAATGAGTCTAGGCTCAGTATCATGCTTCCCAAACAAATACCTCAAGGCTGAATGATCCATGTAAACCACAGTCCTGAATAGCATAAAATATCATCAAAATTTGTTGAAAGCATATACCAATGCAAGCAACTCCTTTTTAGTAGTGGTGTAGTGCTCTTGGGCATCAGTCAAGGTCTTACTAGCTTAATAGATTGATTGAAACTTTTTATCAATTCTTTAACCTAAAACAACTCCAACTGCAAAGTCACTAGCATCACACATCAATTTAAAAGGCAGCCCCCAATTAAGTGAAACCATAATAGAGGCTATGGTTAGTTGTTCCTTCAATAACTCAAATGCATGCAAACAATCAGTATCAACCTTAGCAATCTTAGAGAAATACCTACTAAATCTCCTATAAAAGCCAACATGCACTAAGAAACTTCTAACAACCTTAACATAACTAAGGGGTGACAATTTTGATATAGTCTCAACCTTAGCCCTATCTACTTCTATCCCTACATGTGATATCTTATGCCCAAGAACAATCCCTCTTTCACCATAAAATGACACTTTTCACAATTAAGAACTAAGTTTGTTGCTACACAACGTGCAAGCATATGTTCTAAATTATGCAAACTATAAGAGAAAGAGTTACCAAAAACTGAGAAGCCATCCATAAATAACTCCGTAGACTCCTCGATCATGTTATGGAAGATTGCCATCATGCATCATTGAAAAGTAGCCAGCACATTGCATAGTCCAAAAGGCATCCTCTTGTAAGCGAACGTCCTATATGGGCAAGTGAAGTTAGCCTTCTCTTGGTCTTCAGGTGCAATGGGAATATGAAAATAACCTAAAAAACTATCAAGAAAATAATAAAACATGTGATCTACCAAACTTTCAAGCATCTGATCAATAAAAGGAAGGGAAAATGGTCTTTTCAGGTTGCATCATTAAGCCTTCTGTAATCAATGCAAACTTGAAAACCTGTTACTATCCTAGTCGTTATGAGCTCATCATTCTCATTCTTAACCACTGTTATACCACCCTTCTTGGGTATCACCTATAAAAGACTCACCCAAGAGCTATCAGAAATATGGTAAATCAAACATGCATCAAGAAGTTTAATTACCTCATTTTTCACCACCTCTTTCATGTTTGGGTTCAACTGTCTCTGTGGTTATACCACTGGCCTATAACTATCTTCCTTTAGGATCTTATGTGAACAATAACTGGGGTTAATCCTAGGAATGTCTGAAATTTTGTAAGTGAAGGCCCTGGGGTATTTCCTAAGAGAGGCCAAAGTCATACTCTCTCTTCAGGTGTCAATTCAACTGTTATAATCACTAAAAGCTTATCTAGATAGGCGTAGCTTAAGTACTTAGGTAACTCATTCAATTCTAGGACTAAGGGGTCCTCAATTGAAGGTTTCAACTTCAGCATCTCTGATCTATCAAGAGAAATAAAAGGGTAAGTGGAGTTGCTAGGCTCCCAGACAACAAATAAGTTAGTTGTTCCAACACTTGCTCATTGGATAACTCATCCTTATCTTCTTGTAATGCCACCTGTAAAGGGTTATCAAGTAAAAATTCCTGTAATTCAAACTCAACAAGATTATCCAAGACATCCATAGAATATATAGTATCTTCATGATCTAAGGATTGTCTCTTAGAGGTAGCTAAGTCAAAAGTGACAATCTTATGCCCTACTTTAAGTTTCACTTCCTATCATAAACATCTAGATGCTGCAAGGAAAGGCCTACCTAGAATCAAAGGTGCACTACTCTCACCCTTTATATCCATCACAACAAAACCAATAGGAAAGATGAATTTATCAACCTTAACAAGTACATCATCAACTATACCTCTAGGATATTTAACAGTTCTATCAGCCAATTGTATATTCATACTAGTAGGTTTTGGCTCACTCAATCCTAGTATATCAAACAAGCTAGTAGGTGTCAAATTTATGCTAGCTCCTAGATCAACTAAAGTATCCATAACAGATAGTTCACCAATTACACAAGGTATCGTAAAACTCCCTGGATCATGCCTCTTAACAAGTAGCTTGTTTTGTAGGATTGCTAAGCACTCCTCATTCAGTGTCACCAACCCTAAAGCCTCTAATTTCCTCTTATTGCTCAATGTTTCCTTCAAGAACTTCGCATAACGAGCCATCTATGAAATAGCTTCAATAAAAGGAAGGTTAATCCTTAGCTATTTAAATAAATCAAGAAACTTACCGAACTGCTGATCAACCTTCTCCTATTTCAGTCTATCAAGATATAGAATAGGTAACTTGTACTCTCTCACAAGGCTCTTTTTATCCTTAACTTGCGCTGGCTTACTTACCTCAGGGTCTGGCTTCTTACTGACTAGTACATCCTACACAATAGTATTATCATCATCAGTTAAAAGTAATTGCTTACTTGATCTCAGGGTAACAGCCTTGCAATGCTCCCTTGGATTAAACTCTGTGGTGTTGGGGGGCATCCTTGGCTGTCTCTCATCCAACATCTTAGAAATCTTGCCTATCTGATTCTCTAAGTTCTGAATGGAGGCCTGCTAATTTCTAAGGGCTATTTGTGTCTTTCTTCTAGAACCTACTCTTTGAAGTGGACACAAACTTCATCATTAATTCATCTAGATTTGGCTTCTTCTCTTTCCTTTGAGGAAATTGATTTGGAGCAGCTTGTTGCTGGGGTTGCTACTAGTGCAATTGCTGAAAACCTTGTGAACCCTAGGTATTATTGTTTCTTCATCCAAAATTTGGATGGTTCCTCCACCTAGGGTTGTATGTGTTGCTGTATGGATTATTCTACTGTCTTAAGGCATTTCCTATGCAATTTAACTATTCAAAATTAGCAGAACCAATGTTAGAAGAAAAGAAAGAGGAAGGGTTAGTAAACATACCTCTTGCATTACAGTGTACACCATAATACTGGCCACCACAGAACTTGTAGCCAAGCTGTGCTGCGAGAGTTTTATACAAATTTCTCTGGCACTGCCTACACTGGCATTTAGAGTTGGTCAATCTTCTTAGCCAAAAGCTCTACCTGAGCTACCAAGACTGATATAGAATTTACCTGGTTGACCACTCCTTGTCGTACCAATCTATCCCTAGAGTATTGCCACTGATAGTTGTTCATGGCAATCTCCTATATCAGATTCTATGCCTATTCAGTGGTAATCTTATTATTCAATGCACCCCTTGTTGCTATATCCACCATCTGTCTTGTGGCTGGGTTTAGACCATTGTAAAAGATCTGCACCTACATCCACACAAGAAATCCATGATGTGGAAAAAATCTCAATAAGTCTTTGCACCTTTCTTAAGCATCATACATACTTTCATCTTCCATCTGCACAAGAAGAAATGTTATTACACATATGTGCAATCTTAGCTTAGGGAAAATATTTATACAAAAAATTTTCAGCCAATGAATCCCAAGTAGTGATAGAGTTATAAGGAAGGATTACAGCCATCTCTTTGCTCTGTCTCTCAAAGAAAATGGAAACAACCTAAGTCGAATGACGTCATCAGTAGTTCTATTAATCTTGAAAGCATCACATATTTCCAAGAAGTTGGCTATATGAGCATTAGGGTCATCATTGGGTATCCCTCTAAACTGTACCTTCTGCTGCACCATCTGGATGACATTTGGCTTAATCTCAAAGTTGTTTGCTACTATTGCAGGCCGAGCAATGCACGTTTGCGTCCCTTCTAATAAAGGTCTAGCAAACTTGCATATCATTTGGTTGGCATCATCTGCCATCTCTTATGGTGTATGAATAGGGATCTCAACTGGCTCTTCCTCCTCGTAGCGGTGTGCACAAGTCCACAATCATCTTTTTGGTTTGGACAGAGGGTCTACAGGTACAGGATTAGAACTCCTGGTTATAAACTACCTGAATCCAACAACAGCAAAACAACCTAAAAACTAGATAAAAGAATAATAAATCAAAAACAAAAACAAAATAAAACATATTAAAACCAATAACTGAATAGAAAATAATTAATCAAAAACAAAAGACAAAAATAAAGCAAATAAAAGCCAATAACTTAATGGAATGAAAAAAAAATAACTAACCAGAAACAAAAACAAAATAGATTAAATAAAAGTGGCTAAAGTAACAAATAATAATTTCACTCTAGTTTTCACACAATTCCTCGACAACGGTGCAAAAAACTTGATGCGCTGCCAATGCAACTACACCTAAGGTAGTGAACCTATCAATGTAGTCTAGTGCAATGGTGAATATGAAGGTCGTATCCCAGAGAAACGAGAAAGCTCATAATTACTACTTATTATCTGTTATCTACCCTAAAAGTCAAGGTGATTGATTTCTAGCTAAACTAATGACTAACTAATTGCAATAATAAATAACCAAAGATAGTGAATGGAAAAAGGAATTTATCAAGGCAGGAAAAGTGAACCTAGAGGGGACTTGTACTAGTTGGTAAACACATATGGGATACTTGGATTATTGAATCTGGTTATGCTACCTATGAGTGAATTCTAAACTAAATTTAACTTCACTGTCGTTGCAATTGAATTTCTTAAACCTAAGAACCTACCACTGGAATGTCTTCCTAATGATTGATTTTATATCAATATAATTGTTTTAATCCACTACTATTAAGAGTTGTTACTTCTTAATCCAGTAATTAATTAACCTTAGTTCTAAGTGATAATCAACTTTTCTTTACAATTATATTTCTAATTCCAGTTAGAACCTATCGATTGCTAAAAGAAATCTAAATTGTATTCATCACAACAACTTGTAGAAGAAAACTTAAGCATTCATTCATAATTGTAAATAAGATTACAAAACCAAATTCAATATCCATACAAATTTAAAACCAGAATACCAATATAGACAAGAACCCTAATGGATTTTACAAATCTAGCTACCCATCTTCATAATCCAAACAGCTAGAAAATCAAATATACAGAAGAAAGAAAGAGTTAAAAACATGTACATCCCTCTTATCTCGAATTTCGGACGAAATAGTAAGGACGGTCGCCAGATATCCAAAATGCGAAATTGTCAAACTACCCAATAGAGTAGCACAGGTCGGGTCACTGGTCACCTGGAGGAACAAAACCAACGGGTGGCTAGAAGATAGATGAACACAATGGATAGTCACAAATAAAACACCTAAGGATAGATGAATGGTTGTGCAGAGAAGATCTAATGGAAAGCCATAGACGATTCATGATAGAATTCAATGGACGAGTCATGGGTCGTGCCAAAAATCCACAGACGGGTTGCGATTCAGCGACCAAAGTCGATGACGGTGTCCTGATAGCCATTCCCTAGTCATCGGAAAGCCTCTCGTTGCTACTCCTGGTCGAAGGAAGTTCAAAATCTCTAAGCCTTAGTAGAGCCTTACAAAGAAAATCACACACTGTTGCGCATTGAAAAACTCTCCAAAAGATTGCTCTCCTCCGATTCCAAAATCCCTTGATGCGTCGTGCCTCACTCTTAAAATGTCGCAGATCGCTCACACCTCTTGCGGAAGAAGCGCTTCATGAATGTGGCAGATCATCGCTCGTTCGTGTGGAAGCTTCCTCTCGTGTACAATGCATGGCCTGCCTCTCCAAAGGTCTAACATGGGCGTGTTGTTTAAGCCAATCATGGCTGGAATGCCAAAAGTCCAAAACAGGCGTGCTAAAGGCTGTCCAAGCCCAAAATTATTCAATTTGCTGATGATGACTTGATAAAATGCCTAAAAATGAAAAAAATATACAAACTCAAGTGATTCTTGAAATAAAAACATACAAAATGCTCATAAAATAGACAAATAACATCAATTAAATATGTGTAAAATAAAGCAGATAAGGAAGATTGGATATTATGTTTGCTTTTTCTTCAAAGATGATACTAAATTTGACATTTTTTTCTTAAAGAACAAATCTTTCAATTTACTTGACATGAAGTTAAAAATTGCTAAAATTTTGCTAAAACAAGAAAAAAAGTAGTCCAAACCCATATTTGTTTAAATTAGGTTGGGCCAAGGCCAAATTATAATATGAAAAATAGGCTTACGCCCTGATGGGCCTATAAATATCTAGTATGTTCATACAAAAGTCCAACCTATTTTTTATTGAGCTTGACCCATGATTAGGACTAATTTTTAGGAATACTTGGATTTCCAATGATTTTTTTAAAATATAATTTGAAAAAATCAATGTGAGACAAAAACGGTTTATATTTGGCAAAACTATTTGTTAAGTATTTATATATTAATATTAATTAATATTAATGTGTTTGATCATTTTTAAAGTTGTATTTTTTTATTGTTTACTAAAAAAATGTGGGTATATATATAAGAGGATTGGCATGAAAAAATTCTGATATATATATATATATAATATAATATAATATAATATTATACTACTTTATTTATATAATCAATAAAATTTAATTAATTAATTCTTTTTAACTTTGCAGCCTCGTCCATAATAATTACTAAGTAATTAGTTGGCAGCAATTAACTTAGAAATTTTAATTCACATTGAATAGGCTATTAGTTAATGTTTAGCGAGTAACACAAACAATTAACATATCAAGTGAGTATCTTTAATATTTTTCTCTTTTACACTATTAATGACTTATTATAAGAATTTATTTTATTAATAAATTAAAAATAATAATTATTTTGACCTTTTATAAAAAAAATTTATAAAAATTTGATCACAATAAAAATATAATAACCAACAGGTGAGTTCTCCTCCTGTTATTGTAGTGAATTGCGGATTCACAAATATAATAACCAACAAGTGATCATAACAAAAATATAAAAATTTGTTACGTACTCCATTTTTTAAGTAAGATTTCACGTTCAAATTTTATATATAAAAAAATCTTTATTGATAGAATTCTTCTCCTATTGTAAAACATCTTTTAATTTAATTTAAACGAGATTAATCAGAGTCTAATAAATTTTTAAATATTAATAATTTTAACAAAAAAAAATCAAATAGTTATTACTTTTTATATTTAAAAATGCAGGGAATATAATTAAAAAAAAATCTATATGATATGTTTCAAACAAAAAAATATACATATATTATATGTTAATTTTTGTATGTATTAAATAACATTAAATTAATGTCAAACTTAATAAGAATGATATTCATGATAAGAATTTTTTATTTAATGACAGACTTTTGTAAGAAAAATTATCCCATATAAAAATTATTCAATAACATGAAAAAGTATACTTTATGTCTAAATAATATATTATCCACCTTAATTTTTATTTGTTAAAAATTCTAAAACTTATATAAAATTATTTAAAAGATTAAAATTTTTGTATTTAAAATGATAATTAATTCGAAAACATGTTGGTGTTACAAACCATGAAGCTAGATTAGCCAACCAATCATGGTAGGACTCTTCAATTCATATATTGTGCAAGTTGGTTTCGTGGAAAACTCACCTTGTTTTGCTTAAATTTTCAAGTGAGGCCCCGCATAAATAAAATATTGCATGACTAATCCTTTAATTTTGTGAATCCGCAATTCACTACAATAATTAGTTTGAATTTTGAATATGTACGTAATCTCAATTTCAATGTCAATCATAATTTTTGGAATACAGTAAACATATTCAATATAAAAAATAAAATTTAGCATTATTTTAATACTTGCATAATTAATTTTATTAAAATTTAAATATAAGAAAGCACAAAGCGGTTAAATATGATTTCAAACTAACAACCAAAAAGGACTAATTAAGTTAAATCAAATATGGTACAATATCTTCCAACATTCTTCCCACAAATGTTTCTCCAAATTTATTTGTTAAAGATGGAAAGATAATTAAATTTGTTTATATATGTAGTACTAATTATAGGGGTAAACGATTGCGCTGTATTAATATATTTGGATTGTCGACGCCAATATTGAACTAAAGGTGATTTAATTTAAAAAAATTGTTTTGGTCGAATTTTCAAACACTTGCAAATCCTTATAATTATTAGTTTGAACTCTGAATATGATGTAACCCTCCAACTACAACGCCACAAATAGATATATATATATATATATATATATATATATATTTATATATTGTTCAATTATCTTGGTTTCGAAATCATGTTTATGTTATATGTATCAGATATATGCCATTGCCCTCTCCTCACGTAAAAACCTAACCTCCTTATCTTGTATCATTCAAATGGATTGAGGTTGTGTACTTTTGGGTGTAATTTTTTTTAATTTTTGAAATATAATACAAAATTATTATTATTATTAGTATATTTTAAAATAATAAAAAGTAATGAATCTGTTTGAATTTTATTTTATTTTTCTATTCTTTAAAATTATTTTATAAAATTATTTTTAAAAATTTATACTAATTTTGTTTTTATATATTTATATACATGTTATTAATAAAAAAACTTATTTTTCATATTTTTTGTTTTAAAAAATTAAAATTTAGAACAACTTTTAATTATTTTGTATTTTTTCTCAAAACAATATTTGTTTTTTCATTTGAAAAAAGTAATTCAAACAATTTTTTTTTATTTTTTGTTTTTAAAAATGAAAAACAACTTTTTAAAACTGCATTCCAATAAGCCTTATATAACTTTTCATTATTTTGTTTTATCTTTTCAATATCTTTTATTTTATTTTATTTTATATATAATATAGATTGTGTGAACGAGCCAGCTAGCGTGCATGTCACAATTAGTCAATATCATTGCTAGAGTTGAAATTAAACCTCAATAATTTACCCATATGATTAAGTCATCCAAAAATATGAAAGGTAAATGATATATATTCTATTGTATTATGAGTATTAAAAAATTTACGTTATCTTTTCATATTAAAAAATTGCAGTTTGATTCCTAAAGTAATAAATGATAACTTACAATATTATATATTTTCACCAACACATTCTTACATTATTATTTAATCATATATATATATATATATGTATGTGTGTGTATATATATAATTAATAAGTATGGTCATTTTTTAAAATTTCAAATAAATAAAATTTATGATTTTGAATCCAAAATAAATAACTTAATAAAAGTCAATACTCTTGATGCTAAGAATATTTTAATTATTTTTAATTTCAAATATATATTTTTAAAACTAAAAGAGCTATACTATATGTCTAACAGTGATGTATGAGTACATATGATTGACCGTTAATAAGGGTAAGCATTAAAACGAAAAATGATCGAAATTAAAATATAAAAAAAGTTAAAATTAAGATAAGAAAAATAGATATAATTTAAACATCTCGTTCCTATCCTATATATATAAATGTCACGTAAAGCCTCTTAAAGCACACAATATAATTAAACATAGACAAACACTGGGCACTACGTGTACACAGAGGTGACGATGAAGTTGGAAGCGGAAGTAATCTCGAAAGAAATCATCAAACCATCTTCTCCAACCCCACACCATCTTCGCCATTACCAACTCTCTTTCCTCGACCAAGTCTCTCCCTTAGTCTACAATCCTCTCGTCCTCTTTTACTCTTCCGATACTATTACTATGACCACCTTAAACCATAATAACCTTAATCACTCCTCCTCCTCCGAGTCCGACACTACCATTTCCATGTCCAACCACCTCAAAAAATCTCTGTCCCAAGTACTAAGCCACTACTACCCTCTGGCTGGGCGACTCAAAGGCAGCAACGCCTTTGTAGACTGCAACGACGAGGGTGTCCCTTACTTTGAAGCCAGAGTGAAGTCCCAACTTGCAGACCTTATTCACAACCCAGTCCCTTCCCAACTCAACCATTTGCTTCCGATTCAGCTCGACAATGTCACCGACATACCCTTCGGTGTCCAATTTAATGTCTTTGACTGTGGTGGGGTTGCCATTGCTGTTTGTCTTTCCCATCAGATCGCAGATGGATTGTCGCTCTTCACGTTCCTCAATATTTGGGCTTCCATTGCTAGTGGTAGTGGGCAAGATGTGTTGACAAATGATTCAAGGTTCGTACGTGTCAGTGTCACACAATATTTCTTGAATCACTTAGTCACGGTTATGACTGGTGTTATATTCCAATTACTTCAGCATTGGTCATCACCAATAATACTTTATTTTTCTCCTGTTAGTTGTTACAGCTTGGTATAATAAGAATGATCAATATATATATATATATATATATATATATATATTTGATAGAAAGTCGTCATAAATTTTTGTTTTTTTTTTGAGTTTAGGTTCAAGCATTATAAGAATAAGTCCATAAGATTATTATGAGTGACGAAGGTATTTTGTCCTAATTATTTCAACGATTGACAAAAGTGTTGTTAGATTAGACTATAGGTACCGAATTTTAGTATTATTGAAATGCTAGAAATGTATTCATTATAATCCAAGAAAAAGGTTTTAGGATAAGTTTAGATAGGAAAAAAAAAGAATTTTCCAAAAATACATTTATACTTTGGTTTTAATAATTTTTTAAAAATTTGTTATTATTTTATTTAATTGAAACATACTCAAAAAAAATTATATTCAAATTAAATCTCTATATATTAAAAAAATTCAAAATTAAAATCTTACCTCCATTTGTTTCATCCATTCTTCTTAATATCTAATATACCCTTAATTAGGTCCCTTTTATTATTATGTTCTTTTATTTTGTAGTACAAGGTTCGTGTCGGCTAGCCTCTTTCCACCTAAGAATACATGTGGGTTCGATCCTAGATCTGGAATCATAAATGACAATATCATCTCGAAGCGTTTTGTTTTCAATGCTTCAGTGATCGAAGCTCTTAGAGCAAAATACGCAGAAGCAGAAGTTGAAACCAACTCCAAGCTCCCTTCTAGAGTGGAAGCCTTATCAGCTTTCATCTGGAGCCGTTACGTGGCCGTCACGCTAGACCAAAACTCCCCACAGAAAACCTATGCAGTGGTTCACGCCGTCAATCTCCGTCCAAGGATGGAACCACCTCTACCTCCTACTTCCTTTGGTAACTATTATCGCTTCACAATGACGTTAATTCCAAGTCCAACGTTAGAAGAGTGTAATAAATGTGACTGTGATTATGGGGTCGTATTTGTGAAGCAAGTGAGAGAGCAATTGAAGAAGATAGACAAGGAGTATGTGAGGAAAATCCAAGAGGGAGGAAGTGAGCATTTGGATTTCCTTAAAGATAGTTCGTATAGAGTGCTTGTGAAGGGAGAGTTGGTGCCGTTTAACTTTACTAGTTTGTGTAAGTTTCCTTTGTACGACGCTGACTTTGGATGGGGAAAACCTACATGGGTTGGTTCGCCTGCTTTGACATTTAATAATCTGGTTGTGTTTATTGATACTAAGACAGGTGGTGGCATTGAAGCTTATGTTAGCTTCAAGGTGGAAGACATGGCCAAGTTTGAAGCTGATAAGGAAGTGCTTAATTGCATTGAATCTGTTAATTAATAATTAAATAGGAGGGACTTATTATATTTGATGCTTAATTTGTCTGTGAAGTAATGTAAGTTGAAGCAAAAAATGTCATTTGTTGTTGTGTATGCAGTGTCTGGATTTGAAGTAAATGTCCCTTCTATAGCTAATCATGTATAATGAGTCAATCTATATATCAAAGAACAAAAGAAAGTTTCAAGAAACTTCTTAAATACATTTTACTTCTTTAACTTTAGTTTAATTACAACACCATTAATTCTATTGTGGATTGGCTTTATAATCTTATCCAAGTTAGGATACACAAAGCCAGAAACGAGAGCATTGGGACGAAGGAAGTCATTGAAAGTATCCTAGTCATTTGCTGGAGTATCTACTGCTCTAACAAAAACCTTTTTGAAAAAAGGGATATGGCGCCAACAAAAATTATCAAAATGATAAATATGTTAGGCGAAAAGGGGATGCCAAGATATAATGTGGTCACTTAATTAATGAAAAAATATATATCACAAATACAAATACTTGAATGTATTTTTTTTGCCAAAATTTTCAATGGGTGTAAACAACAATGTCCAACTAAAGTTACATCACTTTGAATTGGATATAAAATATATCAACTACAAATCTCTACAATTTACAAGAGAGTAATACACACTTCAATTTAAATCTTAGATATAAAGAAGTATCACCAACAAGAATTATTTAAATTTTTTAGGATATTTAAAATCACCATCTGACAGTCTCTAAATCGCAAATAATTCACCAACAAACTTCTTAAAAAATATTCACTTGATACATACACAAATAAATGGAGAAAAAGAAATTTAAACAAAAAAAGGAGCAAAGTTTCAAAAGGACAAAGGACTGACCAAATGAGCTTCAATTCAAAAATTAACCATTGGATATAAAGAGGAGGATGTCAAGAACACGCCCATCAAACTTTAGCGGATCGGAGCAAAATACACTATCTGATATTGTTAGAAAGATAAACTATTCTGCACCTCTTTTTTGATCTAATTTCTCTCTCTAGAGCTTCGTTTTTCTCTCTCTCTCTAAAACTCTCCACAATCTTGAAAAATACTCACACACACCAGATATAATGAGAGAAAATGGCTCATGGGTTTAGATTCCAAACGGATTATGAGTTTGAGGTTAAACGAAGCTTCAAATAAGAGTGACCCAACCCAAATAAAATAGAAGAACAAAGGAAAAGGTTGGCAAATTATAAAGAAAATTGTAGTCTTACAAAGAAAGAAACCACTTGACAAAAGGATACTTTAAAATCAGGATTTGAATTATCTTAAATAAAAGAGAGAACTGAAAATTTTAAAGTAAAAAAAATGAAAAACATTAAATCATTATTCATTTACTCTCTTCTATTTTAAAATTTTACCAACTAAAGTGTATTTCAAGGAATTCTTTTTCTCAAAACCAAATGACTTTGGGGAAGCAACCAAATTCTCATTTTGTGGAAAAAGGACGAAAAGACAGGGAATATCCTTTGGATCGTTTTTATACAAGACGATACGACATACACCATAATTGGTATTGTGACCAAGTTTGAAGCTGATAAGGAAGTGCTTAATTGCATTGCATCAGTTAATTAATAATTAAATAATTTGTTGTTGTCCACGAAATAATTGAAGTTTAAGCAAAAAATGTCATTTGTTCTTGTGTATATATGGTCAGTGTCTGGATTTGAAGTAAATGTTCTTTCACTTTTATAGGTAATCATGTACAATACGGAACCAACAAAAATTATCAAAATGTTGAAATAGAATAGAAGAGCAAAGGAAAATTAAGGTTGGCAAACTAGAAAGAAAATTGCAGTCTTCTGAAGAAAGAAACCACTCGACAAAAGGAGCCGTCAGAAAGGACAAAATTTAAAGACAAAGAATATTCTTTCAGATTCTTTTTATACACGACGGAGAATATACACCATAATTGGTATCGTAATGACGGAAAACATAATGAACATAGTTAATTTTAAGAATAAATTTTACTTTTTTTTTTAGATGCTAAAATACTCTTTTTTTTTTTTTTGAAAAAGCTTACATTTCTCTCGTTTGAAAAATAAAAAAACTTAAAATTTTATTCCTCTGGACTAAAATACTTTTATATGTACTTTTTATATAATTAAATATATATCTAACTAATATAAAAAATTGTCTTTCAAAATTTAAAATAAAATAAATTTATTGTTCTTGAATCAAAATAAATTATAATGAAGTAATAATGTTCCAAAAAATTAATATTAACAATAAGAGTATTTTGGTCAAAATGGTGAAATAATAGATTTTTTAATTTTTTAAGTGTAAGTTTTTAAAATATTAGAAATTAGTAGACAAATTAAGCACAAGGGGAGCTATTGAACTGGAAATTCATTCATATGTTTTTTGAGACCAAAAAATTCTCAAAAGTTCTACAGAACAGTGGAGAAAGATCATATAGCCTCACTTTTAGAAACTTTAGTAAAGTTTGTTTAAATTATTTTTTTGTACAAGATGGATCCCCCTAAACTATCTTCATGGGCACCAGTTGATTTTTACTATGCTACTCATATAATTTCTGTTCCAACTTCAATTCACTTAATAAAAACTACAGTCCAATTACATATTAATAATTGAACTTTAAAAATTATATTTTATTAATATAAAAAATTAAATGATTAATTATATGTTATATTTACTATCTATTAGTCATAAGATGAAGAATTGATCTGTAGGGCTTCAAAAATTGATCTATGTTATTCGTTTTATGAAATTATTGCTTTAAATGATTTTAAGAAAATTTTCTATTAAAAGCTATTGTTGTCTATCAACATAGAAAGTAAAAATTGATATTTTATTATTTGTTTCATGAAAATAATTTATTTTTATAGAAACAAAAAAATATAAATTAATTGTTGAAACTTCAAAAGTCAATTGCATTCCAATAACCAATAGATATGTACTAAATATAGCTAGCAATTAATTAATTATTTCATTTTTTGTGATACTTCTAATATAAAATGTTGTTTTTTTTTTTAAGTTTAAGTACTAATATTACAATTAGATTACAGTTTAAGAGAGTAAAATGTAACTTCTATTTTTTTTTCCAGAAGAATAATTACAATAACTCTAGGATATATGACTATAATTGAATTACTCTATTTACGGAAAAAAAAATTACATGCATTATGTATATACTATAATTGATTTATGAAAAGTGCATGCTCTTTCATTTGGGTCCGTAAAAGATGTAATGTCTCAATTTTATTTATGAAAAATTAATCTCCAATTAATTTAGTTTTTTAATTAGTAAGATTGATAAAAAGTTAACCAAAAATAATATTAATTGATTGATAAACTTGATTGTTAAATAAAAAATTAAATCATATTCAATAATAAAAAAATAAAGATTTTGGATCATTTTCATTTGAGAATTATGGTGCATTTTTTCTGCGTTTAGAGAGATAAAAAAATAATAATAAAAGATCTATATTGATAGAGATCATCTCAACTTGAATGAATTACAGACTAAATAATTTGTCTTCATATATTTTTTTAATGCAAAAAAATACATTATTTTTCAAATATAGAAAATTCGAATCTAAAAATAAAACACACTAAATTTATAAATTATAAATAGTTAAAACACACTATTTGATTTATATTTTTATATACAATTTTAAATATGATATATATTTTTAATTTTTTTATTATTAAGTAAAATTTATTCATTATTTTATAGTTAAACTACCATCTATTAATACCACGTTACCATATTAGTTAACTTTTTATCCACAGTATAAATTAATGGCATGTCTCAAACACTCAATTGCTTTCACAAATTGGCCCTTCTTCCCTTTAGACTATAACAAATATTTTTAATCACACAAACATACAAAGTGGCACCTGCAACCAGCTAGCATTTTTATTCTCTATGTAACTACCGCAATTTATTATATATGCGTACGTGGAAGGGGAAGCTAATTATTAAATATTAAAAAAAATACTAAATTACAAGAAATTTTCTTTAAATTGACAAAAAGTCTCAAATTTTATTTTAATATATATATATTATCAATTTATTAATATGGAAGTAATTAATTATTAATTACAGGCTTGGATTAAGGGAAGCATACATTCGTAGTTGTTCATCACGCTCAAACAAGGCCATGTCATTCTCTTCCATGTTCACAAGAGCTTCAATCCCATCCCCATCTCTCGTATCTATCAAAACTATGCTATTCTTCACTGGACACCCTGATGTTGTCACCCATATTGGTTTCCCCCACCCAAAATCCCCCTCGTATACTCCAAATCTACACCAGCTTGCAACATATAACATTACCATATCCTCGTCTCGTGTCTCCGAAGAAGACGATGTTGCCGCTTTCAGACACTCCGAGATAAACGCCACCTCGTTTCTCCCAAACTTCCTCGCATATTCCTCACAAAACTCACACAGCTTTTCCTGCGTTTTACTCACCAACTCGTGTAACTGTGCTTCCCTCGTACCTGACACGAAGAAAAACCAAACCATGTTTCCTACGGCCTTCTCCGGCATTGGAGGAACCGTTCTCGGACGAAGGTTCGCCGCAAAACGGAGGAGCCACGCGCTCTGCTTCTGCTTATTTCCACCACTCGTTGAAGAAGATGAAGAACTCAAAGCTGAAATTGCAGATTTGTAAATTAGGGCACTCACAACTTGCACACGTGTGGGATTTTTCACATCTCGGGATGAAACCATAGCTTTGAGGGTTTCAATCTTGGAGGCTTCAAAGACGAACCTTTTGCACACAATGTTAGTGTCCTTCACAAACATAACTTCGGGGTAATTTGGTAAATCTCCAAGCGGCAATATCGATCCTCCATCAAGAACAGGGAATGTTGCTTCAGATTCAGATGATTTTGTGGTTATGGCAGCCCAGTCTTTGACGAAGTTGAAGAGAGTGGAAGCATCTCCTACCTTGTGACACATACACACACCAATGGCCATTCCTCCACATGCAAAGTAGTTGATTTGAAGGGCTAAGATGGTGCCACTTGGATCCATCTCCTTCCACTGCAACTCATGAGGGAATAAAGGGTTTATGAATTGTGGGTTAGGGTTTTTGAGGATGTGAGATAGGTTGTGCTTGATGCGAGTGATTAATAATGTGACACCTTCGTCATTGCACTCTATACAACGTTGATTTTTGAATCTACCAGCAAGAGGGTAGTACATGGTTAGTACTTGAGATAAAGATGTTTTGAGCATTTTGGATCTTTCATCACAAACTTGGTTGCTATTATTATCATGATGATGATGTTCATCAATTTCAAACCTCTGGTTTGAATAAAAGAAAAGTAATGGGATATAGTTACGAAAAACGATGTGATCTATGGAGGAGAGAGGGTAAATTCTGAGATGAGGAGGGGTAGGAGTAGAGGGTTTGATGATTTCTCTGGATATTACTTCCATTTCTAAAGAGATATATTACTCACTATTACTACGTAAGGATCATTCCCTTTATATATTGCGAGAGAGAACTTCAACAAATATTTGATTAGTTAATAAATTATTTTTTAAATCCAAAACTATTAAATATTCTATTAATTTAGAAATTTTTTCTCATGTTACTAGCATATTGAAAAAAATTGCAATAAAAAAATTACCAATACCTTCAAAAATATATTAATATCATATTGAAAGTCATTGTTATTAAGTGTATTATTACTCTTAAATTCTTAATATGAATAATAGTACAACTTGCGTATTATAATAAATAAACCACTTACAAGACAAGAGTGTGTGTTATAATCATGCATTTTTCTAATTACATATATGATTATTATTATTTCGAAAACAATGGGATTAAATAATATTTGATGAGTTGTTATTATTATCTTATCAAATAGATGCACCGTTGATCCATGTATACATTATTTTACATAATTTTTATAGCTAAACTTTTCTAAAAAGGCTGACACGGGAATCAGTTGCCCTAATTGTGGAATCCTTACCTTAATGTGGCGACAAATCATCGAACAAGTTATTATACGTCCAAAGTCGTGGTAGGGTTTCGACTTCGATGGCATCTCACACACAGATTTATTATAATATGATTTCACATAGATTTATAATTTTTTTATAATATAAATTAATCGGATATTAAGTTTTGATATGATATTTAAAATTTTAATTATTATCAGTTTTTAAATTATATATAAGATTGATTTAACGAAAAAAAGAAACAGCATAAAATAATTTATTATATATTATGATTTTTTAGAGACTATATAATAAATAAATGGATCATTTTAATTTAAAGACAAAAAAAATAAGGATTTAGTTAAGAGGAAGTATGGTGAGGTGATTTAAGTTTATAAACTCTTAGTTAAATATTTAAAATACTTATAATAAGGTGGAATTGTTTATGATGGTTTGGAAACATTTCAAACCATATATCAAACACTTAAAATTTTAAACTATATATCAAACACTTCAAATTTCAAACCCTCCAAATTGGAGGGTTTGTGATGGTTTGGATATTTTTAAATTTTTATTATTCTTATTCTTATTATTCTAATTCTTATTAAATTAATTACACAAATTTTAGGTTTGCTCATAACTCCTTATTTCTATTTTCTCTTCATAACAAAATATATGTATATTCAGAAAGTAAAAATGATACACTTTCGATTGTATTTTGATCCTAAATCCTAAATCATTTTTTTTATGACATTATTATGTGCATGATTTTGTTTTATCCCTTATTTTATATAGATTTTTTTGTTATTTAAATCACTATTTTTTGTAATTTTATATTAAATACTTAGATCAATAGAAAATAAATAGAATATAAATTAGTAATAAAATATGAGATATAATATATATATATATATATATAGAAATTGAAAGAAATTAAAAAAGATATATAAAATAAATTTGTTTAATTAAAATAACTTATATTAAAATTTTAAAGAAACTTTTATTAGCATTCAAATCATTATATTTTATTAATAATATAATAACATCAAATTATTAGCCTTTTCTTTTTTTTTAAACTTTTAATCAATAGAGTGATATATTTAACTCATGAAGTTCACTCTCTTCAAAACTTTCAACTAACCTTTAAGTGGATTAATCAGACAATAGTGAAGCTACTAGCTGACGGCAATTTGAAATCAAACAACAATTAATCATCACTTTGTCGCAATGAAATTCACAATTAATTACTGCAAGTCAATGCCATGTACTATATAACTTGATGGCCCCTAATTTGGTTCAATTGGATCCAATATTTGTTATTAAAATAAATTACATTCTTTCTTTTAGAGATGTTTAAATTACATTCTCATTCTCTCTATTTTAAAAAATTATACTATCATCTCTTGAGAGATAAAATTTTTTACAATTTTACATATTTTAACCAAAATATTCTTATATATATTTATTATTTATATAATTAATTTAATATTTATTTGTCTAATATAAAACAATTGTTTTTTAAAAAATTAAAATAAAATAACATTAATAATTTTTAATTCAAAATAAAAAATAATGAAATAATATTTTTTAAATATATCTTTATAATAAATTATAATTTTTTAAAATTTAATAACGTCATCAAGAATATTTTAGTCAAAATTAGTGAAATTTGAATTTTTTTAATCTTCCAGAGGAGAATGGTATAGGTTTTCAAAACAAAGAGAAGATGAGTATAATTTTGACATCTCTCATGAAAAATAAGTATAATTCACTCTTTAGAAACCTTTTTTTGTTAGAAAATCAATTTCATTCATGAAAAATAAAGCACTGAGACCATACAATACAAGAACTGTAGCAAGGCTCATACTATAAAAAAAAGACAAAGGCCTTCACTCCTCGAAGCAGCAGATGCAACACCAAGTAGAACAAGAGGCAACATACCTTTTATCAGAGTTTAACAATATTACAAAGATTAACATCTTTAGTTAAAAATATAACAAAATAAAAATACCAAAGAAGCATGACGGTCTTCATGAGAGGTAACACATACCACCCCAATTCTCTGAGGATTTAAACTTTATAACTTCTTTTCTTTTGATAGGTTTCATTGTTGCAAATTTGAAGACATTTTGTGAATCTTTAGTAGTATCTTCAAAGACAAAGAAAAATGCCCCATAGTAAATGGAAAAAACTTCCCTAAAATGGAAAAAACTTCCTTAATGGAAGATGAAAACTTTCCAATGGAAGAAGTAAACTTCCCTAATAAAAGAAAGGAACTTACCTAAAAGAAGAAAGCATTCAAAAAAGCTGAAAAATGAGAAAGAAAGAGGAAGGGAGGTACCGAATGACAACCCCCCTCACCTTGGATGTTGTCTCTCTTCGCTAGGTTTCTCTCTGCTAGGGTTTTGTCAGATTCAGTGTTTACTCTTTAGCAACCTTTTTGGTTAGCAAAGAGAGTCCTTTAGCAACCTTTTTGGTGGCATTTTTTTTCTTCATTTTGCAAACAATAGCTATTAAAGCAAAAATATAAGCTTGCCAACTGCCATTCAGTCATGTTTGGTGAAATTGTTTTTCATCAAATGGGGCCTTAAAATTGATTTTAAATTAAATTAAAGGGTAAAAATGAAAAAAGCTCTTTTAAACTTTGATCTATGTGCAAAAAACTCCCTACACTTTTATGTTTGACTAATAAACCCTTAAAATTTCAATTATGTATAAAAAATCACAAATACACATAACCTATTTCCACATCAGCTTTAATTTACACATGAATAAGCATAAAATTGTCAACTATAATTTCATTCCAATTATCCAAATTTCATAAATCTTTTTATGTCAAATAATTAATAAAATAACCTTAATGTTGCAGCCATGAACTTATGTTGCCGTTACCATCGTTAGAATATATCAGTGAGAAACAAAAGGAAGAATGCCAACCTATCGTGAGGAGTTGCGATTCTTGAGAAGAACGATGCTTCAATTTTCTACTTCATCCGTTGCCGTTGACGTTGAGGGGTTAGTATTGTGGAATTTTGTTTTATTGTTATTTTTCCATACTGCCATTGATCATTTTATTTAATTGAAACATACTCTAAATTAAAAAACATTATATTTAAATCTCAATATATTAAAAAAATTCAAAATTAAAATCTTACCGCCATTTTTTTCACCCATGCGCCTCAAATATATGTAATATTCCCTTAATTAGACCTCTTTTATAATAGACACAATAAATATTTTTTTCAAAAAAAAATTTACTATAAGGTTCATGTTAGCTAGCCTCTTTGCACCCAAAAATACATGTGGGTTAGATCCTATGTCTAGAATCATAAAAGACAACATCATCTAGAAGATTTTTGTTTTCAATGCTTCAGCGATCGAAGCTCTTAGAGAAAAATACACAAAAGCTAAAACCAACTCTATCTCCATCTCCAAGCTCCCTTCTAGAGTGGAGGCCTTATCAAATTTCATTTGGAGTAGTTATGTGGCCGTCACACAAGACCAACACTCCCCACAAAAAACCTATATAGTGGTTCACACCATCAACCTCTGTCCAAGGATGGAACCACCTCTGCCTCCTACTTTCTTCTGTAATTATTACTGCTTCACAATGACGTTAATTCCAAGTTTAACGTTAGAAGAGTGTAATAAATATGACTGTGATTATGGGGTTGTGTTTGTGCATCAAGTGAGAGAGCAGTTGAAGAAGATAGACAAGGAGTATGTGAGGAAAATCCAAGAGGGAGGAAGTGAGCATTTGGGTTTCCTTAAAGATAGGTCGTAGAGAGTTCTTATGAAGGGGGAGTTGGTGTCATTTATCTTTACTAGTAGGTTTCCTTTGTATGGCACTAACTTTGGTTGGGAAAAACTTACGTGGATTGGTTCGCCTTCCTTGACATTTAAGAATCTAGTTGTGTTTATTGATACTAAGACAGGTGGTGGCATTGAAGCTTATGTTAGCTTCAAGGTGGAAGACATGGCCAAGTTTGAAGCTGGTAAGGAAGTGCTTAATTGCATTGCATTTGTTAATTAATAATTAAATCAAAAGGGACTTATTATATTTGATGGTTATTTTGTTTGTGAAGTAGTGTAAGTTTAAGAAAAAAATTTTCATTTGTTAACGTGTTCACTATGGTTCAAATTATTAAGATCGTTTCTGTTTTAATTTAAATAGTTCATAGAAGGCCTTAATCTAGTAATTATTGTTTATTTTTATAAACAGTAAGTATTTGCATAGTTTGGATTTTATAGCCATGTTTAGCCATGAAACGTTTTTATAACTATGTATATATATATATATAAAATAATAAACAGTTGATGATTTCATCAATGGTTATCTATGCCTAAGGAAACTATCACTACACTTTTTGGAATATTGGCTAGATTGTTTCTCAAAATTTTTAACTAGTAGAGATCTACCCTGAATATTAGCAAGCAAGAGCGTGTGAGAGCGTGTGCGAGAGCGAGAGAAAGAGGGAGAACTAACTAGCGAGGAAACTGATCTTCTTCATCATAGCAAGAAGAAGGAAAAAGGATTGAAGGAGGATTTGAAGGAGAAAGAATGTTTTAGATAAATAATATAGAGGTTAGCCCAGAGGTGAATTCGGGAAATGGAAAAAAAATGAGAAAATTCAATAGAAACAAAGTAGCAATGAGAAGGTTATTGAGCGCAAGAATGTATCTGGAAAGGGCTTATATAAGGTTGTCTGATGAAAGCATATATTAATGGATTCGATTGGGAGAATGAGGTTAAGGATGTATGTAACAATCTCAAAATTTTTAAAGAGATAGAAGAAGATAAGCTAGAGAAGGAATCAGATCCTTTCTGTCCAAGATTAAAAGTTTCACTAGAAGAGAAGAGAGCTTGGTGCAAACCATAGAGATCTTTGTTGATTTTCAAACTCCTTGGAAAGCAAATAGGTATCGATTTATTACATAATGGATTAAAGAGAATGCAAAATCTAAAAGGGAGAATGAGCATTACTGATTTGCAGAACGATTATTCTATTGTTCAGTTTAGTGAACATAGACATTATGATTTTGTGTTAAATGAGGGGCCCTAGATGATTATGGAGTATTATTTGGTTGTTCAAAAAAGGAGTTAAGACTTTGACCCCTTAGATGATAAATTCAAGAGGATTTTTATATGGTGAGAATATCAAATCTACCTATTGAATATTACAATAGAAAGTTTCTATGGATATTGAGCAATTTTCTTGGTAAGATTAGGAAAATTAATGCAAACATTATAAATCTAATTGAGGATTAAATGAGGGTTAAAATAACATGGTTTGTGTGTCTGTGCATCGAGGTCAACCTGAGGAAGAGACTGCTGTCGAAGTTCAGATCTGGTAAAAGAATCTTTAGTGTAGAGTATGACAGACTGGGTTTGATTTGCTTCCAATGCAAAAAATATGAACATAGAAAGATATAATGTAGGATAGGTGGGAGGAATAGTGATGGTAAGAGCGATGAGAAGGGTACACTATTTGAAGGTGGAAAAAAATGCTGAAAAATATAGGAATAGAAGTGATGGAGTAAGGATTGTTGTGGGAGAAGAGGCATTTGGTCCTTGGATGTTATTACAGATGAAATAAGGAGGCCTTATGTGGGGAAGAGAGGGAAGGAAGCTGGTGTTTAGCAAGAAGCAAATAATGATGACTCAATATTTAGAGTCTTGAATGGTCAAGAGGTTATGAAAATGTAAGTAGATGCTAGTAGGAAAGGTTAATAAGCTGATCAGGGGAAAAAGAATGGGTCTAATGTGGTTGATCAACAAAATGTTGGCAATAGTAGTGGAGTTAACCAAATAAAGGAAAAAAAATATTGTCCAGCAGAAGATGGATAGGCCTGCTCTTTTAGTCCTGGATCAAAATAAACAATGTCCTAACAGTACCATATGGAGTGAGAGGAAGGAGAATAGAAGGGTAGGCAATGATGTGAAGGAAAAAAAGAATAGAGCAAAGGAAGTAAATGATGACCGTAGGAGTATGGAGACAGATACTAATTCCTCAGAAAGATCCCTTGGGTGATATGGTGGTATAGAGTATGTAGAATCTCTCTCTAATATTTTTTTTAATGATAATTTTTAAGGAAAGAGCAATAAGGTAAAAGAGTATAGTAAATGAGAGGTAGGAGGTCCTATGAAATCGTCGAAGAGGCTATCTAGAGAAGGATATAGAAAGAATTATAGGACAAAATAATCTTCCAAGAAAGGAAAGAGGATTGAGTCTGCCCACATCAATTGAATTGAGAACCTTGGTTCTAGTTTGTCAACATTCAGCATTCAATATGATGAATTGGAATTGTAAGGGGCAGCAACTAGAGGTTTGCCTAGTATTTTGAAGGATATTGTGAGCAAACACAAAGAAAGTCTCTTAAATTTGTGTGAAACTAGAGTTAGCAGTGACAGAGCAAGAATTATTATAAAGAAGTTGAGTTGGAAAAGGGTGGTGCATGTGGATGCGGTGGGGTATTCAAGTGGCATTTGGCTTTTCTTGGATGACATGAAGAAGGATGTGGAAGTTCTTGACTCTTGTAGTCAAGCCATCCATGTGAGAATCACAAAAATCTAGAGAAAGAAGTTTGTTTTTTCCTTTGTTTATGCCAGTCCTTGTGGTAATGTTAGGGAATAACTCTGGAGATTCTTAAGAATTAAAGTGGATAATATGAGTGAAAGCTGGCTTGTGGCAGGTTATTTTAATGCTTACCTTTCTTTAGAGGAGAAAATAGGAGGTAAAGGTCCAAATTATAGAAGTATGAGAAACTTTTAATAGATGGTTGATCATTGTGAATTGCTAGATTTGAGGCATAATGGACACCCTTTCACTTGAAAATCAGGAAACTTGGAAGAAAAGTTTGATAGGTTCCTTTGTAATTTGAGGTGGCAGAGGGACTATCAATTTATTGAGGTCAAACATCTATATTTTGGGAAGTCAGAACATAAACCTATTTTGATGTTGTTTGACTTAAATTTTATTATCAATAAAGAAAAGAGGCCTTTTAGATATGAAGCTGCTTGGTTAACTAATGACCCTCTCAAGGATGTGAAGTCTTGGAATAGGGAGGTTTTGGTGACATTTTACAAAATAAGAGAAAAATAATGGCAAGATTAGAGGACATTGATAGAGATTTAAGCAAGGGAAGAACCTTCTATTTGGAAAATTTGCAGAGGGAATTATGACAAGAGTGTGAATCTGTTTTGACCCAAGAGGAAGTTTTGTGGATGTAGAAATCTAGGTGCAACTGGCTACAAAGTGGGATAGGAACACCAAGTATTTCGGTATTATTATGGCTTGGAGAAGGAGGAATAGAATTAACATGCTGAAGAATGGAGATGTTGTATGGGTAGATGATGGGAATCAATTAAGAAGGCTGGTTAAAGATTTCTATGAGAAGTTGTATAAATCTGAAGGTAGAGGTGAGGTTTTTCCTATCAAGAATGCATATTCGAGTATGAGTTTGGAAGATTATAGTAGACTTGAGGCTTCGGTTACAGAGAGAAAAATTGATGAAACAATTTTTAGCATAAGGGGGCTTTCATGTCCCCTAGACCTAATGGATTAAGTGGCATTTTTTATCACAGCTAGTGGGATGTAGCGAAGGATTTTGTTATTGAGGTGTTGGAAAGGGCCTTTGAGGATCCGAGGAGTATTGAAGATATCAACCAAAATAATTTGGTTCTTTTTCCCAAAACTGAAAAACCTAAGGTGATTAGTCAGTTTAGACCTATAAGCCTTTGAAATGTGATTTTTAAGACTATCTCTAAGATCCTTGCAAATAGATTAAAACCTACTATGGAGAAAATCATTGCTCCTAACCAATGCAGCTTTTTGAAGGGAAGACACAATAAAGATAATATGGTTATCATGAAGGAAGTGGTATATACAATGAGGAAACTAAAGAGAAAAAATGGGTTTATGGCTATGAAGGTGGACTTGGAGAAAGCCTATGATAGGTTGGAATGAGGCTTTATTGAGGAATCTTTAGAAGATATTTATTGCTTGGCAAATTTATTCAAATGGTGATGGCATGTGTCTCTTTGAGGAGTATGTGTGTGTTATGGAATGGTGAAGAATCAGAGTAATTCAAACCATCTAGGGGCATCAGGTAGGGTGATCCCATTTCACCCTACATGTTTGTTATTTGCATTGAGAGGCTTGGTCAGGGAATCAATTGGGCAGTTGATAAGAAAATTTGGAAACCAATTAAGCTCATTATGGGAGGACCTTGCTTATCCCACCTTTTTTTTTTGTGGATGACTTAATCCTTATGGTTGAAGCATTCTTAGATTAGGTTGAAGTAATGCAGAGATGGCAAGAGGTTTTTTTGTAGCGCTAGTGGGCAGAAGATTAGCAAAGAGAAGACTAAGCATTTCTATACTAAAAATTTTTGGTGTAATAAAGCTCTGGAGTTAAGTCATGCTCTGAGAGTGGGATTGACGTTTGACTTAAGAAAATATTTAGGAATCCAATTGAACCATTCAAGGGTTAAAAATGATACTTATAAGGATTTATTATAGAAGGTTACGAAAAGGCTATCCATGTGGAAAGCTGAAGCTTTCTCGCTAGTAGGGAGGATTACTTTGACTAAAGCTATAGTGGAATCCATTCCATTGTATACTATGAAATCCTCTTGTCTTCCCAAAGATGTTTGTGAGGAAATTGATAAAAGAAATAGAAGTTTCATTTTGGTTGAATTATGAAAATAGGAAACCCACTACAAGAAAAACGCGAATTGGTGACAGACGTTTGTGATGGATATAATTTTCATTACAAATCCGTCCCAAATTTGTCATAGATTTGTGACAAATGATTAAGAAAAAAAGCAAGTATCTGGATATTTTATTTGTGATGGAAAATCCGTCACAAATTTGAGACGAAATTTTTTTCCATCGCTAATCTGTTGCAGATTTGTGACAAAAATAATCCATTGCAGATTTGTAACGAAATCTTCATCCATTACAAATATGTCACCAATTTGAGACGGATTTTCATTCTATCTTGAATCTATTGCAAATTTGTGTTAGGCCTTTCTTTCGTTGCAAATTTTGTGATGGATTTTTAGATCATTTTAAATCCGTCGCAAATTAATGAGAGATTCTTATCCTGTCTTTTTTTTTTTTTAGCCAAAATTTATCCTATCTTCATTCCATCACAAATCTTAGGAGGATTATTTTTTTCATCTAAAATATGTCACAAACCCGAGACAAAATTGTTTTTCATTTGTAATTTGTCACAAATCTTACCATTTATGGAAAAAGAGAATAATAAAAAAAATTCTTATTTTGAAAACTTTTTTTAAAATATATATATATTATCAATTTATTAATATGGAAGTAATTAATTATTAATTACAGGCTTGGATTAAGGGAAGCATACATTCGTAGTTGTTCATCACGCTCAAACAAGGCCATGTCATTCTCTTCCATGTTCACAATAGCTTCAATCCCATCGCCATCTCTCGTATCTATCAAAACTATGCTATTCTTCACTGGACACCCTGATGTTGTCACCCATATTGGTTTCCCCCACCCAAAATCCCCCTCGTATACTCCAAATCTACACCAGCTTGCAACATGTAACATTAACATATCCTCGTTTCGTGTCTCCGAAGAAGACGATGTTGCCGCTTTCAGACACTCCGAGATAAACGACACCTCGTTTCTCCCAAACTTCCTCGCATATTCCTCACAAAACTCACACAACTTTTCCTGCGTTTTACTCACCAACTCGTGTAACTCTGCTTCCCTCGTACCTGACACGTAGAAAGACGAAACCATGTTTCCTACGGCCTTCTCCGGCATTGGAGGAACCGTTCTCGGACGAAGGTTCGCCGCAAAACGGAGGAGCCACGCGCTCTGCTTCTGCTTATTTCCACCAGGCGTTGAAGAAGATGAAGAACTCAAAGCTGAAATTGCAGATTTGTAAATTAGGGCACTCACAACTTGCACACGTGTGGGATTTTTCACGTCTTGGGATGAAACCATAGCTTTGAGGGTTTCAATCTTGGAGGCTTCAAAGACGAACCTTTTGCACACAATGTTAGTGTCCTTCACAAACATAACTTCGGGGTAATTTGGCAAATCTCCAAGCGGTAATATCGATCCTCCATTAAGAACAGGGAATATTATTGCTTCAGATTCAGATGATTTTGTGGTTATGGCAGCCCAGTCTTTGACGAAGTTGAAGAGAGTGGAAGCATCTCCTACCTTGTGACACATACGCACACCAATGGCCATTCCTCCACATGCAAAGTGGTTGATTTGAAGGGCTAAGATGGTGCCACTTGGATCCATCTCCTTCCACTGCAACTCATGAGGGAATAAAGGGTTTATGAATTGTGGGTTAGGGTTTTTGAGGATGTGAGATAGGTTGTGTTTGATGCGAGTGATTAATAATGTGACGCCTTCGTCATTGCACTCTATACAACGTTGATTTTTGAATCTACCAGCAATAGGGTAGTACATGGTTAGTACTTGAGATAAAGATGTTTTGAGCATTTTGGATCTTTCATCACAAACTTGGTTGCTATTATTATCATGATGATGATGTTCATCAATTTCAAACCTCTGGTTTGAATAAAAGAAAAGTAATGGGATATAGTTACGAAAAACGATGTGATCTATGGAGGAGAGAGGGTAAATTCTGAGATGAGGAGGGGTAGGAGTAGAGGGTTTGATGATTTCTCTGGATATTACTTCCATTTCTAAAGAGATATATTACTCACTATTACTACGTAAGGATCATTCCCTTTATATATTGCGAGAGAGAACTTCAACAAATATTTGATTAGTTAATAAATTATTTTTTAAATCCAAAACTATTAAATATTCTATTAATTTAGAAATTTTTTCTCATGTTACTAGCATATTGAAAAAAATTGCAATAAAAAAATTACCAATACCTTCAAAAATATATTAATATCATATTGAAAGTCATTGTTATTAAGTGTATTATTACTCTTAAATTCTTAATATGAATAATAGTACAACTTGCGTATTATAATAAATAAACCACTTACAAGACAAGAGTGTGTGTTATAATCATGCATTTTTCTAATTACATATATGATTATTATTATTTCGAAAACAATGGGATTAAATAATATTTGATGAGTTGTTATTATTATCTTATCAAATAGATGCACCGTTGATCCATGTATACATTATTTTACATAATTTTTATAGCTAAACTTTTCTAAAAAGGCTGACAGGGGGAATCAGTTGCCCTAATTGTGGAATCCTTACCTTAATGTGGCGACAAATCATCGAACAAGTTATTATACGTCCAAAGTCGTGGTAGGGTTTCGACTTCGATGGCATCTCACACACAGATTTATTATAATATGATTTCACATAGATTTATAATTTTTTTATAATATAAATTAATCGGATATTAAGTTTTGATATGATATTTAAAATTTTAATTATTATCAGTTTTTAAATTATATATAAGATTGATTTAACGAAAAAAAGAAACAGCATAAAATAATTTATTATATATTATGATTTTTTAGAGACTATATAATAAATAAATGGATCATTTTAATTTAAAGACAAAAAAAATAAGGATTTAGTTAAGAGGAAGTATGGTGAGGTGATTTAAGTTTATAAACTCTTAGTTAAATATTTAAAATACTTATAATAAGGTGGAATTGTTTATGATGGTTTGGAAACATTTCAAACCATATATTAAACCCTTAAAATTTTAAACTATATATCAAATACTTCAAATTTCAAACCCTCCAAATTGGAGGGTGTGTGATGGTTTGGATATTTTTAAATTTTTATTATTCTTATTCTTATTATTCTTATTCTTATTATTCTAATTCTTATTAAATTAATTACACAAATTTTAGGTTTGCTCACGACTCCTTATTTCTATTTTCTCTTATAACAAAATATGTATATTCAGAAAGTAAAAATGATACACTTTTGATTTTATTTTGATGCTAAATCCTAAATCATTTTTTATGACATTATTATGTGCATGTTTTTGTTTTATCCCTTATTTTATATAGATTGTTTTGTTATTTAAATCACTATTTTTTATATTTTTATATTAAATAGTTAGATCAATAGAAAATAAATAGAATATAAATTAGTAATAAAATATAAGATATAAAATATATATAGAAATTGAAAGAAATTAAAAAATATTTATAAAATAAATTTGTTTAATTAAAATAACTTACATTAAAATTTTAAAAGAATTTTTATTAGCATTCAAATCATTATATTTTATTAATATTATTATTAACATCAAATTATTAGCCTTCTTATTTTTTTTTTAAAAAAATCAATAGAGTAATGTATTTAACTCATGAACTTCACTCTCTTCAAAACTTTCAACCAAGCCTAATGTGGATTAATCAGACAATAGTGAAGCTACTAGCTGACGGCAATTTGAAATCAAACAACAATTAATCATCACTTTGTCGCAATGAAATTCACAATTAATTACTGCAAGTCAATGCCTATATAACTTGATGGCCCCTAATTTGGTTCAATTGGATCCAATATTTTTATTAAAATAAATTACATTCTTTCTTTCAGATGTTTAAATTATATTCTAATTTTTTCTATTTTAAAAAATCATACTATCATCTCTTGAGAGATAAGAAATTCTACAATTTCACATATTCTAACCAAAATACTCTTATATATATATTATTTATATAATTAATTTAATATTTATTTGTCTAATAGAAAAAATTTTTTTTTTTAAAAATTAAAATAAAATAACATTATAATTTTTAATTTAAAATAAAAAATAATGAAATAATATTTTTTAAATATATTTTTATAATAAATTATAATTTTTTAAAATTTAATAATTAACGTCATCAAGAGTATTTTAGTCAAAATTATGAAATTGTGAATTTTGTTTTATGGAACATGTTTTAAATTAATTATTTTTGATTAATGAAAAATTATTTTCAAAAAATAGGATTATTTTTAATATTCCAAGTTTTAGAATTATTGGAAAATATAAAATGGCAAATTCATAAGTTATCAAAAAGCCTAATGTTTGTCTGGAAACAACCCAATATTTTTATTGGTTAATATTTGGTCAAACAATCCAATTTTTCTTTGGTAAATACTTTGTTAAATAGCCCAATACTATTTAGTTCAATTTTTTTAAAAAAGGCCCAATACCTTTATAAGATGCAAATAAGGCCTGCCCAAAATTGAATTTTGTATCCATCAGATAAAAAGAAAAAGTAGCCACCAAAATTTTAAATAGTTGAGTGGGAAAATGGAAAGATACTGCAACAAGTTTCCTTAAAACAAAAAACATTAAGTAGTTGCAAAAAGGTAAGTTATAGGAAGTATCAAAATAGAAGCAAAAGATTGCAACAGTACGGTAGAGCAAAGAGTATTTAGTAAGCTAATGTCAAAAGCTGCAATAGTGCAACAGAGCTTAAAAGATGAAGGAGTTAAGGTGGTGTGTAGCACAGATTCAGGAAAAAAATATAGAAACGTGCACATCTAAGAAAAAAACTATAGATAGCCAGGCATCTTACTTTTGGAAAAATATAAGCCTAACGGTTACAAAGAAATGGCTAGCCTCCTAACTACTAGCATTAACCTCAAATTTCTCAAGATACATGCAAAGTCAACTTTGATCAAGTAAAGGCTCCATGGATAGCATGCTTCACAACATTTATTGTTGCATTAAATGAATGCCTCAACGATTATCTTAAAGGAGCTTTAAATAGAGAAGGTGGAGGAGCATTAAAGTGAGAGAGTTATTGCATTAAGCTCAAGCTGATTAAAATCATACTCTAAAATACTCTTACCATTTTTTGCTAAAAAGTTTTAATTGTTCTCAGTGAGTTAGTTCATATTTAATTCTTATTATACTCGAAATTCAAAATCCTCAAACATTTATGTCTAAGAATCTGGTTGAGAATCTAGAAGGAGGAATTAATGAGATGGATGTTAGCTTGAATCAATAGGTTACTGGATGAGTTGGTTAAGGGTAATTAGCGTGTGTTAGAAAAATACTAGGTGGAGTAAAATCAGGTGTACTGAGCCTTCTTTAGGTTGCTAGGTGACGTAAAAGATGGTGTATGCTAAGCCTAGGTGTATGAAGATTTCCCAGGTATATTTTTGTTATTTACCCTTTTAGTGAAATACCCCTGTTGTGTGTTTAGGGAGAGGACGTAGGATCAAAAGTATTCTTAAGTCTAAACCTCTATAAATCTTGTGTGTGATTTTTCTCTTCCTTATCCTCATTATCATTAACCTATGTTTTGTTTCAAACTTCTAGATTAAAAGGGTGTTGACTTGCTTCATTCAAGAGATTGTTAATATAGAAACATACACCTAAAGATTTTTGAAAAAGAAATTTTATTTAGAGGAACCAATTCAACCCCCTTTCTTGGTTCATTATTTGGCTAACAATTGGTCTTAGAGCAGGTCTCTATTGATTGCAGGATTAACCTCCTTAGAGTAAAAGATCTTAGTCAGAATGAACTAATTAGCTGAGGGTCACTCTATCAATAAACCACCTTTATTTGACAGAAATAATTATACTTATTGGAAAATGAGGATGAAAATTTATATTCAATCCACTGATGTACGAATATGGAGAGTGATAGAAAATGGACCTATCCTTATAACTAAAACTGTTGATGGGCTTAATGTTCCAAAACCTAAAGAAGAATAGACAGAACAAGATAATGAAAAATTTGAGGTTAACTGTAAAGCTATTAACTATTTTTTTTATGCTTTAAATGCAGAAGAATACAAGAAGCTCTCAAATTGTTCACCGCCAAAGAAATATGGGAAAAGCTGCAAGTAACATATAAAGGAATCAAGGAAGTAAGAAAGTCAAGGATTGACAAACTCGTGCATGACTATCAGTTATTCATAATGAACCAAAATGAAAACATCGAAGGTATGTTTCAACATCTAAGAAAAATCTTCAATGACCTAGATTCATTTGGGAGAAAATATTCCAATGAGGATGTCAATAGAAAAAATTCTAAGGTGTTTAACATCACTTTGGGATGCCAAAGTTGCAACCATGCTCGAGTTAGGAAAATTAGAAACAATATCCTTTGATGAACTAAGAGGAAATTTGATAGAGTATGAAGGAAGTTTTTTGAGAGTGACCTTGGATGATCAAAGAAGAGATAAAGGAGTAGCCTTGAGGATAACAGAAGAAATAGAGGATCATCTTGAACCAGAGTATGACAAAGAAATGGCATTACTATCCAAACGAATGTATGGATTCTTCTGGAGAAGATATGAAAATAAAAAGAAAGGATTAACCTCCAGAAGAGAACCCAAGAAAGAAGGAATTACATGTTATGAATGTAACAAGCCAGGACATGTAAAGGCTGACTATCCTCTATTAAAGGTGAAAAGGAAAAAGAAGGCAATGCTGGCAAACTCAACATGGAGTGACGATGACCTATTAGCCACAGATGATGAAAGTAATGATGAAGAGAAAGATATAGCTAATTTATGATTAATGGCAAACTCAGAATATGAAGGAGAAGAGGATTAATTAGAAACTGAGGTAAATGATCAACCTTACTCCTATGATGAACTGTTACAGGTATTTGATATAGTTATAGAAGATTCTAGGAAAATCATCATGAAATAAACTGAACTTCAAAATACACATAAAAAGTCTTTGAAAGATTTTAATACTATAAATATGAATGAGACACTCTAAAAGAAAGATTAAGAAAACTAAATGAAGATAATACATTATCCTCTTTAATTAAGGAAAATAAAGAGTTAAAAGAAAAGATAATCACGTTGAATGAAGATCTGTCAAACTTTGTAAATGGACAAAAGAAATTAGATAGGTTTTTAGGAACTGGTAGATGTTTCTTTGATAAAACAGGATTACACTTTCATAAGAAGAAGTCAGAAAAACATTACAAAGATTTTTTTAAACAGCAGGCACCTGACAAACATACACCTAAACCTCATAGCTTTAGAGTATGCTTTGTATGTAAAAAGAAAGGACATATAGCAAATATATGTAAAAATAAAAGAGTAACCATCAAATAAGTATGGATTCAGAAAGGATCAGTATAAAAAACATGAACCTACGTTCTAACACTAACAAAACCCAAAGTAAACTTGGGTACCTAAAAGAGCTTTTGTGAATCATGTGTACCTCAAGGTTAACATAGGAAAAGAATAGTGGTTCTTAGATTCAGGATGCTCCAGACATATGATAGGTGATGCATCAAACTTTCTATCCTTCATCTCCAAAGATCTTGACCTTTGGAGACAACAATAAGGGTAAGATTATTGGAATAGGTAAAATTAGAATCAATCCCTCTTTAACTATTAAAGATGTATATCTAGTTAATGGTTTAAAACATAATTTACTAAGCATTAGCCAATTTTGTGATAAAGGACATAAAGTCTCGTTTGAATCATCAAAATGCTCTATCTATGAAAAAGGAAGTAACAATGTTTTATTTGAAGGAAAAAGGCATAATAATGTTTACATTCTTGAAATATCTTGCTTTCTTCTCATAGGTGTTTGACATCAACCGAGGATGTAGGTTGGATTTGGCGTAAGAGGTTAGGTCATATTAGTATGGATATCTTATCAAAATTGTCAAAGAGGGAATTGGTTAATGGTTTTCCAACTGTGAATTATGAAAAGAACAAAATATGCCATGCATGTCAAAAGGGTAAACAAATAAGATCATCCTTCAAATCTAAAGATTTTTTTTTCAACCAGTAGGCCTCTTGAATTACTTAATATGGATTTGCTTGGTCCTTTTAGAACAAGAAGTCTAGGTGGCAAAAACTATGGTATGGTTGTGGTGGATGATTATTCAAGATATACTTGGGTGATGTTTCTTGCTTTAAAAAGTGACTGTTAAATTCAAAATGAAAAAGGATATGTCATAACAAAAATTAGAAGTGATCATGGAAAAGAATTTGAAAATAAACCATATGAATATTATTGTAATGATAAAGGAATTAGCCATAATTTTTCAACACCTAGAACACCTCAACAAAATGGTGTTGTTGAAAGGAAAAATAGATCACTTTTAGATATGGTTAGAGCTATGCTATGTAAACATAATCTTCCTAAAAATCTTTGGGTAGAGTGGTAAATACAGCTTGCTATGTACTGAATAGGTGTATTATTAGATCAATTCTAAAGAAAACACCTTATGAATTATGGAAAGGAAGAAAAACCAATATAAGCTACTTCAGGGCATTTGGTTATAAGTGCTTTATATTTAACAATAAAGAAAATCTAGGACAACTAGATGATAAAGCTTATGAAGGTATTTTTGTTAGCTATTCTACCACTAGAAAAGCTTATAGGGTATTAAATAAGAAAACTTTAACAATTCATATTGCTTTTGATGAAACTAATTCTCAAATTTTAAGAAGTATAACAGATAAGGAAGATGAACCTAGTTACAAAGGCATGCGAGGGAACATGAACCTCACATTTTAGATGAATCTCATTCAAAACAAAATATAGATGTACTAAATGATGAATAAAACCTTATGACTGATCAAAGAACCAACATACAACAACTAGACAGAGGAAATCTTCCTAGAGAATGGAGACACTCATCTACCTATCTAATGGAGTACATTCTTAGAGATCCTCAAGAAGGAATGAGAATAAGATCATCCTTTAGAAGCATGAACCGTATGGCCTTCATGTCTCAACTTGAACCAAAGAATGTTGAAGAAGCTCTCACAGATGACAACTGGATCATAGCTATGCAGGAAGAGCTTAATAAATTTGAAAGAAATAAAGTTTGGACATTGCTTCCTGCTACAAAAGATCAGTTTATCATTGGAACAAAATGGATATTCAAGAATAAGCTAGATAAAGTTGGTAAGGTTGTAAGAAACAAGGCTAGACTAGTGGCTCAGGGGTATAATCAACAAGAAGGTATAATTGATTGTGAGGAAACCTTTGCTCCAGTAGCTAGACTAGAATCAATTAGAATGTTGCTAGCCTTTGCATGCTCAATGAATTTCAAATTATATCAAATTAATGTCAAAAGTGCTTTTTTAAATGGATATTTACAAGAGGATTTTTTGTAAAATAGCCACCTAGTTTTGAAAACTTTGATAGGTTTAATCATGTCTACAGACTTACAAAAGCTTTATATAGTCTTAAGCATGCACCTAGGGCCTGGTATGAAAGATTAAGCTTGTTTCTAACTGAAAATAGCTTTATGAAAGGAAAAACAGACACTACATTTTTTACAAAATTAACTAGTAAAGACATTTGTATAATTCAAATTCATGTAGGTGACATTGTGTTTGGTTTTACTAATGAAAACTTGTGCAAAGAATTTTCCAAGTTAATGAAAAGTGAATTTTAAATGAGCATGATGGGGGAAATGTCATTCTTCCTTAGACTTCAAGTGAAACAATGTAGAGAAAGAACCTTCATCTATCAAGAAAAACATACCAGAGAATTGTTAAAGAGATTTGGAATAGAGAATGCTAAAGAAATCAGTACACTAATGAGCACATCCATCAAACTTGATAAAGATGAGAATGGCAAGTAAGTGGATCAAAAGCTCTATAGAGGTATGATAGGCTTATTACTATACTTAACTGCAAGTAGGCCAGTGTGCTAAATTTTAAGCTAATCCTAAAGAAGCTCATCTTAGTTCCTTGAAAAGAATTTTCAGATATTTAGTAGATACAAAATCGATTAGGTTATGGTATCTTAAAGATAATATTTACAATTTGTTTGGTTACTCAGATGCTGATTTTGGTGGATGTAAACTTGATAAAAAAAGCATAAGTGGTACATGTTAATTCTTGGGTCATTGTCTAGTGTCTTGGCATAGAAAGAAATAGACTTCAGTTGCTTTGTCTACTACTGAGGTAGAATACATTGCAGCAGGGAGCTATTGTGCTCAAATTTTATGGATGACCCAACAATTAAAAGATTATGGGCTAAACTTGGATCATGTACCCATAAAGTGTGACAACACTAGTTTCATTAACCTTTCTAAAAGTCCAATTCAGCATTTAAGAATCAAACACATTGAAATAAGACACCATTTCCTATGGGATCATATTCAAAAAGAAGATATAGTCCTTGAATTTGTGTCTACTGAAAAATAATTGACTGATATTTTCACAAAACCATTAGGCTTAGAAAATTTCTACACCATTAGGCGAGAACTAGGATTAACCAACCTAGGAGAATGTTCAACTTGATACTATATAGGTTAATCCTTGTAGCCAAGTAAAGCGGTCAAATTTGTTTTACCTCTTAGTCTGTGCATTAAGTGGTTACATTAGTATTGGTCAGTTAATTAGCCCTTGTTAGAAATAACTCTTCCTTATACACCAAAAAGATGAAAACATGCATCACGTTTCCTGTAACGACCCCCTAATACATCATACGCGATGCTCGTCTAATTAGCGGAAGCATATGTAGCATTCTGAATGTTTATTCCCTATGTGGGAACGTCATGGGATCGCTACTGGTTGAGCGTAACCCAAATAGATTCTCCGTTATCCATTCAGATTTCGTTCAACCCTGATTCACACGCAGCTAACTAAATACACATACATATATCATCAATAATAACTCTGGAATGAAATCTAAAACTGATATACATGTCTCATTATACATTCATACACATTTCAATTCAAATCCATAAGTTTACGGCTGTAAGTTCTACCGAAAATCCGGCAGAGTTTCCTCTGTAATTTGGTCATATCCCAAGTACGTAATCACTGTTTAAAACGTAACAACCACCCAACAACAAAGAAGAAACATACTAATATAAATCCATACAGCGTAACATTAATTCATCGCTACAGTCCATACATACTGTCTGAAACGTCATATATACATTCAGCCTAGTCCATACATAAGTTACAAGAAACAAAATCTGATAATTAACAGTGTCATCAAAGTATATGTACAAACGATTCAAGCCTAAGCTAAATAATCCTCTGTCTATCCTCAAGTCAGCTTCGGCTATCGTCTGGGCTCCTGCCCCTGTCCCTGTTCATCTGAGTACACAACCTAATGAGATATGAATCCTAGTAGAATAATTTAAAATTCAAATATCATTCAAAAACTAGTTGAATACTCAGCGGTGTGAACACCGAAATCGTCTTCCCGAAATCAGTTCGAAAACAGTGGAATACCTTATCTTTAAAATCGTTTAAACACATGGAAATTGCGGCAATATATCACAATCAGGAAATCCATTTCTTTTAAAATCAGTCATAAAAATCAAATGAAATCTCATGCCCTGTGTATCTCAATCCACGTTGGTTACAAATCCACTGTAACCGAATCTAAATCATCTTCTAATTGCACGTAGTCTAGAGAGAATACTTCTCTTATCGTTGGGTGTGATCCGTAACACCAATCACCCGAATCAAGCCTATATTGTGAGTGTGATCCGTAACACCAATCACTCACTCAAGGACCGGGTGAGAATCAACATCTAGGGCGTCCCCTAGCATGTGCACATACGCCAATTCTCATCCTCATACGCCTATTCGAACTCACATGCACTCTGGCCGGCTATTCCTCAGGGTTCTAGGGTATCACGCCTAAATCACAACGTTTTCCCGTGTAGGTTATCCACCCTTATACTCCCTAAACCTTTCTTAGGGTCGTCCTGGTTTAACGCGCAACCCCTAACTCAGTACAGGCTAAATCTGATAAAAATAGTTTCGTTTAAAAGCTTCCTGTACGAGGAATACTTAACGGCCGTCCCATACCGGCTATCAAGTACCCAACCCTAAGTAAATCCGTCCTAAAGGCATCTAAACTCGATAAACAAGGTGTCTAACATGCAATTAGGGTTTTCAAAGACAGGCATGCAATTTTATCCCATCGAAAACAGCACGCAAATCCATACAAGTCGTCTAAATCAGTTAGGTATTCACTAAATCAATTCTAGGGTTCGGGAAGTGTAAATTATCCTACCTGGTCTCCGGTCGCTTCAATTCAAGTCAGGACTCTGCGAAATCTCGGTTTCTGAGCCCAATTAATTCCCTGGACATGAAATTGAATATTTAGATTCGTCACGTCATCCAATTTTCAATCCTAAACCTTGCATACGATTACCTAGGTTAATTAATTGCCTAATTACGTTCGTGACCATTTCACCATATAACATTAGTTTTGGGAAAACGAACCTTACCATCGTGCTCGAATTATGGAATTCTATGTCCCTGATCTCGCCTCGGGATGCACGCCCGTAAACAACGCAAGACGGCGGCACTACGGCTACAAGACGGTGCACGGCGGCGCACGGCGGTGAGGTGCGGTTTGTCTCGAAAATCACACCACGGTGAAGCCCGTAAGCTCAGGAGTCCGAATACGGTGGTGGCACGGCGGTTCACGGCCGTTTGGACGGTGTTTTCCGGCCACGAAGAGTCTCGCACGGCAGACGGCGTTTTGCCTCGATCCGGGCACGTCTGGCCTCCTTTCGACGGCGCCGAAGCCATCGGAGGCACCGGCGGCTCGGGCTACGGTGGTGGGGCGGTGAGGTCCACGGCGTCGGACGGTGGCGGATCGGCCGGGAAGCCAGCGCGATGGAAAAAGCGGCGTTTTCGGCGTCTCCGGCGGCCGTTGGTGGCGGTGGTTGGTTGCTGGTGGTTGTGGGCAGTGAGGGCTGTCGGTTGGTACCCTTGGTGGCGGCCCACGGTGGCTGTGGTGGCCGTTCACGGTGGAGGAAGGTGGAGAGAGAAAAGAGAGAAGAGAGAGAGAGTGTGGTGAGGAGAGAGAGTGAAATGAGAGAAGTGGTGGGCTTTCGCGTAATTTAAAGCCTCCAGGGGCGATCCTGACTTTTTCCAGGCCACCCGGGGATCTTTTAGGGTGTCGGCATCCTTCCAGATGTTGGCACGCATTTCCATGCGAAAGTATTGGCCTCCGTCAACGCAAGTGACGCACGAAACTCCTTCCGTCAGTTTCTGATCGCCGGATTACATTTCTTTCTGTTTGATCGCGTTTCTGGCTTCAAACGACCTTCTGTGTCAAGTCATTATCCTCAAAATACGTGTCAGGCTTCGTTTGATTGGGATTAGGGTTAAAAATCAAGTTTTATCTTTTAAAATTCTTTAAAAACTCTTTCTAATCTTTCCCGTTGTTACATTCTCCCCCCCTTAAAAGAAATTTTGTCCTCAAAATTCATACACATCATGATTACGGATATCTTTGTCTCATTTCATCTTCTTTCTCCCACGTCATTTCCTGCGATGCGACATCCTGCCAAAGTACCTTAACTAAAGGGATCATTTTACTTCGAAGCTGTTTAGTCTTATAGTCAAGGATTTGAACAGGAGTAGATTCATAAGTCAAATTTTCCTTTAATATTATCGGTTGATTCTCTAATACATGCGCAGGATCTCGGGACATATTTACGAAGTTGGGAGACGTGGAAAACATCATGTAGGTTGGACAAATGGGGAGGTAAAGCAATTTGGTAGGCAACGGGACCGACTCTTTGTAAAATTTGGAATGGTCCTAGGAATCTAGGACTTAGCTTCTTAGTTCTTATCTGTCTACCAATACCCGTGGTGGGGGACACTCTCAGAAATACGTGATCTCCCTCGTTAAATTCCAAAGGCCTTCTTCTCTTGTTAGCATAAGATTCTTGCCTCTGTTGGGCAGCTCTCATCTTTTCACGATCATTTTAATTTGATCAGTGGTTTCTTGCACCATTTCAGGTCCCAACAATGCACTTTCCCCCATCTCTACCCAACTTAAAGGTGACTTACAACTCCTCCCATATAGAGCCTCATACGGTGCCATGCCGATGGTAGAGTGATAACTGTTATTGTATGCAAACTCTATCAACGGCAGGTGTTTATCCTAACTTCCTTTCTGTTCAAGCACACACGCCCTCAACATGTCTTCTAGGGTTTGAATAGTCCTCTCAGACTGCCCGTCAGTCTGAGGATGGTAGGCTGTGCTAAATTTAAGCTGGGTTCCTAAGGCTTGCTGTAGGGATTGCCAAAATCTCGAAGTAAACCTAGGGTCTCGATCAGATACTATACCTGACGGTATTCCATGTAGTCTTACAATTTCCCTAAGGTATACTTCGGCTAATTTCTCCATGGAGTAACGCACCTTAACAGGCAAAAAGTGTGCAGACTTGGTCAACCTATCCACTATCACCCAAATGGCATCAAATCCTGCTGGTGTTCTAGGTAATCCAACCACGAAATCCATAGTGATTTGATCCCATTTCCTCTCTGGTATCTCCAATGGCTTAAGTAGCCCTGCGGGTTTCTGATGCTCTATCTTAACCTGTTGACAAGTCAAACAGGCATTCACGTAATCCGTGATATCTTTCCGCATACCAGGCCACCAAATATTTCTCTTTAAATCCTGGTACATCTTGGAAATACCAGGGTGGATAGTGTAATGGCTTCTGTGAGCTTCTGCTAACACTTTTTCCTTTAATTCTTGATGGTTTGGGATTACTATTCTCTTTCTAAACATTAAAACTCCATCAGGTGCTAATCCAAAGTCGGGTTGGTCTGCATATACCTCCAAGGATTCATCCTCGAGTTGGGCTTGTTTAATTAATTCTCTCAGTTCGCAGGTTATCAAAAAGTCACTCATCACTAATCTTTAGGGAAATGAGATTACGTTGAGGCTAAGGTTCCCAAAATCCTCAAGTAATCTCATCTCACTAATCATTAAACTGGCTAGGTGTAGTGACTTTCGGCTTAATGCATCGGCCACAACATTTGCTTTCCCTGCATGATATTTCACTTCAAAATCAAAGTCTTTCAAGTATTCTACCCACCTACGCTGCCTCATATTTAATTCCTTCTGATCAAACAAATACCTAAGGCTCTTATGATCACTATATACCTCGAATACCGCGCCATACAGGTAATGTCTCCAAATCTTTAGGGCAAACACAACGGCAGCTAATTCTAAGTCATGGGTGGGATAGTTCTCCTCTACAGGTTTCAATTGTCGCGATGCATAAGCCACAACTTTCCCATCCTGCATCAAAACACAACCTAGGCCTCTCAAAGATGCATCTGTGTACAAGCAAAGGGTTCTAGGGGTTTGAATAATTAGTACAGAGGCGGTGGTCAATTTCTCTTCGAATCTGAAAACTAGTCTCACACCGTCGCTCCATTCAAAGTCTACCCTTTCCGAAGTTAATCGTCAATGGCACTGCTATCTGTGAAAATCCCTGAATGAATTTCCGATAATAATCAGCCAAACCCAAGAAACTCCTAATCTCGGTGACCGTTCTAGGTCGATCCCAATCTAATACTGCTTCAATTTTCTTTGGGTCGACCGCTATCCCTTTCCCATTTACCACATGTCCTAAAAATTTCACTTCTTCTAACCAAAACTCACATTTCTCCACTTTGCATACGCTTGTTTCTCTTCCAAAGATTCTGTAACAGTGTTAAGATGTCGGGCATGCTCTTCGTGAGTCTTGGAATATACCAAGATATCGTCAATGAATACCACAACAAATTGATCTAAATAGGGCCTGAAAATTCTGTTCATATAATCCATAAAGACACCGGGTGCATTCGTCAATCCAAACGGCATCACTAAAAACTCGTAATGGCCGTATCTTGTCCCGAATCTTTGTCTTGGGAATATCCTCCTCTCTAACCCTAATCTGGTGGTATCCTCGACCTTAAATCTATCTTAGAAAATACAGTCGCCTTGCAACTGATCAAACAAATCGTCAATACGTGGTAATGGGTATTTGTTCTTAATGGTCACCTTATTCAATTGTCGGTAATCAATACACAGTCTTAAACTCCCGTCTTTCTTCTTTACGAATAAGACCGGAGCTCCCCATGGTGATACACTTGGCCTAACGAACCCCTTCTCCAACATGTCTTCGATTTGGACTTTTAATTCTCTCAATTCTGCGGGGGCCATACGATACGGGGTCATAGCTATTGGACCCGCTCCCGGAATTAGGTCAATGGTGAATTCTATCTCTCTAGGTGGTGGCAGCTTACAAATTTCCAAAGGAAATACCTCCGGAAAGTTACTAACAATTGGGATTTGACTTAATCTATCCTGTAATTCTACCTCAGAGAGATTGAGGGACATATCACCTATCTCACAAGCTCTGTCATTACCACGCACAGGCACGTTATCTAGATAAGTAATTGTCCCTTCGGAACAATTCAACAAGACCCGATTCCTAGTCAACCAATCCATTCCCAAAATAACGTCGATCCCTGACAATGGTATACACACTAAGTCCACAAGAAACAAGGTATCTTCAATGGTTAAAGGGCAATTTAGGCATATTCGTGGGGACATAGTGGCTTCTCCCAAAGGTGTGAATATGTATAGGTCACAGGGCAAGGTTTGAACAGGTAATCTCATTCGTTCTACGCATGCATCAGCAATAAAGGAGTGCGTAGCACCCGAATCAAACAATACTATCAAAGAAAAATTATAAATTTTACCTCTACCCTGCATCAAGCCTGAGGACCTGTCGACGTTGGCAGCATTCATGGTAAAAACTCTCCCTGGAGCTTGTGGTCTTCGGCTACCAGATGTCGGCTGATTCCCCGTGGAAGGGCAGTATCTGGCCATGTGTCCTGTGTCTCCACATCTATAACACTGGAGGGGAGTTTGATGCCAGCAGGGTTGATTTGGATGTCTGGTACCACACTTCTGACAAAGAGTATTATCAGGTCGCCTCCCACTGCTACTAGAAGCCCCTGGTTGCGGTTTAAACATACCGCTTCTTACATTCAGATTTACGGCGCTTGTCCGGCGGTTGCCTCAGACTGCTGTGTCATATTCTGAGCCTGTTTCTGTTCTAAATTCTTGCTCAGAATTCTACACTTATTCACCAGTGTGGCAAAGTCTCGAATCTCCAGGGTAGCCAACTGAGTCTTCATAGGTAGATCGAGGCCTTCTTCTAGTTGTTTCGCTTTCCAAGCCTCATCGTAATGCATTCGCAGGTAAGTAGAGTACCTTGATAATTCCTCAAACTGTTTCAGATACTCGTCAAACGGCCTGCCTCCCTGGGTGAGCTTCAGGAACTGTGCTTCCTTTACTTGTTTTACGCTCTCAGGGATATACTGATCCATGAAGACTCTCTTGAAAGATTCCCAAGTCAGTGGAATGCCTCGGCTCTCCATCAATTGCTGTGCATCTGTCCACCAAAGTTCAGCTTCGTCCTTCAGCATATATGTTGCATATGTGACTTTCTGTTCTTCGTCGCACTGTAACAACCTGAAAATCTTTTCAATTCCTTTTATCCAAGCTTCCACAAAGAATGGTTCGGAGGCACCGCGGAACGGAGATGGACTCGCTCTGGAATTCAATCCATCCCTGATATAGTGGATTCACCTGTTGGGTGGCTCTGTCGTTTCTCGTCTGTCTATCGTCCTGCTGCTGTCTCATTGCATTGGCACTGGTAGTGGCCTGGTCTCTCATGGCATCGGCCATTAATCTGATAGATTCCATCATCTCACGCATGTCAACCTCGCCTCCATGCTACCACTACCGACGCACTCGCTTCGTGCCTTCGCCTTCCCTCAGGCCTACGTGTGGCGCCCTCGCTAGATTCTCGCCATGTTTATCCGATACAGAAACAAACAGATCACCACAGCCAGCAATTAATGTAAGTACATCAAAATCATTCCGCTCAATATCAATTCAAATCAGTCCTATCATGCCAGAGTCAAATCAATCAAAATCCTAAAGCTGCAAGCCCAAAGATTTAAAGTCCTAAGTCCACTAAACCAGAAGATCCGACAAACAGGGCTCTGATACCATAATTGTAACGACCCCCTAATACGTCATACGCGATGCTCGTCTAATTAGCGGAAGCATATGTAGCATTCTGAATGTTTATTCCCTATGTGGGAACGTCAGGATCGCTATCGGTTGAGCGTGAACCCAAATAGATTCTCCGTTATCCATTCGATTCGCTCAACCCCGATTCACACGCAGCCTAACTAAATACACATACATATATCATCAATAATAACTCGAATGAAATCTAAAGCGATATACATGTCTCATTATACATTCATACACATTTCAATTCAAATCCATAAGTTTATTTACTGTAAGTTCTACCGAAAATCCAGAGTTTCCTGTAATTTGGTCATATCCCAAGTACGTAATCACCGCTTAAAACGTAACAACCACCCAACAACAAAGAAGAAACATACTAATATAAATCCATACACGTAACATTAATTCATCGCTAGCCATACATACATGCTCAAACGTCATATATACATTCAGCCTAGTCCATACATAAGTTACAAGAAACAAAATCTGATAATTAATAGTGTCATCAAAGTATATGTACAAACGATTCAAGCCTAAGCTAAATAATCCTCCGTCTATCCTCAAGTCAAACCGGTATCGCCTGGCTCTCGCCTCGTCCCTGTTCATCTGAGTACACAACCTAATGAGATATGAATCCTAGTAGAATAATTTAAAATTCAAATATCATTCAAAAACTAGTTGAATACTCAATGGTGTGAACACCAAATCGTCTTCCCAAATCACCAAAACAAGTGGAATACCTTATCTTTAAAATCGTTTAAACACATGGAAATTGCGGCAATATATCACAATCAGAAATCCATTTCTTTTAAAATCACCATAAAAATCAAATGAAATCTCATGCCTGTGTATCTCAATCCACGTTGGTTACAAATCCATCAGAATCGAATCTAAATCATCTTCTAATTGCACGTAGTCTAGAGAGAATACTTCTCTTATCGTTGGGTGTGATCCGTAACACCAATCACCCGAATCAAGCCTATATTGTGAGTGTGATCCGTAACACCAATCACTCACTCAAGGACCGGTGAGAATCAACATCTAGGCGCCCCTAGCATGTGCACATACGCCAATTCTCATCCTCATACGCCTATTCGAACTCACATGCACTCTGGCCGGCTATTCCTCGGGGTTCTAGGGTATCACGCCTAAATCACAACGCTTCCCGTGTAGGTTATCCACCCTTATACTCCCTAAACCTTTCTTAGGGTCGTCCTGGTTTAACGCGCAACCCCTAACTCAAGACAAAGCAAATCGATAAAAATAGTTTCGCTTAAAAGCTTCTGACGAGGAATACTTAACTACCGTCCCATACCGCTATCAAGTACCCAACCCTAAGTAAATCCGTCCTAAAGGCATCTAAACTCGATAAACAAGGTGTCTAACATGCAATTAGGGTTTTCAAAGACACAGCATGCAATTTTATCCCATCGAAGCAAAGACGCAAATCCATACAAGTCGCCTAAATCGCTTAGGTATTCACTAAATCAATTCTAGGGTTCGAGAAGTGTAAATTATCCTACCTGGTCTCCTGGCCGCTTCAATTCAAGTCGACTCGCGAAATCTCGCCGAGCCCAATTAATTCCTGGACATGAAATTGAATATTTAGATTCGCCACGTCATCCAATTTTCAATCCTAAACCCGTTATACGATTACCTAGGTTAATTAATTGCCTAATTACGTTCGTGACCATTTCATCATATAACATTAGTTTTTGGGAAAACGAACCTTACCATCGTGTTCGGATTATGGAATTCTATGTCGGTGATCTCGGTTTCTCGGGATGCACGTCCGAAACTCGACGGCGACACGGCGCCGCGGTGGCGGCGCGCACGGCGGTGAGGTGCGGTTTGTCTCGAAAATCACACCACGGTGAAGCCCGTAAGCTCAGGAGTCCGAATACGGTGGTCGTACGGCGGTTCACGGCCGTTTGGACGGTGTTTTCCGGCCACGAAGAGTCTCGCACGGCAGACGGCGTTTTGCCTCGATCCGAACGCGTCGGCCTCCTTCGGCGGCGTCGAGCTCTGGAGGCGGTGGCGGCTTCGGGCTACGGTGGTGGGGCGGTGAGGGTCCACGGCGTCGACGATGGCGGATCGGGTGGGAAGCCGCGCGATGGAGAAAGCAGCATTTTTCGGCGTCTCGTGGCCGTTGGTGGCGGTGGTTGGTTCTTTGGTGGTTGTGGCGATGAGTGTCGGTTGGTACCCTTGGTGGCGGCCCACGGTGGCTGTGGTGGCCGTTCACGGTGGAGGAAGGTGGAGAGAGAAAAGAGAGAAGAGAGAGAGAGTGTGGTGAGGAGAGAGAGTGAAATGAGAGAAGTGGTGGGCTTTCGCGTAATTTAAAGCCTCCAGGGGCGATCCCGACTTTTCCCAGGCCACCCGGGGATCTTTTAGGGTGTCGGCATCCTTCCAAACATTGGCACGCATTTCCATGCGAAAGTCTTGGCCTCCGTCAACGCAAGTGACGCACGAAACTCCTTCCGTCAGTTTCTGATCGCCGGATTACATTTCTTTCTGTTTGATCGCGTTTCTGGCTTCAAACGACCTTCTGTGTCAAGTCATTATCCTCAAAATACGTGTCAGGCTTCGTTTGATTGGGATTAGGGTTAAAAATTAAGTTTTATCTTTTAAAATTCTTTAAAAACTCTTTCGAATCTTTCCCGTTGTTACATTTCCTCATTCTTCAACGCACGTCTTCTCCTCCCATCATTTCTAACACTTATTTGCTCTCACTCTCAGCCTTTACAAAAATCATTTTAAAAATCTCAAATAAGATCAAAAGTCTCTCCCTTATTTTGAAACCTTCTTTCAAAACTTCTAAAACTCTTCTCTTCTCATTCTTTCTGATCCACTCTCACTCTCATTGAATATCAAAAATGGCATCGAAGGCAATAATCAAATGAAAGAGCTCTGAATCTTCGATGGCCCTAGGGTTAAAGAGGGAAAAGATTGGTAAACTAAAAATGTTTGATGGCAATGAACCAAAACTTAAGTTCTCCGAGGACTTCCAACATTGAAATATCTGTCCACCTCATTAGGTAAACTTTAAATTTTTTCTCTCCGAAGGTCTCACCTATATTGAAAATGCTGAAAAATATAAGGTGGAAAAATTATTTGGAACTCAAGGAATTAGCTTACCCTATTTTGGTGAAAGAGTTTTTCACAAATTTGTCATTTGATGATTCAAATGAACTAATAAGTCGTTCTCTCCCAAGAGGCCATAGGGTTGTTCTATACACTAAATACCTGAGTTTCTTGATTAATTGTCTAATCATGCTGAAGTAATTTTTAAAGGATACTCACATGCGTCTATATTAGTAGAACTCACAGGGTTAGAGATAGACACTATAGATATCAATAACCTGGACCTCAACCATAGAATTCTCCATGACAGTTTAAACTAACTTATTATGCCTAAGGCAAGAAAATCTAATAATGCCAGTTGTTTGGAGGTATTTTTCATGTGGTGTACCCATAGAGGACTTAAAATAAATCTCCCATACATCATCCTGAACCACATGAAATTTGTCATTCAAAGGGAAGAGGTTGATTTGCCATATAGAATGGTGATCACGCTCATCGTTAACCATGTAAGCGTTGAATTTACCAATTTAGAAGGGGAAAGAGCATTAGCTCAGGGACGATATGATGGTAGGCTTATTCAGAATATGCATTTTAGAGAAGTCAAATGGGAATGGATAAAAATAGTAAAGGGAGAATAAGAGGGCATATCCGAGCTAGAAAGGTTAAAAAAATTGAAACGAAAAATAGTGGTTGTATCAAGAGTGAAGGGGCAAAAGAAGATATCAAAAGCCTCAATTAGAAAGTCTACTCGTTTGGCGTATGCTAAAGGAAAATGGAAGGTAAAAGCCACTAAAGTAGCAGCTCTAATTCCTATCTATGAAGAGGATAACTCTATAGGATATTCAGACAAGGAGTCTTAACATAATCCTTCTTTACCTGAGCATCACATCTCTATTGAGTACTCTTTTGAGAAAGACTCTTCTGAAGGTAAAGAAGCTGAAGTCAAAAGTCTGGCTATAGAGCCTATATTTATTCCATCTCCCCAAAAGTATGAGCCTTAACCAAATGATCCATCAGTCCAGCTTACCTCTCCAACTCAGCCTCAACCTCAATTCTTGTATTGTAATTCAAAGGGGAAATGGTGTTTCAAGTGGTAGACGGGTGAGTAACACATAAGAACTTTCCCTTGGGAGGGGAATAAAAACTGGAAACGACTGTTAATACCCCGTAGGCTGAGGAGCAAAAGGAGGAATCTGCCTGAGGAGGAGCTCGCATCTGATTAGCTAGTTTATGAGGAAATAAATTACCAAGGCGATGATCAGTAGCTAGTTCAAGAGGAAGATCAGCCACACTGGGACTAAGACACAGCTCAGACTCTTACGAGAGGTAGCAATGGGGAAGTTTTTGCAATGGGCGAAAGCCTGACAGAGCAATGCCAGTGCCTTATTTTTCATGAATGAAATTGATTTTCTAAAAAAAAAAAAAGTTTCTAAAGAGTGAATTATACTTCTTTTCTATAAGAGATGTCAAAATTACATTTATTTTCCCTTTTTTTTGAAAACCTATACTCTTCTCCTCTGGAAGATTAAAAATGTTAGCCAAATAATGAACCAAGAAGGAGGGGTTAAATTGGTTCCTCTAAAAATTTCTTTTTCAAAAATCTTTAGGTGTATGTTTCTGTATTAATAATCTCTTGAATGAACCAAGTCCACACCCTTTTAATCTAGAAGTTTGAAACAAAACTTAGGTTAATGATAATAAGGATAAGGAAGAGAAAAATCACACACAAGATTTATAGAGGTTCAGGCTCAAGAATACTCTTGATCCTACGTCCTCTCCCCAAGCACACAACAAGGGCATTTCACTAAAAGGGTAAATAACAAAAATACACATGGGAAACCTTCACGTTTGGATTCTTTGCTTGGAACTTGCTTGGCACTTTTAGCAGCAGTTTTTTCCACTGCTAAAATTTCTTGTAACAAAAACTATTGCTATTATAACTTTTTTTAAATTAATTATTTAAACAAAAGTTAAAACAGCAGTAATATTCGTTGCAATAATATTAAAACACACTTTAGCAGTGGAAAAAACTACCGCTAAAGGTACCAAGCAGAGAGTGCTAAGCAGAAGATCCAAAATCGAAACCTTTATACACCTGGGCTCAGCATACACTAGCTTTTATGCCACTTGGCAACCCAAAGAAGGCTCAGCACACCTACTTTTACTCCACCTAGTATTTTTCTAACACACACCTCACTAATTCCTACTGATTTAAGCTAACATCCACCTCACTAATTCCTCCTTCTAGATTCTCAACTAGATTCTTAGACAGAAGAAATATTTGAGGATTTTGAATTTTGAGTACAATAAGAATTAAATATGAACTAACTCACTGAGAGCAATTAAAACTTTTTAGCACAAAATGGTAATAGTATTTCAGAGTATGATTTTAATCAGCTTGAGCTTAATGCAATAACTCTCTCACTTTAATGCTCTTCTACCTTCTCTATTTAAAGCTCCTTTAAGATAACTATTGTGGCCTTCATTTAATGCAGCAATAAATGTCATGAAGCGTGCTATCCATGGAGCCTCTACTTGATCAGAGTTGACTTTACATGAATCTTGAGACATCTGAGGTTAATGATGGTAGTCAGGAGGCTAACTGTTGTTTTGTAACTGTTAGGCTCATATTTTTTTAGAAGTAGGATGCCTGGCTATCTAGAGTTTTTCTTAAGATATGCACCTTTCTATATTTGTTCTTGAATTTTTGCTGCACACCACCTTAACTCCTTCATTTTTTTGGCTCTACTACACTATTGCAGCTTCTGACATTAGCTTACTGTCATTTTCTTTGCCCTATTGTACTATTGTAGTCTTTTGCTTCTTTTTTGATACCTACTATAACCTATCTTTTTGCAACTGCTTAATTTTTTCTATTTTAAGGAAACTTGTTGTAGTATCTTTCCATTTCCCCACTCAACTATTTAAAATTTTAGTGGCTATTTTTCTTTTTATCTGATGGATACAAAATTCAATTTTAGGCAGGCCTTATTTGCATCTTATAAAGGTATTGGACCTTTTTTTTAAAAAAAAAAAATTGAACTGAAAAGTATTGGACTGTTTAACAAAGTATTAACCAAAGGAAAATTGGGTTGTTTGATAAAATATTGACCAGTAAAAATATTGGGCTATTTGATAAAGTATGAACCAGACAAAAATTAGGCTTTTTGATAACTTATGAATATGCCATTTTATATTTTCCAATAATTCTAAAAACTAGAATATTAAAAATATTCTTATTTGTTGAAAAATTAATAAAAATAATTAATTTAAAACATATTCCAACATTCTCTCCCTTTTTGATAATGAAAAAATTATTTTAGAATTGAATTGTGATTAAGCTCCCCCATAATATGAGCTCCCCTTCAATAGATACATGGATTGGAAATTTGTAAAAAATGCTCCAGCAACAAACTCATTAGGCAATTAAAACTTCCACGGAAGGTATTAAAATGTTAAACAAGTAGCATAATAAAATTTTCATAGTCATCGGCAAGTCCAAAGTCTAAAGACCAAAATTAAATATCAATACGTTCTCCCCCTTTGACATTATCAAAAAGAATTACCCTACTTGTAATCGGATAAGCAACATGATCCAATATTAAAGCATGCATATTAATCAAGGCAATGAATAGAGAGAAAGCCAATATCAATAAGAAATATAAGCAAACATATTAAAAAAAAGTCCAAAAGCAATAGGAGAATAAAACAAGTCTAACGAAACAACGAAAATTATCCAAAGTTTATCAAACACCAATCAAACTAATAAGGAGATACATGGGAATGGTTGGTGACATCCGGTAGGATTCCCCGATGAATTCCCTGCAACACAAAGATAAGAGCTGATTGATGGGTTGGAGGAGGAGAGGACGGCGGAATAGGAGATGGTTCTGAGATGTGCTAAGTGGATTGTAATGAAGTGGTCTGACTTAGGTTAGTGGTTCACACCATCAACCTCTGTCCAAGGATGGAACCACCTCTGTCTCCTACTTCCTTCTGTTATTATTACTACTTCAAAATGATGTTAATTCCAAGTCTAACGTTAGAAGAGTGTAATAAATATGACTGTGATTATGGGGTTGTGTTTGTGAATCAAGTGAGAGAAAAATTGAAGAAGAAGACAAGGAGTATGTGAGGAAAATACAAGAGGAAGGAAGTGAGCATTTGGGTGTCCTTAAAGATAGGTCATAGAGAGTTCTTATGAAGGGGGAGTTGGTGTCATTTATCCTTACTAGTTTGTGTAGGTTTCCTTTGTATGACACTAGCTTTGGTTTGGAAAAACTTACATGGACTAGTTCGTCTTCCTTGATATTTAAGAATCTGGTTATGTTTATTGATACCATGACAAGTGGTGGCATTGAAGCTTATGTTAGCTTCAAGGTGGAAGACATGGCCAAGTTTGAAGTTGATAAAGAAGTGCTTAATTGCATTACATTTGTTAATTAATTACTAAATCAGGAGGGACTTATTATATTTGATGGTTAATTTGTCTGTGAAGTAGTGCAAGTTCAAGGAAAAAAAGGTCATTTTTTAATGTTGTGTTCACTGTGTTTCAAATTATTAATATCATTTCTGTTTTAACTAAAATTGTTTATAGAAGGCCTTAATCAAGTAATTATTGTTTATTTTATAAACAGTAAGTATTTGCATATTTTGGATTTAAGATCCATGTCATGCAACATTTTTATAACTATGTGTATATATATATATATATATATATAAAATAAGCAGTTGATGATTTCCTCAATGGTTATCAGCGCCTAAGGAAACTGGCACTACACTTATTCAAAATTCAATAGAAACAAAGTAGCAATGAGAAGGTCATTGAGGGCAAAAATGCATATGGAAATGGTGTATATAAGGTTGTCTGATGAAGATAGATATTAATGGATTTGATTGGGAGAATGAGGTTGAGGATGTGTGTAACGATCTTGAAAATTTTAAAGAGATAGAATAATATGAACTAGAGAAGGAATCAAATCCTTTCTGTCCAAGATTGAAAGTTTCGATGGAAGAGAAGAGACCCTAGTGCAAACCATGGAGATCTTTGTTAATTTTCAAACTCCTTGGAAAGATAATAGGTATAGGTTTATTACATAATGGATTAAAGAGAATGTAAAATCTAAAAGGGAGAAGGAGCGTTATTGATTTAGAGAATGATTATTTTATTATTCAGTTTAGTGAACATAGAGATTATGATTTTGCGTTAGATGAGGGCCCCTAGGTGATTATGGAGCATTATTTGGTTGTTCAAAAAAGGCGTTCAGACTTTGACCCCTTAGATGATAAATTCAAAAGGATTTTTATGTGGTAAGAATACCAAATCTACCTATTGAATATTACAATATAAAGTTTCTATGGATATTGAGCAATTTGATTGGTAAGATTAGGAAAATTAATGCGAACACTATGAATCTAATTGAGGATTAAATGAGGGTTGACATAGCATGGTTTGCACGTTTGTGCATCGAGGTGGACCTAAGGAAGAGACTGCTGTCAAAGTTTAGATCTGGTAAAAGAATCTTTAGTGTGGAGTATGACGAACTAGGTTTAATCTGCTTCAAATGCAAAAAATATGAACATAGAAAGACATAATGTGGGATAGGTGGGAGGAATAGTGATGGTAAGAGTGATGAGAAGGGAGCATTATTTTAAGGTGGAAACAAATGATAAAAAAATATAGGAATAGAAGTGATGGAGTAAGGATTGTTGTGGGAGAAGAGCCATTTGGCCCTCAGATATTATTGCAGAAGAAAATAAGGAGGCCTTATGTAGGGCAGAGAGGGAAGGAAGCTAGTAGTCAGCAAGAAGCAAATAATGATCACTCAATATTTATAGTCTTTTATGGTCAAGAGGTTATGGAAATGTAAGTGGATGCTAACAAGGAAGGTCAATAAGCTGATCGGCAAAAGAAGAATAGGTCTAATGTGGTTGATCAACTAAATGTTGGCAGCAGCAGTAGAGTTAAAAAAAATAAAGGAAAGACATATCGTCTAGCAGAAAATGGATAGGCCTATTCTCTTGGTCCTGAATCAAAATAAGCAATGTCCTAAAAGAACTATATGGAGTAAATAAAAGGGTAGGCAATGATGTGGAGGAAAAAAAGAATAGAGGAAAGGAAGTAAATGATGACTGTAGGAGTATGGGGAAAGACAATAATTCCTCAGAAAGATCCCCTAGGTGATATGGTGGTATGGAGTATAAAATGTAACATGGGAGGAATGGACCAAGTTACAGACAGCATATCCAAACGTCAACCTTGAGGACAAGGTCATTTTTGAAGACTGAGGCATTGATACAAACCATGCATACAACGAAGAAGAAGTACGTAAAGAAGAAGAAGAAGGAGAGGAAGACAGAATGAGCCGAGGTAAATGGATCAAGAAGCCACCGGAATGGGCTAAACACTACTGCATGAAGATGGACAGTGGCCCAGGAGACAGTAAGGGAACCAATGGTCAGGAAAGCAAGACGCACAAGACCGTTCGTGAGCATGCAACGTGGCATAGTGAGGTGTCCAGAGTCTAGAACACCGTACGAGTTAATTACGGAAGGATGCGCAGGCAGAGAGCTTAAAATAGTGGAAGGATGAAAAGCATGATCATGGAAGAATATTGAGAGTGAATTGGAGTTAGCTTCTGACTCAAAAGGAAGAATTTGTTTTCTGTTTTTCTTAGTTTCTGTTATTCTGTTTGATTCAGCAACATTCATCTTCTTTTTGGCTTAGTGTGTGTGTACCTAGTATACTGTTATAATTCAGTGCATTATTTCAGTAGCTTAACATGCAAATTCTTTTTCCATAACATGGCATCAGGTAGGGTGATCCCATTTCACCCTACATGTTTGTTATTTGCATTGAGAGGCTTGGTCAGGGAATCAGTTGGGCAGTTGGTAAGAAAATTTGGAAATCAATTAAGCTAATTATGGGAGGACCTTCCTTATCCCACCTTTTTTCTTTTTGGTAGATGACTGAATCCTTATGGCTGAAGCATCCGTAGATCAGGTTGAAGTGATGCAGAGATGCCAAGTGGTTTTTTTAGTGTTAGTGGGCAAAAGATTAGCAAGGAGAAGACTAAGCTTTTCTATACTAAAAATTTTTTGTGTACTAAAGCTCTGAAGTTAAGTCATGCTCTGGGAGTGGGATCGAAGTTTGACTAAGGAAAATATTTGGGAATCCAATTGAACCATTCAAGGGTTAAAAATGATAATTATAAGGATTTATTGGAGAAAGTTACGTAAAGGCTGTCTGTGGAAAGATGAAGCTTTCTTGCTAGTAGGGAGGATTATTTTGACTAAAGCTATAGTGGAATCCATTCCATTGTATGCCATGAAATCCTCTTATCTTCCCAAAGATGTTTGTAAGGAAATTGAGAAAAGAAATAGAATTTTCATTTTGGTTGAATTATGAAAATAGGAAACCCACTACAAGAAAAACGTGAATTGGTGACAGACGTTTGTGATGGATATAATTTTCGTTACAAATCCCAAATTTGTCATAGATTTGTGACAAATGATTAAGAAAAAAAGAAAGTCTCTGGATATTTTATTTATGATGGAAAATCCGTCACAAATTTGAGACGAAATTTTTTTCCATCGCTAATCTATTGCAGATTTGTAATGAAATCTTCATCCATTACAAATATGTCACCAATTTGAGACAGATTTTCATTCTGTCTTGAATCCATTGCAAATTTGTGTTAGGCCTTTCTTTCGTTGCAAATTTTGTGATGGATTTTTAGATCATTTTAAATCCGTCGCAAATTAATGAGAGATTCTTATCCTGTCTTTTTTTTTTTTTTTTGCCAAAATTTATCCTATCTTCATTCCATCTCAAATCTTAGAAATATTTTTTTTAATCTAAAATATGTCACAAACCCAAGATAGAATTTTTTTTCATTTGTAATCTGTCACAAATCTTACCATTTATGGAAAAAGAGAATAATAAAAAAATTTCTTATTTTGAAAGGTTTTTTTAAAAATATAAATTAAAAAATTTCAAAAATAACTTTACCATGGATTACTGCTCATTTGGAATTACTTCTAAAATTCATTTATGTTCAAATATTTTTTTAAATGGCATTTTATGAAAATTTTTATGTTAGATAAATAATTTGTGTTTGGCTAATTTGTATAAAAAAAATTTTTTTTGTTAAATTATCAAAAAGAGCATGTTTACATTTAGTTTGATATTAATGTTATTTTAATAGATAAATGGTTATAAATATTTATTATTATTAATTTTTATTAAGTTATTGTTATTAATTAAAAAATATAAAGAATGAGATCAGAAGAAATATTTTAAAAAATAAAAATACATATAAATGCTCTATACTCTCATTTATATGTCTCAAAACAATATATATAATTACTCCTAAAATGAAGAAGTACCACCTTTTGGCCAAAAATAGAAGTTCCGAATTTTACCTTTTACTCTCAAATCAAACAACTATTTGTGCTACCAGTTAAAAGTAATTTTGATGGTTTGCCAAACATCCTATTAAAATTTTCGAAAATAAGTGCTTTGAAAAGTAATCTAAAATTTCTTTTCTGGTAGAGGCACTCCAAAATAGCCTCTTATTATAATTTTTAGTGAAAAAGTAAGTATTTTAATTTGATATTTTTCTTAATTTGTTTTTGTAATTTATTCCTTTTGATTGTTCGATCTTTAATTTCAAATTATCATTATTCCACTATCTCTGATCAAATGAATTAGAAGATGTTTATATGAATACTGTATTTTATTTGTACCTTTTATTAAATAAATTAATTAAAGAATAATTGAAAGAAATGACAAAAGAAAAACTTTATTATTTTTTATTTTTTATTAAAAAGAGAAAAAGAAAATAAAAAATAAATTTTTTTAAATTTTTTTATATATCTTAAAATTTTTCTTCTTATCTTCATAAGTTAAAAACATTACAAGATATAAAATAAAAATATAAAAATATAAAAATAATTTTTAACATGGTTCATTATAATTTTTAATTAAAAAGTGGGTATTTTTAATTTATTATTTTCTTACATAGCAAGGGTATTTTATTATATAGGTAATCACCAAAGTTTACAACTTAGAAACCTTTACCTATGGGAACAACATACACTGCATTTATGCCTGTATCCACTAAACAACCTAAAGAAGGATAAGCATACTTGTTTTTACTCTCCTAAAGAAGCTTTCAATAAATAACTCCAGAAACCCCCCTAAAACAAGCTTAAACCAGCAACTAACTGATTTAAAAACACCTATTAAATATCTTACCTAACTATACTAGGTTCTCACTAGACACCTAGGCAGAAGTACAAAGAGACGAAGAGAAATTTATGACTCAAATCGTAATTTAGCAACAACAATCTCATTCAGATTAAATGAATACTTCAGAACAATCAATAAAATATCGAGAATGTAGGTGAATACTCAGATTTTTTTTGTTTTTAGATTGTTTGACTTTGAAGACAATGCACTAGCATTATTTAAGAATTCAAATTCTAACATTGGGGCTTGCAATTAATGCTGAAAAAATAGTTGTTAGAGACTTTCTAAACAAGATAATAAATGTTGGATGCTTCTCTTGACATTCTTGAGACAATTTGGAATTATTCAATAAAATAGCCACCAATGCAGAATATTAGTCACCTGTACAAGTTCTGGTGGATGGGAAGCTAAAGATTTTTCCCATTGGACCCTTAAAATGTGGAGCTTTTTGATGTCCTTTTACCTTGGGAGGAATGAAAACACCTCAGCATGCAAAGTATAGTAGGCTTTCATTCCTTGAGCTATAAAAATGTACAATAGGGGTTAAGTCTTTAGATTTTCATTTTGGTGTATTCTACACTTGTATTGGGCACCTAACATTCCTTACTTTTTGCCAAAATTATGCAATGTAATTTAAATGTTTTTAGAAGGTGGGAGACTTTGTTTTGCCAAAAAGATGTTGTAATTTTGAGTTCTTAGGCTGATAAAACATATTGGGTTGGACCAAAAAGTATGGGAAGAAAAGCATTGGGCTTTTGGACTAATTAAATATGTTTAGGCCATACTTTTAAAATAATCGAATATTGTTTTGCTTTCAAGAATTTAATAGCTCAAGAAGCCTTTTTTCTTTTGACAATTAGAATAGTCCAACCAAAATTAAATTTCAATTCTTGATTAAATTTAGAAATTATTTTCATTATAAAAAACATAATATTGTTAAGTAAAAAATCCCAACAGATTCCTTTTCAAATATTGCTAGAGAATGTTTTCAACATAATGGTTTTATTCTTCTACAAGAGTTTTTGTGTTATAGATATGACATAGATAGGAGTAGAACTTTCACTCTCTTCAATTATCAAGCTTGTTCTTTATCAAGTAAACCAAGTTAATGCAGAAAAAAGAGAATATATATAGATATATATATATAAAAGAAAACAAAGCTCATTAGTTCATATTCACCCATTTTAAAACAAAAGGTGCTTTTTGAATATATACTTCTAACTTTTTTTATCTTTGTTCTTTCAAAAATGCAGTGGAAAAAATATATAATTAAAAGTGAAAATTAATTTTACTATCAAACATTTGCAACTATTGTCAAACATCCAGAGTTCATAAGGTGCTTTCTCAAGAATAGGTATAATTAGGCTCTTATTTTTTATATAACATGTTGTATTTCCAGCTTCTATGTAGAGATTAATAGGTAGATTATTTTCACATAGCAAGTTTTTGGCCATTTCAAATAAGGTGCGATTTTCCTTTTGGCAACTCTATTTTTTTGAGAAGTCCTAAGAGATGAGAAGTTATGTTCTATTATGATATCTTTACAATAGTTTTCAAAGACTTTATTTTCAAACTCCTTACCATGATCACTATGTATGCAACTAATATGGTATCCTTTTTCATTTTGAACTTTATGAAAAAAATGCTTTAAAGTTCTCAAAATAGTTATTTTTATGAGCTAGGAAATATAAAGTAAACCTAGAAAAGTCATCTATAATTACCAATCCATAGGATTTTCCTCTTAGACTCTAGGTCCTAATAGGTCCAAATAAATCCATGTGAATTAGTTATAGTGGTCATTTAGTGGATTATAATTTTTATGTTGAAAGGAGGACCTCACTTGTTTACCCTTTTGACATGCTTCACATATATGTTCCTTCTCATACTTTCCTTGTGGTAGTCCAATGACAAGTTCCCTTTTACTTAAGTGACTTATGATATGCATACTAGTATGTCCTAGTTTCTTATGCCATAGCCAGCTTTGATTGTAACACACCCAATCCTATTGTTTCTTTTAGTTAATTAAATAATATAATATAATATAATATAATATAGAATTGGTGAGTTACTACCACTTTTACCTGAGTAAATTTTTAACTTCTACCAAGTTAAATAATTAACTGCTACTAGTTTGGTTTTCTTCACTTGGGATACTCACATGTAATATTGAAGCATATATGATTATTTAAAACAATTGAAATAAAATATATATAGATAAACACATACACTCACATACATATTCCACTTATAATATTTATAAGTGTTACTCATTAGATATATATCTATGGATATGAGAGTGTGTCAAATAGGGTAAGGAGATAATAAGCCTGTCACTTATACCTATTTAACAAAAGACCGCTAGTGGTTTCCTAGCTCACATATCCTAATATATATATACCCTTATCCTATCCACCCAAAATGATTCTCTTGATCCTTTAAAAAATATTAATAAGCATTCAGGGTATTAGGCATGTCAAAATCTCACTCTACAACCTTAAAAAATTCATCTAGTCAGGGTGCAGAGGGAACTTCTAATACAAGAATAATCCAAAATTCCTTCACAACTGGGAAATATCCTAAGAATGGTATCTCTACTATCTCTACCAAAACCTGGTATCTAGGCATCTGATACAAACCAACATTTTATATTAGAAATAAATCTCAATAACAATAACAACCTATTTTAAAAACTTCTGATCTATACCATCATACTCATACGAAAAATACTACATTCTTCTTATCAACAAATAAAACATTATGCCTATTAGGATACAATGCATGAATTATACGGTTATGATTCACATCTTATACTCATACTTATGCAATCATTTTATATCCATCACATAGGATATACATATATCATCAGATTATATCACATATCCACCACACAAGATATACATCACATTATAATGGTAACAAGGCATCACATAGAAACAAGAGCATAAACAATGAAATTAGAGCATATTCTCATGGCCAATGCGAAATCATAATCATCACAAGATCATACTAAGAGAAATCAAGAGAGTCATTAAGCGAACAACTCCTCATATATAATCCTCACTATCATGTGAGTTTCTTATAGTTTGTGACTACCCGAAATTCTTAGTTGTAATCTTGTTGTAATCCAACAATCCTTAACTGTAATTCATGTACATGTTGAAACGTTCTCCAGTGGATCCAAGTACATTCATCCACAACACCCCCACAAGGGTCACTGTCCACCTCTTGACAGATCATCCCCTACCTCCAAGAATCACAGGGTCCCTGCCCACCTCTCTGGCAGATCCTTCCCCATATATCCAGGATTACTGTTCTCAACAGATCATTTTTCCAAAATACTATTCAAAAGTCTATAGACTATAGTGATTTGGCTCATGTCATGATTATGTATAATTTTAAGTATGTGAATTGTAACACCCTAATCTTATAGCTTTTCTTGAAAATAATTTTCTTAATAAATAAAATTATTTATTTCCATTCCATATTTGATTAGGCTTGGGATTCATTACTCAGGTATATCATTTAAAACACTACACAGCAGAAGATTGAATAAATAAAATATTATTTATACAATAACGCAATAGAAATTTAAATTTTGTTCATATATATTTATGTTTCTTATATATAAGGTTTTTATTCATATATATAGGGTAAGGAGGAAATAACCCTGCCACTCAAACCCTTGTTAATATTTTACTAATACCATTCATAACTTTTATACACTGTCAGAACCCATCTTCCTTGCACCTCTAGTAATAGTTTATACCTGGTTATCTAATACATACCTGGATAATTATGATAAATAAATTCTCAGTATTTAGAAAATTCTTTTTCTTTTAAAAACTCTGGTATGTACCACTGTAATGATACGAAAAATAGTTCTACATTCTTTCATTTTTAATCATTATTTAAATCTTATTAGGTTGTGCATATAAATTTCAGAAGTATGGCATGTACATATGAATGTATAATGTGACAGTTTACCTTAAAAGTCATTAGTCAAGGCATCTCAGTATTATGCTTTTAAAATATATCCAGTTATAAATACATTTCTAGTCAAAATAGAGAAAACATATTTATCATTCATAAGGAAAACATTGCTAGTCATAAGGAAAACAATTATCAGTCATTGGCTAAAAGCCACAGTCAATGAAAGAGGAACTTAAGAGTATCGAGAAAGCCACCCAATGGACTACTCCATGTACCCCTATGTAAATGAGTAAGATAATTTTATTTCCAGTTTTAGTTATGTGACATTTCTGCCACTGGTACTAACTGAGGCATCCCTCAGTGGATCCAAGTACCTATTCCAATCAATGGTCACTATCATAAAGACATATCATTCCCCAGTCGGTGATCAATGTCATAGACAGATCATTTTCCATTTGAAGGGATTTCTCCCAATAGCTAGTCAAAATTAAACTTATGGGATCACCATTTTCTCTCTGCTTTTGGGCGGATCATGGTGATATGAAATCACCACTATTTTTCTAGTGGATCATATTCCTAGTATGTTATTTCCTATATATAAACTAGGATGATTAGACATGTACCCATGATTATGCTAAATTCTAAGTAAATGTCCCCTTTTTAACTAGTCATTCTAGGTTACACTAACTTAGAATTTGCAATCATTACTATATTATCACACTTTAGTGGAATACTCAATTGCCATCCCATGCCAAAAATTGGTCATTCGATTATAAGCCTATCTATCCTAGAACATACATGAGAAATACTTCCTTTAAGTTCTCTTTCTTTCTAATCTAAGTTTTCCTTTCCATTTTATGTTTTCCCAATTCACTATATGTTTCCATTTTGTTCTTTTCATTTATAATTTCTTTTCTTTTTATACAATCTTTCATGATACTATGCCTTTATTAAATCATACCCTTATGTGTCTACTATTCCATTTATAGCTAAATTTTAAGGATATAGAAGACTATACATTTCCTTTAGGAAAATTATAACATACATTGCTTATTTTCATGCCTTCACTATCCACTTTTCTTTCCTTGAAATTGGCTAACATGAAGTTTATAATATTTTCCTTTTGTAATTTCATTGCTAAAAATTAACTTATTTCAAGGGAAAGTGAGTGGAAGGGTCTCGGCAAAAAGGGGAAAGTAAGGAAGAAATGAGACTTTCATGTTATATCTTCCCTCTTTCTCATCCTTTATATCATATAGATACAATTACATCACTTTTTCTTCCATTTCTATATAATTTCCATTCAATTATTATTACACTTAAGGGCTTTTGGTGAACTTTACATTCCTTCTTTCACCATTTCCATTTCATTCTCCATTCATTCTATCTACGTATACATATAGGCACTTCTTTTCTCACAATAGGCATGCATGAATACATAGATATATTTTTCTCTTTTGTTGGCATACAAGTTAAAAATGAGGACTTCATGATTATAATGAATCATTCATCAAGGAAACCATTTATTTTATCATTTTCTCCTTCTCCTTTGCCTTAACCAAAACCATGATGCATAGATAACTAAAATTTACACAAATCCCTCTTTATGCTCTCAGCTAAAGTACCAAGAGGAGGCAAATGAAAGAGTTTCTTTACAACATCATTTCCTTCCCTCTCTTATACTTGTGACTGAAATACTAACATAGCATATAGGCAAAAATTAAACAAATTTTCCTTCACCAAGTCATCACATGCTTTTAGCCAAAAGCAAAAGAAAAGGGAAACAAAGTGCTTTCACTCCAATCTTTTCCTCTATCTCATTTTCATCAATAAACAATAATAGAAATACCATTCTTCCAGCATAATCATGACAACCCACACTTCACATAATTAAATCCAACAAGAGACTTTCATGGAAGTAGTAAACATAAAATCACAATATTATCATAAACCATTCAATCAACCATTTCAACACTCATAAACACATCTATACGACAAAATAAGCATAACCTAATAGGTTTTTATGCAAGTAAGAATGTAGAAAGAGAAAACTCAAATGCATGGCAGCCATGAAAATTTCTCTAAACACATGGAAAAACACCATAAACCATGAAATAAAGGGTATAAAATTGTCTAATTACCATAATTTGCCAATAAAAGTGCCCTTCCCTTATATTTTTCTTCATGTTAATTCCTTCTCCTTCTTCCTTCAAGCTCTCAGTTTCCTCCTCCTCTCCCTCACGTCAGTTTGCCTTTTCTTGGAGAAGGAAGAAGCCGTGCTTTATATTTAAGGGGGAAAATGACCATTTTGCCCTTAGTGGCAAAATGACCATTTTACCATTTAAATTTTCAACAAAAATCTTTGGGGTTAGTGGGAGGACATCCTTGGAATTTTACAAAATTTTTCTTGTCAAAGTGACCATTTTTTTTTTTTAGTAAAATTATCATTTTACCCTTAGTGGTAAAATTATCATTTTGCCCTTTACTTTCTTCCATAATTTCAAAAATTTCATGGGAATAACCTTGAGAGAATTTATCGTCATTTTTTCTAATTAAAATGATGATTTTGCCCTTGTGGTAAAATTACTATTTTATCCTTAGGTGAAATTACCATTTTACCCTTGGATAAAAATTATCTATTTTATCCTTGAATATTTTTCTAAAGTTATCATGACTTGCAGATATTTTTTAGTGTAATCATTGTGTTTTAAATATTTTGGGATGTCATGATTACGCGTCATAAATATACCAAGATATTTTCCAACATAATGATACACTTCATAAATGCGCTTTGATTTATGTGTCAAAGGATAAGGACATTTAGATATTTTCTGACATAATTATTACATGCCATGAATACACCTCAATTCACATGTGAAGTAATTATTAACTTTTAGACTTTAGTGAAACTTTTCTTCTATTCATTTTAATCCCTAAAATTTCTTTCAATTTGGTCCATCTTTTCTATAGAAAAACTTAGGGCTATCTAAATACAATTATTTAGGTATCAAATTATTATATTTAAGATTTAATAACATACCTGAGGATGTGAAAAGTGGATATTACATGAATCCTTTAATTGGCCATAGGGGAATTCACTAACTTAAAATTAATAACCACCACGGTGTTTTCAAAATCATGTAATTTAACCGTGGAATGCCCCAATTACTGTCCCATACCAACAATTGGTCACTCAATATGGGCTTATTTACCTCTATGCATACACTAGGAATATTTTCTCATTTCTCTTGTAGTTCTCATGCTCATTCCTTTTCAAATTCTCATATGTTTCTTAATCTTTTTCTTTTATTCTCAACCCTTTTGTTACCCATTATATGTTCTAGGTTTAAATCTCTTGTTTGAGTAAAGTTTTGGGCTTACTATGTTTCAAACTAGGTCATTAAGTTCATTTTTCCAAAACAGGGGCCTGCCAATAGACTTCCACCCTCTTGACAGTCGGTTTGCAACTCACTACCTCAAAATTTTCCAAACCCAAGGGCCACTAGTTGACTTCCCCAAGCTTGACTGTTGGCTGCTTTGTTCTTGGCAAATTTTTGAAAAATATGAGCACGACAATCGACTTTCACGGGCTGGCAGTCGACTGCTAGCACTTTGTATGTGTTTTTGGGCAACCAATGAGCACGACAGTCGACTGACAGGGTCTATAAATCGATTTCTATGTGATACTTTATTTTTTAAACTTGCGGTTGAACCAGTATTTTGCCTAAGAACTTGTTTATAAATCATTTTTTACCCTCATCAACTTAATATCAATCTACAAGCATCATTTATTACATAAAAATAGCCTAAACTACCTTTTACTCTCACTCAAATCTTGGATTAAACCTTATTTTCACCCAATAGGTAAAAAACCCATTTCCTATAATCTGATATCCACATGCATAAGTACATTCATGCAATTTAAAACATCCAATAACATTCAAAAACACTAAGAATGTACTTTTAATCTCTCTCTTACATTAAATAATAGCAAAATCATCATTTTCATTAATATGAACAGTAATTCAAAATTAGAGGGATTGCATTATTTTGCTACCTTATTTACTTGCTAGTGAATTGATTATTGTGTTAGATGCCTTCCTAAATACTTTTCTGGATTCAATTTTTGTTGAGAGTGGAGATTTGATCTTTTCTCCTTTACTTTCTCTCTCTACTCGATTCCCTTTTCTCTCTCTAAATTTTGAAATGCAAGGTGAGAAATAAAGCTTCTGGGACTTGGCCTTACTTATATATAGTTGTGGAATTGTCGATTCTAATCCCAATTCTGGATTATTCAGCTCAAAATGAAAATTTTCCTAGCCACATGCAAAATTACAATTTTTCCCTTGAACCATTGCTAGGCAAATTCAAAATTCTGATAGCTACAGTAAATCTTTTGGCTATAATTATGATTAGCTACCCTTGGAAATATGGAAAGGTTACATAGCTTCCTCTAATAAACCTTTTCTTTTCGCTTAAGTTCCCATTCTTTTCTTTTCAATTTAGTCCCTTCGTCTAATACAACTACATGCAATCTAATGCAACAAATACAAGCATTTAACTTATTTAAAATTAACAAAAATCTCTTAATAAATAGGAGGAGCGGATGTTACATTAATCACTTATAGAGGAAAGACATTTAAGTGATGTTTGTGAATTAACTTTTAATTGTAGAGTATAGTATAGATATTATTATGTCTCTTTCCTTCTATTAATATACTATCATCTTCTAAGCTATGTATTATGAATTTATATGCCATGAAGGTTACTTTATATCCTTTATTGCATAACTATCTAATACTTAATAAATTGTGCTTGAGATCTTCCACTAAGTATTCATAATCTATAGTTAAGAAAACTTGTGAATCCCAATTGTTCTTTCTTTATGGTTATCACGAAAGGTTAACAAGCCAAGGTTCATTGTGGGAATAGACAAGAAATTTCTAGCACTCCTAGTCATATGTCTGGAACAACTTGAATCAATGAACCAAGGTTCCTTTTCTCTTTTCTAAGAATCCTATATCGTAAGTAATATTTTCAAGTACCCAAGTTCTGTTGGGTCTTCAATGGGTTAATATTGGTTCCTAGAATAAAGGTTCCTTTTGAAACCCTTATCTATTTATTATTTTTAAGTCTTTGTTCTTGCATCTTTATGACGTATGACCTTTTTGCCTACATATATAGCATGTCCTTGTTATTACTAGTCTTGATATTATAGGTTTTGATATATAATTTTAGTCCTACTATTGCTTGAGCTTCCTTCCTATTTTCCAAGATATCCAATTCCAGTTTTATCTAGTGTATTCTTTTGAGCTCCTAGTAGTAGATTTAGGTTATTTCCTCCCTTAAAAAATTGTTCCAAATCATAGTTTAACTTGTCTATGGTAGCATTTAATTTATTATTTGTAGTTATTAATGCACACAGTGAGTTTTCTTCTTCCATGAATTTAACTTTTTTCTTCTAGGATTTCTTTCTCATCTTTTAATGAACTAAAACTCTAATACTTTTGCATGTGAGGTTTTAAGTGTATTATATTTTTCAATTATCTTCTTAGAGTCATCAAGTAAGGTATGAAATGCATCTAATAACTCATCATATGAATGAGGGTTATCATATACCTCAAGATTTTCTTCAACTGAGTTGTTTGCCATAAGACATAGATTTTATGTCTCTTCTTTTGTTCCTAATTCTCTATCAAGATCTGGTAGATCATCATCGCTCCATGTGGCATTAGCAATCATAACTTTTCTTTTATCTTTATTTCCTTTCTTAAGTAATGAGCAGTCAGCTTTGATGTGTCCAGGTTTGTTACACTTCAAGCATGTTATTGATTTTTTTCTTAAGATTCCTACTCCTCGTCTCTAGGGTTTTTTTTTGTATCTTTTCTTGTAGAAGTTGTAGAACTTCCTAGAGAGTAGAGCCATTTCTTTGTCTTCGTTTGGATTAGTGGGGAATTGTTCATCCCCTTCAGCCATGATGGAAGATTTCAGCGTAATAGCCATCTCTTTCTTTAGTTCCTATTGATCTTGTTTTAAGAATCCGATTTAGTATGAAATAAGATTTCCTCTTATCTTGTTATATGAAATACTTCTCATTCTTTCACTTTCCATAATTGTAACCACTTTAGATCTCCAATAGTAAGACAGGCTCCTTGTGATTTTATGCACTAGTTCCTTATTAGTAAAGCTTTTTCTGAGTGAGTCAAGATCATTGACAATTTTTCCAAGTTGATTGGATATGTCCTTTACTCCTTCATCTGATTTTACTTTGAACATCTCGTACTCCTGGGTTAGAGTATCAATTATGGTTAATCTAAATTTTGTAGTTCCTTTATATGTTGCTTCCAGTTTATCCCACATTTCCTTTGCAGATGAAAATCTTGATAATTTTTGGAATTCCTCTGCATTAAGGTAATAGAACAAATATTTTATTGCCTTCATGTTGATTTCAAAATTTTTTTTATTGGATTCATCCCATTCTACTTTAACTTTAGGAATGGTCTTTCTATTTTCTACTTTCGTGATTTTGAAAGTTCCATCTTCAATGACACTCTATGCATCAATATCTTATGATTATATTAAAATTCTCATCCTTATCTTCCAGTAAGAATAGTTTGTTCCATCAAAGAATAGAGGTTTGTTGATTGAGTGACCTTCTAATTGCTTACTCATTTTCTAGCAAGAATCTTTTCTCTAAGGGGTTTTGCCTTAAAACAAAAAATCATGATAGAGACTTACTTTGATACCAAATGTTATCCAAAAATCTACCTAATAAAAGGGGTTGAATTAGGTAGATATATATATTATTTCCTTTTTAAAATTTTTTTGGTTCCTTGAATTTTAGGTTCCTATAAAGCAAATTTCTTTTCTACAACAGAGATGATTATAAGAGAAAGCTATAAAAAAGGACACTACGATGTATAGAGAGGTTCAAGATCCAGAAACCTAAATCCCTACGTCCTCTCCTTAACTACATAGCAAGAGATTTTTATAAGTACTAGGGAAATAACCTTACAATCGAGTAACCCTCTTTAAGGGATCAGCACAAGTGCTTTTATACTCAAAGTACAAGAACCTAGTAGACCACAGACTATAAGTTTTCTATAAAGTATCCTCTTAACTTTAGCTCCACTAAGGATTAACCTTACAAGCTTTTACATAGGATTAACTTACACCAAAACTTAGAAACACACAAATAATTAGGAGATTTAATTCACTCAGACTTGCAATATACAAATTTTACTCACAAAGAATAGAAACAATTTTGAAACTTCTTTTTATCTCGTTTAGGCTCTCTTCTCGTTAGTCAATTTTTGGTAAGTAAGAGCTTTTATACATGGCAGAGAGAAGATTGTTGGAAATCTCTCTTTCTCTTGAACTTTTCCCTTGATTTTGGCCTGATAGAGCGTGATAGATATTCTCTTATTAGAGTCACATTTTTCATGAGTTTTGAGTTATCAGGAGAGGATCTTGTCTTAACAGGAACTTTGTTTCTATTTCTCCCTCTTGTGTTTGATCTTTTGTAGTGAAGTTTCCTGCAACACATAAATTATACCTTCTTTTTTCCATTTTGGTTAGTAATGTAATAGATTTTTTTTAACAGTATGATTTTATATTAATGTGACAGATGCATTGATATCTCATGTTTAATTTTCTTTCCTATTTCAACTTCCTGCTCAACATCCTGATATGGGCTTAATCAATATTAGGCTTGCTTAATTGAATTTTGATAGGAATCAAAATATTATGGGCTTCCTAGGTTTGATAAAAAATATGCAACATCAATAGAGGGTAGGGAGCTATGGTAGGTTGTTATATAACAGTTTTGGACAGAGTATGGCAGTAGACACATGTTACCAATCCATTCGGTGGGTTTTGGCTATTTAGTACATTGAGAGAGCTATAAAACATGAAGGAAGAGTGGATGAGGGCATGGAAAAATTAGGGAATGGTTTAAGAAATAGCTAGCATCTAGAAGGCCTAGCAACACTATTATTTTCCTGCATTTTATCTTAGTTCTGTATAAAGTATCGTTTTTGGACCAGACTAATCATTAAACTAGTGAAAAGTCTAGGTCACCGGGTCACTAGTCCAACCACTGGGTCATTAAAAAATTAGTTGAACCACTAAATCAATAATATTTAAAATATTTATTATATATGTATTTGTCCTATTAAATAAAAAATAAATTATAAGTAATTTAAAAAATAAAATAAATAATTTATATTATTTCATGTTTTGTATTAATTTTTATCACAATAAATATTTAAAATTATTTAAAAAATAAAATTCACACAAATTATAACTAACAATTAAATAATAAAAATTAATATTATTGATTGTATTTTCTTCAATCTCAGTCCCAAGTCATCATCAACGTTCTGTATTAAGGAATCATAAGGTGGGTTTTTTTTGAGTTCTTGATTAAACTGATACTATCTACTTGCTATTACAGAACATGCTCACCAGCCATTTATGTGTGGCAACTCGATGTATTATATGAAGGCTCTTCTGTTGCTTATAACATTTAGGAAAAACTTCTCCCACGTGCTGTGCTACCCCATAGAAATAAACAAAAAAAGCCTTATAACTACAACGCTTTCCTGACACCAAGGTTCCTGTTCTGTATATAGAATCAAACTACAGTAGAATTAATACTCAATCCTTAATAACAATCTTGTATATTTCATTAATCAAAACCATGTTATCGTAATTGCTTTGCTACATTAATTGATGGAAGCTATGTTTTATTTTAAATTTGATTGATGATGAAAGAAATTTATAATAATAACAGATTTATGCTCTTGCAACGTTTGATAGATGATGAAAGACATTTATAATAATAACAAAAGATTTAGGAAAACTAGAATTGCAATTCAATAAATTAACATTGTTGGTTTTGTATGGAAATGCTTGTTGGTCAGAAGTTGAATCCTGATACAAATGGCAGTTTACAAGTATATAGAAGAGAATCAAGCATATATAATTGCTAGCAAAACCATAAGTATAAATAAACATAGTCCCAAATGTTGGGAGTAACAAATATAGTGAGATAGATATTGCTATTCTTATAATGAGATGCTTTGTCCATTTTCCTTTTGCTTGTTTATTTTTTCTAGAAACCATAAAATCATGTTTATTTGCTTCACATGCACTTTGTTTATTGTCTCATGTATATGAAACATGAAGTTAGCATAATTTTAATTGTTTTTTAAGTCTCTGCAATTCTTTTTGAATTTAGTATAATTTTCTTGATCATTTAAAATAATTTTCCTTTATGTCTTGTAGTGAAAGAGCATCTACATTTGCATCATTTAAAAAAAACCTTTAAAGAATTTTCTTGATCATTTGAAAGAATTTTCCTTTGTTTATGTCTTGAGCATTTTCTAACTTGCTTTTTGTTTTTGTGTAAATAGAAGCCTCTTGACCATCCTACACAGTCTCTTGGTCAGAATTCTATAATGGTTTTTCAACTGTGAATGATCAAGTTAGTCAAAAGTCATAGATACCTAGGCAACCAAGATATGCTTTTTTGAGATATGTTACTTTAAGTTATGCTGATTTGAGTTTTGCCCCTTTGTATATGTTACACAATTGTTTGTATATGTTCTACATATGCTCTTTTGTATATGATACTAGTTTGTATTATTGAATGAAAATTCTGGACAGTAAAGCTGAATAAGATCATATTTTATTGATAAAAATTTTCAATTATAATAGATACAACTCTTCCAGTACAATTCAATTTATAAAACTCTCAATTACAAAATTTCATTCCCATTACAAAATCCCATCCCAATTACAAGACAACACCAAGACAACACCAAACTCTGCAGCAAAACAGCACCAAAATCTGCAGAAAAACAACACTAGGACAGCACCAAAATTTGCAGCAAAACAGCACCACAATTTTAATTCCAAAGGCCAAAGAATAAAAAGAGCAGAATAAAAGAGCATGAATAATTTTGAGCAATCCCGATCACCAAAGAGACGTGCCTTCTTATTGGACCAAAGAGATGAAGAGGCTGAGACATTGTCTTTCCAACACAGTACTCGACAATACACTTAGATCTGCATTTGTGGTCCAAAACATGACTAACACAATATATATATATATATATATATATATATATATCTTGTCTAAAAATTGCATGCCTTTAAATAAGTTACTATATATGTGCCACTACTATTACTTTACTAGTCCTTTCAAAAATTTGGCACATGCATGGCAATTACATTAATTAATGTGACAAGAAAAATAATTGAATAATTTTATTATTTTGGAACACATATAATATAAAATGTTAAATTTATTGACAAAAAAATAAAAACAGTTTATGTAATTGTATCCAATCTTTGGAGTACTAATAGTCTAATTTTTTAAATCTTACTACATTGAAGTGAATCTGACATACATCAAAGCATGGTAACTCCAGAAAATTGATTAGGTGACTCACTATTCCATCTTTGTGGCTTTCCTGATGAGCGTTTTGGGACAACTCTCAAGGAGTATATTTCAACTCTGCGTAGCATGAACTATCAATCGTGTAAAAGTCAGCTGATATGGTAAATGTAAGATATTTCAAATTGAAAGACTTCAACCAATAACAGTCAAGGTAAGTCCATACATTCCCGATAAAGCATCGAGTTTGTCAACATCCACACCTGTTAATTATAGAATCACCTTAAATCTCTGTATTTGAAAACCCATACAAATAAATTACTTGAATTGAGTGTTGAAGAAATGCTTCTTGTATCAAATCATTCATAATTTATATAAATATAACACTTGAAATTACTTTGAGCAATCCCCGCCACCATTATCTTCTTTCTTTTGCAGAGCAGAATAAGAAGAGCATGAAAATCACTGACTCACACCCAAATAAGTTAGAACCAAACGCACAAAGGCCATAACAATTAAAGGGGACAATGCAAATCTAATGCTCAGAATCTAAAAATGAAATTGAAAAAGAATAAATTTAAATCATTAGCCTTTTCCTCAATTTCCTTAGAAACCAAATAGTAATCACTAAGATTTGCTTCTATTTCTGGGTATTCCACAAAAATTTAATTGAGCTGTAAAACTATAAAACCAACTAAAGGAAATTCAAAATGGATTACATATTTATTTGTACCTGTCACTCACTAGCTTCTTCACTACCACTCCAGTATTATTAGGCAACAAACCAAGATAAACAATGCCATGATCCCCAATTCCAATCACATTTTCTTTAGCATAAGTGGGCCGTTTTTCTTGGATTGAACCATAATCGGTATAGATAGGGCTAAAATTTTTTAATTTAAAATTTAGATTCCCAACATCACGTAGGCCCAAAATGATTTGTTTTCATAATTTCAAGAACCCAACATAAATTTATTCATAATATTTTTTCTAAATTATTTTCATTACAAAAATATCCAATCTTTATGAGTAAAAATATCCTAACATTCTCTCTTTTTGATAAAAGTAAATAATTTAAAAAATAATAAGCTCCCCCTTAATTTTTTGCAATATTAAAATTTGTGGATAATTTTAAGATTCTCTCAATCCAAAACAGAACCATCAGTAGTTGAACAAATTTTGCCGAAAAGATAACATACACTTCACACAAACCATTAGTAGCATAATAGCATTCAACAGGTTCAATTTCACTTAACATGTCAATTAATATATCTCTATCCCCCTTTGTCATTGTCAAAAAGAAAGTAACAGTAAACGCTTAATAGAATCAACAGTAAACGCGTAAGGCTGGCAAGGAAAGGAAATAATCACAAAACTCATGACTGGATCCAGCAAGATAATAGTAGACTCAACATTAAACATAATTCCTGCCAAAACAGTGGTGCATCAACCTAAGAGAGTGCAACATTAAACATAAGTACTTCAGAGCAGCATCTAGGAAGAAAAAACAAAATGCTAGAAATAACTAGTGAGTAGTAGGCAAAAGAAACTAAGTAGAGTCTTAAAAAGAGTCCTAATATCAAGTAATTAAGTGCATAATCCTAGAGCAAAAGAGTGGTACTAAAGGCCAACGCAAACAGATTCTGAAGTCAAGGTAAATTTGTTGGGCTTGGAGTAGTGGTAGTGGCCGAGGTGATTCTTGAAGTCTTGGAATAATTCCCTCATATCAGCAGAAAGGGATCGCATCTCTTGGAGGAGTGTGCATGATAGGTTCTGCGTCGGTGGTGGATGGTGGAGGTGGATTTTCTGCAGAGGGAATAGGCTGGAGTGGTGGAGGAGCATCATGAGAACTATGCACTTCATCCCCTCTTTCTTCCATGGATTCCTTTTCAGCTGAGAACTCAAGGGAGACTTATTTTTCTGGTGCAGTAAGCTCCTTAGGAGATTCTCCTTCAGAATACTCAAGATTGACTTATTGAGAATCTTCCTCCTCTTCTGAGATTTGTATGAGCTCATCTTCCTTGTCCTTGCATTTCTCATTAGTTTCTGACAGCCTAGTGGATTTCTTACGCAAGACTCCTTTTCTTTTCCCTCTTGATGTGGGTACAGATTTCCTCCCCAATTTTCTCTGACCATCTGCTTCTCCTATGGTATCCTCCTTCCCTTTTACAATCTTGATCCACCTTATTTTTACTTTCCTGTAATGCATTTTTTGGAGAAGCCTACTGTCGTATCTAGCTTGTGCAGAGGCTTTATCTCCCTCTAGATCTTCAAAGCTGACTTCCAGATGACTTGCCATTAAGGTTACCGCTATTCGATAAGGCAAGTCTGCACCTTCCCTACTGAGGATCACCTTCATATGATTGAGAATTATGAACGGAAGGTTGAGCCTAAGGGACTTCAGTGCATACTCCATAAAGACAATGTCCAGCCATCTTGCATTTTTGGATTTTCCTGCTCTGGGCATGATCATTTGGTTCATAGCATACAACAGTATCCTCTTGTCAAGATCTACCAGGGTATTGAGATCAACTACATCTGTCTTTTTTCCTGTTAACTCAAGAATTGCAGAAAATTGTGAATATCCCTCAAAGGAGATTTCCTCATAATTCGAGTACCTCCTTATACCTTCGTTTAGACATTTTATGATCTCTCCGAGTGATTCACAGGTTAATCTCATTCTTCTTCCTCTTAGCAGAACACTAGCAGCTAGATCATCTCCATCCTCAAATTTCATATTAGCATAAAACTCCCTAACTAGCTGAGGATAAACTATTTCCTTTAACCCAAGAAAGTTCCTCCATCCTAACTGAGAAAGATATTCAAACACCTCAAGCCTTCAGATTCAAAAAATTCAAAACTTCCCTCACAGGATGGAGATAAATTTCTCTTCTGGATATCATTCTCGAACCGTTCTCTAGCTTCTGATCCATCAAACACCTTGGGTTTCCTGTCTTTGCCTTGTTTCCTTCTGAAGACTCAGAGCTCTTCCTCTTAATGATTGCTTTGGAGGCCATTTCGGTTATAGATGAGTTGGGAAGAATACTTGAGATGAGTTTTTGAGATTGAGAAGGAGTTTGCTTCGCAGGAGTTTTGGTTAAAAATGAAGTGAGAGATATGAGATTTTATAGATCTCAACAGTGACGGTTACTCAATCCTTGTGCCTGATGTGAGTGTAAAAAATGAGTGAGACTTTCAGTTTCTAAAGACGAAGGCCTTTCCAAGTTCTATAGGACATAAGTGCAATGGCTACAGCTACATACAATTAATAGATAGTGCCGAGAGGAAAGGGGAACATGTAGAGGTGGAGAGAAAAAAGAGGAGTTCGGATTCGCTGCCATTACTTTTCCTGCCATTACCGTGCCATTACTTTTGGAGAAAAAAGAGAGGTCCCTCAGTTACCTAAGTTAGTGTGTGCAGAAATTAGGCTTTAAAGTATGCCTAACGTGTTCCCAAGAAATGTGTACACTAGGCTTTTGGTGCAGATGAGAGAGAATGGGTCTGTCAGACCGATAAATGCACACTTCATATATATATATAATTAAAATTTCAAACATTAAGCCACGTTTCTGAAGTGAGATAAAAAGCACACCATGTGATCTGAGCAGTATGAAAACGTGTCTAAGCAGTTAATAAAGGCATTAAATGCACATTTCAAATAACCATTTAAGCAAAAAAATTCATTTTATTTTGTCAGAGAAACACGAGTCCTATCATCTGCTAATGTTTAAAACATATACCACAATGACATTCACCGTCTACCAAAAATTATTTTTCATATTCTAATATCAAAGAATTATTACTATTATCAACATTCACTTATATTTAGGCATACAACACAACAACATAACGACAACAATTACTTTTTCATGTAAGAATGGGTTACAATTTTCAATATTCACCAACGGCATACACCACGAATTAGCATTTACTAATGCTTGAGCATACATCTATATTAGTTAAGCATAATTTTCTTTTAATTTTGAAATAATTATGAGAAGACAATAGTTTAATAAAAGTATTTATTAATTGTTTGTCAATAGGCACAAAATCTAAGATAAGATCTCCCTTTTATTTAAGGTCTCTAAAAAAATGGTATCTTATTTTAATATACTTGATTCTTGGATGTTAAATTAGATTTTTAGTTTTAAAGGTTAATAACATTAGTATTATCATATTTTATGGAAACATGATCAAAGTTTAGACCATATTCTTTTAATTGTTGTATGATCCACAAAATTTCAGCACAACAATTTCTTGCTGCAATATATTCATCCTTAGCAGTATAAAAAGCAAAAGAATTTTGTTTCTTGTTATGCCATAAGACAAGACAATTACCTAAAAATTGGAATATATCACTTGTACTTTTTCTATCAATTTTATATCCACCAAAATTAACATCTAAATAACCAAAAAAGTTATCTTTATGATACCATAAGCCTAGAGACTTAGTGCCAACTAAATACCTAAATAGTATGTTTATTGATTTAAGATGTGATTCTTTAAGGTTAGATTGGAATCTAGCACACAAGCTTACAACAAACACTATATTAGGCCTACTAACAGTTAAGTAAAGCAAAGATTTGGTCATACCTCTGTAGAGTTTTTGGTTAATTGCCTTGCCATTTTCATCTTTGTCCAGTTTGAAAGAGGTGCTCATTGGGGTGTCTATTATTTTAGCATCCTCTATCCCAAATCTCTTTAGCAGATCTTTGGTGTATTTTTCTTGGTAGATAAAGGTTTCTTCTTTAAATTTCTTCACTTGTAGCCTAAGAAAGAATGACATATCTCCCATCATGCTCATCTTAAACTAATTGGTCATTAGCTTAGAAAATTCTTTCCAAAAATTTTCATTAGTCGAACCAAAAACAATATTATCTACATAAATTTTTATAATGAGGATGTTTTTCTTGGATGTTCTTATAAACAAAGTGGTGTTTGCTTTTCCTTCAGTGAAGCCATCTTTAGTAAGGAACAAACTTAATCTCTCATACCATGCCTTAGGGGCTTTTTTTGAGTCCATATAAGGCTTTGGTAAGTTTGTACACATGATTTGGTTTATCAAAACTTTCAAAATAGGTTGCTGCTTTATATAAACATCCTCATTTAAATGTCCATTTAAAAATAAACTTTTAACATCCATTTGGTATAATTTAGATTTCATGGATCATGCAAATGCAATTAATATTATAATTAACTCTAGTCTAGCTATAGGAGCAAATGTTTCTTCAAAGTCAATACCTTCAAGTTGATTATACCCCTAAGCTACTAACCTAGCTTTATTTCTTACAACATTACCTGCTTCATCTAACTTTTTCTTGAACACCCACTTTGTTCCAATCATGGATTGATCTTTTGTTGAAGGAACAATGGTCCATACTTTATTTCTTTCAAATTGGTTGAGCTCTTCTTGCATGGAAACTATTTAGTTATCATCCTTAAGAGCTTCATCAAATTTTTAGGTTCATGTTGTGATATGAATGTTGTTTGTTCATGTTTTTATAGGATGATTTTGTTTTGATTCCTTCTATGAGATCTCCTATGATATACTCTATAGGGTAAGTAGAGGAGTGTCTCCATTCTCTTGGTAAATTCCTTCTATCAAATTGTTGTATGCTAGTTGACTCATCAGTGGATTGCCAGAATCATTATTTTGCATGACACCTTCTTATTGAGGATTTTAAATTATATGCTAAGGAGGATGATTTTTGGTGGTTTTAGGATTTGGTTCCTCCTCCTAATCATCTGCCAAAACCTTTCTCTCAAGCACATGATTAGCTTCGTCAAAAGTTACATGTATGATTTCTTCAATAGTTAAGGTTCTTTTGTTATATACTTTATATGCTTTGCTAGTAATAAAGTATCCAACAAAAATGCCTTCATCAACTCTAGAATCTAATTTTCTAAGATTTTCTTTATTTTTATTCAAAATAAAACATTTATAACCAAAATCATGAAAGTAACTAATATTTGATTTTCTACCTTTCCATAGTTCATATAGTGTCCTTTTTAGCATAGGTCTAATGGAGCATCTATTCAAGATATAACATGCAGTATTGATAGCTTCAGCCCAAAAACTTTTAGGGAAATTATTTTCACAAAGTAATGTTCTTGCCATGTCTAGAAGTGATCTATTTTTCTTCTTAACAACACCATTTTGTTGTGGTGTTCTTGGGGTAGAAAAATTATGGCTAATACCTTTTTCATTTCAAAGTCTTCAAATGGTTAATTCTCAAATTCTTTTTTGTAATCACTTCTTATACTTGTGATAGCATGCCCCTTTTTCATTTTTTACAATGTTATAAAATACTTTGAAATTTTCAAAACAATTATTTTTATGAGCAAGAAATAGAACCCATGTATATCTTAAATAGTTATCAACAATTACCATACCATAATACTTACCCCTAAGACTTATGGTTCTAAGAGAACCAAATAGTCATAAAAAATTACCATACTATAGTACTTACCTCTGCCACGTTTTCGAGCTTCTTTAATTCCTCGGCTTGATTCACCCTTGTAGACCTATCTTTGCAAAATAATTTATTCGAAAATGATGTATTCACCTAAACATATATTCTAAAATATAACTTTGTAAACATTTTGGCAAAGTTTACTATTAAAATAGAGGTTCCCAAAACTTGACATTCAGCCAATACAAAAAAAAAAAACACAAGGAGAGCTATGACATCAATATTACATTTATTCAAAACAAAATAATAGGCGTGAGGGATCATGCCTATGGAATATAGAGCCATATCTAAAATTATAATACAAACAAGGTTTACAAATGACAATGCCCAACAAACAATGTTAGGCTCACCCTAAAAATTTACTTATGCGACATCTCAAATGAATATTCAAATTTTACCTTCTTATATGAAAAGAAAGAATACAAGGGTGAGTGGGAAACTATCCAGTGAGCATATAAAACCACCATAATAGCGAAAGTCGAGACAATAATAACGCACGAGTGATTAAGGTTTCAAATAAAATATTCATAATTAACAACATAATAAATCATGAAACTTTAAAAAGAATAAGCAATAAAATGAAATTGAAAGTGCTTAATTTTTTTACAACCTTTATAATCTAACAAATTCGAACAAAAGCAAATAGAGAGATTGAAGAAATTCAATCTTGATAGAAATTTAGAATAAATAAAAGTTTACTAAATATATATAAATAAAATTATATATAATAATAATGAAAGAAAATTTTCATATTCACATGGGAGGGACATCTCCCATAACCATTCCATTTACCCTACGTTTCATCCTTCCTTAACACCATATAACCACGTAACTTCAATCTTCAATCACAACTCCTTATGTGGCCTCAACCTTACCTATAATATATATATTTTCCATGTGTGTGGCTACACATGGGGCTAGCATCAATTAATTTTTACTAACTGAGGTTTTTACCTAGGCGCTCATAGGGCTACAAATACAGTTGTGGCACTAGTGTTCCTGAAAGAGTTCCTCCCATTTTAAAATAACAATAATTGCAATAATCATGATTTTTCACATAAATAGTATAGAACCAATAATAATCTTTCATAAACAATAACTCATATAAATAAACATTTCTCTTTTAAATTTTCACAATAGTTTAATTTCAAAGCCAATAATAGCCATCCATAAACACAATAAATCCAAAAAATAAGCATCTCTTTAAAAGTTTTGTAATAACTCAATATCATGTATACAAGTGTTAGAATTTGGATTGTATACTATGTACATACATATTCATAAACACATTAAGACATGTAGACATACATGTATTATGGATTAATTATCATATACATATTACTGTCATAGAGTTTAAGGACCTATAAAGTGATTTAATTTGATTTAATGATCCTTATACTAAATAATAATGTGTGAAGACTAATAATATGTGTAGAATACCTAAAGTGCAAATTACCAACTTATGATAAGCAATTTGATAATTTGACATATAATGACTTATATATAAAGGATGTGGTTCTTGACTGAAGTATCCTGATAATCATACTTCAGTTTTACATTTTTTTTTCTCCTCTTAATTCTCATCTGCCTAAGGAAAACTTAAGAATACTATCAATTAGAAGATCATCACTCTTCTAATCTTTAAACTAATATGGATCACCACACTTCCGATTCATTACTTTTGAATTGTTTCAAATAATTTCTAGAATTTAATTCAATAATGCATTTTAATCATTTATTATGATAAATTAATCTTAAAATTTAAAATATTTTTAATGTGAACATTCAAGGATAATATTTTGTCTTGAGAAAAAATAACATATATTCAAAATAAGATGAAAATATAAGATTTAAATCAAAAAACATTTGAAGGAGAATAAAATGAAATCGAGGTTCATCAAGAACTAATAAATAAAAGGAGAGGTGCATTGCCGCATATATATTTACTGACTGATTTAAAATAATATTTTTGTTATTTTGTGCGGCTATGCACAGCATAGAAGATGCTTTTGAAAAGCATATAGGAATAGTATTGCACTTTCTATCATTGTGGACCCTCATTAAAAAATAGACTTATTTGTGTTTAAAATTTCTCAAAATTCTTATTAATTAATTAAACGGTAGTCTTGGTTGACTTAAAAATTTCAAATCCTGTATTCTCATTTTTAGGTCCAATTTACCTTCAACTCTCATCATTCATATTCTATGTCTACAATTATTATTTTTAGAATACTAAAATAATCTTTCTTAATTTCAATTAAATATCATATTCTATTACTTACATTTAATTCAAGCTCTTTTAGCATTTCTTCTCATGCCGATTGAAGAATTCAATTAGTAACTCTAGTTCTAATAATTTCTAACTTAGCAATACAACTATTTGAGTTTACTAGATAATTTTTAAATCTTGAGTTGTCACCTACATTGAAAAACTTACATATTTAATATATATATATAATATTTTATTTTATTTATTCAATTTATTATTATTATTCTCTATATTTCAAACTCCAAGTTACCTAAGATTTTTTCCAATTAAAATTTTGAATTCAATTAGATATTGAGAGTCTTAAAAGTTAGAATTTCAATGGCTGGGTAAATAAAATAAAACCCTTAATATGAAAGAACATTTGGTAATTTCAAAACCCTTAACTACATGGAACCATCATCATACAAGATAAATGCTTATGAATGAACAAAATTTTCTTCTTCTTCTTCATCTTTTTCTTCTCTCTCTCTCTCTCTCTCTCTCTCTCTATTTTATATATACCTATATATATATATATATATAGGTATATATATTTCTCTCTCAAAATTTCAGCAACAATGAAAAACCTAGACTCATCCAAACAATGTAAATCAACAAGATCATAAAAGAATGGAAGCTACTCACCTATTTCTAGCAAAACCCCAAGTTTTCTCCTATTTTCGCAGCTCATGTCCAGACATTTTTTAGAGTTTCGATTTCCTTTGTTTTTCTGAAAATGACCACTGTTGTGGTTGCTATATATGACGACTAGAAGGTGGTGGTTGACCAGTGGCATCTAGCGACGGTGAGAAATAATCTGGATTGTGCTGTGATAGACAATTGGTGTGCTTAAATTGTTTTAATTGTAACTTGGTATTATTAATATGGAGGTTAGAGCTGTCACATTCGTTGGGGTTGCTGAGATTGTGTATCCAAGTGCTGGGAAATTAATTGAAACGCTAAATGATGTGTTTCATGCCTTTTCTCTGATTTAATGTTTTAGTTATGTTTAAAGTGCTGGGGAATTAATTGAAATGCTAAGTGATGAGTTTCATGCTTCTTCTGTGGTTTAAATCTGTATTGGTTAAGTTTGAAGTGCTGGGAAATTAACTGAAATGCTAAATGATATGTTTGGCAGTTCTCTTTTCTGGTTTGAATTTGTTTTGGATATTTAAAGTGCTGAGAATGGGTTACAATGCTAAATAATACATTTGAAGCTCTCTTTTTTTGTATGAATCTGTTTTGGTATGATTCTATTGGTAAGAAATGGGTTAAAATGCTTGATGCTCTCTTTTTTCTGATATAAGTCGTTTTTGATGGTTAAGATGGTTTTAAGGGAATGGGTTGAATGCTGAATAATGTGTTTCGGTGCTTTTGCTGCTAGAGTGAACTGTCTTGAATGTTTAAAATGGTAAAGAAATGAATCGAGGTGCTGGATGAATTGTTTGGATGTTTCTATTGCTGGTATGAGCTGTTCAGATAGTTCTAATGTTGAAAATTCACTCAATGCTCTGAATATCATATTTGGATGTTCCTCTTCATTGGTATGAGCTGCTTAGATGGTTGAATAGGGTAAGAAAAGGGTCTGTGGTATTGTTAAAAATTGGAGTAGCAGTTTTTTTTTCGAAGTATATAAAAATGCTATTGAATGTGGCTCAAATAAGAGAGTAAGAACACGATATTAACTTAGGTTCACAAACTAAAATATATGCACCAATCTTTTAAATTGTTTTGTTTATGAAATCACGTTGGTCATCTATTGCTTTCTCAATTCACCAAAAATGTCAATCTTCCCTTTAGCTATGTTTTGTGTGTTGAATTACGTAGATTTTGATCCCAACTAATTGGGTATATACATAGACTCTAAGCTCTTATCCTAAGTCAAGTCTGCCTTGTAAGTATTTTTATTTGTTTCTCTAGTTTGATTTCTCTTTGTTTATGCTTGGCTTTTCTTCTTCTTGCATGTCAATGTCACTAAGAAAGCTTTTTGCCTAGGGGCCTTTTCTAAAGCTTTCTTTGCTTTCTATGTTGTTTTATGTGTATAGCTTTCTAGGTGTGTCTCATGATTAATTGCACTGATTATAGGAACCCCCGGTGTGTTTATTGTGATGTTGTGGTATTATTTTGTTTCCAATTCATTTACACATGTTTTCGAGGACCCAGCTTTCAATTGAGAAAGTGAGTGAGAGGAAACTCATTGTTGTTCAATTGGATTTTTTTTTTTTTTTGCTCCCGACAAATCACTCTTTAGTGATGAAAAAATTGTTTTTTTTTTGTGTTGTATTTTTAATCTATTTAAATATTTTTTTAAAGATTTGAACTTTCAATTGATACAAGGAGTGAGAGAAAACACGGTGTTCAAGTAAGTTATATTGGTATTTATGTGATCATCAACTATATCCTTTGAATTTATTAATCTTAATCAATGAGATTAATGAGAATGGATAAGTTGGAATATATAAATAGTTTTTAGTTTCATTGTTAATTTAGTGAAATTCAACGAAATACAATTAGTTGAGAAGTGTTGGATTTTGTCCATCTGTAGCAATTTGGAATGCATCTCTATCTGCTTGTTTGAAGATTGGGAGGATTGATTTAGTTTGGACATTCGAAGTCCAAGATGTGTGCAATTCTCTTCCATTGAGAGATCTTAGCCGTTGAGAGATCTTGGCCATTCGTTTGATCTAACTACTCTTCTTTTGTCATGCATTCCTAAAGAATTGAAACACACATTTAAGCACTTGACTGCAAGCTGCACAGAGCAAAAGTGAGAGAGACCAAACAAGAAAAGAGAAATTACAGAGAGAGAAAGAAAGAGAGAGACCAAGCTATGAAGAGCTTGCTGTTGCGGTAGTTATCGATGATGTATCTGTGCCCCTTCTTCCACTTCATCTCCATGAAAGAGTTCTTGCGCTTAATCGGTCACCCACATTCCAATGGTCGCCTTTTCACAATAATTAACACATATACATATATTGATACACATGAAGCTTATAGAATGAAATTAGATGAGAGAGAGTGTGAACATCTCATTTTGTCGGGTATTTTTAGAAATAAAATCCTTAAAAACCCTAATTCTTTTCTAGTTGGTCCTTTTTTTATCTAAGTGATTTTTTATGATTTGGTTGTTTATCAGTATTTGTCATGACAGAATACATATTCTTTATTTTGTCTATTAACAAAGAATATTTTAAATTATATTTTCATTCTTCTTATTTAAAAAATAAATAAAGAGAAGTAAGTGTGAACATCATATTTTGTTTGAATATTTTTATAAATAATATCTTTAAAAATAATAATAAAAATAAAAATAAATAAATAAGAGTGAATTAAAAATCAATCGAATAAGTTTTAAATTTTTATTTTCAATTCAACAATAAAACGAGAAATTAAAAAATAAAAATAAAAAAAATTAAATTTAAAAATAGAGAACAAAATCAAATAGTTCTTAATCCTCATCTTAGTTTTATAATTTTAATGAGAAGAAATAAGCAAATAAAAATAAAAAGTAAAAAGAGAGAAAAGAAAAAATAAAAATTAATTAATACTAAACAAAAATAGTTTTAATCTCTTAGTTTTAATTAAAAAAGAGAGAAAATAAATAAAAATTAATTAAAAATAAAATAAGAAAAGAGTAGATATTTTTAATTTTACTATTTTTTCATTTTGTCCTTCAATCTGTTACTACCATTTTGTCCCTATCCTTTTTATTTCCAAAATGCCCTCCTTAAACCTTAATATAAAATCAAAAAAGAAAGTCAGGGAGGGGATGAAATTAGACCGAGAAATTGGAGAGCGCCTTCGTGTGAGAGGAGTAGAGAGTGCGAGTGTGCGACGGAGAGCTTGAGGGAGTGCACTTCCGTTGCGCCTAACTGCAGCTACGGGGTCATCGGAGTCGTTGGAAGGAGTTATCATCGCTGTTGCGCCGTTGGTTGACTGTGGGAGCGCTGTAGACCGCCATAGACCGCACCTCGGTTCTTTGTTCGTGAAGTGAATCTCGTTTTTGGACCGAGAGAGGTGTGCATCTCGTTCTCCATCCTTTCCATTTTCGTTTTCTTTTCCTTGTGATTATATATGTTGGCCGAATGATATCCCCTCCTCCCCTGAATCTCATTCTACTCCATATGCGGTTGCATGAGTGAGAAATAATCTGGGTTGTGCTGTGATAGACAATTGGTGTGCTTAAATTGTTTCAATTGTAACTTAGTATTATTAATATAGAGGTTAGAGCTGTCACATTCGTTTGGGTTGTTGAGATTGTGTATCCAAGTGCTGGGAAATCAATTGAAACGCTAAATGATGTGTTTCATGCCTTTTCTCTGATTTAAATATGTTTTAGTTATGTTTAAAGTGCTGAGAAATTAATTAAAAATGCTAAGTGATGAGTTTCATGCTTCTTCTGCGGTTTAAATCTGTTTTGGTTATGTTTAAAGTGCTGGGAAATTAAATGAAATGCTAAATGATATTTTGGAAGCTCTGTTTTCCAGTTTGAATTTGTTTTGGATATTGGAAGTGCTGAGAATGGGTTACAATGTTAAATAATACATTTGAAGCTCTCTGTTTTGGTATGAATCTGTTTTGGGATGATTCAATTGGTAAGAAATGGGTTAAAATGCTTGATGCTCTCTTTTTTCTGATATAAGTCGTTTTGGTTGGTTAAAATTGTTTTGAGGGAATGGGTTGAATGCTGAATAATGTGTTTTGGCACTTTTGCTGCTAGTGTGAACTGTCTTGAATGTTTAAAATGGTAAAGAAATGAATCAAGGTGCTGGATGAATTGTTTGGATGTTTCTATTGCTGGTATGAGCTGTTCAGATAGTTCTGATGTTGAAAATTCACTCAATGCTCTGAATATCATAGGAAAAGGGTCTGTGGTGTTGTTAAAAACTGGAGTCTCTGTCTTTTCTTTTTAAGTATATAAAAATGCTATCGAATGTGGCTCAAATAAGGAGTGACAACCTGTAGGTATTGTATACATGCTCTCCATTGTGTTTAAAACTTGTTTTGCATCACAAAGTGCGTGTTTAGAGTCAAAGTATGCAGGAAAGTGCGTGACTACTGTCTATTTCATTTTTGGCCTGTTTTATTTTTAAAGGTTTTACTTAAAATTATAAACATGTGTGAGAATATATAGGTATTGCCTATTTTACTTTGAGTGTGTTTTTGTATTTTAAGGTATGTTTTAAAGTGTCTTCTTACTTCAAAAAATCCAAAAAAAGTAAAAAATGGAAAATGAAGAGAGTAAGAACACGATATTAATGTAGGTTCACAAACTAAAACACACATACTAATCTTTCAAATTGTTTTGTTTGTAAAATCGCAGTTGTCATCTATTTCTTTCTCATTTCACCAAAAAAGTCAAGCTTCCCTATAGCTATGCCTTTGTGTGTCGAACTATGTGGACTTTGATCCCAAGCTTCCCAAGCTTTCAATTGAGAAAATGAGTGAGAGGAAACTCATTATTGTTCAATTGGACTGTGTTCCTTGTTTGCTCCCACCGAATCACTCTCTAGTCATGAGAGGATTTTTTATTTTTTTATTGTGTTGTTGTGATTTTAGTCTATTTGAACATGTTTTTAAAGACCTGAACTTTCAATTGAGATAGTGAGTGAGAGGAAACTTCTTGTTGTTCGAGTAGATTATATTTGTGTTTGTGTGATTACTAACTATATCCTGCGAATTCATAAATTTTAATCTATGAGATTAATGAGAATGGATAAGTTGGAATATGATAGGAGTTTTTTAGTTTCTTTGTTGATTCTTACTTAGTGGAATTTAAGGAAAAGTAATTGGCCTATAAAAAATTGTGCTAAATATTTAGTATTTAGCGCACATATCTATCTTATGTTTATATTTTCTTTTCTTTTGTTTTGGTTTAATTAGTTGTGCTATTTTTCTTACTTGGTTTGAGTTTTGATTTTGAGAGTTGAGTTTAATTTGAAATTTAGATCTAGTTTTGTGTTAGTTTGATTATCTAGTTAAAGTGTGTATCTGTCTATTTTTTGGTATGCTATATTTCTCTTCTTTTGTTTTAGCTTTGTTTTTTTCTCATTTATGGTTTTCTGTTTATATAGGGGTAAACAAAGTAAGTTTAGGCCGATTCAATGTTTTGTACATTTATCTTAGGGTAATTGTCCTTTGGATGGGTGTTGTGGGCTGTCTAACACCTTCCCCACTCTGAATGATCTTTATTTCATAGACCAATTTTCTGTTGTTTATTTTGCCTTATCTTTTCTTTAATAAAAGGGTTTTCCAAAGTTTTCCTTTAAAATAAAAATTTTGGTGGCGGCTCCTATTTTTCTTTAATTGGTTTTTGAAACGTGTTTTTTAAAATCAAATTTTCTTTTACTTTTATGCCATTCGCTTCACATTTCGGGTGTGACAGAGAGAAAAAGAGAGATGTACAATACTATCTTAAAAGCCATAGCCATTGTTGAGTGTTGAGGTTGAAGAGAGTATAAAGAAAGAATTTTGATAATTGTTTTTCTTCAGTTTTAGGAAAATTAAAAAAGATGGTCTAAATTGAAATTGATTTTGTTGGGTGTGTTAGATCTCCTTCATTGCTCGGTCTCTCTCTCTTTCTTTCTCTTTATGTAATTTTTCTTTTCATGCTTGGTCTCTCTCTCTTTTACTCTTTGCAGTCATGTGCTAAAGATATTTGTTTTAATTTTTCAGGGACGCATGACAAAAGAAAAACAGTTGGATGAAATGAACAATGAGAAGCTCCCAACATTAGAGAATTACATAAATCTTGAATGACAGAGGATTAGCTTTCGTTCTGTTCCTATTTTGTTGCCTCTGGTTGAATAGCCTTGTAAGTACTTTGTACGGAAATCCTCATTAGTCGTTTTGCTAGGGTGGCTTCTACCAGTGACCATCAAATTTCAGCTACTGTGAGTTTTGAGGCAGAGTTGGATTTTCTTGGGTAATTTCTTCAACTTCAAATTGCCAATGTAAGTTCCATTTGATTCCTTTTTCTTGCTGTCATCACTTTAGCTTGAAATACATAACCCATTTACAAAAAGTGTCAGAATGGTGAGAACTCCTTCCTCCTTCATAAGCTTCGTCCGCCAAAGTTCTGCTTGTGGTCACCCAAACCCCAATTGCCAAGTTCGGAATCTCACGGTTGAGACCAAAGAAGGGGATTGTGGTGGCAAAAAATATGATAGAAATGTAGTCCATGAAATTTGTCTGATTACTCGAACAAAGCCCAGATGGGAGCGCACTCTTCTCTCTCAATATGTTTCTTTTGATTTCTCCAATCCCCATTTCTTCTGCGCGTATTTGGAGCACCAGAATAATGCTTTTCTCTCTCTCCGTTTCTTTCACTGGCTTTGTTCTCACTGTGGTTTCTTGCCCGACCAATCCTCTTTTAATGCGCTTTTTGATGCCCTTGTGGATGCTAAGGCCTGCAACGCAGCAAAATCTTTACTTGATTATGCAGGACTTACTCCTAAGCCTTCATCTTTGGAGCGTTACATCCAATGTCTTAGTCATGGTGGAATGGTTGAGGAGGTTGTCGATGTGTTTGGTAAGTTGAAAAGTGTTGGATTTTGCCCATCTGTAGCAACTTGGAATGCATCTCTATCTGCTAGTTTGAAGATTGGGAGGACTGATTTAGTTTGGACTTTGTATGAACAGATGATGGAATCCGATGTTACAGCAAACATTGACGTTGAAACTATAGGCTATCTAATTCAAGCCTACTGTGATGAGAACAAAGTTTCTAATGGGTATCAACTTTTCCGGCAGGTTCTAGAAAATGGATTGTGCCCTGACAATGTTGTCTTTAACACACTTATATCTGGGTTCTGTAAGATGGGGCATTATGCCAGAATGTCTGAACTCCTACACATTATGATTGCAAAAAGGCGTAGGCCTGATATCTTTACATATCAAAAAATCATACATGGACTCTTGAAGAGAAGAAAGAACCTTGAGAGCTTTCGGATTTTTAATGATCTAAAGGACAGAGGGTACTTCCCAGACAAGGTCATGTACACCACAATTATTAAAGGCCTTTGTGAGATGGGATGGCATGGGGAGGCTAGGAAGCTATGGTTTGAGATGATTGGAAAGGGAATTCTTCCAAATGAATACACCTATAATGTAATGATACATGGGTATTGTCAGATTGGCAATTTTGATGAGGCAAGGAAGCTCTATAAGGAGATGTGTGATAAAGGTTATAAAGAAAGCTCCGTTAGCTACAACACAATGATTTCAGGCTTGTGTTTGCATGGAAGGATAGATGAAGCTTGGAGCTTGTTTGAACAAATGTCTCAGAAGGGTATTGTTTGTGATTTGATCACATACAATTCTCTAATTCGAGGCCTTTGCAGTAAGGGGAAGCTAGTTGAGGCTAAAAAATTATTTAACGAACTCCTGGCACAGGGTTTAGAGCCTTCAACTTCCTCATATACTCCCCTTATTAAAAGGCTTTGTGAAGATGGAGACATCCAGGAGGCAGTAAGATTGTGGGACGATATGAACTCTAGGACTTTGGAACCTACAGTCAGTACTTGTGATTATATTATAATTGGGTTATGTGAACAAGGATATTTTGCAAAAGCTATGGAATGGTTATTAGATATGTTGCATAGAAAGTTGAAACCACAGCAGCAGACTTTGGAGATCCTGATTCAATGTCTCTTACAGAAAGATAAGTTAGATGATATCTTAGTTGTTTTAGATCTAATGCTTACAATAGGATATACACTAAAAGAAAACATAATCCATTCTTTGGTGAGTAAATTTGGCAAGGAAAGCTTCAATTTTGCTGAAACTTGTTTGGTGAAGATCTTAAAATGAAATTGATAGAACCAGCTTTTTGTGGTTTTTGTATCTTTCATTAATATTTTAGAGCAATAAGAAGAATATATTGGGATTCCTATTGAATTTGCAAAACCATAATCATCTCAAAGTTTCCCATTGTGCATTAGTTTAGTATATCATGAAGACGTGATTAATTGAGAAAATAACCTGTTCATGCTTGAAGGAGATATTGCTTTGGTGATATGAATTGGTATTGCTTATAAAATTTTCGTTATTGTCTATCCTTTGCAATTTTATTTTATTTTATTTTTTTTAACACGGACTCTTATGGACATCATGAATTAATTTTTTTTAATTAACCTATTTGCCATGAGCATCTTATTTCATCCATATTTAAAGTAAAGTGCCCTTTCATGATGGACATAAATCTATTGTGTATCTAGCAACCTATTTAGGTTTCTACAGTTTTTGTTTTTCTTTACTTTTATCCATTCTTTTTATGTCTTTTTTATTTAATTGAGTGTTTGTGTTTTGAAAGTTTAATCCGACCTTATCATTAACATATGAAGTAATTATCCTAGCATCTAGGCAGCTGACAAGTCCAAGTTCAGGACCAGGGGACTTCAATATAGACTTAAAGCTTGTATATTTGGGAACTCTGCTGTATTAGTAGTTTAAGATTCTCCAACTATTGACCTTAGATAGAGAGTCTAACATATAATTTTTATTCAACTTAATTTTCAGTTAGTACATTAATATTATGCTCCATAACTGCAGTTCACTTTAGCAACATAAGAGATGGTCTGGGGGTAAAAGGATTCACAGAAAACTTCATCTCCTTGTTTACTTAGTTTTGTCTTCCTACCAAAGGTAAGATACTTTATAGAAGCAAATCTAATACATTGGATTAAGTTTAATAGCAAATAAATGGTGTAATTCTGAACATTAATAGGAGAAGGCACATGACATTCTTGTTACTTAAACCCTACTAACTATATAATGACATGGCAGTTTCTTCGCAGGTCTACATGTCCTTGAAATTAGTAAGTTTTGTTTAATTAGGTTTTTTTGGACAAAGTTGTGTTCCACTCAAATGTCATTGGACCTTTTCTTTAAAAAAAAAATTCCTTACTGCCTCAAAATTCAGATTTTGTTCTGAAGGTAACTTTTCATACCTTTTGGGGTATTTTAGTTAAGGTGAAAATACTGAAGGATAGGCTTTGCTTGCAGTGAGGGCTGTTCTATAGGTAAGTTGCTGACGAATGTAGTACAGATTCTTCACATTCTTTAGTTACGCATGAACATTGAATTGTAGTTTTGACATGAGAGTTGAGAATTGAATAATTTGCCAATTTTTCTAATAAACAAAACTAAGTATTTATATTGAATGCATTTCTGATAATTGTCAGATCAGATGAAGTGGATATATCATTCTTCAAGTTTAAATTCCTCTAACTTTGAGGGAGTCCGTTTAATATATTTGAAAGCTTCCCTAATGATTGTTATACTCTTGACTTTAAATCATAATTATCTGTCAATGCACTTCTGGGAAGGTTGCTTAACATTTTCGCTCTGGGATTAACACACTTCATCTATTTTAATGCATTGAATACCTGCATATGAGATGCAGTTTTGTAGTTGCAGGTCAGCGGAGCTGGAAGAGTATAAAGATAAATATATAGCTTTTATCATCATTTTTTTTTTTGCTACTTTCTTGAAGAAAAAGTTTTGATGTAGATATTCATGTTTTTTTCCCCCTTTCCTATGGATTTTGATATTGCAATTTTTTTTTTCTGAATGAAGAACTGAGCATTGGGAAAAGTGAACCATATGTTTGGTGCTCTAATCTCAGGATCTCTTATAAGCATTGTTCTTAAAAGTGAAATTTTGGATTAAGTTGGAAATTCATAATAGGAATTGAAACTCTAGTTTATACTTTATACAAATAAAGATAAAATTTTTCATGTGGAACTTTAGTGCTTTATTCAGTGTGTCTGTTCTAATATTGATTCGTGTAATGAAGCTAGAATATGGTTATTCTGAACTTATGTTTGAAATAACCAACATGTTCCTGTATAAGTAATACTCTAGTAAGACTATTTTTAACATTTTTACATGGTGATTTATAATTTTAAAAAAGTTGTGTTATCTAATATTTTCACATTTAATATTTGATTACAAACATGATTTATATTAGTTATAATGTTATTATCAATTAAATTCTCAGTGCATTTATTGTTCCACTTTATTTAATGTATTAACTATTAACCAATAAAATTTAATAAAAAATTTATATTTTATATGTCAAGTGAGCTTTCCAATTTAAAATAAAAAAAGGGTAAAATGCAAAAAATTCTCCTAAACTTTGGTTTATGTGCAAAAGACTCCCTGAGTTATATTTTTTGGTAAATAACCCCTTAAACTTTTATTTAAGAGTAAAAAACTCAAAATACTATTATTTTCATTGTTGATGTGCTTAAATTGTTTTAATTGTAACTTGGTGTATTAATATAGTGGTTAGAGCTGTCACATTCGTTTGGGTTGTTGAGATCGTGTAGTGAAGTGCTAGGAAATCAATTGAAATGCTAAATGATGAGTTTCATGCCTTTTCTCCGATTTAAATATGTTTAAAGTTCTGGGAAATTAATTGAAATGCTAAGTGATGAGTTCCATGCTTCTTCTGTGGTTTAAATCTGTTTTGGTTATGTTTAAAGTGCTGGGAAATTAACTGAAATGCTAAATGATATGTTTGGAGGCTCTCTTTCTGGTTTGAATTTGTTTTGGATATTTAAAGTGCTGAAAATGGGTTACAATGCTAAATAATACATTTAAAGCTCTCTTTTTTGGTATGAATCTGTTTTGGGATGATTCAATTGGTAAGAAATGGGTTAAGATGCTTGATGCTCTCTCTTTTTTTTTTTTTTTTTTTCATATAAGTCGTATTGGATTGTTAAAATGGTTTTAAGGGAATGTGTTTTGGCTCTTTTGCTGCTAGTGTGAACTGTCCTGAATGTTTAACATGGTAAAGAAATGAATCAAGAAGCTGGATGAATTGTTTCGATGTTTCTGTTGCTGGTATGAGCTGTTCAGAAAGTTCTAATGTTGAAAATTCACTCAATGCTCTGAATATCATATTTGGATGTTTTAAAGTGTCTTCTTACTTCAAAAAATCCAAAAAAAGTAAAAAATGGAAAATTAAGAGAGTAAGAACAAGATATTAATGTGGGTTCACAAACTAAAACACACATACTAATCTTTTAAATTGTTTTGTTTGTAAAATCGCAGTTGTCATCTATTTCTTTCTCATTTCACCAAAAAAGTCAAGCTTTCCTATAGCAATGCCTTCGTGTGTCGAACTACGTAAACTTTAATCCCAAGCCTTCCAAGCTTTCAATTGATAAAATGAGTGAGAGGAAACTCATTATTGTTCAATTGGATTGTGTTTCTTGTTTGCTCTCAACGAATCACTCTCTAGTGATGAGAGAATTGTTTTATGTGTTGTGTTTTTAGTTTATTTGAACATGTTTAAAGATTTGAACTTTCAATGGAGATAGTGAGTGAGAGGAAACTTGTTCAAATAGATTATATTTGTGTTTTTGTGATTACTAACTATATCTTGTGAATTGATCAATTTTAATATGAGATTAATGAGAATGGATAAGTTGGAATATGATAGCAGTTTTTTAGTTTCTTGTTGATTCTTAATTAGTGGAATTTAATGAAAAGTAATTGGCTTGTAAAAAATTGTGCTAAATATTTAGTATTTAGCACATATCTATCTTATGTTTATATTTTCTGTTCTTTTGTTTTGGTTTTATTTAGTTGTGCTATTTTTCTTGCTTCTTAGTTTGAGTTTTGATTTTGAGAGTTTAGTTTAGTTTGAAATTTAGATCTCTTTTTGTGTTAGTTTAAATATCTAGTTAAAGTGTGCACCTGTTTATCTTCTAGTATACTGTGTTTCTCTTCTTTTGTTTTAGCTTTGTTTTTTTCTCATTTATGATTTTCTGTTTATAAAAGGGGTAAACAAAGTAAATTTAGGTCAATTCAATGTTTTGTACATTTATTTTGCGTGTGTATCCTCTGTTGGGCACCTGTTGTGTGATGAAACAGCGTCGTTTCATTGCGTTATTTTTTTTGCCAACGATGAAATGATGTTGTTTTGTTACATTATTATTTTGCAAGTGAAACGACACCATTTTGTCACTTAGCAGCCAAAAATAAAATAACGTGAGACAAATTCCCACGTGCGACTGCTCCTTCATCAACAAGCTTCAGCTTCACACTAGCGTATGCCATCGCCTGCAGCGTCCCCTTCACGACACCGTCTCATTCGCAATGCCGTCACCTTCTCTGCCGTGTGGTCTGCCGAAAAGTGGTTGTCTTCATCATCATCTTGAACCATGTGGTATTGCAGCGTCTCTGTCGCGTCTTCATCAGCTACGTTTAGAAAGTCCTCTGTCGTTGTCGTCGCCATCTTTGCCTGCGTTGTGGTCTGCCGAAAAGTGGCCGTCTTCATCAGCATCTTGAACCGTGTGGCATTGCAGCGTCTCTGTTGCATCTTCATCAGCAGCGTTTTTGGCTTCACTGTCATTATCGTCGCCATCTCTATCGCGTCTTCAGCAGCAGCGTTTTTCGACGTCGTGATCTGTTGAAAAACCTTGAAATGTATGGTGGCCAATATTATGTACTACTATGTATGAAGGGAAAAAAGAAAAAAATACAGTGTTAGAAAATGTTTCTCATAATGTTTTATGCTATAATTCGATTGTCCAAGAAATTGATTTGCAAATAGAGTTTGATTGTGCTGATAAGGTTGGCATGACTAATAATAATATTTCTCATAGTATTGGTAATTAATTATTGATAATTAGAAAATGTTTCTAATTCTAAAAGTAATATCTTCTTTGTTATATAGAAGCAAGTGTTGATAGTGTATTTTTTGCTAGTTGCATCACATTATGCACATATAACATATTTATATTTGCATTATATATTTATGGGTTAAGCAAGACATTATTTCTTTGTGTATTTTGCTTTTATAACAGTTTTTGAAAATATATATATACATATATATAGGGTACAAGTATCAATAAATTAATAATGTAATAAAAAAATGTTTATGTCTTACAAGGAAAATATTGACATTGATCTTCATTGAAAGCCTAAAGTAAAGATAGTATTTCATAGCATAGAGAGTACTTGAAAATTTTGATTAGATTATGGTGGTAAAATGAGTTTTGGTGTTAGAAAAGACTATGCAAACAATTGCAAAAGGATGAGTCAATAACGTCTTACCGATTTGTATATAATAAAGAAGGGGTACGAGAAAAAGACAAGAGGGATCATTTAATAAGTAATGCAAGACGTGAGACTAAAAGTGACTGCAAAGTAAGAATTCTACTTTGTAGTTTAAATGGGAGGTTTATAGTGAATGAATTTATAGATGAGCACAATCATGAACTCCACTTATCAGAAACTACACACATGCTAGCATCTCAACGTCACATATATGATGTCTAAGCACATGAACTTGAGCTGGCTGATGACGCTGAGATCCAACAAAGAATTAGTTTTGCATTGATTAGCAAGCATGTCGGAGGACGAGTGAATTTTGGATATAAATGTTTGGACTATAAAAATTATCTGCATACTCGACGATAAAAAAGTTTGGAGTACAAGAAAATAGGGTGTTTATTGGGTTATTTCCAAGAGCAATTCTTGACCAATCCCCGTCTTATTTTCATGCATATCAAATGGATGCAGAAGAACAAATAACGAACATATTTTGGGCCGATGTAAGGATGCTTTTAGACTATGGCCACTTTGGTAATGTTTCTCTGGACACAACGTACTGCACTAACAATTTAGATAGGTCGCTTGTTTTGTTCTCAAGCTTCAATCATCATAGAGGAGCGATTATTTTTAGAGTTGTATTACTATATGATAAGACAGCAACATCTTTCAAGCAGTTGTTTGAGACTTTGTTGGAGGTATACAATCATAAAAGGCCTCAAATAATCTTCACAGACCAAGATCAAGCAATGATAAAGGCCATACAAGAGGTTCTTCCTGACACTTATCACAAATTGTGCACATGACATTTGATGCAAAATGGCATCAAGTACTTGGGTAATTTGATGAAGCACGGGTCGCATTTCTTATGAGACTTCAAGGCCTATATCTATTAGTACAATGAAGAGATAGAGTTTGAAGAGGCTTGGAGTTAGTTACTCTCTTGTTATAATGTCCAAGAAAACAAGTGGATAAGAGCAGTTTATGCCTTGAAGGAGAAATGAGCAGCTTGTCATATGAGGAGAGTATTTACATTAGGCATACGAAGCACGTAACTCAGTGAAAGCTTGAATGCAGATGTAAAAAGGTGCTTAAATCTGGATGTCGATATTCTTCAATTTTTTAGACATTTAGAACGGATAGTGAAAGACAAGAGATATAATGAGCTGAAATGTGAATTTAAGGTAAAAGAAAGATTGTCGAGATTACATAACCCAAGATCGCTCATGTTAAAGCAACTTGTAGAAATTTACACGACCGCCATCTTTGATTTGTTTCAAAATCAATTTGACTTGAAGGATGCTTGTTGTGTTAAAGAAAGAAGGGAATGTGAGCCATTTATTGAATATGTCATTAATATGGTTGACCACAAAGGAGAGTGAAAAGTTCTGTTTCATCATTATGAAAGATCAGTTGGTTGCAGTTGTAGGCAGTTTGAGAGCATTGGAATATTGTGTTACCATGCTCTAAAGGTGTTTGATATCAATGATATCAAGAAGCTTCTTGATATGTATATATTGAAGAGGTAGACAATAGAGGCAAAAATTGTGAATATATATGATGTCAAAGGGAAAAAGATCGAGGAAGACCCAAAATTGGGTTGCATGCTTCAGTATAAATCCCTCTGCCAAGACTTTGTCAAGCTCGCATTTGAAGTCGCAAGTAATGATGAGAAAGTCTCTATAGTTCGCTTGGTTATGGACGAAGCAACCAAAAAGGTTATGGCGAGTTGCCAAATAAAAATACACAGAACAAACGAGGTCCAAGATGATTCTATTTTACCTAGTATCATCGGGGTGTCGCAACCAACCGGCATCAAAAAGAGGCTTGGACTTAAAAGAAAGAGGCGAATGAAGAGCTGGGTTGAGAAGCGACATCCGAAGAGAAGGGTTTTGAGGTCCACTTCATAACCAACCATCACAGTCTCTCAAAGTGACCAATTTACAGTGAGTATATTAATTTGAGTTATACCAAAGATAAATGAAATGACATCCTTAATTTTTCTTTACTTTCTGTGTAGGATATTGGAGTTTCAAGTCAAGTTTATCAGGAAAATCCATTTAGTTTCATGAGGTTATTAATAGTGAGAAATTTAAAAGATCTCAATTTACTTTATATTGTAGATTATTGGATATTTTGTAACTTATCCTCTTTTTGTGTTATATTAAGAACCATATTTTGCCACAATTCTTCTAATGTGTCCTCCAATCACCTTTCACAGCAAAGGCCTTCCCACATTTTCTGCACATGTAGGGTTTGATTCCATTTTTCCTCTTATAGTGTGTTTGTAGGGTTCTAAAATCTTTGAGAGGCCTTGCTCTTGGATGGTCAATGAAAGCATGGAAGCCTTAGCATTGCTGTTGGTTGTGTTCCTCTTAGAGAATCTGGTCCTTTTCTGTATTGAGATCCATGCCCCCACATGTGCATCTGCAGAAAAAAAAAGCCATGACAAAAATTAATTACTATTGATATGTGAAAATAATTACTATTTATTTTTAATAAGAGGAGATAATTAAATTTACTTGTTATGTGTGTGTGTGCGTGTAGATAGATATATATATATTCCACTTCCACATACGGATGTTAGTTAGCTGTGTGTCCAGAACAATTGTACCTTCAAATTTTTGCTCAGAGATTAAATAATTTATAGGTCCTAATTAATAATTTGATTCCAAAATCAATTACGATACATGCAGTTAAAAAAATATAAAAAACACCACAGATTGGCAGAAAGAGGAGTTAGAGTTTTACTTAAACATCACGGATTCTTATAAATTCCATGGCATGCATTAATAGGAGAATGATTAAGTAAGAGGATGTAGTGATGTTAAGTGAAAAGAAGTGATTTAACTTTTATTGTATTCTCAATTGTTAATTTGTGATTTAAGAGGTGATCATTTCTCCTCTCTACATACACACACATATAATATATATATATATATAGAGAGAGAGAGAGAGAGAGAGAGAGAGTTTTTCCAAATAGCCTTAGAGGAGAAGATATAACTAGAGGAAACTATCTAGTTATTATCAAAAAATTAAACTGAAGAGAAAAGACAAGCACAAAGCAAACCTAGTAAATAATTTGGATCTCTTTTTTAATTAAATCAGTGTGTAAACAACAATTTGAAAAGTTCTTAACAGTAGCTCAGATCTATCATATATCAAACAGGTTTCTTCTTAATTCTTCTTTGATTATGTAAATCTAAGGTATAGAGAGACGTGCTAGCTATATATATATATAACTTAAACCTTGAGACACCTTAGGTCCTAAGTATAGATGATTTATCAGACCTGTCTTCGTGTGCAGTGTGTGCTTTTTAGTATTTACAGGCTGAAATTCTTCAGACTAAATGAACTCAAAGTCTATTAAACGCTGATAAAAGAAATATTTCAATCCTTGCCTAAAGAAGCATTGTTTATTAATACTTTGTTTTACTACTTTTCATTCATTGGTGCAGTACAATGTTCTAGGTGATATAAAAGCAGAAGGAACATTTCAAGATAATTAATCAATTAAATTTTTGTTTGAAGAAAACAAAAACTTGGTAATTAATCAAAGTAGATAATAAATTTGAGACCAAATTGCTCACATTCAGATATTATATGAATCATAGAAGATTTTTTGTTTAAAGGGCCATGCAGAAGGGAAAAATAATGAAGAGAAACATAAATCTTTGAGAAAAATAAAACATTGAGAAATAGGAAACCACTTGATTGGAAAACAAGTTTATGCTTGCTGGGTAAAAGCTAACATAACTAATTCTATGAGTCTTCAAGACCTTACAGCACCAACAAAACCATTTGTAATTGTATATAAATATGTGCGTGTGTGTAAGGATTCAAATTTGATCCATATATATGACGTCCACGTAATGAGTTCAACTTATTAGAAAAAGAGATGCAATAAATTACTAGAAAGCTTGTACACATTCTTGACTACTCCAATTTAACATATAATTCAGTTTATAATACAATAAATTACTAGTTCAAGCATTATCAAGAAGATAGATATAGCAGGCAACAAATTCATATTATCATAAACTTACTAAGTACTTCATCAGTTGTAATCCTTATTGAAAAATCCCTTGTTAGCATTCTCCCAACAAGATCTCAAGCAGGCTTAGATATCAAATCCCACATCCCTTTTTGGAAATCCAGTTTGACATTCTTAATAGCCTTAGAGACTGCTTCCAATGAATTTCCTTGAAATGGAAGAATGCCAACTAACACAGCATGTAAGAGAACTCCAGCACTCCCTATATCCACTTTCTCAGAATAGCTACCTGGCAATACCTCTGGGTATGCAAGAGAACTCCAGCACTCCATATATCCACCTTCTCAGAATAGCTACCTGATAATACCTCTGGGGCAACATATGCAGGGCTTCTAGCTAAACCAGTCAAGTCTCAACCTGGAATATGATTCATTAACAAATGAGCTATAAAGATGCTTTGATAACATAATATACTTGAATATCAATTGAAAATAGTAATTTCAATTGCATTACTTAATGAAGCTACAGTTAGAAGGAGTACTTTCAAACCTATAAAAGCATTCTTCTTAGGACCTCTCACACTCAGATTGTAAGCATACACAAATGAAAGGTAAAGTGAAGAAAATGCATCTCAAATACTCATTTACATAGAAAATTTAAGAGAGAGAACCCTTTGGACTCCATCCAACTTTTCCCCCCGTGGTCAGGTCAGCATGTGAATTGAGACAACAGTAAACCAATGTCCCTAGGAAAGCAAAGAATGCATTTACTTCTAAAATGTAATTAATTTTGAATTTGATAACTTATAAAAATTCTAAATTGCACTCTGTTTACAACTGCTATATCAGTTGAAAGCTAATTATGATTCTTCATAAAGTTACCAGACATCACAAATATCAATTTCTCAAACAGATAAACATACAGATAATGCAGGACATGTGCATATTTGCCAACATATTTTTTTAAAACATATTGACTCTAAGAATTTTAGACCAGGCAAGCTCAGAAGGGTTTTATTAATCAAGATTAAACAAAATACATGCACTGGAAAAAAAATCAACAAAATAGGTTTCACATATTGCCATTAGAAATTCTCATGGCCAGGACAAAATCTACAAGCTTTATTTTTCTTGGTGTTAGATATGGTAAAAGTGGGATAAATATTACAAAGTACCCAACATTACCTTGTTGGATACCCGTAAACTAGTGAGCAGCGGCAGAGGTTGGATGATGGCAATGGTGGTGGCGGCTCATGGTCTGCTCTATACTGATGCTCTCGATCTTTCTCTCTATCGCAGTGTTCTTGGTTGTTCTATTTTGATGCTCCCCACGTCGTGGTCATAGTGTTGCCGTCCGCGAGCATCGGCGAGACGCTTTAAGAGGGGCTACCACGACTGGTGATCGTGCGATGTTGAGATAAGGTTTGGGGAAAATCAGATTAATACAATCGTCTTTTTTTTTGTTGCTAAATGACGAAACAACATCGTTTCGCTTGCAAAAAATAATAATAATTTGATGAAACAGTGTCATTTCATCTTTGGCAAAAAAAAAAAACATTACAAAATGATTCTGTTTCGTCACAGAGAGGCGACCAGTAGACAATCCGCACACATTTATTTTAGGGTAACTATCCTTTGGATGAGTGTTGTGGGGTGCCTAACACTTCCACGCTTAATCGACTCTCGAACCCATCTCTGTTTTGAAGACTAGTTTTCTGTTGTTTATTTTGCCTTATCTTTTCTTTAATAAAAGTGTTTTCTATAGTTTTCTTTTAAAATAAAAATTTTGGTGGCTCCAATTTTTTTAATTGGTTTTTGAAACCTATTTTTGAAAATCATTTTTTTTCTTTTACGTTATTCATGTCACATTCCAATGTGATAGTTTGGAGGCTCATTAGGATAGTTTGAGTCCATGCCATTTTAAGGATAGTTGTGCAAAATAATTGGTCTTTCCTTATTATGTTTATCCTTTTCTTTGTTTGATATTTTGTATCTACATACAAATAACATGTTTGGTCCTCTACTTTATCAAATTGTTAGTTTTTGTTTTGATAAAAAAAATGAATTGCCTTTTATGGTTTATTTTGTATTAAAAAAAATGTGTCATGCTTTCAGCTCTCCATTTGATTATGTTTTGGTAGGTAACATTGTGCTTTATTTCTGGTTTTTATTGGAAATTTGCTTTACATATTGTTAGTTCGTTTATTTATTCATCCTTCATAGAAATATAAATATCATGCTTTCATTTTTTTTTATCTTATTATCTGTTTAGTTATTGGTTTTGTCAAACCTTAGGATAGATAATGTTGTGTGTTATCTAATGTTTTTTCTAGAAAACTCTTAATCTTATAGTTCATTTTAGTTATATAGATAATATAATATTATATACTATAAGATTGGTGAGTTATTATTACTTCTACTAGAGTAAAATTTTTAATTTTTACTAAGTTAAGTGATTAAGTGTCATTGGTTTGGTTTTTACATTCAGGTTCTCACATGTAGCAAAAATGAAAATAAAGTGTGTATATATATATATATTCATACAATCACATACATTGACTTTTTTTCAAACATATTATACCTATAGATTTATGAGTCTAGTAACAATCAGTTAGTTAGGGTAAGGAGGCAACAACTTTATAACTCATACCCTCATAAAAAATCTTACTAATGGATAATATCATTTCCTCACATATCTTGGATATATATATATATGTTTTCATTTCTCTATGCATTAAAATTAATCATTCTGATCCTTTTCAAAAGTATAATAAGGGATTAGGATATTGGGTATGTACTCTTCTATTTTAAATATTTATATGTCAAAACATATCAAATATCACACTACTCATATAACTCTACCCCTTCTGCAAGTGGGGGTGATGGAAGGATCTCAATAACTGCAATTACCCATAACTCCTTAACTACTATAAAATATCCCAAGATGGGTATCTTTACCATAGTGACCTTCGCATCCAACAGAAGTTAAAATTTAGGCATCTGATACACGTCAGCATTTATGTGAGAATACATCTTAGTAGTATAACAATCTGTTTAAAAATTTTTGGCTTGTACAATCGTATTTATACGAAAATTTGTTACATTCTTTTTCCCATCAAGTAAAAAATAGTATCTATTGGGATACAATTCATGAATTATACAGTTATATCATGTACTTATGGATGTATGCACAGTTATAGTTTACCAGATGTCAACAATAAGAAATATGTCATTTCATCATGCATAATTACTATAGTAACATGATCATATCCACATTTTTAATGTGAGCAAGGAAAACAAGCATCTTATATTGACCAATGCCAAAATCATCACAAGAGTTATCGAGTGTCATCTAGAGAATAACTCCACGTGTATTTACAGCACTCATGGATTAGTTTCAAGTTAAGTTTTCATGGTCCCAGACCACTTAGCAATCCTTTGCCTGTCTTGTACTATCTAGAGCATCCCCCAATGGATCTCAAGTACACATAGGTCCCTGCCCTCTATGACAGATTATCCTTAACTTACTCAGTGGTCTCTTCCAACTCTGATAGATCATCCCTGACCAGTGGGATCGATATCTCTTTGAATGCTTCATTTCTCTTTCGTCCCATAAAGGGATTGGTATAACTCACGAGATCACTATTACCTCTGACAGATCATACCTACTCTACCCTTGTGGATCATGAGGCTATGTAATCATCATCCTCACTAATGGATCACTTTCTAAGCACACTATTTACAAGCATATATTTTAGAGTGATTCGACTTATGCTATGGTTATGCTTAACCTTAAGTACGTAACTCCTTTCGTAGGCTATAGAAGAGTTCATTAACTTAGAATTCGCAACCATTATGGTGTGTTCAAAATCATTTATGATTGAGTGAATGATTTACCATCTTGAAATATGGTTAGACTATGGAATGCCTAACAACCATCCCATACTGATAGTTGGTCACTCAATCATGAGCCTATCTACCACTAATGCATACACTTTTGAATACTCTTCTCTTTTCTCTTCTACATTTTCCTCTCTTTCTTTTCAATCTCATGTTACATGCTACCTAAAAAAATATACTTTTCTCATGCAATAATATTATTGTTGACTCTATTGAGCATACATTCAAGAAAATAGAAACTTACAAACTTACAAACTTGTTTTATGCTTTTGAGGTTTCATTTTAAAGATTAGATGGCTCTATCAAAACAATTTCCTCATGAAAAACAATTCTTTTTCACTTAGCAGTCAACTTACACCCATAGCAGTTGGCTTATAGAAATAAAATCTTGAAAAACGTAAATAAAAATTACAAGTCGGTTGTCAAAATTATATCAGTCAACTATTGGCTAATAGAGAGCTACCAGTCGACTTTCAAGCACATGGCAGTTGACTAATAAGCTATTATAAGCTGGTAATCACATGGTGGGGGCTCGAAAATCGGCTACCAGGAGTTGGCAGTCGTTTGCTGCTTGCATTTTCTAGAAAATTTCAAGTTGACGAACATGGAAGTTGACTTGTAGGATCTTGAGGCTTCATTTTATTGCTATAAAAGGTTACTAAGCCCTGATTTCACCTCTTTTCAAGCCTAGAAAATTTATAAACCTAGTTTCTAGCATTAATTCATCATTTACTCTAATTATCACTCATTTTCATACTCAATCATTCATCCAATAGAATTAAAATACTTTTCACTCATGGTGAATAGTAAACCCATATTTTAAATCTGATACAATCTGATTTAAGTATATATAAGTACATCCATATAGCATAAAACACCCAATAGAAGTTAAAAATACAAAAAATGTAGGTTTAAACTCTTCTCTTATCCAAACAAGATTAAAAATTACCATTTTCAAAAAAATAAGTAGCAATTTTAAACAATGAGAGGATTAAATTGTTTGCTACCTTATTTCTTGTTAAAGATATGTAGATGGTGTCAGATGTCTGCTCAAAGATTCTCTAATGCAATTTTGTAGTGTCAAAATTCAAGCTAGATCCCTTCTCTTACATAAATTTCTCTCTTTCTCTCTCTAACTCACCCCTTCTCTCTCTAAAATCTAGAAATTAGGGTTGTAATGGTGAAGAGTTCTAGGGTTTATAGTTTATATAAGGATTCCATGTGGTAAGGGAAACTGCAACCCTTGTTTAATGTAAGGGTCGAGTTTTTAGTTTCCCAACCTCAAATGACAATTCCTCTAGTCATATAAAGAATTAAAATTTTACCCTTGAAATCTTGGCGAGAAGTTTCAAAAATCAATTAGCTACAGTAACATTTTTTGACTAAAATTATATTTTTTACCCTTAGACTATTGGGGATTTACTTCATTCCCTTAACTTAACTTTTTTATTTTCATTTTAGTCCATATCCTTTTCTTTTCAATTTAGTCCCTTACTCTAATGCATCTATATGCAATCTAATGCAACATACACAAGCATTTAACTTATTTAATAACTAGCAAACATCTCTAAAAAATAGCAAGAGTAGATGTTACATTTTCTAGTATGTTATTTAGTAAAGACAACTTTTGTCTTCTGTTGTATGTCAATAGTGTGTACATGATGTTCAAGGTCCTGCTTGCCATGAAAATTTTGTACACCTTTCGCAAAAAAATAGAATAAAATGCAACTTAAAGATGCTTCTCATAAGGATAATTAACTCAAAAATAAATGACTAAGACAGTTCAATTATCCTCAGATAGGGAGAACTTGTTCTTGTGTGCATGACTTATTTGTATGAGCAATATAAAATAATCACTGTTGATTACATTAGATTGTTTAAATGTTAAAAAAATTAAGTCTTTACCCAATTAAGCAGGTCTATTGCATTGTCCTTTGGTGGTAGCATAAATGAGTATCTTTTCCCACTAATAAGCTTTAGCATTAAAAACCCAAAACTATAAACATCTATCTTTATTGACACATGTTCATGATCCAAATAATTTGGAGCAAAATCCCTTGTGTATGTTTGAATTGGGTAATTATTAAAAAATTCATTTGAAAACTTTTAGGTTCTTTAGATTCGAAGTTCTTATTTAAAAGATTTTTTTTCAAAGAAAGAGTTTAATAGAAAGTAATAAAAGAGACATCACAATTTATAGAGGTTTAAGATCTAATTGTCTTAATCCTTAAGTCCTCTTTTCAAGTAAACAGTAAGAGAGTTTTTAATAAATATGAGGCTCCAAAGATGTTTTTCCTAAAAATAATAAAAAATATTTTCTTTTATTTTTCCTTATTTTTTTGAAATAAGAACCAAATTGTAAATTTAATCTTACATGGATTCTCCACTTTTTTTTTTTCTTTTTAGGGCTAACAACACTTTTGATTTTAGTTTTTTTCAACGTTTTTGAGTCATATAATAACATTAAGTTTTTCTTAGATTTTTCTTTTTAACCCTAAGTTTTTTTAGGGACTAAAATGTAATAGTTTTGTTTCTGGGGGCATTTTTGTCTCTTAAGTTAGAGTAAGTTTTTTTCTTTCATGTTTTAATCCTAGGACATCCTCTAGACACCCTAAGCTTTTAGTCAAAACTTCAAGTAAACCCCTAGGCAAGAGGTTGACTTTTTAGGTCTTAGGTCCTTCTTTAAAGTTAGATTAATTTAAGGCTAGTATTAGATCTTTTGTTTGTTGTGTGAAGCTATCTTAGGGTACTTTGGTGGAGTTAGAGATTGCGAGGGACACAAGGTACGACTCTACCCTCTTATGTTGGATGTTGATATTTTTGCTTTCATTTTGAATATCCAATATAATTGCGGTATGAGTACGAGCTTGAGGTACGTTTCTTTCCCTTAACTCTTGTGTGACTCATGCAAATTATGTGGGCTTTAAACCCGAAAAGGGTACGTAGGCTCTAGGACTCGTTCCTATTGCAAGCCCTTTTTTGTTTATTTTTCTATGTTTTCTTCTTTTGTTTTAGTTTCTTGTTTATGTTTCAAAAATAAAAAATAAAAAAGATAAAATAAATAAATATTAGAATAATTTTAAAAATTATCATGCCACTTTATTTAAAAAATTTAATTTAGGATAATCATCCTTTGGATGGGTTCTTAAGGTGTCTAACACCTTCCTAAAGAATCAATTAGACTTTTAAACCTGATCTTTGGTTTGAGACTAGTTTTCTAAAAATTTGAGTCTTGTCCACCATATTTTTGAAAATTGTTTTCAAAAATAAATTTTTATAATTTTTCTTAAAAATTTGGTGGCGACTCTATTTTTTTTTTTTAAATTATGACTATCAGGTCACTGTCAAGCATGACGGATAGCTTCCTTTTATTTGATAATTTTATCATTCTTCTCATAAGAAGCCTTCTTCTTATCACATGGATTTCACTAATGAATTTTCAAACATAAGCATTAAAGGAAGGATTATCATACCAGTAGATAGTCAATAAAAATTGCATATGTGAGGCCAAATGATTAATCTAAAATGGTAAGTAATTATCAAAGGCTAAGTATAATCAAATCATAAAATTCTTTAATGAATATAGTCACTTAAGCAAAATATATGTTTCCCACATAGAAAGGATCACTACAAGAAAAGTGAGTTTCAATGGCGACTTTTCCGTGGTGACAGAAAAAGTCGCCACTGAAAGACCATATTCAGTGGCAACATATTTATGTCCAAAAATATCGCCACTGAAGAGCTTCAGTGGCGACATCCAAATTCTCGCCATAGAAGCTCTTCAGTGGCAAGAAATGTTGCGCCACTGAATACCTTCCGTGGCGACAATAAAATTGTCGCCATTGAAGGATTTTAGTGGTGACACACGTTGTCGCCACTATAGAGATTTTCTGTTGTGACGGATTATAGCACTGCCTTATACTTTTAGTGGCGACAATATTATCGCCACTAATTCCCCTGAAATTCACAATAAATTTTTCATTTTTCTGTGGCGACGGTTATTGGCGCTGCCTAATACTTTCAGTGGCGACAATATAATTCCCTTGAAATTCACAAAAGATTTTAAATGTTTCCTATGCTGGCGCGAACATGGGACGTTAAAGATCGAGGCAAAGAAGCTTACCACTAAGCCTGCATCGCGCGCTAGGGAGTCATTGCTCGCCACTAAAATGCTTACGCGACAGTAAAGGGAACGTGCGCAGTAAAAGGAAATTTTTGAGCAATGACTCCCTCGCGCGTGATGTAGGCTTAATATATATTTTAAATGTTTACCACAGGAGCCTTTGTTATTTCTTTTGCAACGTTTAATATATATTAGAAGTCATTAAAACATCACCTACTTAAGCCTGCATCGCGCGCGGGGGAGTCATTGCTAAAAAATTTCCCTTTACTGCGCACGTTCTCTCCGACCTTCTTCACTGTCGCCATTCACCGTCCGTCTACAGCGCGCTTCACTGTTATTCTGCAATGTAAGAACCACGTCACGTTCTCGCGTTCACTGTCTTTGTCTGTCGCGTTCACCATCGCAACATTCTTCTTTTGTCGCGTTCTCGCTTTCACTATTTTTGACTGCTTCTCCATTTACACTCGCCGACCAACCTTTGTGTTTACACTCGCCATTCATTGGTAAGTGGGTTTTATCAATTGCATCCGCCATTATGGTTTTGCATCTGTTACGCCATTCACCCTTGCCCATGCTCCATCGATGCTATCAGTGTTGGCTCCACCGATGGCCTTCACCAAAATTCAAGGTAAGATCCTCTAACAGCCTTCTATTCATCTCTCTCCCATTAGCTCCTAATTTGCACATTTTTTAAGTGAAAAATGGGAGTCACATTTGCATTTATGCTTTGCTTTGTTTGCTTTCAAATATGTTCTATTTTTTTGCTAAATGGGAGTTTGATTTGCTGGTTTAATTTGCTGCTATGCAATAACGCCACACAGGAAAGAAAAATAAATAGTCGTTGTAGTCATTGAAGAAATTACAACCATCAAGTTTGTAGTATCTCTGTTAAAGGCACTATAACAGTAGTAAGAGGGAAAATATTTTGTTCTTTTAACTAAAGAACTTGTTCTGAATTTGTTTTACGACATTTGATGTGTTTTTTCTTTTGAAAATCAGCCATGATCTCTTTTGCTCTTTAATTAGACTTTGATAATTTCATTATTGGACTCTGTATAACATATATGTATATATATATATATATATATATTCATGATTGGACTCTTTATAACATATATATATGTATTCACACTTATTGCTGATGCACGTAAAGCCAAGTCTCAGAGATTAAGGCTTCACACTAGTTGCTAAATTAAATATATATATATGATTTATTTACTGTGTCTTTATATACATGTAGCAATAGTGCGTAATTCCACTGCTAATGGGGTCACTGAAGAAATCATCTTTGGATTTTTTTTCCTTTTGTAGTATTGTTTTCACATCATGACTAAGAAAAATAAAGAAAATAGATTCCTTCATATGTTTATCATTTAAGGGAAAAGAGAGAGTATAGAGGATGAAGAATTAAAGGCATGGATTGTAGCTAATCAATATGGTTGTATAGTTTCCTATAAAAAATATAGAAATCAAATTTGCATATGTAATAATGAATTAAGGATTGAAATAGAATGCCAACTAACTCTTATAATACGAGACAAACCAGGGAAAATGCAAGTTAATGTGTTTGTCCCTATGATTTATAGCAGCTTGTAATAATTAAATTAGTAGTGTGTGTTGACCAGATTTAATTATGAATGGCTTCTATTTCTATACTACCCAAATTATGAATCTCATTATATACACACACACACACACACACACACACATATATATGTTTGTATATATTTCTCATTTCATTTTTTTCCAAATGTTATATATTAATTCTTTTCAAAAAATTCTCAAAAAAAAAACTAAGTGGATATGAAAAATTACAAGAATATCAAAATGGAATAATCATAAGATAACATAGAAAAACTTTGGGAAGAAAAAGTCCATATCAAAGAGAATAAATATAGATATGATAGTAACTCAACCAAAATAGTACATTTTCTTTATGTATAGTAAGAAAAAAATTGGTAAGAGAAGAGCTTGATATCATGAAGAACTAAAAACATAATGGTGTAGGATTTTGATGTTTTATCAATTTTCTTTTGAAAATCAGCCATGATCTCTTTTGTTCTACAATTAGACTTTACTAAATTTGTGGTACTAGATTTGTAATATGAATTTTGTGCACCAACGTCACAAAAGGTGAGTTTGACGTTGTACTATCTTTTGTCAGTGATACTATTTTTTCTATAATCATGAGATTAATTATATTTATTCTTAATGTTTTGTTTTTACACAGGGCCAAATTTTAGGAAGGAATGACAACTTTGGACAATAGATGCACTGAATGATCTGTAAACTTTTATTGTAATTACCTGTGTACTTGTAATTTATGTTGTTATCGACAATATTGTAACACTAATTTTGTGTAATATATTGTATTTTATTCTATAATTTTACTTTCTCATACTCTTTAGGGCACAAAAAATATAAAAAATACAAAAAGAAATGAAAAGAAAACAAACTTCAGAGGCTTCAGTGGTGACAGGAAGATGTCGTTACTGATATAGCTTTTAGTGGCGACAAAGTGCTGCCACTGAAGCAACAATCAATGGCAACATCATAATGTCGCCACTGAATAGACAATCTGTGGCGACAATTTTTGTCGCCACTGATAAACATTTTTTAGTGGTGACAGTTTAAGTCGCCACTAAAGGTAACTTTTCTGTGGCGACAATTTACGTCGCTACCAAAGTTATTTTCAGTGGAAAATTTAGTGTCGCCACTGAATCCAGGCATCTGTGGAGACTATTAGTGTATAAATGCCACATTCTGTGGCGATATTTTGTCTGTATCAGTGGTGACAATTGTTACCACTATAAGTCTTTTTAGTGGCAAAAATTTTTTGTCACCATAAATAACTTTCAATGGCGAAATTTTCAGTGGTGACTAGTGACGGCCTTATTGTCGCCACAATAGCTTTTCAGTGGCGACATTTTGACCTTCAGTGGCGACTTTTGTCACCACTGAAAGCCAAAATTTTTGTAGTGGATTGAGCAAAAATAGCATATACAAACAAGCAGAGTGTGTAGAAGATATTTCCTTGAAAAACACATCTACAAGCAGAATAATCAATTTTTTTTTGTGACATAAGTAATAAGGTCAATCTTGACACTTAGAATAATTTTAGTTAATTGCTTACCAATTATTACCATCCTTTTGTGAAAGAGCTCATACAAATCAAGTGTTTAGCATAACAAATTTCAACTCTATAGCTCTCCTTATTATTTGGGTTTTTTTTGAAGATTTCATCCTTAAAATCAATTTACATAGATTCTCATTCACCTTTTAACAATTTAAAAGGTTCCTAGTACAAAATCTTGTTAGTAGGTTCATATATAAAAACATGCACAATGATGCATTTATCAATGATTATGAGGAAGATAAATTTTTAATGCATAATCATTTAAGTAATATAATCACAATCAATATACTTCAAGTATCAATTTTGAATGATCAATAGGAACCTAATCTTTCTTTATTAAATTATTGATCTTATATCACTTTTCTAAGACAAGTAAATTTTCTAATGTTCTTTCTCATTTTTCAAATTTCAACAGAAATCATAATTTTGGAATAAGCATTATTAACAAGAAAATATTTGAAATAAATATTCTTCGAATGATCTTGAAGAGAAATTCATAAATAAAAAGGAGTTTTAAAATTTAAAACCTTTTTTGCTTCCTACTATTCTTATTTCTTATGTTTTGTATCCTCTTCTACCAAGAAACATAATCTTTTTTATACAAGTGTCAATTTTCTTACTATACTATCTTTCATATTTTTAGCTATATTTTTTAGCATCTTGAATCATGAGACTTTTGGTTCTTCCTTATCCTTATTTCTAAAGTACACTTATCAATTTAATATTTCAGGTACCCAATAATCTTTGAGTCCTAGTAATGTTAGTAGGGATCCTTTTTGGTACAAGGTACCTTTAGAAATCCAGGTTTTTATGATAATTCTCAATTAATATAGTTAGAATTTTTTTGATATTTCAAATGAACAAATTTAAGATGATTATCTTTTCAATAAAACTTTTCTAGAGTCAACTATAATAGTATTACATGCTTGTAATAATTTATTATAAGGTAAAGAACAATGTACCTTATTTTTGTTAGGTTTCTTTTCAACTTTCTAATCAAATTTTGTTTCAGGCTCCTTATCTAGTTCCTCTTCACTTTTTGAATTGTCATTGGCTATGAGGCAAAAATTAGTTGTTTCTTTCTCTTCATCCTTTCTTTCACTTTTTATTTCTTCAAGAAAATCTTCACTCATCGACAAGCTTACTATTATTGCTTCCTTCTTGTTTTTTATTTTTGTAGATTCCTCATATGTTTTTTGAAGATTATCCCACATTTCTTTTATTGTTTGACATCTTGAAATCTTTTCAAATTCTTCAATATTTACTAGACAAAAAATATAGTTAATAGCTTTGCAGTTTATCTCCAATTTTATTGTCTTCTTCATCCCATTCACTATTTAGCTTATCCACCATTATACTGTCCACTTCTTTCTTTGTAATGTGAGGTCCATTCTTAATTACACTCCACACTTGCAAGTTAGTGGATTTGATGAATATTGTCATTCTCATTTTTCAACAGTTGGTTCCAATCAAACGAAGGTGGCCTATTGACTAAGGTTACTTATAATTCTTGACTCATTTTCTGGCTAGGATCTTTTCTTGTAAGATGTTAGTCCTACAAAACAAAAAAGGATAACAGGGACCTGCTCTTATACTAAATGTTAGTCAGAAATCTATCCAAGAAGGGGGTTAAATTGGGTAGTTATTAAAAAAATTCTTTTTAAAACTTTTTAGTTCCTTAGATTTGAGGTTCATATTTGAAAGATTTCTTTTTTAGAGAAAGAAAAATTTAATAAGAAGTAAAAGAGAAATCTTGATTTATAAATTTTCAAGATCTAAGTATCTTGATCCCTATATCTTTTCCTCAAGCATACAACAAAAGACTTTCATTCATATTAGTGTAGTTACCTTACATACGCCAATAGTCATTCCTATAATAACACAATTAAAATTAATTTAAAGAATTGGGATAAAATAATTGGAAACCTTGAAATATTATTGGGAGGTGATTGAGAAAATTTTTCTGAGCCCGTGGTTATAATTTGAGAATTTTTTGGAATAAAATTATATCTAATAGAGAAATTTGTATCTGCCTTGAGGAACTTTGCAGATAATTTTGGAAGGCTGATGATAGCTTAAAAATCTCCAAATCCCTTCCATATCATCCTAAATTCTTGCCTAAATTAGAAAACTCATCCAAAATTTATCTAAGGCAAAGTGAGAAAAGACCAAAATGCCCTCATAAACTTTAAAACTTCATTTTTCTCCTTTTCCTCTCAATTCACTCTCTCTCCCCGCGTCTCCCACTCTCTCTATCGCATCTTCCTCTCCCTCACACTTCTTGCCCTTCGTCCATCTACCAAATGACCATCGCGTCGTCACTCGTTGCCACCAAAAAGTACAACAGCTCCACTCGACACTACAGCACGTCGTCTACAGCTTCGCCAACCACCACAGCCACCAAAAAATGGCATTTTCTCCTCCGTTGTGAATCCAGAAAGTAGCTTTGATCCGGTCAATTTCACACTGTTGGACACTAATGATCGATGCTTAAGTTGCCCAACAACAGCCCCGAGCTGCTAGTGACCTTCGCCGAGCTTCTGGCCGCTGCCAGTTGCCAAAAATGCCACCAAAGGTGTAGGGACTAAACTATAATTTTTTAAAACATTTGGTATACATTGAAATACTCTGAATTAATTGATTTTTTTTGCAATTTCTAGCCTTTAGAATGCCATTAGGGATGAATTGAAGGGATAGATTGGAGAAAAATGGTGAAAACCATAAATTGGAAAATAGGGACTAAATTAAAAATTTTAAAAAAGTTTGGTATAAAGTAGAATTGCATAATTTGATTCATCCCTGTAATCCTTAGCTTAATTAAAACTCTTATGAATATATGGAATTGGAAAATGGAAGAAAATTGTTGGAAAAGTTTCAATTTCAAGTTTAGGGACTAAACTGAAAAGAATGATATATTTTGTTTAAGCATTGTAAACCATGGACATTCTGAAATTTTGAGTGAATTAAGTTCATTTAGCCTCCTAGAAGCATAATAAAGTAAATTGGATAATTTTATAGCTAAATACCAACGTTAGGATAAATGAGGGACTAAAGTGTAAATTTATTTTTTTGCATTGAAAATAAGTTTTAGTTCTGAACGTTGGTTCTAAAATGTACAAAGTTTGCTTGAAGAATTAATCCAAAGGGAAAGGAGAAGAATCTTAAGTTAAGTGAAGGAAATCCCAATTTAAGGTAGAGTAATCTACACTCCCCTCTGTTTGATAAACATTTAATGTGAATTGATTGCTATGGTTGTGTTTGTGAACATGTACTGGGAAATGTGTGTTGGATTAGATGAGTATAAGAAAAGACCTGCATGTTTTTGAAATGTATTTGAAAATTCTTTGCTACTAGTTTTGATTAGACTATTGGAATTTTATGCTTATAGTGCAGATGAAACTTGGGATGGATACTTGATAATTGGTATGAGAAGATTATCAAGTATTCCATATTCTGACCTACTTTTTAAACCTTCATTATTTGAATATGAAAATGGTTTGTATATGTTAGGGTTTACCCGTTAAACCAATACACCCCTATGAATGACTATAAGGAGTAAAGGAGGAGAGTTTATACGGGAAAATGGATTGGTTTAAGAGTAAAGCCCTATAATCCTAAGTATTAGTCACCTATATGTATACATTGCTTTATAGTCGGCAAAGAGAGATGAAACCTACTTGTAATATGCACATGATGGAGGATGCCCCTTATTGATAATAGGTTCTCAGTCACAAGGAGAATGGTCCTGTGACAATCACCGAGAGGACAATCCCCGAGATAGCAACAATCTTAGTCACATAGAGGATGGTCTAGTGACAATCACCGGGAGGACGGTCCCCGTGATCTTAAAATGAGATTGGAAAACTATAGGCAATGAATTTGGAATTGATTTATATGATTTTATGCATATATGTACAGATGATTGAAATCCTTATAGTAACGTAGTAGCGTTATGCAATGGGTATGAAAATTTGGCTGCAGGCATTTTGAAAAATGATGGTTTTTCATCAATACTTATATTCTTTGACTGAAAAAATGATTTTGATTTATGATTTCTAAATAGCCACTAGATTTCCCATGTTTATTGATTTTTGATAAATAAAGCTTCAATTCACATGTTTTATTTAGATGAATGAGTTTAGGGAGAGGTTTTCTATACCCGAACGGGGGTAACTCAGCTTTTTTGAATAAAATAAATTGTATATTACTCTACTGGGATTCAAAATCTCATTAAGTTGTGTGTTCAGGCAATCAAGGGCATGATGGCATCGAAAATTAGCCTAAGATGGATATATTTGCTGCATAAAATTGTAGAGGATTGAGAAGATATAACGTAGCTTAGGGTTTAATTGTAAATAGTTTAATAGCCTTAATATGACATTTATTAATCACTGAATTTGTACTTGGAGATATCTATGTATTATTGTGGTAAATGATTAAGTTATATCTTGTAATTAGTATCTCAAATGCAAGGTATGAATAGGGTTAGATGTATATTCCAGAGTATGTTGATGGTTGTATTGTTTGATGATTTGAGGTATTAAATTAGCTACGCAGGTATGGCGGTGAGTGAAATCTGAATAGGGATGGCTATTTGGGTTACACTCAACTACTAACAACTCTGAACGATGCATATTTTGAAAGAAACAATTTTTCATAGCATTTCACGCTTCCTAATTCACATGCTATGGTAAGGGGGTCGTTACAATTCTTTCACATGCAAAGCGGTTGATTTGAAAGGCTAAGATGGTGCCACTTGGACCCATCTCCTTCCACTGCAACTCATACAACAAAAGAGTTTTATTCATATTAGGTAGTTACCTTACATACACCAATGGTCATTTATCCACATGTAAAGTGGTTGATTTGAAGGGCTATGATGGTGCCACTTGGATTCATCTCCTTCCACTGCAACTCGTGAGGGAATAAAGGGTTTATGAATTATGGGTTAGGGTTTTTAAGGATGTGAGATAGGTTGTGTTTGATGTGAGTGATTAATAATGTGACGCCTTCGTCATTGCACTCTATACAAAGTTGATATTTTAATCTACCAGCAAGCGGGTAGTATATGGTTAGTACTTGAGATAGAGATGTTTTGAGCATTTTGGATCTTTCATCACAAACTTGGTTACTATTATTATCATGATGATGAGATTCGTCAATTTCAAAGCTCTGGTTTGGATAAAAGAAAAGTAATGGGATGTAGTTACGAAAAACAATGTGATCTATAGAGGATAGGATAAATTCTGAGACGAGGAGGGGCAGGAGTGTAGAGGGTTTGATGGTTTCTCTGTATATTACTTCCATTTCTGAAGAGATATATTGCTCGCTACTACTGCTTAAGGATGATTATTGCCTTTATATATTGCAAGAGCCCTTAACCAAATAGTTGATTAATTAACAAAAATAAGTTTTATTATTTTTTAAATTCAAAACTATTAAATATTTTATTATTTAGTACATTATTACTCTTTTATTTTAAAAATAATTTTTAAACATTTCTCTCTCCTCTTAAAGAGGAGAGAGAATGAGTGGAGGGATGTCAAGGAGCTCAACCTCTCCATATCTTTTCCCTTTCAAAAATTAAATCACTTACAAGAAAAGAGTGTATAATAATCATAGTTGAGAGAATTAGATCATATTGTTTAGTCTATCTAACTGATGAATTGGTCATAATTTTGGTTTGGTCAACTCTAAAACTCAATTTTATAAAAAATAAAAAAATCAATAAAAAAATTGAATGAATCAATCAAAATTGACCGATTTAATGTTTCAATCAATTTGAAATAGTCTTTTTCATGTTTTTGTCAATTTTTGGTAACAAAAAAAGCAAAAAAAAAAAGTAGAATAAGAAAGAAAACAAAGAGAAATGAAGAAAAAAAAAAGAATGATGAATAATTTGTACATTATAAAATTTTTTAATTTTTTAAAATTGGTAAATAATTTAGTGATTTGTCTAAATAATATATATTTTATTTTTAGTTTATTTTTATTAATAAAATTATGTAAAATGCTTATTATTATATTTAATTATAATTTAAAATTATTATATAATATTAATACCCGTTCAATCACGATTCGATTATACTTGAACTATTAAACCATAAACTAATATTTTGACAGTTCAATGACTAATCTAATTTTTAAAACATTGGTTATAATTATACATTTTTTTAATTAGATATATATGATTATTGTTATTTCTATAACAATGGGATTAAATAATATTTGATGAGTTGTTATTATTATCTTATCAAATAGGTGCATCGTTGATCCATGGATACATTGTTTTACGTCCAAAGTGGGGGGGTTTTGACTTCGATGGAATCTCTCATGCATTTTTCAGATTAAGCATGAATTAAGTTAAACTAATTCATCATCATGCATATATATAATCGCATTTATGATTTAACATAGATTTATAATTTTTTATAATATAAATTAATCTTATATTAAGTTTTGATATGATATTTAGAATTTTAATTATTATCAGTTTTTTAATTATATATAAGAATGATTTTTTAAAAAAAATAAAAATCATATAAAATAGTTTATTATATAATATAATTTTTTTAGAGACTAAACTATAAGCAATGTATCTTTTAGGTGTACTTGAGAAATAAAGAAAAGAAAATATATTAATTTGTTTTTGTTCTTAAAATTTTTAAAAAAATTATATTAAAATTATCATTTTACTTTCACTTTTCTTATGAAAGACGTTTAATTTCATGTTAATCGTAAAATAAAAAAGCAAAAGTCCAAAAAAAAGAAAATTGTGATTATAATCAACATAGGTTGACACATTCAATTCCTCATTGAAAATCTCATTTGATGGACATTTTAGGGAGATTTTTTAACACTTAAAGAATTAGTTAAATAGTTGTGATTAGATAACATTATTTACGATTTAAGTTTATACAGTAATCTTTTGTGTTGAGTCTCTATTAATCTTTTCACTGATACCTTATCCGATAATATTGGAGGCATCTTCCCCTTAGAATCATTTTTCTTACTAAATAAATAAACTATCAAATAATCACATTAATAAGATCATGTTATTGATATGCGAGTAGTCAAATTTGAGAAATTTGAGGAGGCGTAATTATTTATTAAATAAAAAATATGTTAAGTATGATTATATTGAATAATTAAATGTGATCTAATTTATAGGCAATTAAAAAAAAGATGTATTGTTGTGGGGCGCACATCAGGTTAGATGACATGTTTTAACAATATAACGTGTGGTATTTGTAGAGATAATTGAAATATGAAGGTAATAAAAAGGGTAAAATAGTAAAATTTATTAAATCTTATTATTTATCTTTTATTTTCTTTCTCTTGTTTATTTTAAACGTCCAAACAAGAGAGAAAGAAATCATTACTTAATATTTTTTTTTCTCTATGTAGGGAAAGGAAAGAGAAGATGAGAGAATTTAATAATTTTTTATTTGTTTGGTTTTAAAAATTTTAAAGGAGAAGAAATTAAAAGATTTTGTGATAACTCTTCTTAATATTCTTCTTTTGTTAATTTTAATAACCTAAATTTAAGAAATTTTGAAAGATATAAATAAAATGAAGAGAAATTATCATTTAACCTTTTATTATCTGCCATTCTCTTTCCTTTCAATTCCTTTTCTTTTTTGCGCTCCCATTTCTAAACATATCTTAAGACAAAAAAGTAAGTGTTTAGTTGAGAGGATAGTTTGAGAGTGGGGTGGGGTGGAATAGTTTGAGTTTATAAACCCTTAATTCAATATAAAAGATTAATGAGATGAAATAATTTAATTAAGATGGTTTGGAATTTATTTCAAATCATAAACTACTTTAAATTTTAAACGTTTCAAATTAGGGATTTTCGATGGTTTGAATTTTTAAAAATTTTTAATTCAATTTTTAACCTTATCTTACTTTTATAATTTTATTTATTCTTTTTATTTGTTTATTTTCTACTTAGTTATTTTATTTACTCTAATCTTATGCAAAATTTAGGTTTGCTTATAGTTTCTTATTTCTATTGTCTGTTCATACAAAAAAAAATGTATAAACAAAGAGTACAAAATAAAGAATTTTGATTATATTCTGACCCTAAACCCTATACCATTTGTTCTTGTATGATATTATTATGTGCATTTTATTTTTATCCCTTATTTTATATAGAGTGATTTGTTATTTAAATTACTATTTTTTGTCTTTTTAAATTAAATAGCTAGATCGATAAAAAAAATGGATAAAAATAAATTAAAAATAAAATATGAGATATAAAATATATAAATTAAAAAAATTAAAAAAGATATATAAAATAAATTTGTTTGCTTAAAATAACTTGTATTAAAATTTTAAAGGATTTTTCATTATAAATTAATGTTAAAATTTTTATCCTTCAAATCATTCAACCTTATTAATAATATAATAACATTTAATTAGTAGAAATTAGTTTAATTTCTCTATTTTTTAAAACTTCTAAGGTCTGTTTTGGAATAAGGAAGAGAAGGGAAGGAAAAGAATTAAAGAGAAAGGAATATAGGAGGGAAGAAAATATTAAATGATAGCTTTTTCTCCCCTTATTTAGATCCTCTAAACTTTTCCAATCTAGTGTTTGTTTGGGAGAGGAAAAATGAATGGAAAGGGAAGGGAAGAAAAAAGAATTTAGTAATATTTCTCTTGTTTGGTTCTTAAAATTTTATAGGAAAAGAATTTGAGAATTTTATATTAATCCTCTCTCTTTATTAATTTTAATTACTCCAAATTGGGAGAGTTTGAAAGATTCAAATAAGGAAAAGAAAAACAATCACTTAACATTTCCTTCTATCCCTTTCATTTTCCTTCAATTCCTTCCCTTCCCTTCTCTTCCTTTCTTCATTCTTAAAACAGACTCTTATGGTGTGTTTGGGAAGGGAATTTTAGAAGGAACGGGAAGGAAAGGGAAGGAAATGTATTAACCTTCCCTTTGCTTGTTTCCTAAAATTTTGGAGGGAAAGGAATTGAAGAATTTTAGGTTAACTTTCTTCTTTTGTTAATTTTAATTACTCCAAATTACGAAATTTTGAAAGATCCAAACAAGAAGAGAAAAAATCATAACTTAACATTTCATTTCCTCCCCTTCCCTTTCCCTTCAATTCCTTACCTTCCTTTCTCTTCTTCATTTCCAAACAAACCCTTAGGGTGTGTTTGGGAGGGTTATTGGGTTATTTTAAAAGGGAAGAGAAGGGAAGGGAAAGAAATGTAGAAATCTTCCCCTCTTTTGTTTCTTGAAAATTTAAAAGGAAATGTATTGAAGGATTTTAGGTTAACCCTCTTTTGGAGGTTCTAAACAAAAGGAAAAAAAATTATCACTTAATTTTTCATTCCCTTTCCTTTCAATTTCTCTCCTTTCCTTCCCCTCCTTATTCCTAAATAGACTAAGGGAAGGTTAAGTGATAATTTCGCCTCGTCTTGTTTGGATCCTTTAAACTCTCTCAATTTGAGTAATTAAAATTAACAAATAAGAGAAATTAAGGAAGGTGAATATAAAATCTTCCAATTCCTTTTCTTCCAAAATTTTAAGAAATGAACAAGGAAAATATTAATACATTTATTTCTCTTTCCTTCGCCTCCAAAATCTCCCTCTCAAGTAACTAAAATTAACAAAGGAGGAATGTTGAGGAGGGTTAACATAAAATCTTTCAATTTCTTTTCTTCCAAAATTTTAAAGAAAAAAAAAAGAAAAAAGTAATACATTTCCTTCCTTTCCTCTCCAAAATCTCCCACCCAAACACACCCTAATCATTATAGTGATTTGTGAAACTACTAGTTTGAAAATCAAAAAACAATGAAAAAACTCCCTCTAATCATCACTTTGTCACAAAGTTGATGGCCCCTAATTTGGTTCAACTAGATCCAATATTTGTTATTAAATTCTTTAATAAACATATAATAAAAATATAGTAAGTTAGATTGATATTATTAAGTCATGTTCAATTGACATGATATTATATAAACTAAATTACATTCCTATTTTTTAAGAAATGTTAAAATTATATTTTTTTTTCATATTTTCTTTAAAAAAATGATATTATCCTTCCTTGAGAGATAAAAAATTTTACAATTTCATATATTTTTGACTAAAATACTCTTATATTTATTATTTATATAATTTAATATGTATTTGTCTAATATAAAAAATTGTTTTTTAAAAAATTAAAATAAAATAACTTTACAATTTTTAATTCAAAATAAAAATAATGAAATAATAATTTTTAATTAAAATATTTTGACAAAAGATCACTTTTAGTCCCTTAACTTTCACTCAGTTTTTATTTTTGTTCCTTAAATTTGATTGATTTCATTTTAGTTTTTTAACTTTAAAAAATCAATCAAATTTATATTAATTCTTAAAATCGTTAATTCATCTAACAAAAAATCTTAATTTTGAGCCAATTTTAATATCTTTATCTCATATTATTATAAAAATTATCACTCTATAAATCTTATATGTAAAAATAAATGCATTTATAGGTAATATCATATATTTAGGTTTAGGTTTGATGAATAATTAATTTAAAACTTAGAGTTTAAATTCAAAAATTTCTTTTATATGTAAAATTAATAAACTAATAATATTGACAATAATATTTCATAATGATATTAAAATTAGCTCTAACTCAAATTTTTTTTGTTAAGTAATTAATAGAACTACATGGATTAGGATAATTTTGGTTAATTTTTTAAAGTTATAGGAATAAAGTGAAACTAATTAAACTTAAAGGACAAAATAAAACTCGAATCAAAGTTAAAGGACTAAAAATGCTCTTTTACCAAATATATTTTTATAATAAATTATAATTTTTTAAAATTTAATAATGTCATTAAGGGTATTTTAGTCAAAATGAGTAAATTATAAATTTTTTAATCTTTCAAGCGAGGGAAATATAGGCTTTCAATATAAAAGGAGAAATTAGTGTAATTTTGACATCTTTTAAGAAAGGGAAGTGTAATTCACTCTTTAGCATTTTTTTTTTTCCTAATAGAAAATCAACTTCATTCATGAAACATGAGGCACTGAATCTAGAAAATATAGGAGTTGTAGCAAGGCTATACAATATACAAAGAAGACATAGGCCTACCCTCTTAAAACCAGCAAATGCAATACCAATCAAAGCAAGATGTGACACATCTCTTATCAAATTTAGTTAAAATTACAAAAATATAAAAATACCAAATGTAATAATCGAAACTATTTCGAAAGATAAAATTGAATTTTTGATGCTAATTCCATTTAAAATGAGGTTGGCACGTATTTTGAGGCAATGGTTGAACTCAAGAAAGTAATTTGAAGTCAGAAACACAAGCGAATGGAAAGAAACGCAACCCGGCGATCAGGAACTGACAGACGAAGTTTCGTGCATCAATTCCATAGACGGAAGCTAAAATTGTTGCATAGAAATGCATGCCAACATCTGGAACGAAGTCGACATCCCGAAGTCTCCCTGGGTGATCCGGGAAAAGTCAAAATCGCCCCCGGAAACTTTAAAATTCCTGAAATCCCTCTATTTCTATCAACTCTCTCTCTCTCCTCACTCTACTTTCTCTCTCCTCTCTCTCCTCCTTTCTCCACCGTGCGCCACCACCAGAGCCACCGTGAGCCATCGCCAGGCATACCAACTGACAGCCCTCGCCACCCACAACTTCCCCCATCGGGTAAAAACTTCGCCAGCTAAGATCACTGCTGTCCGTCACCGTTGGCCGTCATCGCCCCCACTATCGTATAGCCTGAGCTGTCAGCTTCCTCCACCAGCTCACCGACGTCGAACGGAGGTCCGACGCGCCCAGATCGAGGCTTTTTTCATCTGCCATGCGTCATTCTTCGTGGCCAGAAAATGCCATCTAAACGGCCGTGAACCGCCTTGCCGCCACCATATTCGAACTCTTCGTCTTGCGGGCTTCACCGTGGTGTAAATTTCGAGGCCAACCGCACCCCTCCGCCATGCGCCGCTATACGTCGCCGTGCGCCGCCGTGCCGGAGAATATGGACATACACTGGGAGGAACCGAGACCACCTTGGGATAGATTTCCATCATCCGACCACACTGGTAAGATCCGATTTTCCAAAAATTGATGAATTCTAATTGAAATAGCTGCCGAACGTAATTAGGAAATAAATTGACCTTGGAATTAGGATAATCAGACTTAGGATCGTAAAACGGATGACGTGACAAGCTTGAATATTCATTTAAATGTCCAGAGAATTTAATTGGCTCAAAAATCAAGATTTCATGAAGTTTTGAATTATTTCGGAGCAACAGGAGATAAGGTAGGATGATTTATGCTTCCTGAGTCTTAGATTTGACTTAGTGATTACTTAAATGATTAGATTTAATTGTATAAATTTGCGTGCTACTTTCAATGAAATAAATTGCATGCCTGTATGCTGGATATCCTAATTGCATGTTAGACGCTTTGTTTATCGAGTTTAGATGCCCTTAGGACGAATTTACTTAGGGTAGGGTACTTGATAACCGGTATGGGACAGCCGTTAAGTATCCCGAGTACAGGGAGTTTTTAATTGACATTGCTTTTACCAGATTTAGCCTGTACTGCGTTAGGGATCACGCGATAAATCAGGATGACCATAAGAAAGGTTTAAGGAGTATAAGGGGGGATAGCCTACACGGGGAAACGTTGTGATTTAGGAGTAATACCCTAGAACCCTGAGGAATAGCCGACCGTGAGCATGTGAGTTCAAATAGACTGTATGAGGATGAGAATTGACGTATGTGCACATGCTAGGGTACGCCCTAGATGTTGATTCTCACCCGGTCCTTGAGTGAGTGATTGGTGTTACGGATCACACTCACAATATAGGCGAGATTCGGGTGATTAGTGTTACGGATCACACCCAACGATAAGAGAGGTAGTCTCTCTAGATGACGTGCAATTAGATGATGATTTTAGATTTGGTCACAGAGGACTTGTGGCCAAGATGGATTTAAAAACACTAGGCATGGGATTTAACCTGATTTCTATGATTGATTTTAAAGAAATGGATTTTCATGATTATGAATATTTGCCGCTATTTCCATGTGATAAAATGATTTTAAAGATAAGGTATTTCACTGATTTCGAACTGATTTCGGGAAGATGTTTTCGGTGCTCGCACCGCTGAGTATTCAACCAGATTTCAAACTGTATTTCGAATTGTAAATTATTCTACTGGTATTTTATATCTCACCAGGTTGTTTACTCAGATGAACAGGAACAAGGACAGGAACCTAGACGTTAGCTGGACGATAACTTGGTGATAGACATAAGAGAAGCTTAGTCTAGGCTTGAACTGCATTGTATATATTTTCCTGATGATGTTGTATATTAGTTTTCTGTAATTTCTGCTTTCTGTGGTGATTGGATTGACTGTATATGTATAAATTAGATGATTGTTGTATTTGGGATATGTTCAAAATACAGAGAAAACTCTGCCGAATTTTTGATAGGGTTTACCGCTGTAAACTTACGATTTTAAGTTGGAATTTGTATGAATGATTGTATGCCATATGTATGGATATTAGATTTCATTTCAGAGTAAATTATGATGTATGTATGTATAATTAGATTAGCTGCGTGTGAATTAGGGTTGAACGGAATCCGAATAGACAACGGGAAGTCTATTTGGGTTACGCTCAACCAGTAGCGATCTCCTAACATTCTCACATTGGGAATAACTATTTAGAAAAGTCCATATGCTTCCGCTAATTAGATAAAGGTTGTGTATGTTGAATTAGGGGGTCGTTACACCAAAGAACCTTGATGGTGCTCAAAAAAGGCAACACACCTCCCAAATCTTCTTTAAGTATTAAACCTTTACAACTTTTTTTAGAGGTTTCATTATTACAAATGTGGAGATTTTGTGTCAATTAGTAGTATCTTCAAAGACAAAGAAAAACCCCCATAGTAGATGCAGAAAAGCTTCCTTTAGGGTGTGTTTAGGAGGGGGATTTTGAAGGGAAAGAGAAGGGAAGAGAAGGAAGTGTAATAACTTTTCCTTATTTGTTTCTTAAAATTTTAAAAGGGAAAAAATTATAAGATTTTAGGTTAATCCTCCTTAACCTTTTTCTTTTATTAATTTTAATTATCCAAGATTGAAAATTTTTGAAGGATTCAAACTAAGAGAAGAAAAATCATAACTTAACTTTTTTTTTTCCTTTCCCTCCTTATTCCCCAACACATCCTAATAGAAGAAGAAAACTTCTCTATTGAAAGAAAAAAACTTCTAATAGAAGAAAAAGACTTCCCTAAGGGTCTGTTTGAAAATGAGAAAGAGAATGAAACGAGAGGAATTGAAGGAAAAGGGAAGGAGAAGAAACAAAAGGTTAAGTGATAGTTTCTTCTTTTCTTGTTTGAATCCTCCAAACTCTTCTAATTTGAGGTAATTAAAATTAAAAAAAATGACAAGGTTAAGGAGGGTTAACATCATTTTAGTCCAATTTTTTAGCTGATTTCTCTATCACTCTTATGTGTAGCCCTAGCTAACAATCAATCTCAACCACATGCAAAAGAAGTCAATTAAAATTGCATGCAGATGAGTTCAGGTGCTTAGAGGAAAATGCTACAAACTATGCCTATATAAAATATTACTTACCTAAATTTTGATTTGTAACAAATTATCTCATAAACTATTCAAAATATTGCAAACCATTATTTTTAGAGTTAAATTTAATAATCTTGTATCTATCATATAATTTTTTTTCGTTCTCTTCCTTAATTTTACTTCACATTATTTGTAAAGGAAGATTGAAGAAGGGAACGAAAATACAACATGTGAACTTTGTTAAATACAATTTTAGTTTTTTAAATAGTTTAACGAGGTGATTTATAACAAATCAAAGTTTAGGCTAAGTGATATATTATACAGACATATATAGTTGAGGGAGGCAAAATGTACTTTCCCCTTTCTTATAATATAAATTAATCAAATATTAAGTTTTGATATGATATTTAGAATTTTAATTTTCATCAATTTTTAAATTATTATATAAAATATTTTATTATATAGTATGATTTTTCAGAGACTAAATCATTAATGAATGTATCTAAAGACAAAAAGTAAGAGCTTAGTTGTTGAGAGGATGATTTGAGAGTGTTACGAGGAAGGATGAGCTAGTTTGAGTTATTATAAACTCTTGGTTGAATGTTTAAAAGACTAATGAGATGAAATACTGTAGGAAAGTTTGGACACCATTTCAAGCAATCCAAGACCTCAAATTTCAAAATCTCCAAATTTGCAAGTTTGGGATGGTTTGGATTTTTAAAAATTTTTAGTTCTATTTTAACCCTTTCTTACTTTTCTACTTTTATTTATTCCTTTTAATTGCTTATTTCCTATTTAGGTATTTTTCTACTATTATTATTATTTCAAAAACAAAATTTCTGATAAGCTTATTCAAATTTTGAGTTTGCTCATAACTCATTATTTCTATTTTCTCTTCAAAGCAAAATAGCTTGTATGAATGATACACTTTTGATTGTATTTTGAATCTAAACCCTAAATCAGTTTATGTACGAAATTATTACGTGCATTTTCATTTTTTATCCTTTATTTTATATGGATTGTTTTGTTATTTAGATCACTATTTTTTGTATTTTCATATTAAATAATTATACCAACAAAAATGGATATAAAATATATAAATTACTATTAAAATGCGAGATATGAAGTGTAAAATTTAAAAATATTAAAAAAAAGATATATAAAATAATTTTATTTCATTAAAATAATTTATTTTAAAATTTTAAAGAGTTTTCATGATAAAAATAATATTAAAGTTTTTATCATTCAAATCAATCTAGTTTATTAAAAATATAATAGCATCTAATTAGTAAGAAGTGATTTAATCTCTACATTTTTTAAAAAATATCTAATTAATAATTAATGTGATTTGTTAAGCTCACTTATTTTTTTCAAATTAATTGGATTAATCAGATGATAGCGAAACTACTAGCAGACAAACAACAATTAAATAACTCCCCTAATCATCACTTTGTCGCAATGAAATTCCCAATTAATTACTGCAAGCCAGTGACATGTCCTATAACTTGATGGCCCCTAATTTGGTTCAATTGGATCCAATAATATTTGTTGCTAAATTCTTTAATAAACATATAATAAGTTAGATTGATATTATTAAGTCATGTTCAATTTGACATGATATTATATAAAATAAATTACATTCTTTTCTTTTTTTTAGAGATGTTAAAATTATTTATTTTTTAATTTTTTTGAAATATTAAATTACTCTCTTTCGAGAGATAAATAATTTTATAATTTTATCTATTTTGACCAAAATATTTTTATATTTATTATTTATATAATTTAATATATATTTGTCTAATATAAAAAATATTTTTTTAAAAAATTTAAAATAAAATTTTATAATTTTTAATTCAAAATCAAATTAATGAAATAATATTTTTTTAAAAATTAGTTTTATAATAAATTATAATTTTTTAAATTTAATAATGTCATCAATAGTATTTTAGTCAAAATAAATAAAATTATAATGTTTTTAGTTTTTAAAAAAAGAGAGTAGATTTAAAAAAAAAAAAAGCGTGTAATTTTTGACATCTTTCAAGTATCATGTTGGTTTTGGTGGTTTAGCTCATGATGGAAATGAAATCTGGTTAAGAGGTTTCTCCGGTCGGATTCATTGGCTTTTCTTTGGTATATTGCATTATGCAATATTTAAATTAAATGATTAACATATTTTTTAAATATTAGTAATTTATTTGAAGCAAAATATATATGAACAAGTAATAGATATTTCAATCCCTATAAACAAGATATCCTAAATTAAAATATTCAGTGGTTAATAACCTTTTAAATACTAATGATTTTGACCAAAAAGAAAAAGCACATTACAAAATACAAAAGTACAGAAGTTCAAATAGTTACTGGAGCAAATTGGAGCAACATACTGACAGTACAGCCAAAGGAAGCGCACCATATACTAACAGAATAAAACTGATCGAAGAAATAAAAAGGAAACAAAATAAACAACATTTATATAGTAAAATATAACATGAATAGACCCCACCAATCAAGTCGTGCAACGTACGCTTGGATTAATGGAAGCATACCGAAGGAGTTCCTCATTGCACTCAAAAAAGGCCATGACTTGCTCTTCCAATGTGACATGTGCTTCAATCCCTTCTCCATCTCTTGTATCCATAATCAATGCCACATTCTTTAAAGGAAAACCTATAGTGGTGACCCATATTGGTTTTCCCCACCCAAAATCTGTTTCATACATTGGAAATCTGCACCAACTCGAAACAACGTTAGTCAAGGCTACAATATTGTCATCATCGTCATCACTCACACTAGTTGCACATTTCAGATACTCCAAAAAGTACGACATGTCCTTTCTCTCCAAGTTTCTTGCATGCGTATCACCAAAATCAGAAATGCATTGTTGCATCTTGCTTACCAACTCATGCAAATGTAAGTCTTGTAATTCTATTGTGGGGTTTGTAGTAGAAACATGAAAATCACAAGACATGTTTCCTATGGACTTCTCATGTGGTCGAGGAGTCATTCTACTACGCATGTTCATAGAAATACAGAACCGTGTGGCTAATTTGGTTGTTCTTGTTGATGTTGGACTTGGACACTCTACACTTGAACTTGATCTCAAAGCTGAAACCATGCATTTGTAAATAAGTGCACTCACTACTTGAACTCGTGTGATATTTTGCACTCTCTTGGACACCATGGCTTTCAGAGACTTAATCTTAGAGGCTTCAAACACAAACCTCCTTCTGCATATCGTACTAATATCGAAATCTTTTACCTCAAATTCTGGGATTGGTAAATCACCACGTGGGAATATGGATGCTCCATTAAATTCTGGAAGGACAATTACTTCATCTTCTTCTTCTTGTTCTTCAGATTTAGTAAGTCTTCGAGTAATGGTAGTCCAGTCTTTAACGAAGCTGGATAGAGTGAATGCATCAGCAAGCTTGTGCGACATACACACACCAATTGCTGTTCCTCCACATGCAAAATGGTTGACTTGAATGGCTATTAAGCTTCCATTTGTATCTCCTCTCTTCCAATGCAATTGGTCTACGAATAAAGAATCCATAAATTCCTGCGTGGGATTTTCCAGCATCTCTGATAGCTTGCAAGTTGTGAAGTGGGTAACAGAAAACGTAACTCCCTCGTCGTTGCATTCTATGGAATGTGGATCTTTGATTCTACCAGCAAATGGGAAGTACATGGTTAGAACGTGAGACAAGGATTTTCTTAGTATTTTGGATCTTTCATTGACTAGGACTAGGTTAGGTTCAAATTCAAAGCCTTTGTTTATGTAGAAGAGAAGCAATGGCACGTAGGAATGAGGAAGGATGTGATCTAGAAAAGAAAGGGGGAAACTTCTGAGATGAGAAGGGGTTGGAGAGGAGGGTTTGATGGTTTCTCTGGATTTTACTTCCATTTCTCTAGAGATATTAATTGCATACTACGTACTACTCATGCTCTAAATATATATATATATATATATATAGATATATAGATATGACTTCCTTAATTATTTACTAGAGATTGGCATTCATAAAGGTATATGACAATTTTTATTTTAAATTTTAAAAATATAATATAAAAATAATTATTATATTTTTAAAATAATAAATTAAATAATTAAAAGTTATTTAAATTTTTTATTTTTTATTGTAATTTTTAATTATTTTTTATTTTTTTCACATCATAATATATTTTATTTTATATTTTATGCTATAATATAATATTTTAAAGACTAATGATTGAAAGATTCTAAAAATATATAAAATAGATATATTGTGAGATATTTATCATGAATAGTTTTCGGATTAATTAATAACAACTAGCATTCAATCAATTAGGTGCATATATTTTTCTTTTCTTTATAGGGGTTAGGTCCAACTGCCATATTAATTCTTTATTCTCAGAATATTGCTCCAGCATATAAATATATATATATATATAAATATATATATATCTTTTTCATTAGAGATGTCATGTTTTTAAACAAATTTTTGTAATGTGTATGGTAGAGTTGAAAAGGAAGTTATAGAAAAAATAAGACCATAAATTTATACACGAGGTTGTCCATTTGTTATGGTGAGTTTTATCTAAATATCGTTATTTTTATTTCTCTTTAATTTTATCACGTAAAGTATTTTTGTAACTTTAAGTGATCCTACTCTTGATATAAGTAATTTTTTACTCATTATTTTTCAAATTTTATAAATTTTAATTGTAAGTTATTAAGAAGAAAGGAATTTTCTACCTAATAAAATTTTTAGGTTATCTACTTGACTTTTTCTTATACTATTTTTTTACTTAATAATATTATAAAATTTAATTAAAACATTGGTAATTATTACAAGATATCAAAAGTTTGGTGCAGGAACGTTGGTATATATAAAATATGGGTTTTACATATTGCATGACTTGTTTTCTCAATCATCGAGATACTTTGAAGATCTTGGATGGGTTATGGACAATTTAATACAACTTAATTCTTCAACCTTTTAAATGTTTCATTAATTTATTGGTAAGGTTAAGCCTAACTTATTTTTTTCAATAGAAATCTAGTTATACTCGATAAAATGGATTTATCATTTAATCTTATCTAGTGAAATAGTTCATTTAATTCACTAAAATAGTAGATTGAATTTTTATTTTTTTAATCTATATAATTATAAAAAAATTTGATATATTTTATTGAATTCACAAGTTATATGGATCAATTCGTATAACGTGTGAATCGACTCATTTATTATTATTATTATTATTATTATTGTTATTATTATTATTATTATTATTTATAATTCATGAAGAAGAAGAGTTTACTAAATACTATAACAAATAAAAAACCCAAAAACCAAATAAAGAAATGAATTAACCCATATTTACTTAAAATTTTGAAAAATCTTATTTTATGTTTTGTTTAAGTTGTTTGATTTGATAATTCAATTTAAAATCTATTATGTTGTTGAGTTTGAGAGCTGATACTTTATAATATATTCTACCGTATTCTTGTTGTTGTATTTTATTATTTTCATTTATGTTATTTATATTTCTTATGATTTCTCTCTTCTTTATTTATTTATTTTCTTTTTAAAAAATTGTGAGTTAAACAGTACAATCCATTTACCCCATGTTGGATTGATGCTTTTTTGACTTGTTAACAAACAGAATCATAATCACCTAATCCACCTATAGACTACGATCTCATTTCGTTTCACAAAAGTAATATTTTAAATTATTAAATAATATTTATAAAATTAAAATCAGAATTGATCATATTAAATATATTTTTTAATTTTTTTATCACAAACAAGAAGAAATTCATGACTTACAAATTATTAAAATACATAATATATAAATTCATTACATCTCAACGACATAAAATAAAATTATAATTAAATTTATCTTTATTATTTATTTTTCATTATCATTCATCTTCTACATCACTGTACTATTTTTTACTAAAATTTTTTTAGCATAATACTCATCTTTATTATTTACAATTCAAAATAATAAGATATATCAATAAAATATAATCAAAGTAATTAGATAAATTAAATAAAAAAACCAAAATAATTAATACTATTTGAATTAAGGTCAAAATTATACAATTAATTTATTATATAAATGTTAAAAATAAAATAAAAATATTAAAAATGTTTTTAAAAAATTGTGTTAAGTAATTTATAATTCTAACCGAAATTTGTGTACAATAAATTTTATAGAGTTAACATGATAAACTTTAAGATATAAAAATTGCATATAAATTTTTTTATATATATTCTATATAAATTTAACTTATAGCTAAATTAACTTTTAGAGAAAGCTATAGCAAATTGAGATTTAAGAATCAATCTCTCGTCAAGTTGTGAAGGTGAACATTTATCTAAATTAATGTGGCAGCAAATTGATCAATATATGTGAATCGTGCAAGGGGTTTGTATTTAGTTCGAAAGGAATCTCACCTTTTAATTTTTGTAAAGGGTCACAGTTAATTATTTTTGCACCCTCAGGTTTCATAAAGCATTGATTATATAATATAATATATAAAATAAAATATGTGATATGAAAAAAAAAACAGATAATGAGATGTTGAAAAATAATAAAAGAGAGTTAAATAAATTTTTATTATTAATTTATTACTTTAAAATATAATAATTATTTTATAATATATTTTCAAAAAAATATCATACCATATAGGCTAAACATCTAATATTAATAGATGCGTGTGCCATATATATATATATATATAGACGTACATAACATACATGTCTCTGTGCATGAAGACACATACAAATATATAAACATATTATATATGCGCGCACACAAATATATACTACTAAAATTAGATAATAAAAAATTATTTAATTATTTATTATTTTTATTTTTATAATATAATATATAATTTTAAAGATAGATAATTATAAAATCTAAAAGTTATATATATATATATATATATAGTGACTTGAAAGTGTTATTCTCGTAAATGACTTCAGTAAAACATATTTTTGGCAATAAAAATTGTTCATTATTTTATCACTCACATATAATTGCTTTTGTAGAATTGGATCTAAAAATACTACATTGTAGAATGAATGAAAAAGATTTATCACTAAATGACATATTAACGGTGAATTTAGCACATATATATTTTCATTTTAAAGATATATGTATTGCACAAAATAATGTATTATATCAAAATTTTATACGATTATAACTATCTTCTACAGTCTTAATTATTAAATTATTCTTATGGCCTTTATACTTTTATTTAATTTTTAATTATGCCTTTATAATTTAAAAATTTGCAATGAGGCCTTATAATTTAACAAATTTTTAAATTAATTCTTGTTAAATTTTTTATGAAATTATATTAAATTTTTTTAATATTAGTAATATATAATATATTAACAATCTAAATATTTTTTATTTATATCGACAAAAGAAATAATAATGTAAAAAGAAATTACATAAATGGAATAAAATGTTAATATAAATAGATTGATTTAAATGAAATAAATTTATAATGTTAAAATTATATATAGTTAGTATATTATCAAATTTAACCAAATGTTAAAAAAATAAATAAATTTAAGAACTAAATTAAAAAATTATTAAATTATACAAATTTAATTAAAAATTTTAAATTATACAGATATAATTAAAAATTGAATGAAAGTATAACCAGAATAACTTAACATATATTATATATCCGCTTGATTTACCCTATGTAATTAACCCATTAATCTGATGGTCTGACACCAAATGAGTATATGTTGATCCGTTTCATTTGGTGAATTACAATATTATTTTTATATAATATTGAATTTGTAACTTGTTCTTTAACTTGTTTAATTTCTTTTAATGCTCATCATACAATTCCTAAATGTTCAAATATACGTAGTGCACTGAAATTATTTCCAAATGATGATAATAAATATATTTTAATACGGATATATATATATATATATATAACATAAATGCATTTAAAATTTATATTATGATTTAATATGAAATTCTTAATATAACACTAAAGAAAGTTAAGTAATTTTATTATTTTAGAATGAATAAACACAATGTAAAATATTAATTTTATTGACAGTAAAAGAAAAATAAAAGGGAGAATTTTGTAACTTTATATTAAATCTAAGAGGTACCGAGCATAATTTTTTAAACTAAACGGGTAGTAAGTGTAATTTTATCAAATCTTAAGAAAAGTTTGTGTAGTTTATTCAATATTTTTATTTAATGGTACAAATAATTTTAGAATGACAAAAAATAAGTTTATTATTTGAATTATTCAATATACATATTTATTTTACTTATTCAACTAGCATATTTAACCATTTTACATCATTGTGAAAATTTTGGAAGGTAAGCATATCCATGGAGTTCCACAAATTACACAACAAAGCTAGACTTGCTCTTCCATGCATGTTTACAAGCACTTGAATCCCTTCCTCATCTTTTGTATCCATCAATACCATCATATTCTTCATGGGACATCTAGAACCCATATTGGTTTCCCCCACCCAAATCTGCACCAACTCCTAAGCCCATAAAAAAATCAGATTGTCCTTTCTCCCAAAGTGTTTCACATGTGTATCACAAAACTTACACAAACCTTGAATTCTCCTTACCAACTCATGTAATTCCAATTCTTCTTCTTTCTTATTCAATACATTAAAATCCCAACTCATGTTTCCTAAGGACTTTTGAGGAAGAGGAGGATCCATTCTAGTACGCATGTTCAGTCACAATGAGACATGTTAACTGATTTGGGTTAGGGCACTTTAAAGTCGATCTCAAACATGAAATCGCACATTTGTACACAAATGCAACCACAACTTGAACTCTTGAGGGATTTTGCATTCTTTGAGATAATAACTTGGCCTTGAGAGACTTAATCTTTGAGGATTCAAATGCAAACCTTTTACACAGTAACTGTATTATGTTGTTTTTTTCTGCCTGCAGACCCAACTTCTGAGAAAATTGGTAAATCACCACGTGGAAGTGCAGATTCTCCATTAAGAAAAGGGAAGTTGATTTCTTTTGGTTTCACCAGATTGAAATTTTTTGGGTAATAGGAAGCCCAATCTTTGACGAAGTTGGAGAGAGTGAATACATCACCAACCTTGTGAGACATACACACACTGATTACAATACCTACACTACAAAATTGTTCATTTGAATGGCTAGGAAGCTTTCACCATCATTCATTTTCTACCAGCAAGTGGATTGTACATGGATAATGCTTCAGATAAGGATTTCTCAGCTATTTGGATGTTTCATCGCAAACTAGTTTGGTATTCTCGTTTAGGGAAGGGTTGGAGTACTGGAGGGTTTGATGGTTTCTCTAGATATTACTTCATATTTAAGGATATAAATTGCTCACTGCCTGCACTAATATTAAGGGTGTTTGCCTCTATATTGGGAAAGCCAGGAAATAATACCAAATCAACGAAAAGGAAATGGGTTACTATATAAACCAACTTGCACATATATGTACTATATATGATAAATTATTGCTCAAATAATGGGAGTAAATAATAGCAATTCAAGAAGAATCAGTCCCTCTAGCTAGTTGTAGCAACTCGCAAGGAAGCTTTATCTTAATGAGTTGACAAATCAACATGAAAATGCTACCAAGTGGTTTTTTTTGAGATCCAAAGGAATCTCACCTTATTTTAAAAAAGTAAAGGGACAAAGTTGATAGACAATAAGGGTCAACAATATATCGGTTGGATTCGATTTGGTTCATTAATCAAATCAAATTGATTTAATTGGATGATTAAAAAAATTATTCAATCAATTTAATTATTTAGACATCAAGTGATTCAATACAAACTAACTTTGATCGATTTAGATTGGAATTGATAATCAATTTTTAATTAAAAAATATTAATATTAATATTTTTTTACAATTTTGACCATAAAAATAAATATTTCCAAAAATAAAAATTATCTTAAAATTAATTCAAGATAGTTTTAAATTTTAATTAATATATATATTTAAATATATAATTATTTAATTTCAATTGGATTTAGATGACATTTATCATTATCTAAGAATTAAACCAATTTAATTGACTTTTATAAATTTTCATCCAACTCATCTAATTAGAAATTTAGTTTTGATCAATTTTAGACGGATTGGATTGAATTTGCTCGATTGAGTTTAGATTGGTTTGAATATACTCACTCCTACTATACACTAATAAATGTGTGTTTGAAAATAAAAAAGAAATAAGAAGGTATGAGAATAAAAGGTTAAATGATAATTTTTTAAAATAAACCAGAATAGGAAGTGGTCGATGGTTAAACGATTATTGATAATATAAATTTATTGTAGGCGGAGGAATCACCAATACTTTTATTTTTAGTTACACAGATAAATGCAAAGATAATAATTTTTTCAAAATTTTTTAATTTAAAATAATTAAAATTAATAAAAATAAGAGTTAAAAAAAATTATTACACAATCCTTCATTTTCATTCCATCTATAATGTCAAAATCAAAATAAGAAAAAGAATATTTTCTTTCTCTTTCCTTCTGCATTTTTGCCACTCAAAGATGAGTCAGAAGCATGATTTTGACATACACATATCTGATATTTTGTTGGCTCGCTCTCTCTACATATATTAATTGTGGCTATGTATCGATCTGCAACATCTAGCTACGATAGCTCTCGTTAAAGTTCATCTTAACGGATAGTTGTAAGTCCCGCCATATATTACAACATCCAAGACATTGCCAATGCCATCCTCACTTGTTTCCAAATTACAGAGGAAAATGCTTCTCCAATAATAAAATGAGGATTGAATTACAGTGCTATTTGGCTCAAATCAGTCGATTTTCTTATGGTTAATTTAAAGTGTGTCACTCGTAACAACTTCAAAATACTAAATAATTATTAAGGTATAAGTCAGCAATAAAATTGGCTGTTGGTTGAACACATAATAAATAATGTTTGTAAAATTTAAAACTAAAAACACAAGATAGTTGAGTAATAAATAAACAAACCACAGATTTATTCTTCTGGGCTTCGGCCCGTTGCCTTACCAAAACAAAAGAATACACAAACCACAGAGGTTGAAATTTGAACGACATTTCAAATTATTGGGGGTATAAAGATTATTTCAAACAAATCAAAGAGAAAAACAGTAATTTACCCACAATTTGAGAGCAAGCCTGATCATGTAAAATACCTTATAGTTGAGCTAAATCTTGTTGACCCCACAATACCAAGAACCATTACTTGGAGGTTTACCTCACATCAGCCGTGTACCACATGCAGCACTTGTTTCATATCTGGAAACAATAGATTTCCACCACTTCCAAGTTAGAAGAGTAAATAAGTCAGGCTCAGCACTTCAACCCCAGCTCGCTAAGAGCTCATTTACGAATGAAATAAAATAGTGATGAAATATGTATTTTACATAATATAAAAATTAATATCATAATAAAAAATATATATTTTTTAGTTCATTAATTTAAGCTTAAACTCACTATTAAACAAACAATTATACATATATAAGTCTTCAATAAGCGTAAGATCTCAAACTGATTTCTTGATTGAAAGCCGAACTTGAGAACTTGATTTACCAAACAAGTAGAACCCAAAATAGTTAGTAATCAACTCAACTCGTCTACAGCCTTCATAGAAGTTGAAGACCTCTTTTGGCCCAAAGACAATCAAAATACAGGTACGAAGGTACGGTCAGCAGGAGATTGATGTCTACCCCAGAGAATTTAACCTCCTAATCCTGAAGCACATGAATGATACCAGCACACCATTAAAAGAAAAAAAAAAAAAAAGGATTCCTGAAAGCAGCATTGTGTCTGACATTATCTTGAAGATATTTGAGGGGTTATACTGACAGTTTTTGAAGCAGCAATCTCTTCTAAACGCTTCCAGGAGGCTTCGTGTTTTGCTTTCCCCTCCTCTGCTTTTGCTTCAGCCTCTTGGAACTTATGCAAGCACTCCTCAAATAACTCAGGATCAACCTCAGAGAAGATCTTACGCACATTAAGTGTCAAGCTCTTGACGACCTGATTCCAGTGGGTATGGCCACTTTTCTCCAAGGCAGGGAAGATAATGGGTAGTATTACTTTGCGGTTTTGTCTGATTAAATTATCAATGTGATCATTGTTCCACAAGTACAACGCCCTCTCTGCCACCTGTAAAAGAAAACATTTCATGAAAATCCTGAAAAAAAACGCAATAGCCTCCACAGTCATTATTTCATCAGGTGGAGAACATCCCAATTGAGCCGTCAAAGGTATTTAAATCACGATCTCATCCCAAACATAAGAAATCACAATACGTGCCAGATTACAAGTGCAACTAGCTTTTAAACAATTTGAAGGTGTTGGAGTTCACTTTTGTGTCAAAAGTCACTCTACCTCAAACTTCAGCGGTTAAGAGAAGGCTCAAGATTGTTTTATCGTTAATATCTCTAACATGCTCCATCAGGCTTGAAACGTAAATGAAGCACAGGCACACAATGGTTATAAAGGCTCTGGTACAATGTCAACAATCATTTCATACCAAAAGTTTACACTACTGGGAGAAGGATCAATAATGCTTGTCATTAAAACCTTTAACTACTTGAAAACAGAACATGCTTCCTTCATTAGTCAGTTTCAACTTCTAACTGTATTCACGCTCATCTAACTCTGAAGCAAACACTAACTGATGGCCTATACCAGCAACTCACCTACACCGCCAAGCTGAAACAGCTGGAGTTTCCACCTGAACAATTATTCTTGTAACCGATATTATTCAACTTTTAAGCAAATGGTTGAAATTGCGTCAAACCTAAGTCATGGTGATCAGTTATATAAAACAATTACAAACGAGGATGTGAGTCATCTCACTTGTACCATGTTTATGTACTAAGTTGTCAATGAAGAAAATCACTTAGAAGAAAAGTAGCTTTACACCCTAGATAATAGGAGTACATGTTGAGCACTTTTAACCAAGAATTAATCTGAGAAGAACTCAGTCAATGCTACCACCATAATCAAAGTAGGCTGCTGTAATCACTGACCATCATCAGAATATGACCATGTCACCATTATACAAAGTATAAATACCTTATCAATACTGCTGGCCCATAGTAGAGATCATCTACCCTGACATTAACCACCTAATACTGGAAAACTCCCAATTTGCAACACCTAACTTTTTCTAAACACCATCTTCCCACGTAACCATCACAAATTAGGAACCTGCCTCCCCTTAGCGTGCATACAACATCCTCAAATGATCTAAGAAGATACTTTATCGGTCCCCACCTCAATAATAATTTCGTGGTGTGGTATATAAGGATCATTTCAGCTCTTATAGGTAAATTTTGAACTAACACATCTACTTAACAGAACAGCAAACAAATAACATATCCATAAAATTATAATTTAACCGGTGCATAGTTTTGCACAAATGAAACATAAAATCACAAATGAGATTCATAATTCATAAGATAAGCATGATTAATTACCCCCTCAATGTCTACATAATCACCTCTAGTTCCAGTATCATAGATTTATTGAACTGATATTGCTGGTCCACTAAACCGCAATACAAGCAGTGTTCCACCTTGAATGGGATAACAGATAACTTGAGGATCTCATACAATCCTTATTGTTAGAATTAAGCGTGAAGAGATAGGCTAAGATCTATCTTCCTTAGTCGCAAATCTTCATGCTTTCCAAAGTATTCTCTATGTCTTCAGCTTCTACATGGTATTAGAACTTTGGGAGAGAGAAAATTAGGTCTCTATTGGACCCTCCATGAACAAAACTTTTCCAATGACTATGCAAATGTCCAGCCACCTAAAGATTTTCCATCATGCTCCCTTTAGCCCAGTGACCCTTAAATACGCTTTGGTTATGAAGACACGTCAAGATAAGCCTCTCTTAACATTATTCTAGATGAAAACATGGGAAGCATGTGCCTAAGGAAAACGTGGAGCATTCCACATTACAGCTTCTAGGATTTTTATCTCCTTTTATTTTCTGAGTTAGTTATGCTTTGTGGCTCGGCCACCTTCCCCATTTTTAGCAGCATGTTCTCCTTAGTGGAAGCATGTTTTATTTTATTTCAGTTTATTAATTATTCTGCTAATAAATTGTTCAGCACTTAGGTAGTTGGGTAGTCTTAATATAAATACCCTTATGATTATCTTATTTGTGTTTTTCATGTTGAATTCTATTATCGTTTGTATTGGATTTGTCCGTCCTAAGGACTCGTTTTTGGACCTTGAGAAAAGAAAATTTCCTCATCCCCATCCCCATTGGATTCCTAAATCTCTAAACCTGGACTTGTTTACTCAGAAAATTTTCAAAATGAATAAATTCTTCTCAAGTTAAAACTCATCTATATGAAATTTATTCATATAAAATCACATAAATAAAAATCTCACGACCATTATATTATCCAGACCTCAAACAGATAATCAACACTAGTGGGGTTGTCATACACTAAAGTGCATATGTCAATTTTTTTAAATTTTATTTTAAAATCATATTATAATAATTTTTATATTTTAAATATAATATAAAGAATAAGTTCCTAGTCTCTCATACCTCACATATATATGAATTTTGCTTTTTTATATTATTTATGCTAATGTACTTATATTCTCAAATATATATGGTTTTGGGACCAAGATCATAAGACCCAAAGCCATATAATGAAGTCCCAATAAGTTTAGCCATATATATGTATCAAACATAGCAACTTTCATACAAATATACAACTAGCCAATTATATTTATATAAATATTATATATATACTACAAGTTTAGGTCTACAGCTGAGTTGGGTACCACCTTCCCCATACTTGAACTTAAACCTGTTTAATTACCCATACCTAAACATGATGAGCATAGTTATTAATAACGTACTATTGCCCGCACCATTGCCTATTGCCCAACGCCATGGACAGTTAGGCAGCACCATGTTGTGATGTTGTCAATTTCATTTGGTGCAGTTGTGGCACATGCTATCTATGCAATGCACCATTGCCCCTGGCCCACACTATTGAGGCAATTTGAATTAAGACACATTTTACATAGCCCATTTTTAAGAGGAAAATTAGGGTTAAAATGTTTTGTCCCAATCTCCTAGCGAACCCTATTATTTTGTCCCACTATTCTACCATTCTGAATATTTTTTTCCCTATTCATCTTTTTTAAACTTTGTATTTTCTCTTACCTACCTCCTCTTATTTTCTAAGTTACTTTTCTAACTATCTTATAATTTCTTCCACATTTCTTCTTCTTTTGTGAGTTATTGATTCTTTCTTCCCCTCTACAGCACATAGTTCCTCTTACTGTTTTGTACTTCTGTTCTCTCTCAAGTCAAGTTATGATGTTGCTTTCCCTTCATATGTCATTTGAGGCTAGGATGCTAGGTATAGTACAGAATCACAGAATATTTAATAATTTCATATATTCTTGTACTTGTGGGCTGTTGCATTATTTATGCAATACACTTTGACTACTAATTTACAACTTGTGGATTTGTGAGAGAGTTGAGAAGTGAAAGTTACTTTTCAATATATAACTTAGTGTCTATCTTATGGATATCTTGAGAACTTGTGATGATGCTTTGAGAATCTATGCTTTAAGCGTTTATGTCCTCATACATTTATGTGTATGTATTGCCATCCATCTCTCTTTACTTTTTTTATTATATAAATATGTGTACCACACTTCAATGTTGCCACGTACAATGCAATGCACCACCCATCGTCAACTATGCTGATGAGTAAATTTTATAGGTACCTATAAGGTATAAGCATTTTGATCATCTCTAAATCCTAGTTATAGGCTGCCTAAACATCCTTGCTACACAAGCCGTTCAACATCCACAGTAGTACGACAGCATGTGAAGAAGCATGACACACTGGAGAACACTTCACTACTTCCAGAACTTGCTAATGTGACTTCCCAAACCTATTTCTGGCCTATCTCTTTCGTGGGTGAATCACCTTTTGTGGCAATTTTGGTTATGCCTTAGTATTTTTAGGCCTTTTCAGTGAACTGATTCAAACCCTCTTTTGTTTGGTGGATTTTCTACTTTTACGATGACTGTGCATCTTTTTGGCCACTATGGACACCATCTCAACTCTCAAGTTTTGTTGTGGTTTCCTGAACTGCCTTCCATCTTAAAGCACTATGTCTACCCAACCATTGCAAAACTTTTATGGCTCAGACCAGTAATAATGTTGCTTGTTTTACACCATCTTCTTCATATGGCCCATGGGGTATTGCATCTAGTACATCTGACCATATATCTAGTAACAAGCATCTTGTCACTACAAGTGTGTTTGGAAAAGTAAAAAAGGAGGGGAAGGAAAGGGAAGAGAAGAGAATGAGATAACCTTCCCCTCGTTTGGTTTTTAAAATTTTGAGAGAAAAGAAAATGGAGGATTTTGTTTTAACTCTTCTTAACCCTTCTTCATTAATTTTAATTACCCCAATTGGAGGATTTTGTAGGAACTCCAAACAAGGGGAAGAAAAACTAATACTTAACCTTCCTGTTCCTTTCCCTTTGATTCTTTTCCTTCCCTTCCCCTCCTCATTTTCAAACACACCCTAAGTATTGAGGTTGCTCAATCTAGTATTAGTGTTGCTATTTCTTCTGTTCTTTTTCCTCTTTGCATTGTATTTGTAAGTCAAACACCAGTAACCCAGTGGATTTTAATATGTGATCTCCTTCCACCCACCTTATTGATGTTTGGAGATAAAGGAAGTCAATAAAGAATGATTAAAACAAGTGTGAGACAAAAATATTTCATGCAATTCCCAAATGTCTTTGACTCTTTAGGATTCTTAGTAATTAATAATATCAACAATGACAGTGATAAATTACTAATAAGTTCAGAATATCTTCAAAGCAAGGACCAATTTTTATGGCTTAAGGAATTTAAACAAATATCTTTTGATTCTTTGCCTTTTACATGCCTACCCCAGTCCCAACCTCACTAAAGTTTTTTTTTTTTCTGTAATTTAACATATCAAATCTTATTTAAGTTCTATATATGACATCGACAGCAGTTTCAAGTGGAAACCCAATAATATACTTCTAAGATTGATTTATAGCATAACAAGATGATAACATAAATAAAATTGGTCATTGTCAAGTTAAAAAGTGATTGAAGAAACCAAAAATCAGTTTTCCAGCATTTCAAGAATCTATTAGAGTTCAGAGGTTGGTTGATGCCCAATCATTAAAGATAAAGGTGACAACTAAAACACGTCATTAAGGGAAAAGTCATTACTTGAAAACTTGAGGTTGGAAAAACTTCTAAATTTAATTTTGTCCAGTTGCAACATGCAGCCTATAATGTGGATCTTCATGTATCTATGACTGAATCCATAATCAAATTACTCTCAGTAGGATATCAATATAACCCCTTAAAAGATCTATACAAATAAAGCATAGCCAATCAAGATCGTATCCCCCTTCAGAAAGTGAGAGATCATTATTTGATAAGAAACGATGCATGTTCCCAGAAAGCAACTAGTGAGAACAGATAAACATTAAACAAACTTTAACAAGAATAAACAGCAAAACATGTAGGAAGTAAAAATGTATTAGATGTGTACACCAAAAGTGGTCATTACCTGGAAGTGTGAGCTGCTCAAGCAAAAAGAGATTTTGCGGAACAGTGGAACCATACATCTTTGGAATTCTGCTGGCTGAGTGGCTTCAAGGATTTCCTCTAGCTCAGTTAGAAACATGACTTCCTTCGAACTGTTAGTGATAGGCCAATACTTCAATAATCCCCCTATTACAGTGTCAGCAAGTTTGCAGTCTTTTTCCACAAACTGCGCAATGCAGTAAGACAATTGCTGATGATACGTAGCTAAGCATTTTGGCTTATGCAGGGGAATCAATGCACGGACAAGAAACAATTTGTGCTCTTCCTTTAGCGGCAAAGCAAACCCATTAATTATACTTCCCAGAACCTCTAGAAGCTCAGCAATCCCATTAAATTTTTCTGTTTCAAAGATAAAACGGAAGAAGATATTGTTAATAGATTTTCTAATAAATGGGCGATGAACCATAAACTTTCCATAGATTCGATGCAGGATTGTTTTCAGATATTCCCTCTCCCTTGGATCCTCAGAATCAAAGAGATCTAACAATCTGAGAACAAAAGAATGATCTATGTATCTTTTTGCAAGCTTTGCATCCGTTTCTTGAGATGCAACAAACCTAAGAAGAAATTCGTACACAATCTGCAAGTGAGACCATGCAGGGTCCATCAATGGTTCCTCATCTTCCAGGTCAAAGGCTTCTAAAACCTTGGTTTCTCGGGGCTGCGGATTAAGTGACCTGAACAAATTTACCGATACCATTTTGATAACTTCTTGCATGACAGTTTCAGTGAACTTGCCATTTACCGTGGTAACATATTCCACCAGTTCAAGCAATGTTTGTCTTTTGATTTCCTTTTCCTTTGTATTCTTTGTTGAGTCAGTGAAGTCAAACAGCACACAACACAAATTCAGTTTTCTAATAAACAAGTTTAGCTTTTCAGAATTCGGAACATCCCTAAATCCCGGCAATGCTTCGTAAGAGTTAATTACTGCATTACCATTCACTTTTGAGGTTTCAACTGAAGGAGCTTTACTTCCATAACCAAATACTAAACGGGAAGCAGCATCAGGGCCCGGAAGAGACGAATTGTTTGAGCTTAATGGTATACTACTCACGACATCAGTGGCTCTTGTAGCAGCTGTACTTAGAGAAGAGGTTGATGAACCCCCAAATTCACGATCAGCTGACTTTGACGGCTTCCGCGGAAGCTTACCAAATATCTGTTTGATCATTCTTTGAAATCAAAGTAACAGAAGAAGCCGTTCGATCAAACTCAGCTATTCAAAATTGTTTTATACAAAAACCAGTGCAACAAGAAAACGACATCCCCACTTTCACAATCAGAAAAGCCCAACCCACAAACAGAACTAAAATCCATTCCAAGTCAACAGATAAACAGAACTAGCTGTACAATTTGAAATGCCAAGAAATTGAGCACCAGATTCTCCACCGTCTGCCCAAAAATCAGAAGCATATATGCAGAAACTGAACCACTAGAGGCTGTAATTTGTAACAACAAAAGTTCCTATATGATTTTCTCCCAATTCAAGACAGGACTGGACTGTAGGCTCACCTCTGCGTATTCTTACCACGAAAACTTGAGATTAGCATTCAATTGACCAGGACAACACGAAGATCTGCGAACGATCCAGAACACTGGAGTAGTATTAATTCATTGACGCGTGAGCAGAGCGAAATAGTAGATCATGAACTTGCTGAATAAGAACCAAGAGGAAGAAATGTAGAAGATAGAAGAATTCCAAGTGAAAAATGAGAGCGATGAGTATTTTGATTCTTATTGAGGCGAAGACTTGAGAGATTTTCATCCAAAAATAAAAGACCAAGCAAGAATTGAGATGTTATTCTTTCTTTTCTTTTCTTTTTTTTAGCTCTATTTACTTTTATTTTTTTAGATTGAATTGAGTAGTAGGTGTTTCCACGAGCCAAAAGAGAACCAATAAAAAGCATACATAACAAATATTACAATATTTTAACTTCAATTTAGTCAATATTTCACTCAGCAACACCGTCGCCGAGAAAGTTTGAAAAGTTTGAAATGCAACTTTTCTCTAACACTTATTTTAAATCGGTAGTTTTAATTCTTTAATCTCGAATCAAGTTTTAATTCTTTCTCCTAAATTTAATTTCTTTAACTTTAATCTTTTAATTTTAAAAATTAATCAAAAGTATTTTAATTGTTAATACTGTTAATTTATTTAACAAAAATTATTAAGTATAAATTAATTTTAATATTTTTATAATATATTATTATTAATATTATTGATTTATTAATTTTATATATAAAAATAATATTATTTTAAATTTAATTTTAATGAGTATTTAATTTGAATTTTAGAGTTTAAATTTTAAAAAAAATTATATTTTTATATTCAAAATTAATATATTAATAATATAACATAAAAATATTAAAATTAATTTTAAATTGACACTTTTTATTAAATAAATTAAAAATATTAAAAATTAAGAAAAATTAATTAATTTTTTAAAATTAAAAAATTAAAATAAAATTAATCATATTTAAATACAAAAATAAAACTTAAATTAAAGTTAAATTATTTTTAAATTTGATACGTAGTGTCTTTTGAATTCAATGTCAAAAGTCAAAACTGTGAGCTTTTTGAACCATTTTTTCTGGTCTGATTCAGAATGCGAGTAGGTGAAAGGAAAAAGTAAGACAAAAGGGCAAAGGCGGTCAAATTTTTTTATGCAAAAAAAATATATAAAAAAAACATAATTATTTAAAAAAAATAAATATAAAATAAAAATATATTATTTATTCATAATTTTTATTATATGAGTAGAACATATTCTTCAATTAATCTTATGTTTATTATTTTTTATATTATAATATATTACAGTACTTTATCATTTAGGGGATGATTTTCAATAAAAAAATTTGATCTGCTTAAAAATTGAACATCATTTTCATTTTCATAGAAATAACAAACATTATTTTTAAGAAATTTTTCTTTTAAGCTCTGATATCATTTCTTTTGGATCGCTTTTAAATTTTAATTTTAATTTTTTAAAATAATTTTAATGTTAAAAATATATTTGAAATAAGTAAAGTAATTACAGAAATTAAACAAAGATATGAAATTTAAAGATAATTTTATTATAAAAGATTACTTACAGAGAATTATCACCAGATAAAAGGAAAGATAGAAGGATGGTTTACAATGAGGGAAGAAAACTCACAATAAATTCTATTTCAAACTCTTATGATACAAGGTACAACTTTCTATTACAAGATACAACTCTATGCAACTTCTTTTACTTATATAGACAAAGATGGATTTCAAACTTATTACACAATATTCAGACTTCAACATGTGGATTTCAAACATAAATTAAATATACGTAGTGTCTATTACTTTATTACAAAGTCAAAAAGGTATTTTATAGCTTTTGTCTTCTTCCTACACTTTTTTCATATGCGAATTTTGAAATTATATTCAATTTAACTTTTGCCTTGGCTTTTGTCACTTCAAGTACTTTTTCATGTGTGGACTTCAAAATTATTTTTAATTTAACTTTTTCTTTGGTTGTTGTCACTTCAAGCTTAGCTTTAATGATTTTTAACACTCTGAAGACTTTCATCATATGATATCGAATCTTCTTTTCAGCTGTATGTGTCTCTTGAGTTAATTAGATCTTTGCCATAGATCTTCAAAATCTTTCATAGTGAGATCTTTAGAATTATGATTTAGGGGATGATTTCCAACAAGAAAATTTGCTCTGCTTAAACCACATAAGTGATAGTAGGTCCACAAAGTAGTGGTGGAGGTTTCTGCTAAAATTTCTAAACCTCGCATATTAAAGTAATTAAGGAAATATTGAGATTCTTTTCTCTTATAAGTAGAGAAATTTCTAGGATCTGAAAGTATCAAAATTTGAGATTCTCTACCACTATAAGGATAAGAATTGCCTACAATCATATGCCTTTTAGTAGGTTTATAAATTTCATTGGAATCTTGTTCAAGTAAAATGGCATAGATTGTAAGAGTAATTATACCACTGCACATTTTAGAAAATTGTTTGAGCCAAAAAGTTATTTTTGGATCAAAAATTGTTGGAACTTCCAAAGTTTGATTTATTTGTAATACATAAAGTATCCCTTGATGATAAAGTTCATAAATGACTTCAGTTTCGGAAGGAATACTTCTGTATTGACAAACAACTTACAAAAGATCATGATTTTGTTTTTTAAAGAAAATTATTTCATGATTCAACTGAATGACACCAATCCAGTTTTGAAATTCTGGTTCCGATTCATTCTAATGAACATGAAAAAGAAACATTTGTAATCTCGCTAATTCTCGGTAAAAAGATTTTCGAGATTGAGAAAGTATTTTTTCTTTTAATTGAAGAGGTAATTCATCCAAAAAATTCCTTCGAACATTTCTTTGAAAATATATTTTTTGTTGAAATTGTTCAAAAGGAATAGCTGGAAGAAGCTTTTCTTGGTAGTCTTTTAAAGACTCTTTGAGACTACAGAGTTGTTTAATTAATTCTTGATTCTGCCTTTCTAGGATAGAGATGTAATCAGAACTGGAAATATTTTCATGGGTAATTAGGGAGGTAGTAACAATAGTCAAAGACTTTCCTGCTACCTTTTTAGGTTGGGCAACTGATTTAAGGTAAGTAGTTTTAGGAGTGTTAGTCGAGGAACTAGCTTGACTAACAATTTTAAAAGAGGGAGCTATGTTGCCTAACGATAAGCCTTTATTTCGAGGTGTTATTGGTCTCATGATTTTGGTGAAGGAACAATTCCCTATAAAAATTCTTTTGTTAAAAAGTTAGGAATAAAATTATTTTTTTCTTTAATAAATTCTATTTCAAAATCAAAACAGGATAAAATACTTTGCCATCTAGCAAAAATATGTTTAGAAACAATATTTTTAACATCTTTTTTTAAAATCATTTTAGCTGATTTACAATCAACTCTTAATAAAAAATTTTTATTTATTAAATCACTTTGAAATTTAGTAATACATAAAACAATTGAAAGTATTTCTTTTTTAACAGTACTATAATTAAGTTGAGCTCCAACCCAAGCACCAGAGTGGAATCTAATTATTTGTTCAGGATTTTCTAGGTATTTTTGCTTAAGAATTCCTTCAAATCCTACTTCAAACGCATCGGTTTCTATGATCATCTTAGCTTCAGGATTGGGTATACTTAGACACGGGAGAGATTTTACTATATTTTTTATTTCTTTAACAGTATTAGTCATTTCTATATCCTATGGTTTAGGATTCTTTCTTAGTCTTTTGAAAAGAGGTTTAGAAATTATTCTTATTTTAAGAATAAATTCAGATGCATAATTTAAACATCCTAAGAATCTTTTTAATTTATTTTTATCTTTTATTTCATCAAGAAATTTACTAGCGAATTCTATACTTCTAGCTATAGGAGTAATAGTTCCTTGATATATTTCATGACTTTAAAACCTTATTTTAGTTTGAGCGATTTTTATTTTCTTTTGAGATATTACTAATCCATTTTCTTTAACTATATTTTTAAATATGTTTAAATGTTTTATATGTTGTTCTATTGAATTTGAAAATATTAACACATCATCTAAATATATTATGGAAAAATTAGAGTAAGGATTTAATATAGAATTCATAATATTTTGAAATCCAGATGGAGCATTTTTTAATTCTATTGGCATTACGTTCCATTCATAATAACTAAAAGGTACTGTAAAGGCTATTTTATATTTATCTTTTTCAGCTATTTTAATTTGATAATAATTAGATTTCATGTCAAATTTAGAGAATATTACAACATCACATAATCTACCTATTAAATCTTGTTTATTAGGTAAAGGGTATCTAATCCATTACAAAACATTATTTAATGGTTTATAATTAATTATCATCCTTGGAGCACCTGTAATAACTGAGAATGATTTTAAAAGATAAAAATCGAGTTTTGACGTTAGTTTCATGTAAACTGAGTCTGGCACAAATTTCAAGGTTAACGACTGAAACCGAGAGGCTGTTCGGAGTCAGAAACGCGATCGAATGAAAAGATATGTGACACGACGATAAAAGACTGACAGACGAAGTTTCAGACTCCAGTTTCTAAGACGGGGGCCGAAACCTTTGCATGGGAACCTGTGCTCACGTCCAGATTGAAGGCCAGCTGAGATCACCACCGTCGCCCACCGTTGACCGTCATCGCCACCACCAGTGTAACGACCCCCTAATACGTCAGATTAGCGGAAGCATATGGGTTAGTGTACATAATTATTCCCTATGTGGGAATGTCAGGGGATCACTACTGGTTGAGCGTAACCCAAATAGACTTCCCATTGTCCATTCAGATTCCGTTCAACCCTGATTCACACGCAGCTAACTAAATACACATACATACATCATTAATAACTCTGGAATGAAACTAAAGTCCATACATACAGCTTACAATCCTTAAACTTAACATCCAAAACTCATATACATATACCGTCATGCATTCACATACATTCTAACTGAATTTTCCCCAAGTTTACAGCGGTGAACCCTACCGAAAATTTGGCAGAGTTTTCTCTGTATTTCGAGCATATCCAAAGTACAAAATTGCTTGTTTACAATCAACAGCCAGTCCAACAATAGCAATAAACATAATTAACATAAATCCATATATAGCAACGTCAATTCATCACTACAATCCATATACACTATCTGAAATATTACATGTACATTCAGTCCAATCCATACAGAAAACATAAGAGACAGAAACCAATAAACAACAACGTCATCAGAGTATATGTACAAACGATTCAAGCCTAAGCTAAATCATCCTCCGATCTATCCTCAAGTCAGCCTCGGCTATCGTCTGGGTTCCTGTCCCTGTCCCTGTTCATCTGAGTAAACAACCTAATGAGATATGAATCCCAGTAGGATAATTCACAATTCAAATATCATTCGAAAACTGGTTGAATACCCAGCGGTGCTAACACCGAAATCATCTTCCCGAAATCAGTTCAAAAACAGTGAAATACCTTATCTTTAAAATCATTTATTACATGGAAATCGCGACAATTCCTCGAAATCATAAAATCCATTTCTTTGAAAATCAATCATCAGAATCAAGTAAAATCCTATGCCCTGTATATCTCAATCCACGTTGGCTACAAATCTGCTGTAACCAAATCTAAATCATCATCTAATTACACGTAGTCTAGAGAGAATACCTCTCTTATCGTTGGGTGTGATCCGTAACAACAATCACCCGAATCAGCCTATATTGTGAGTGTGATCCGTAACACCAATCACTCACTCAAGGAACGGGTGAGAATCAACATCTAGGGCGTCCCCTAGCATGTGCACATACGCCAATTCTCATCCTCATACAGTCTATTCGAACTCACATGCACTCCGTCGGCTATTCCTCAGGGTTCTAGGGTATTACGCCTAAATCACAACGTTTTCCCGTGTAGGTTATCCACCCTTATACTCCCTAAACCTTTCTTAGGGTCGTCCTGGTTTAACGCGTAATCCCTAACTCAGTACAGGCTAAATATGATAAAAATAATATCGTTTAAAAGCTACCTGTACTAGGGATACTTAACGGTCGTCCCATACCGGCTATCAAGTACCCAACCCTAAGTAAATCCGTCATAAGGGCATCTAAACTCGATAAACAATACGTCTAACATGCAATTAGGGTTTTTAGCACACAGGCATGCAATTTATCCCATCGAAAGTAGCACGTAAATCCATGCAAATCAGTTAAATCATTCAGGTATCCACTAAGTCAATTCTATAGTTCGGGAAGTGTAAATTATCCTACCTGGTCTCCAAATGCTCCAAATCACTTTAGAATTCCACGCAGTCTCGGTTTCTGAGCCCAAATAATTTATTGGACATAAAATTAAACATTCAGGCTCATCACTTCATCCAATTTTCAATCCTAAACCCGGTTACTCAACTACCTAGGTTAATTTATTGCCTAATTACGTTCGACAATTAATTCAGTCAAATACCATCATTTTTTGGGAAATCAGACCTTACCAATGTGTCTGGATGATAGAATTCTGCATCATGGTGGTCTCAGTTTCTCCCGATGCACGTCCAGAAACTCCGGCACGGCGACACACCGCGGCGCACGGTGGCACACGAAGGCGCACGGCGACACACGGCGACGCAAGGTGGCGTACGGTGGCGTATGGTGGCGCACAGAAGAGGGGTGCAGTTTGCCTCAAAAATCACACCACGGTGAAGCCCGCAAGTTCAGGAGTCCAAATACGTTGGTGGCGCGACAATTCACAGTCATTTGGGCGGCGTTTTCCAGCCACGAAGTTTCTCGCACGACGGATGGAGTTTCCCTCGATCCGAGCGCGTCCGGCCTCCTTCGGCGGCGAAGCCATCGGAGGAAGCCGGCGGGGCTACACACGGTGGTGAAGCGGTGGCGATACCAATCCGGCGATGGACGGCGGCGATCCGAGCTGGAGAAGTTTCGCGCGATGGAGGGGAAAAACAGTGTTTTTCCAGCGGCTCCGGCGGCCATTGGTGGCTGTGGTTAGTTGCTGGAGGTTATGGGAAGTGAGGGCTGTCGGTTGGTGCCCTTGGTGGCGGCCCACGGTGGCTGTAGCGGCCGTTCACAGTGGAGGAAGGAGGAAAGAGAAAAGAGAGAGGAGAGAGAGTGTGTGGTGAGGAGAGAGAGAAAATTGAGAGAAATTGAGGGAATTCATGTAATTTAAAGCCTCCGGGGGCGATTCTGACTTTTCCCAGACCACCTGACGATACTTTAGGGTGTCGGCATCCTTTCAGACATTGGCACGCATTTTTATGCAAAAGTTTTAGCCTCTGTCAACGAAATCGATGCATGAAAGTTCTTCCATTAGTTTCTGATCGCCGGATTGCATTTCTTTCTGTTTGATCGTGTTTTTGGCTTCAAACAACCTTCTGTTTTGAATCACTACCCTCGAAAGTCATGCCAGGCTTCGTTTAAAAGGGGTTAGGGTTAAAAATCAAGTTTTATCTTTCAAAATCCTTTCAGTTGTTACAACCAGCGTGTAGGCCGAGCTGCCAGCTTCTTCCCCCAACTAGCAGCCGCCGAAGGGAGCCTCCACGCGTGCAGATCGAGAGAATTTTTGTCTGCCATGCGTCATTCTTCGGGGCTAGAAAATGCCGTCCAAACGGCTGTGAACCGCCGCACCACCATCATATTCAGACTCCTCATCTTGAGGGCTTCACCGTGGTGTAATTTTTTAGGCCAACCACACCCCTCCGTTGTGTACCACCGTGCGTTGCCGTGCTCTGCCTTGCGCCACTGCCGGAGAATCCAGAAAGACACCCAAGAGACACCCGAGACTGCCCCGAGACAGATTTCCACCATTCGACAACCCCGGTAAGGTCCGATTCACCTAAACCTAATAATTTTTTATTGAATTGACTGTCGAAAGCGAATAGGAAATAAACCAACTTAGGAAATTATGTAATCGGACTTAGGATCGTAAAACAAATGATGTAACGAGCTGAAATATTCATTTAAATGTCCAGGGAATTGATTAGGCTCGAAATCTGAAGATACAAAAAGTCTTGGATCGAATTTGGAGCAAACGAAAACCAGGTAGGATAATTTACGCTTCCCAAACGTTAGAATTGACTATGTGGATACCTGAACACTTAGATTTAATTGCATGGATTTACGTGCTACTTTTGATGGACTAAATTGCATGCCTGTGTGTTGGAAATTCCATTTGCATGTTAGACGATTTGTTTATCGAGTTTAGATACCATTAGGACATATTTACTTAGGTTAGGGTACTTAATAGCCGGTATGGGACGGCCGTTAAGTATCCCGAATGTAGGGGATTTCATGAATACATTATTTTTAAACAGATTTAGCCTGCATTGCGTTAGGGATCACGCGGTAAATCAGGACAACCCTAAGAAAGGTTTAAGGAGTATAAGGGAGGAAAACCTACATGGGGAAACGTTGTGATTTAGGTGTAATACCCTAAAGCCCTGAGGAATAGCCGACCGTGAGCATATGAGTTCGAATATACTGTATGAGGATGAGAATTGGCGTATGTGCACATGCTAGGGGATGCCCTAGATATTGATTCTCACCCGGTCCTTGAGTGAGTGATTGGTGTTACGGATCACACTCACAACATAGGCGAGATTCGGGTAATTGGTGTTACGGATCACACCCAATGACAGGAGATGAAATTTCTCCAGATGACGTGCAATTGGATGATTTTAGATACGGTCGCAGATGATTTGTGGCCGATACGAATTTAGATACACCGGGCATGGGATCTGATTCGATTTTGATTACCAATTTTCAAAGAAATAGATTTTTATGATTTTTGAGCATTTGCGGCGACTTTCATGCAATAAACTGATTTTTAAAGATAAGGTATTTCACGGATTTTGAACTGATTTTAGGAAGTTATTTTCTGTGCTTGCACCGCTGAGTAACCAACCAGATTTTGAACTACATTATAAATTGTAAATTATTCTACTGGGATTTCATATCTCACCAGGTTTTTACTCAAATGAACAGGAACAGGGACCTAGACGCTAGCTGGCAAGGCATTAGTGATAGAAAGGAGAGCAGCGTAATCTAGGCTTGAATAATGATGTATATATATGTATCCTGTGGTTTTTGTACTATATTTTGTAATTATGATGTATTTTACTGTCGAATGGATGTAATCTGTTGTATTAATGACTGGTTATACTTTTGGATACGTTCGAAATACAGGGTAGACTCTTTCAAATTTTCGGCAGGGTTTATCGCTGTAAACGTGTGTAATTAAGTTAAAATTTGCATGAATGAATTGTACGTTGTGTGTACGGACTTTAGTTTATCATTCCAGAGTATCTTGTGATGAACACATGAAAAATTTGTATAACTGCATGTGAATTAGGGTTGAACGAAACCCGAATGAACGACAGAATGTCTATTTGGGTTACGCTCAACCAGTAGCGATTCCCTGACATTCCCACATCAGGAATAACTATTTCTAAAACCCATATGCTTCCGCTAGGCAAATAGAGGATAGTATATTGTGGATTAAGGGGTCGTTACAGCACCTTTTTCTATTTCAAAAGCATTTAAGACATAGAAAGCAGCACAACTCCAAGGAGATTTTCTTGGTCTAATTAAACCTTTTTCCAAATATTCTTTAATTTCTTTCTTACAATATTTTAAAGTTTTTTTATTCATTTACACTAGTCGTGCTTTAGTGGGTATTTTAGTTTCACTAAAATCTTTTTCATAGGGCAATTCAACAGTATAAGTTTTTCTTTTCCAAAAAGCATTAGGTACTTCAGCACATACTTCTTTTATAAAACTATCTTCAATTTGTTTAAATTTTTTAATTATATGAGGTTGTTTTAATTGTTCTTCAATTCTTTTATATTTTATTTCTTGTTTTAAGAAATTTATTTGATCTTGTTTTAAGAAATTTATTTGATCTTGTTTTATTTTGAATAAAAATTGTTCTTCATTTAAATCATGTATATCTTGTATATGTTTTAATTTTATAAGGGAGATAAATTCAAACAAATTATCTTTAGTTTTTATCCCTAAATTGGATACTTCAAAAGGATAAATTTGGGTTAGAAACGGAGTTCCTAGAATCATGTCTTATGTTATATTTTTTGTTAAGATGAATGAATTATTGTAACATTTTTCATTATTACATATTTTAGCATTTGATAGTTTATATCTTACCTTTAAATCTGAATTATCTGCAGTAAACAATTTATGAGTTGTTTTTTCATAAGATTGGATAGAAATTAAACCTTCTCTTATACAATTTAAATTTGCTCTAGAATCTATTAAAGCTTTAATAAATTCTATATATTAACTAGAGTAAAAAATGAAGGAGACCAATAATATTAATAATAATATAACATAAAAATATTAAAATTAATTTTAAATTGACACTTTTTATTAAATAAATTAAAAATATTAAAAATTAAGAAAAATTAATTAATTTTTTAAAGTTAAAAAATTAAAATAAAATTAATCATATTTAAATACAAAACTAAAACTTAAATTAAAGTTAAATTATTTTTAAATTTGATACGTAGTGTCTTATGAATTCAATGTCAAAAGTCAAAACTGTGAGCTTTTTGAACCATTTTTTCTGGTCTGATTCAGAATGCGAGTAGGTGAAAGGAAAAAGTAAGACAAAAGGGCAAAGGCGGTCAAATTTTTTTATGCAAAAAAAATAAAATAATATAACATAATTATTTAAAAAAATAAATATAAAATAAAATATATTATTTATTTATAATTTTTATTATATGAATAGAATATATTCCTCAATTAATCTTATATTTATTATTTTTTATATTATAATATATTACAGTACTTTATCTGTGATTTGGACCTCTCCAACCTAAATTATGTAAGAAATTTCTTGGTAAGTTCTAATATAATATATTACAGTACTTGTTGATTTGCTTACTTTATCCCTTTTTCAATATAATGCCAAAAAAATTGCACTCATCTACTTAATTATAGTTTTTAAATTATTTTATAGTATGATTTTATATATTGTGATATTTATAATAATTATATTTAGTTGTTAAATTATACTAATCAATGTTATTTATTTTTATAATTTGTAAATATATCTTTATAAATTTAAATAAATATATGTTATATATATACTTTTATTATTTTAAAAAATTTAATATTACATTTAAATTAAAAAATTAACCATAATTCCATACAATTATAATAAAATAATAATTAAATATCACATAACTAAGTAGTTTAATGTATAAAAATACTCAACAAAATATTTTAAATAATATTTGAGAGTTAATTAAAAATCACATATTAGGGGTGTGCTTTGGAACTGTGGAAAAGATTAGATATTTTGTGGAAAGTTTTAACAATATATATAGTATCTTTTTAAGCAAAAGAAAAAGTGATATTATTAATTTATGTTGGGAAAAAAATATATAATATGAGTAAAATTTTTAAATTAAAAAAATTTATTCCACCCAACTATGTGATGTAGATGATACAATATTTTTGGTATCATAAGATAACACTTTTTTTGAAACATTTCATTTTTCAATGACTAAATTGAGAAAATATATATTTTTCAATGACTAAATCATTAATTTACTCTTTTGTGTTATGAGATAACATATTTTTTGGCATGATATGATAAAGTAATGTTATTTTAGATGTCTCCTATTACGACACAATACTGTTACAAGCACTATCATTCAACTATAAGCGAAACCAAGATTTTAGCGTACAGATCCTCTGCAGTAGGCATTCTCTTCCTTTCTCTATTGTAGAGGATCTCAACCGTCCATTTCAAGCTTTCAAATCGGACGCTCATCCTTTCATTGCGTGTCTCATTACAATATGAAAAAAGAAGAAGAAGAAAATGTAGCCCCTTACCCCCTTCAGTTTGAGTTATCTAAACCTTGATTCTCTAAGGGAAGAGCTAGTCGTCGTGGATCGCATCTCTCTCAACCATCATAACTTCATCTGTGATAACCATTATGTCTCCATTTTAGTTGTTCATGATAGTCGTCACCCTCAATCGCAGTGTGACTCTCCTCTTAACCACCAGCATTCTTGTAGGAATAATATCCAAAGAAATAATCAAACGAAAATGTAGGAATAATAAAAATTCACCAAGATTCTTGTAATTTATTTTCTTCCTAGTTCTCAATTATTTTAAACTTTAAATTCAAGCACAAATATTAGGATTGTACTATTTTAAGGCAAAATGGTCCCAATATAATACATTTCTATTCAATACCTATGTGAAGCAAAGGAGGGCCATGGCTAAGAGGAGGATGCGATGGCTATCATAGATGACAGAGATAGAGACACAACGGTTGAGTTGAGAGGAGAGTTACACTGTAACATCCGCTCCTACTAATTATGAGAGATGTTTGTTAGTTATTAAATAAGTTAAATGCTTGTGTATGTTGCATTAGATTGCATATAGATGCATTAAAGTAAGGAACTAAATTGAAAAGAAAAGGATAGGGACTAGAATGGAAAGGAAAAAGTTGAGTTAAGGGAATAGATTAAATCCTTCTTAGTCCAGGGGGGTAGAAAATGCAATTTAGCTAAAGAGAGTTACTTTAGCTAACTAATTTTTGAAATTTCCCACCAAGATTTTAGGGGAAAAATTGTAATTCTCTATATGATCGAAGAAATTATCATTTGAGGCCGAGAAACTAAAAGCTTGACCCTAACATTTGGACAAGGGTTGTAGTTTCTCCAACCATACAGAACCCCTATATAAACCACAAACCTTGAAACACTTCACCTATTACAACCTTAATTTCCAGACTTTAGAGAGAGAGAGAGAAAGAGATAAATTTATGCAGGAGAAGGGATCTAGCTTGGATTTTAACACTACAAATTGCATCAGAGACTCTCTGAGCAAGCATCTGACACCATCTACATATCTTTAACAAGAAACAAGATAGCAAAAAATCTAATCCTCTCATTTTTGAAAGTTGCTACTTATTTTTATAAAAATGGTGATTTTTAATGTTGTTTGAATAAGTGAGGAGTTTAAACCTACATTCTTTGTATTTTTAACTTTTATTGGGTGCTTTATGCTTTATGGATGTACTTATATATGCTTAAATCAGATTGTTGTAGATTTTAAAATATGGGTTTTACTCTTCACCATGTTGAAAATGTGTTTCAATTTATATGATGAATGATATTGAGCATAAAAGTGAGTGATATATGGAGTAAATGATGAATCAATGTATATGAAACTAAACACATATTTTTTCTAGACTTAAAAGAGGTGAAATCTAGACTAAGTAAACCTTTATAGTAGTGAAAATGAAGCCTTAAGATCCTACAAGTCGACTTCTATGTTCTTCAACCCAAAATTTTCCAAAAAATCAAGGTAGCAGCTAACTGCTATCTCCTAGCAACTGACTGTCAGGCCTTCACCGTGCAACTTCCAGCTTAGAATAGCTTATCAATTGACTTTCGTGTGATTGAAATTCAACTGGTAGATCTCTGTTAGCCAACAGTCGACTAGTATAGTTCTAGCAATTGACTTGTAGCTTCCTGTTTGCATTTTTCAAGATTTTATTTCTATAAGCAAACTACTATGGGGTGTAAGTCGATTAATAGATGGAAAAGTATGGTTTTGCATGAAGAAATTTTTTGATAGAGCCATCTAGTTTTTAAAATGAAATCTCAAAAGTTTAGAACAAGTTTGTGAGTTCAAGTTTCTATTTTCTTGAATGTATGCTCAATAGAGTCAACAATAATGTCATCACATAAGGAAAGTATAGCTTTTCTAATAACATGTAACATGAGATTGAAAAGAAAGAGAGGAAAATATGAAAGAGAAAAGAGAAGAGTATTTCAAGTGTATGCATTAGTGGTAGATAGGCTCATAATTAAGTGACCGACTATTGGTATGGGATGATCGTTGGTCATTCTATGGTCGAACCATATTTTAGGATAGTAAAACATCCACTCAATTATAAACGACTTTGAAAACATTATGATGGTTACAAATTCTAAGTTAGTGAACTCTTCTATGACTAACAAAAAGAGTCACGTACTTAGGGTTAAGCATAACCATAGCATGAGCCAAATCACTTTAGAATTTATGTTTGTGAATAGAGTGCTAGAAATGTGATCCATCAGTGAGGATGGTGATTTTATAGCCTCATGATTCACAAGGGCGGAGTAGGTGTGATCTGTCAAAGGTTGCAGTAAACTCGTGAGTTATACTAGTCCCTTTATGGGACGAAAGGGAAATAAAGTATCTAAAGGGATATTGATCCCATTGGTCAAGGATGATTTGTCAGAATTGACAAGGACCATTGAGTGAGTTAGAATGATCTGTGAGAGAGGACAAGGACCTATATGTACTTGGGATCCACTAGGGGGTGCTCCAAATAGTACAAGGCAGGCAAATGACTACTGAGTGGTCAGGAACCACAAGACTCAACTCGGAACTCATTCATAAGCGTTGTAAGTACACTTGGAGTTGTTCGCTGGGCGACTCTCCCGATAACACTTACGATGAATATGGCATTGGCTACTATGATATGTTTTGTTTTCCTTGCTTATGTTTAAAATGTGAATATGCTCATGTTACCATAGCAAATATGTGTGATGAAATGACATATTTTTTTATTGTTGACATTTGGTGAACTATAACTGTGCATGGATCCATAAGTATATGCTGTAACTGTATAATTCATGCATTACATCCCAATAGATATTGTTTTCTACTTGATGGGAAAAAGAATGTAGCCGATTTCTGTATAAATATGGTGGTACAAGCTAAAATTTTTTAAATAGATTGTTATGCTACTAAGATGTATTCTCACATAAATGCTGGTGTGTATCAAATGCCTAGATTCCATATTCTCCTCGAGGTGGAAGTAGCATGGAAAGAGATACCCATTTTAGGGTATTTCATGATAGTTAAAGAGATTTTGGTAAGTACTGTCATAGATGTGCCCCCATTTCCCCTATGTAACAACGGGAAAGATTCGAAAGAGTTTTTAAAGAATTTTAAAAGATAAAACTTGATTTTAACCCTAATCCCAATCAAACGAAGCCTGACACGTATTTCGAGGATAATGACTTGACACAGAAGGTCGTTTGAAGCCAGAAACACGATCAAACAGAAAGAAATGTAATCCGCGATCGAAATCGACGGAAGGAGTTTCGTGCGTCACTTTCGTTGACGGAGGCCAAGACTTTCGCATGGAAATGCGTGCCAACGTCTGGAAGGATGCCGACACCCTAAAAGATCCCCGGGTGGCCTGAGAAAAGTCGGGATCGCCCCTGGAGGCTTTAAATTACGCGAAAGCCCACCATTTCTCTCATTTCACTCTCTCTCCTCACCACACTCTCTCTCTTCTCTCTTTCTCTCTCCACCTTCCTCCACCGTGAACGGCCACTACAGCCACCGTGGGCCGCCACCAAGGGTACCAACCGATAGCCCTCACTGCCCACAACCACCAGCAACCAACCACCGCCACCAACGGCCGCCGGAGACGCCGAAAAAACGCTGCTTTTCCATCGCGCGGCTTCCCACCGATCCGCCGCCGTCCGATGCCGTGGACCCTCACCGCCCCACCACCGTAGCCCGAGCCGCCACCGCTCCAAAGAGCTCGCCGTCGAAAGGAGGCCGGACGCGCCCGGATCGAGGCAAAACGCCGTCCGCCGTGCGAGACTCTTCGTGGCCGGAAAACACCATCCAAACGGCCGTGAACCGCCGTGCCACCACCGTATTCAGACTCCTGAGCTTACGGGCTTCACCGTGGTGTGATTTTCGAGACAAACTGCACCTCACCGCCGTGCGCCGCCGTGCACCACCGTGCGCCGCCGTGTGCCACCGTGCCGGAGTTTCTGGACGTGCATCCCGAGAAACTGAGATCACCGGGACGTAGAATTCCATAATCCGAGCACAGTGGTAAGGTTCGTTTTCCCAAAAACTAATGTTATATGACTGAAATGGTCACGAACGTAATTAGGCAATTAATTAACCTAGGTAACTGTGTAACCGGGTTTAGGATTGAAAATTGGATGACGTGACGAATCTAAATATTCAATTTCATGTCCAGGGAATTAATTGGGCTCAGAAACCGAGATTTCGCAGAGTCCTGACTTGAATTGAAGCGACCGGAGACCAGGTAGGATAATTTACACTTCCCGAACCCTAGAATTGATTTAGTGAATACCTAACTGATTTAGATGACTTGTATGGATTTGCGTGCTGCTTTCAATGGGATAAAATTGCATGCCTGTGTGCTGAAAACCCTAATTGCATGTTAGACACCTTGTTTATCGAGTTTAGATGCCTTTAGGACGGATTTACTTAGGGTTGGGTACTTGATAGCCGGTATGGGACTAGTTAAGTATTCCTCGTGCAGAAGCTTTTAAACGAAACTATTTTTATCGATTTAGCTTTGCATCGAGTTAGGGGTTGCGCGCGTTAAACCAGCACGACCCTAAGAAAGGTTTAGGGAGTATAAGGGTGGATAACCTACACGGGGAAACGTTGTGATTTAGGCGTGATACCCTAGAACCCTGAGGAATAGCCGACCGAGTGCATGTGAGTTCGAATAGACTGTATGAGGATGAGAATTGGCGTATGTGCACATGCTAGGGGACGCCCTAGATGTTGATTCTCACGGTCCTTGAGTGAGTGATTGGTGTTACGGATCACACTCACAATATAGGCTTGATTCGGGTGATTGGTGTTACGGATCACACCCAACGATAAGAGAGGTATTCTCTCTAGACTACGTGCAATTAGAAGATGATTTAGATTCTATTAAAGGATTTGTAACCAACGTGGATTGAGATACACAGGGCATGGGATTTCATTTGATTTTTATGACTGATTTTAAAAGAAATGGATTTCCTGATTGTGATATATTGCCGCAATTTCAATGTGTTTAAACGATTTTAAAGATAAGGTATTCCACTGTTTTCGAACTGATTTCGGGAAGATGATTTCGGTGTTCACACCGCTGAGTATTCAACTGGTTTTTGAATGATATTTAAATTGTAAATTATTCTACTGGGATTCATATCTCATTAGGTTGTGTACTCAGATGAACAGGGACAAGGGCAGAGCCCGCATTTATAGCCGGGCGACTTGAGGATAGACAGAGGATTATTTAGCTTAGGCTTGAATCGTTTGTACATATACTTTGATGACACTATTAATTATCAGATTTTGTTTCTTGTAACTTATGTATGGACCAGGCTGAATGTATATATGACGTTTGCATAAAGATGTATGGACTGTAGCGATGAATTAATGTTACGGTGTATGGATTTATATTAGTATGTTTACTGCTGTTGTTGGACTGGTTGTTACGTTTTAAACAGGTAATTCTGTACTTGGGATATGACCAAATTACAGAGGAAACTCTGCCGGATTTTCGGTAGAACTTACAGCCGTAAACTTATGGATTTGAATTGAAATGTGTATGAATGTATAATGAGACATGTATATCAGTTTTAGATTTCATTCCAGAGTTATTATTGATGATATATGTATGTGTATTTAGTTAGCTGCGTGTGAATCAGGGTTGAACGGAATCTGAATGGATAACGGAGAATCTATTTGGGTTACGCTCAACCAGTAGCGATCCCCTGACGTTCCCACATAGGGAATAAACATTCAGAATGCTACATATGCTTCCGCTAATTAGACGAGCATCGCGTATGACGTATTAGGGGGTCGTTATACCCTACCTGTAGAAGGGATAAAGTTATATAAGTAGTATGATAATTGATATATTTTGATATGTAGATATTTAGAATGGAAGTATACATGCCCAATACCCCTGATCCCTTATTATATTTTTGGAGAGGGTTAGGATGATTAATTTTGATGTATAGAGAAATAAGGGTATATATATCCAAGATATGTGAGGAAATGATATTATCCATTAGTAGGATTTTGATGAGGGTACGAGTGACAGGGTTGTTGCCTCCTTACCTCGACTGACTGATTGTTACTAACTCACATATCTATAAGTATATGTCTAAACAAGGAATCAATGCATGTGACTGTATATATATATGTATGTATTGCTTTATTTTTATTTCCGCTGCCTTACATGTGAGAACTCGAGTGTAGAAACCCAAACTAATAATACTTAATTACTTAATTTGGTAAGTTAAAAATTTTACTCAGGTAAAGGTAATAATAACTCACTAATCATATAATATATGATATTTTATTATCTAAATAACTAAAAAGAAGTATAGAATTGGGGGTGTTACATACCGCTACTGAGGGCCAAGACTATCACGAATGATTGAGAAGGAGATGCAATGGCTATCACAAACAGAGTCGTAACAGCTAAGAGGAATACGATCTATGACAGCTAGCTCTTCCCTTAGAGAATCAAGGTTTAGATAAATCGAATAAAAGGGGACAAGGGGTTGCATTTTCTATTTTTTTTCTAATTGCAATGAGACACGTGACGAAAGGAGGATCATCCCAAATTAGGTTAGCTTCAAACTTCTTTCTTTGCACTAAAATTGATCCTAAAATCTTGCGTGCAAATAATTGGCTCATGGATGCTGACAAGCTGATGAATTTGGCGATTCACCACCCCATCAATGAAGATGTACTCCAACTCCCAGTGTGTCACTTTACAAATCAAGAGTACCCTCTTGATGAGTTTAAGGACCTGTTGCCTCAAGCGAGAATGATGGGGATCGAGGACGACATCGAATGGCACAATGACTTAGGAAATGGCTTCACAGTTGCTAGTGCTTATAATAGTCTCAGAGATGATGAGCTTGATAACAAGAGTAATTACCGAAAAAGGATATGAAAATGGAAAGGAGCCAACCGTAGTAAGCATTTCATGTGGCTGCTCTCCCTAAACAAGCTACCCACTTTGAATAGAACTATAGCCAATGGAATGGAAGTTCTAATATTTGCAAAAGATGTAGCTTTTCTAGTGAAGACAATCTGCACGCCATTAGGGATTGTAATGTTGCTGCTAATAATTAAAAAAGGACTAAAGGCTCACCATAGAATCATGTTTTAGCAGGGGTAAAGATGATAAATTATTAATTATTTTTATAAAAATAATATGTTATATTAAAGATTAAATAAATTAATAGCTTATTATGGCACACACCATTATTTGTATTTATGTAATATTATATCAATTATCATATATATAAAAGTAAACACATAGTTATTGTAAGTATTATTCCATATGATTCATTTTATTATTCTTTTTTAGATAAATAAATTGATTAAAAAATATATTCTTCTCAATTATTAACTTTTCATGAATTATGTATAAATGAAAATTTTAAAAAGTTAAAATCTATTAATAATTTGAAAATAATGATAACAAAAAGTAATTTATTATACGTATAAGTGAAAAAAAATATTGAGATTTTTAGGAAAAAAAACTAAAGAGAAAGTTAAAAATATTAAATAACAAAAGAAAAAGAGTATCCTTAAAAATTTTTAAAAAGTAAAGATCACATTATATGGAACAACAAAAAATAAAAATATCATAAAAAAGAGATATGTTAATAAATGACAATCTTCACTTCTTTATAATTTTAGTCTAACATAAAAGTATAAAGAGAAGTTTTTTTTAATTAAAATATACTATTCCTATTAAATTTATTATACTTGAATAATATTATGATCTTAAAAAGTTTTTGTCTTTCATAAATTTATTGTTCTTAAAAATATAGAATTGTTAAAATAACATATTTATGAAAAATAAGTAAAAATAAATAATATTTTTATAATTTAAACTATAACATATATTAAATTAATCTATAATTTGATACAATATATTTTATCAACTATTAATTATATTATCATGTTTTTTATATACATAAATCTTGGTCTTTTAAACAATCTTATATAAATTTTATAATTATTTTGAATAGGGGCCATATATTAAATTTTAGAGGAAATTTACTTTTTGGCCTAGAAAGATAAACCTTCTTAACTTTTGATCTTTGGAAGATCATAATATATCTTTTAGTCTCAGAAAAATTCAGATGTTTAACTCATTAGTTCTTGCGATATTAGTAGATAATAACCCAACTGACGTGTTGCATAAAATGCTAACATGACATGTTATTTGCATAATATGATACCTAGTCAACATGTCTATGTGTAAAAAACTACACTCATCAATCTCAAACATCCATCTAAGCAATTTAAACAAAAAACACAAATTTTAAAAATTTTAAAAAGGGGAATTTCCTTGCATATGATTGCTTTTGGAGCCGTTTTTAATCCAAATGATTGTTGTTTATATCATTAGAACATGATTTAAATATGAATAGATATGTTAATTAAATCAAAAGTGCCTTAGATTGCGTTAAATTCGAAAAGGAGATAAATTTGTATTTTCTTACACCCTAGCTTTTTTTATTTCAAAATTTAAGTTTTTCAAGCATTGGATGCTCCAAGAGGCTTATAAATCCTAGATCTATAGAAACCCTAATATAATTACCTCAAAACAATTTGAATTGACTCAAAATTCGAAATTCAAATCAAATGAGGCAAAAATTTGTGATTTTCAAAACCCAAAAAGTTAAATTCCAAAAACACACGATTTAAGCCAAGTTTTCCAAAATTGGATGCACGGAATTACTTAAAATAGTATTTCTAATCAAAATCCCATAATTTTTTAGATTAAAAATGCTCAAAACGTGTTTAATCATGTAATGACCCAATAACTCCACCTTTCGAAAACCCTACGATTTTGTATTTGAAATCTCAATATCTAAACTTATATTTCTCACAATTGAATGCATATATAGATTAATAATGACATTCAAAATAAAAAATCCAAAAAACTTTGACTTGAAAAGCTTAAAACATGTTCAATTTCAGCTGAAACTAAAATCAGTCTCGTGATGAGTCTTTAATTTATTTACTTTTTGTAAAATTGCTTTGGTGAAAGTTTTACTTAGATGAGTGGGCATTTTTTACGTATAGACGTACTGACTGGATATTCTATTGTACAAATAACGTATCACATCAATATTTAACATGAAACATCAATATTTAATATGATATATTAGTCAGGTCATTATCTATTAATATTATAGGAACTAACTGACTAGACGTCTGAATCTTTCAAGAATTAAAGAGTGTATTATGATCTTTCAAGAACCTATCTCAGGGATTAAAAAATAAATTTCTATAAAATTTTATACATGTATATATACATATATACATGTAATAAGAATAGTTTTGGGGACATTGGCATATTCGATACGGCCTCATGGGGCCAAAATTTTCCTACATGTTGCTGGTTTATCTGTTCCTGGCGAAACAAACTGCTGGATGATGAAGGGTTTAAGATGCCTGAGAACCATTTTGAAGTATACTAATGATATTATATTGCCTTTTATGCAGGACTACTGGATTACCAACAACATTAAAGAAGAGAGATGGATTAAGTGGGAAGCTCCTTGCGATGATTGGATCACCATCAACACGGATGATACTACTAAAGGAGCTCCAGGCCAGGCGGGCTGTGGGGCTCTGCTTCAGGACAACCATGGTAGATGGCCTGGACGATTTTCTCATTTCCTTGGTATCTGTTCTGCCTTTTAATGTAGAACTGTGGTGTATTTGCTCATTTCCTTCGTATCTGTTCCAATCACAGCTTTTCATTTTCCCGAGGCCTTCATATTATAAATAATTATATGCAACTTCCTCTGTAACAGAGACAAACTTGTCAGATTAAAGATCCACATTTCCTTCGAAAGTATATGGATTGGGGACCCCATTCAAATTCGTGGACTATAATAAGCAATATACACCCTCATATACATATCGAAAGTTTGAATTTGTGAAATTATGGCAACGAGAGTTTTTGTATTTTTTTTCAAAATAAATATGTAATTTAAAAATATGTTTATCAGACTCATATTTATCTTCTCTGCTAGATTTTCAATTTAACTTGAATGACTTTGTACAAAGAGATCGCAGAAATTATATTGTTTAACAGTGAATTTGCAATTAATTAATTTAGAACTACTACATAAATTCTTAATAATATATTATTCACATCATATATAATTATCAATTTAGTTTTTATAAGAAATTAAATAGACTTTACAGTAAAGATAATTAATTTTAAAAATATATATTTTTATATACTTATGCATTGTTTTGTAGCCATCAGAGATGCATGTGTACAAAATGAATGGTACACAGTACTAGGGTGTAGGGACAGAAATAAAGTGGAAATAAAATTGAACAAGTTATAAAAACGATCTTTGTATAAACAATCAATGAAACTGAAATAAAAATAATAAAATTATATTCCAACTATATATAAAAGAAATATATCCTAAGTCCTAGGTAAACTCCCAATTAATTCAGAATTGGAAAAAAATCGTTGAATAACTTGGTTTTTCATATCAAACACGCCATTATCATGACCTGCTTTAACCTGAACATATTGACCCTCTCTGTTTCTTGAGAAAGTACTATGTTTCACGTATTTCCACATTATTGAAAAATGCGCATGTTTCCATATTACTAGTAAATTCAATTCCAAGCTTAAGATTTTTTAAAACTGCTCATTTTTTTAATTTATCTCAAATTTGGCTCAATTTATAATTTTGATTTCATTATCTCTAATCCCTTTTAATTAACCATTTGATTAATTCCAGAATTCACTAAGGATAACTTTAATCTCTTTTTCTTGGCTATTCTCATGTTACATTAGAAATTTAGAGTTCTTTTATGACTTTATTGCCAAGAAAATTTATTTTTTGATTTTGAAAAATATACTTTCTTAACTTTGGTCTCTGAAAAATTATAATATATTTTTTAGTCTTTAAAAAATTTAGACGTTCAACCAATTAGTTCTTACAATGTTAATATATAACAGTCTAATTGATGTGTCACATTAAATGTTGACGTGACACGTTATTTGCATAATAAGATATCCAGTCAATAAGTCAATGTGTCAAAAATGCCTACTCATTAATGTAAAAGTTTTACCTAAACAATTTTATTACAAAAACAAATTAAAAAGACCCATCACGAGACTTGTTTCAATTTTAGCCAAAATTGAATATGTTTTAAACTTTTCAAATCAAATTTTTTGGAATTTTTATTTTAAATATCATTACTAACCTATATATGCATTTAATTGTGAGAAATATAAGTTTAAATGTTGAAATTTCGAATTCAAAATGCTAGGATTTTTCGAAAGATGACCTTTTTGGGTCATTACTAGATTAAATGCGTTTTGAGCGTTTTTAATCTAAAAAATTATGGGACTTTGATTAAAAACACTGTTTTAAATTATTCCATGCATCCAATTTTGAAAAACTTGGCTTAAATTGTATGTTTTTGGAATTTGATTTTCTAAGTTTTGAAAATCACAAAATTTTGCTCCCATTTGATTTGAATTTCAAATTTTGAGTCGATTCAAGTTATTTTTAGGGTAATTATATTAGGGTTTTTGTAGATCTAGGATTTATAAGCCTATTGGAGCATCCAATTAAACAAAAAGTGGCTTGAAAAACTTAAATTTTGAAATAAAAAAAGCTAGGGTGTGAAAAAACACAAATTTATTCCCTTTTTGAATTTAACGCAATCTCAGGTATTTTTGACTTAATTAACCTATTAAGCATATTTAAATCATATTCTAATACTATAAACAACAATCAATTGGATTAAAAATGACTCCAAACGCAACCAAATGCAAGGAAATTCTCTTTTTTTATTTTTTTTAAATTTGTATTTTTTTGTTTAAATTGTTTAGATAGATGTTTAAGATTGATGAGTGAACATTTTTTACACATAAACATGCTGGGTATTCTAGTATGCAAATAATGTGTCACATTAACATTTAATGTGATATATTAGTTAAGTTATTATCTATTAACATCATAGAGACTAATAGGTTGGGTGTCTAAATTTTTTAGAGATTAATAGGCTGGCAGCATTCCTCCTAAAGCACAAGCATACGAGGCAAATCTTTTAAGAACAAAAAAGTGAATTTTCTCATTTATTTTCTTCCTGGTCACTGCACTGTTTATACGCATGGTTTAGCACAAAACATCCATTAACTTCATGTTTACCTCATGTTTTAGGGAATTTACAAAATGGTTCCTCTAGTTTTTTAAATTACTATATTTATCATTACAAGGGTCAAAATTTATAAATAATTACAAAGAAGTCCAGCCAGAACAGTATTTTATCAAATTTTCCTAAAAATTAGAGAATTTACATTTTTTACCCTAAAATTCCAAAAATTACATTTTAGTCCCCACATCATAGAATCACATATTTACATCCATTTTCATCCAAATTTCTGAACTTTCCAATGAATCCAACAATATCCATGCATTATACATAAAAATCCGAATGTATATAATTGATCCCATAGGTTTTCAAGATTACAAATGAGCCCAATATTGCAAAAATAGCATTTTTGGTAGCTCTAATATATACAATATCAATTTACATGCAAATCAAACATTCCACGCAATCACAAACATCCTTCATCCAAGAAAGTTTCATTGGAATGAGAAATTACAAGAAAGGATAATTTATGATTAAGAAAAAGAAAGACTGATGAAATAACTAAAATTCAAGATTACAAACTTATGCAAGAAATATGAGAAATAGATAAGTTTCAGGTCTTTCAACATTGTTGTGGACACTCTCTGGCAGTGATGTGCTACTACATTGAGGCTTGAGTTCCATACACATTTCCGCAAAATATGCATTCAATCTTGAGAGATGAATGTTTTGTGTTGTTGTGATTCGTTTGACCTTGGAGATCCGAAAAAGTTTTTGAATTACAGTTAACGCAATGAAATTCTTTTTTATCTCTAACCCTCTCCATCTTGCTAGTAAGACAGCATGTTTGGGTATCATTTTATATATATATATATATATATATATATATTTATATATATATTAGCGAGATGGAGAGGGTGAGAGATGAAAAAGAATTCCATTACTTTCTTATTGCATTTGTGCCCCATTACTTTCACCAATCTAAAATTGCAACAAGAAGCATGCTAATTTTTTTTATCCATAATTCCATCAATATAAAATTGTGACAAGTGATGTTTTAACTTTTTTTACCCATAATTTCATCAACCTAAATTTACAAGAGGCATGCACGCTAATTTTTTCTCTCCCTAATTTAATATATACAAATGTTTGGAAAAAAAAATTATTAAAAAAAATTATTTTTTCCAAAATAAAAAAAATCCAAACTTAAAAGTAATTATCTCCAAAATATTATTCAATATTATTCTATAAGATATTATTCAAATAGTTATAATAATGGTTTTAAAAACTAGTCATTGAATTAAAAAACTTGTTGAATTAAGAGCTTTCCAATTCAATTAGTGATTAAACTGAATTATGTCATAAATATAATAATAATAATAACAACAACAACAACAACAACAACAAAAATAATAATAATTAAATATTTTTAATATCAATAATATATCTTATATTATAAAAATTATGTTTAAACTTATATGACTTTGAAATATAATAAGTAATTTATGCAAGTAAATTATATGTATGAAAATAATATAAATGAAACATTTTTATCCAAAAGAAACCCTATTTTGTTCTCTTTTATTTTAAAAATATTTTTAATTTCATACAAATTAATTAGTTATAATGAATTTTCCTATCAAATAAATTAAAATTCAAAATTCAAATGAAACGATGACAAAACAAAATATCATAACTAAACTCACAATAGCCAAATGGTTTAAAATACACAATCATATGCCTAAAGAAGTTAAAAGTAAATAGAGCATCTTGTCTACATTAGTACTTTAGATTTTGAATGTTGGCCTACCAAAATGTGACAAACATTTGAAATTTAAGATAATGTTAGTATTAGCTCAAGGCATTTAAACATATCATAGGTTTTCCTATGAAGATTGTGTGTGCCCTAATGAATAAATACTTGTTTGCACTATAAAATGATAATGGTGCACTAGAGGCATAGATATGAATGGATAAGTAAATGACAATTATTTAAACATAACTCATATATCACAGTCCAATTATTAATTTCTTTTTTTTTTTAATATGTTGGTAGAAAATTGTTAAATTTAACATGACGAAATTATTATAATCTAAAGATAAAATGGACTATATTGGCATGTAAAATGCCTTATTTGCAAGCATTAAGTTAAGGCTTGTGTGTAGGTGTTAATTGTTATTATTAACATAGTATAAATTTTCAAGTGAATTTATGAGGATATTAGGCTTAATTTTACGCAATTAAATCATTCTTTTTTATTAAAAAAACAATTTAAAGTAAATTTGGCAACAAGTTATTTCTCTTAATTGATTGTGTTGATTCAATCAATTTTTACTTAAGGCACATAGATGCTATGTATTCTAAATAATACATGAGTGAAATTGGCCGATTTTAGATTTACAAATAATTGCATTATGGTTCTTAAATGCAACCATTTATGGTTTGACTGTATGAATATTTGAAATATGATTATTTTTTCTTAGTTAATGAAAGGAGAAAAAGTTATTGAAAACATTAATAAATAAATGAAGTTAGCTAATCCCCTAGCGAAAAGGTTAAGATTCATATAGTTAAAAGAATATACTCAAATTTGGGTATGTTGAGAGGTCTCTTGATATATTAAGTTAGTGGGAGCTTTGTGCACTTAAAGTTTAAAGATCTTTTGATCTTTTAAATTAGTGGGAGTTTAGTGCACTTAAGGTTAATTTATAAGATATCTTTACGAATATTACTTATGGAATTCTGATCCAAGTTTGATAATCGCATCAGTTTGATTTGTTTTATGATGATCATCGATATATTACAGCTTTCCAAAGAAAGGTAGATGCAACATGTGCCTTAAGACATAAATTTTTTCTTAAGAGTGATCGTTGTGCAAAGAAAGGTGGATACAACATGTGCCTTAGGACATGACATTTTTCTTAACAGCGACAGTTGTATCTGATGTGGTATGTCTCTAGTGGCACTAATTTATATACTCGAGATAGGTTTATTTTAACCCAAATGATTTCTCCTGCAGATTAAGTATAAAGTTATTAAAAAATCATACTGAGGACCAATGAGAAATAGTGCATTATCAAATAGTTCAGAGTTATTTCTTACTACACTTTTAGACTACTGATCCATGTCAATATAATTGTTGATATGTGTGATTATGGATTGATTAAACATCGATAAATGGCATGATGATTGCCATGATCCCATATTAGTGATTAAATTGGCCTAGATTGTGTACGCTGTGCTGAAATTAGACCATTTTCTTTTAAAATGTACAACCCAAGAGTATTTTCATTTTTTATTTTTATTTCTTTGAAAATTATTTTTTTTTATAATTTTTAATTAATGTAGCCCAAGTGGGAGAATGCTAGAAAATATAGGCTTACATTAATTAATATTAATATCATTTTGCTTTAAACATTATGGGTTGATAGATGGTCCATTAAAGGAGGCCTAATTAGGAATTATTGGGTCATGATACATATTAAACTAAGTCTAGTAAGTGGCTAGGTATAAGCCATTTTAGTTTTGCTAAAGCCCATAATGGGAGGGCTTAGTAAGATGATTTCACTTATACAGGCTAGGTCCCCTCCTTAACCTTAACCCTAAGTGAGCATCCCTATTGTAGTTGCTGCCCAAATTAAGGAATAGAGAGGAAGAACTAGCCACCATAATTGAGACACTCCAAGATCTGAACATGGCACAAACAGGTATGCAATCTTATATCTATACTAATAATTCAATGTTCTATGAATCATATATGAATGTTAAAATCTTACAAATTTATCCCAAACGTACCTATGATGTGAGATATGATAATATTTTTAGAGTTATGAGATAACATGTTTTTTGTATAATGTGATAATTAAGAGCGTGTTATCTCATTGGTATATTTGTTATCACATAACAATATACCAAACACTTTCATCCAAATCTAATATCTAGGATACCATAGGTATATAAGATAACGTTGGTTACTATCACAGGCTACTAAACACCCCCTTAAGTCATGCCAAATCACAAGTTTTATATATAAATGGTCTACCTTAACTGGACAAATAAAAAAAAATTGTTAGCTTTAATTTGCTATAGTAATAACTTTAAATGAACTAGCCTCATCTGACCCTAAATGCCAAACCCCTATCAAATTTGGTTTTACCTTGTTTTTAAAAAAATTAAATTAGCCTATTTTTAATATGAATTAAAATTTTTTAAGCTCAACTCTATTAGTATATTTTCACATATATAATATTAAAATTATTAATATCACATAATTATATTAATAATTTTATCATTTAAATTCACTTCATTTTATTAATGTCATTATTACTTTTAATTAGTAAGGAGTAAATTCTTAAACATTTTTTCATTAAATTTTCAATTAATAAAGTAGGTTTTTTTTTTACTATATTCAAAAAATTATATTAGAACTTTATATATATATATACATATATATAATTTATGTAAAAATATGTCAATATAGATAGATAATAAAGTGAAAAATGCGAAATTAATAAACTCATATGTAACTTATGTTAAATAATTTGTAAAAATTAATGATATATTAATAAAGGTTTAATAATAATGGTTAGATGAAAATTTTAAAATTTTAGGATCCTAATTGCAAAGTGTTATTATAAAAAGGTGATTTGCCAAAATATATACAAGTTTGTAGAGCCAATATAGTCAGACATACTAGTTATATGCCAAGGTGTAGAGCAAAAAACATTAGCTTAGAAGATTAGAAAAAAAAAAAGGAACTAAATTATACAACACAAGATCTAATTTATCAAAAGGTGTGAAATTTGTTAAAATATTTATACAAATATTTTTTAAACTACTGCAAGCGAGGCCTACTTAAGGATTGATCAATGATAGGAAATAAATGAATCATGTTTCTACAGGTTATTAATATGGACATATGGAACCTTGAAAGATTGATATGTCTCACTTTGGATAGAATTGGGAATATAAGATGGTGTTTAAGTGAGGTACTACTACCTAATAAGCTAGTCTTTTGGGATGGATGCTCCTCATGACTTGAATCACATCTTTTTATGTTAAAGACATTCCTCAATGAATTCAATATTGTAGTGTTTGCCTAAGGTTAAAAAACTAGTGCAAAGCCTGCCTATGTGATAATCGGGATTATGTATTGTAATGAAATGTTAATGACCAAGGCCTACGTCGTATTAATTGGAGTCGCCCTAGTGGAAAAGGCTATCAATGAACCAGTGTCAATAAAGTGAGCCATACTAAATACTAAAAGTTGGATGGAGCCATCAAGAATGGAAAGAGTTATCAATGGACCAGTGTCGATAGAGTGGGCTATGTTGAATACTGGAAGTTATATAAAGCTGCCAAGAGTGAAAAGGGTTATCAATAGACTAATGTTAATAGAGTAGGCTATAGTGGACGCTGGCTTTTAAAGGGGTGTGCAATGATATGTTATGTCCTATATTAGATAGAACTGAGAATATAAGATGGCATTTAAGTTATGAAGCACTCCTACCTAATAAGCTAATCTTTTGGGATGGATACTCCTGATGGGTTAAATCGCATCTTCCCATGTTAAAGACATTCCTCTACAATCTCAGTCGTAATCTTGCGGCATAGGTGGTGACCTTAGTATTGCAATTTTCCCAAGGTTAGAAAACTAATGCAAAGCCAGGTTACATGATCTATGGGACTGTGCATCATGATAAAATGTTAATGACCAAGGCTCAGGTCGTATCAGAGACAATTTGAAGAATTTAAGGACATATATATTAGCAAGGAAAATATTTTCTCAACTACTTTATAATGTGAAGTTTCTAAAGTAAGAAAAAGAAAAAAAGAAAAAATAGTAGAGGATAAACAAAAGACCCACATTGAATGGATTAAGGCCCAACTATTTTTTTCTATCTCTCTCTTACTTCACAAACTTGACCTCTATCTCCTAATTTATAAGATTCAAATCTCTGTGAATATTGTATTTTTCCTAGCCCAATTTCAGAAATCTAATAAAAATAAAAATTACAAAAATTACAAAAATAGTTTAACTGTAATTTTTATTTCTCTTTTATTTTATTCTATCATTATATTTTTTGTCTTATTTTTTTATTTTATCTTATCTTAATTTATTTTATTTTCATTGCAAAATTGAAACACTCTATGCTTACCTAAGGATGAAAGGGCTATCTTTTCATAAAATGAATATGTTGAACCTAGCCCTCTTGGCCAAATAAGTTAAGAGAATGCTTAACAATTCCAACTCTCTTGCAAAAAAAAAAGCTCTAAGTAAAACATATGTCAATTTCCAAGAAACAAGAAAGATTAAGTAGCATTCCAACCTCTCATGGATTTGGAAAAGTATTACAAAGGCTAAAGACATTAGCTTGGGTCACTTGGAATAACAGGTAAGTACAGGTTCTATGATTAAAACTAACCACCATCTTTAATAGTAAACGCTTCGAGGTCAAGATCAGTTAATAATTGTGAAGGATCTCATACAACATTATTTAGCTTCAAACTATCTTTAAAATAACCAAAATACCTATCTTAGTTTCTTGTACTTAGGATAAGCTCATTTGGAATCTCTCTCAAGTTAGAGAATATAGTGTTAAAGTGGTATATAATTTTCTCCTTAGACAAAATACAATTAGCAATCCAAATTTTGCTATAAATCTTGCTTCAAACACTCAAATGTAAAAAAAAAAAAAAATAGTGGAAAACTTGCTTTATACAAATGATTTGGTTTATCAAAACTTGGTGTTTGTTTCACATAAAAATCCTCATTTAAATATCCATTTAAAAATGCACTTTTAACATCCATTTGGTATATTTTAAAATTCATGGAGCATAAAAATGCAAGTAATATTCTAATTAACTCTAGTTTATTTATAGGAGCAAATGTTTCTTAAAAGTCTATTCCTTTAAGGTGATTATACCCTTGAGCAACTAACCTAGCTTTGTTTCTTACCAAATTACTTGCTACATCCAACTTGTTCTTGAACACCTACTTTGTTCCAATCAAGGATTGATCTTTTGTTAATGGAAAAAGAGTCCATACCTTATTTCTTTCAAATTGGTTAAGCTCTTCTTACATGGAAGTTATCCAGCTATTATCCTTAAGAGCTTCATCAATGTTTTTAGGTTTATGATGTGAGATAAATGTTGTATTATTCATGTTTTTATAGGATAATCTTGTTTTGATTCTTTCTTTGGCATCTCCTATGATATACTCCATAAGATAGGTAGAGGAGTGTCTCTATTCTCTTGGTAAATTTCATCTATCAAATTGCTATATGCTGGTTGACTCCTAAAGTGGATTATCATAATTATTATTTTGCATACAACCTTTTGGTTGAGGATTTTCATCAATATGCTAAGGAAAATGGTTTTTGGTGGCTCTAGAATTTGCTTCCTCCTCCTCCTCATCTGCCAAAACCTTTCTCTCAAGTACATGGTTAGCCTTATCAAAATTTACATATATGCTTTCTTTAATAATTAAGGTTTTTTTGTTATATACTCTATGCTTTGCTAGTAATAAAGTATCCAACAAAAATACCTTAATCTACTATAGAGTGTAATTTTCAAAGATTCTCTTTATTGCTATTCAAAATAAAGCATTTACAACTAAAAGCATGAAAGTAGCTAATATTTGGTTTTCTACCTTTCCATAGTTCATATGAAGTCTTTTTCAACATAAGTTTAATGGAGCATCTATTCAAAATATAACATACATTGTTAATAGATTCAGTCCAAAAATTTTTAGGGAGATTATTTTCATAAAGTAATGTTCTTGCCATGTTTAGAAGTGATATATTTTTCCTCTCCACAACACCATTTTTTTGTGGTGTTCTTAGGGCAAAAAAATTATGGCTAATTCTTTTTTCATTGCAAAAGTCCTCAAATGGTTTGTTCTCAAATTCCTTTTCATGATCACTTCTTATACTTGTGATAACATACCCCTTTTCATTTTGTACAATGTTACAAAATACTTTCAAATTTTCAAAACAATCATTTTTATGGACAAGAAATAACACCCATGTATATCTTAATTATTCATCAATAATTACCATACTATAGTACTTACTCCCAAGAATTTTGGTTCTAAAAGGACCAAATAAATCCATGTGAACAAGTTGTAGAGGCTTGTTGGTTAAAACATACTTCTTTGTTTTAAAAGAGCTCTTTTTTTGTCTCCCCTTTTGACATGCCTCACAGATTTGATCCTTTTCATATTTAACATTAGGCATACATCTCACCAACTCTTCCTTAGATAGCTTGGAAAGTTAGTGCATGCTGAAATGCCCCATTTTTTTATGCCATAACCAACTTTCATCATGAGTAGAGGTTAGACATTTATAAGAGGATAAAGCAGTATTTTATAATATATATACATTATTATGTCTTTTTCCTTTTAAAAGAGTGTTTTTAATTTCTTTTTCATGAATTATGTATTTAGTTGAAGAAAATGATACCTTGTGTCCTTTATCACAAAATTGGATAATGCTAAGTAGATTATGTTTCAGACTACCAACTAGATAAACATCTTCTATAGTGAGATAAGAATTTACACCAACTTTACTAATACCTATAATTTTACCTTTGTTGTTGTCTTCGAATGTTACTGCGCTAAGATTTTTAGGAGTAAGGGAGAAGAAGTTTATAGCATCTCCAGTCATGTTTTTAGAGCATCCTGAATCCAAGAACTAATGCTCCTTACATATGTTATACACTTTAGGTACATAAGTGACTTTGGGTCTTGTCATGGTTAGATCTTTGGTTCATGCTTAGGAGCATTGAACCTACATATATCTTCCTGTAGATGTAACATACTCTTGAGTTATGTGGTTTAGGTGTATTTTGCACAAAGAAAGTCTTATAAAGTTTTTCATAATTATTTTTCTTATAACCTAAACTAGATTTATCGTAAAATGCTTTTCTAGTTCTTAGAAGAGTATCTAAATTCTTTTTCCCTTTTACAAAATTTGTTAGATCATGATGAAGAACATTCACCATCTCTTTTAGAGTCTTATTCTCATCTATTAATGCACAGAATGAATATTATTTCTCCATATTTTTTATTTTTTCTTCAAAAACATCTCTTTCACATTTAACCATGTTAAAGATTTTCAAAACCTTTTTGTGAGCATTTAAAAGTTCATTATATTTGAAAATAATTCTTTTAGAATCCTCTAACACTGTATCAAAATCATTCAATAACTCATCATAGGTATAAGGTTGACCATTTACCTTATTCTCAAAAGCTTCTTACTCTTTTAAATATGATTTTGCCATTAGGTAGAGGTTCGCAGTCTCCTCCTCATTGTCTTCTCCTTCACTATCAGTAGCAATAGTTTATCATTACTCCATGTAGAGTTTGCTACCATAGCTTTCTTCTTTGCTCTTTGCTCTTCCCTCTTCCCTTTTTGAGTAAGGGACAATCTACTTTGACGTGTCTTGGGTTATTGCATTTATAGTAGGTGACTATTTCTCTAGTGAGTTATCTTCTAAAGGTGGATCCTTTCTTTTTGTTATGATATCTCTTCATATTAAATCATTACATTCTTTTTTAGAGTAAGGCAATCTCCTTATCATCATTTGGGTTGATAGGAAATTCTTATTTTTCTTGAATTATCATTAAAGCAATATCCTTCTCCTTCCTTTGACTTTATGGAGCATCTTTTAGAAAGCTCCCTTAAAAAGTTCCCTTTATAAGCCAAGAGGTTTTCTCTGAGCTCATCAAAGCTTATGGTGTCTAATCTTCCTACTTCAAGAATATTAGCCACATTAACATCCTAAGTTGGTGTAAAACACCATAATATTTTTCTATTTATATCTTCTCTTGAGATTTTTCTCCTAAAGGCATTTAAATCATTGAAGATTTTTTCAAATTTTTGAAACATCGCCTCAATGTTTTCATTTGACTTCATTGTGAAAATTTCATAATCATGAAGCAACTTATTGATCCTGGTGTTCTGGATTTCTTTATTGCCTTTGTAGGTGAGTTAAATTTTTTTCCCATATTTACTTAGCTATTTTGCATTTTGATAGCTTTTTTTAGTCTTTTAGCACTAACTAAACTAAAAAGGAAGTTTGTAGCCTTGTTGTTCACCTCAAATCGTTCATTATCTTGTTTTGTCCATTTAGCTTTGGGTTTTGGAAGTGCAACTCCATTAATCGCTTTGGTTATGGGAAAGGGGCCATTTTCAATTACCCTCTAAATTTGCACATCCATTGATTGTATATAGATCAATATCCTCATTTTCTAGTAGGATTAGTTTACTCCATCGAAAAGAGGCGGTCTGTTGATGGAATGCCCTTCAAGTTGTTAAGTCATTATAGCTTGGATCTTTTTCTCTTAGGAACTTAATCCTGAAACAAAGAGATCAGGCACTGATATCATATGTTAGCCAGAAAATAAACACAAAAAGGGGGATTGAATTGGTTTCTTTATAAATTTAGAAACTTTTTAGTATGTTTAGATATATTGAAGGTTAGGTGTATAGTCAAAAATAGGTTAATGTTGTTTCAAAAACAAAAGTTTTTGTTTTTCAGCAAACACCTTAGAAAAGATTTTTTTTTTCTTAAAATTGAAAGTAAAGAGCTAGAATTGAGAAGATCACACCAAAGATTTATAGAGGTTTAGATCACAACTTGATCCTATGTCCTCTCCCCAAGCACACAACAAGGATAATCTTGAGACAATTTGGAGTGCTTTAGTAAAATAGCTACTATTGCAGAAGATCAGCTGCCTTAATAATTTCTGGTGGATGGTAAGCTAAAAACTTTTGTCTGTTAGACCCTTAAAATGTGGAACTTTTTGATGTCCTTTTTATCTTGTGAGGAATGAAAACACTTCAGCATGCAAAGTCAACATCTCCACAATTCTAGGCTTTCATTCCTTGAGCCACAAAAATGTACAGGAGGGGCTAAGTCTTCATATTTCCATTCTAGTGTATTTTGTACTTGTAATAGGCACCTAACATTCCCTAATTTTTGCCAAAATTCTTTTTGAAATTATGCAATGTAATTTAAATGTTTTCAAAAGGCAGGAGACTTTGTTTTGCCATGAAGAAGTTGTAATTTTAAGTTCTTGGGCTAATAAAACATATTAGGCTAGACCAAAAAATATGAGAAGAAAAGCATTAGACTAATTAAACATGTTTGGGCCATACTCTTTAAAATAAATGGGCTCAAATACAATATTTTTTTGCTTTCAAGAAGTTAATAGCCCAAGAAGCCTTTTTTCTTTTGACAATTAAAATAACCCAACCAAAAATTAAGTTTCAATACTTGATTAAATTTAGAAATTACTTTCAATATAAAAAACATAATATTGTTAAGTAAAAAAATCCCAACACATTTTAAGTAAAAACATCCCAACATAATATTGAGATTGATTTGTTTTTCAATGTGGGATCTTATATTTGATGCATTTCAATTTCGGTATTCCAGTTCAGTATGCATTTGCTTTTATCTTGGTTTTGGATTTGAATTCTCAAATGGTTGTTTAATTCTCTTTCTGATTGATTTATGAATGACTGATGAAAAAAACATGAGTTTTATTCAGTTTCATGAGCTGAAATTATAATGCTGGTTCTTATCTACATTGAACCTTGCAAATTGCATCCTAGAGGGTGAAAGACAAATGCCGAAGGTTGTTTTGTTCTTTTGATTTTTTAGAATGGTTTTATAAAATTAGTTCTGAGAATTCATACTAATCTTGTTTTCATATATTTATTTATATTCTATTAATAAAAGACTTATTTTTTTGTGTTTTCTATGTTTTAAAAAATTAGATTTCAAAACATCTTTTAATTTTTTTTTTGTTTGCAAAAAACATTCTATTTTTTTTGCTTTCATCAAATATTTTTTTTTGTTTTTCTATTTTTGAAAACCAAAAATAGTTTTTAAAAACTGTTATCAAACAAGCTAGCTTTTTTACTTTTTGGTTTTGATTCTCAATCATGCTTTTAGTTGTATTAAAATGAAATTATAGTGTTATGGTTGTCTTTTTTCTCCATTGATATTGAATGCTCTAGGAAATAGGTATTTTTGGGAGTATGCTCTTGATTCAAATTTTCCTTTGTATCCTTCCCCTTGTTAGGCTATTTAACTGGTCATGGCATCTTAATTTATTTCTTTGAAATTTCTATTGTAAAAGAATTGCATCTTATTCATCAATGTTGTTGATTATTTGAAAGGAACTAGTTCCCTAGGTCTATTTAATAAAATAAATAATAAGGTCTCTATTTTTTCATATTTTGATAGTGATTAGGCCTTTTGTCCTATTACTAGCAAATCAATCACAGGATATTGCATTTTCTTAGGGGATCACTTATTTCTTGGAAAACCAAATAGCAAACTACAATATCTCAATCCTCATGTGAAGTTGAATATTGCAACATGGCTTCCATCATTTGTTAGCTTCATTGGGTTTCCTATTTACTAAGAAATTTCTAGTTCAAGGTTCTTACTCCCATCCCTTTTTGAGTAACAACTAGTCATCCATTCACAACTCTTCCAATCATGTGTATAATGAACTGACTAAATTGTCACATTGTTTGTAACAAAGTAAAAGAAGGATTTATCTTACCCAATATGTTCTAACAAGGCTATAGCTTGTGGATGTCTTCATGAAATATTTGCCAACTCCTCAATTTTAATCTATTAATTCCAAGTTGGGACATCTCTTATGTCCATTTCTAACTTGAAGGGGAGATGTTAGCTTATTAAAGTTTGTTGTTTAGTTTTTATGTTAAGCTTCTATTATATGTATGTTAATTTCTATTTTCGGAATTAATCTATTAAGAGTCACATGATTTCCATGTGATGACTTTAACATGTATATAAACTAGTTTATCTTTGAAGCATTGATATCTGATTTGATTCTTCTTCATTCTATTTTGGATTGTGTAGATTCAAAATGTGTTATTATTTTATTTTTATTTGTGACTTGCAAATGTTAACTCAATTGTGGGTTAACATGTTTTTATTTTATTTTTATTTGTTACTTTCAAAAATTAACCCAATTATGGGTTAATGTGTTATTATTTGTTTTTTTCCTATTTTTTATCACTACAGATAATGATAGAGAATTTCTATTGTAGAGAATCCAAACGACTTTGTTATGGATGAAGTTGCAATCAATTATTTATGTAAAAAAAAAAGGTAGATATAGATAATAAAGTGAAAAACATGAAATTAACTCTAGGAATGACAAAGGGGCAGGGTAGGGGGGCGAGGAGTGCTTCTATGTTCCCTTTCCCCGTGCCTATCATTGTCCCTTATTCTCATCCTATTCCTTATGTCAGGGAGAAAATTTTCTACATCCCCATTCTTCATAAGAATTTAAGAATTGTCAGGGTCTCATGGAGACCTAAATGTCAATAATAATTTATCAAAATAAAATGGAGGGTAAAATGCAAACAACCCCTTTAACTTTGACCTATGTGTGAAAAACCCCCTGAGATTTAATCTTTGACTAAAAACCCCTTAATCTTTCATTCATGAGTTAAAAACCTCAAATTTTACTTAATCCATGTACACATCAGACTTATTTTACACATCATCAAGGGTAAATATGTCATTTTAATTTTTGACAAAATTATCCAAAATATCCCATCTTTACTTATAATAACCAAAAACAACAATTGGGAGTTGAAACAAGGTTGCAGCAAAAATGCAAAATCAAAAACTACCTACACATGTTCATCGCCACTGCAAGCCTTTGTCATTATTATTGATGTAGTAGTAAGATTTCGTTGCCATTGCCATCGTCACCATCATTGAAAGATGTTGTCGTCACAAGCCATTGCTATCACACTCGATCCCTTCTTCCTCTTCAATCCATGTAACTCTTCCTTCATTTTAATTACACTATCTCATGAAAATTGCTAATATTAATTATGAAATTGATGACTTGTTAGAAAATTTTGTGACTTAATGTGCAAAATTTATTACATCTAGTTGAAACTTATTGGTTCAAAACCAAATTTGCCAGATATGGTGGTTTTTTTTATTTCAAAAGAACCCTGGTGGTTCCATATCAATTTGCCCAATGGATAATGAGATTGCACTTTTCATTTACAAGAAGCATTTGATTTGATTCTTGATGGAAAATTAGATGAAGCATTCTTAAAGATAATTAGGGATTGGTAAGGACTTGTAACAAAGTCCAGTTGTATTATTATATAAACTAACGCTAAACTTCTTTAATATTATCCTAAAGGTTTCAAGTGCTAAAAATGAAAAAATTATATGCTAAATCTTAAAAAACAACAAGTCATGTGATTCAAATGTTAATTGACAAGAAATCTAACTGGAAATGATAAGATAGATTTAGAGTGGTGTTTCATGCCATTAAAAGAAACACTTAAGGTCATAAAATGAGAGTTTACTAATGACAAATGGACTTGTGGATGCTTACATGGTCACAAACAAAAAAATCATGCACTCACACTCATGGCATCATTGAGCATAAGAGTTACCACTTAAAAAGCAGTACAAATAATCCTTCAAGTAAGATGGACAACTAAGTGCTATATTTTATAAGTAAATAGAAGAGTTTACCTTTGCATCCTTTATAATTGAACTACTACATTGAATCTTAGTCAAGTTATCCATCCTGCTCCTCTTTTGAATCTCTATATCATTAAGAATGGAAAACATGCATAATAGAGGTCCTAAATCACAAAGCCTTATGCAATTGAACAAATTAAAATAGCTACTATTTTGTGCAACGTATACTAATTATATTATGTTTCATGTTTCTAATATATGTTGACAAACATATGCTAAAAATTAAATTCTGTATTTTGTAGGTATGTCTTCATCAAACTCATTGATGATGCGTCTCTTGTGATGAGTGGGCTATTAACAAAGCATTGACAACTTCAACAGTGTATTTAGATATGAAAAGAAAGTAGAGTTTTTTTGATATTGTTGGGATTTTTTATAGCAATTAGAATATCTAAAATGATTGTAATATATCTATGTAATGTTTTAGAGTTACTAGTACTTTACTATAGGTCATTCTATCACCTTTGTTGGTGACTTTGTAATTAACATACATTTTCCATGAAATGTAATTCCCATAACCTTGTGATATGTATTGATTGTTGAAATTTAATTCCTATCACCTTTTTTGGTGAGTTTCTAATGAACATATATTTTTCATGAAATGTAATTCTTATTGTTATATGTATTGTAAATGAAAAAATAATAATACCAAAAAAGTTCCATAAAAATAATAATACCAACAATATTTCAAAAAGTAGGAGATGTGAGGTGAGTCTACTATAAATGCTATACAAAGATATAAAAAGTTCTAAAAAGTTATCCTACACTATAGTTTCTATTCAAGAAATATCCAAAAAAGATTGCAAAATTGATAGCATCTCCTCTCCAAAGTTCATCAAAAGTCCTTCCATCACTCATTCTACTAACTCAAAGTCTACACCAACATGTAAGTAAAGAAAGAATTTTCATGTAAAATAAACATAGTTATAATTAGTGTAAGGAATTAACTTTGAATAGATACACTTACTGTTGGTTGAGATTGACTGGCTTGGCTAGAATCTTCTCCATTGTGGTTCTTTTTATTCTTTTTGTAAATCTTCCTATTTGGATTGATTGGGCCTTTGCATTCTCATGCATTGTGACTAGCTTCTTCACAGTTCCCACACTTCAATGCTAACCCCTTCCTACTAACTTTGAAGGGATTTTGTGGTTCATCTACACCCCTCCTTCTTACCTTTTTAGGACTTTTAGGTGCAGTCTTGTAAGGTGAAGGCAATATTGGAGTACCCTCCATCACAGGCCAATTATCCTGACTAGGAACAGGGCCTATAACTATAAAGTTGGCCTTCTTGAAAGTTTTCACACTATAAATAAAGTCAATATAATCTTCTGTAACGCCCATCATATTATATATAGTAGCCACACCATGATAGCATGTTATCCCATTCAAGTCCCAAGAATTACATTTACAACTTTTCTTATGAAAATTTACAACCTCTATCTTCCATAGGCTTTCAACCTCAAACCTCCCATATCCTATCATGTAACATATGAATTCCTTCGATTGCTTCTTAGATCGCTCCTACTTCATTTTTATTTTGGGAATTCCCTCCTTTTTCACCACATACCCCTTGATGAACATCCACCTGATCATCTCACACATTGTGATGATGGAATTATCTATTACCTCGAATTATCTATTAGCTCTAATAAAAATGCATTGAATGCTTCCAAAATATTGTTTTGGATGATGTCATACTTGGAATGGGTACTAATCGCATGCTTGCTTCAAAGGCTTAGAGAAAACCTACTCAACCAATTGTATGCATTTTCGTCAAGCTCTTTCAATACGTTTATGTGAAATTTGAACCCATGCTTTGTGCTTGCCTCGTAAACATTCCACAATTCGTCTTTCAAGATTTTTCCCTTATATTTTAGCTTAAAGTTGGCATATAAATGATGCACACAGAACCTGTGGTCACAACCCATGACTTTTAAGATTTGTTACAATCCCTAGAAATAAATACAAACAAATGGTCTGTAATCTAAATAACGAGCAAGAACCTAATATAATATTGAAAATGCCATAAATAAATAATTATACCTTTTGCATGTCAGACGTAATCACCTAACCCTTTACTTGTGGTATTCCAATGTCAATGAAGAGCAAGTCAAGAAACCATTTCCAACTATCCTTTCATTCGTATTTAACAATTGCAAACGTGATGGGGTACGTATTCTCATTTGCATCCTTTGATATAGCTGAAAGTAGTTGACCTCCAAAACTTCCTTTCAAGAAGCAACTATCCACACAAATCACAAGCCTGCAAGTTATCAAGAACCCTTTCTTGCATGCATGGAAAAAACAATATAACCTCCAAAAATGAGATTGCACAATCTTTAACTGCGTTGTGCTCCCAGGGTTGTATTTCAAGATTGCAGCACACTAATTTCAAAGTTTACTGAATTGCTAAGAATGACTAACCTCAATCTTTTGTTGGGTAATCCTCTTTGCCCAATACACTTGAAACCTAGATGCAGCCACGTTGTGATCTTGCTACACTAGGTTTATAAATTTCATGGCCTTCTAATCTAGTTAATCTCTAACATGCTATATATACTTCTTTTCTAGCCAAGTTGTTATGACCCTCTTATTTTCTCTAACCTACCCATAATTGTGTTCCTTGTGAAATAAGGTCTTGATTTGGAAGGCATCGCCATTTTATGTCCTTGAAGCATGTACCCTTCATCCACATTTATTCTTACATTCAATTGTGATTACTATAGCTTCATTCTTGATGTACCTAAAGTCAATGACATTCTCTATGGCATATTACTTTAAAGCCTCTCTATAAATTTTAAAACTTTGAAAACTTTAAGTCCAACTTCCAAGTTGATAGGTCTCTTGAAGTTTATTGCCTCATTGAATGTCTTGCATTTGGGTTTTCTACCTTGAAATCATTTGACGAGTCATCTACACTCACCAATTCGTCATCATCAACATAGTTAGATTGTACATCTCCATCCCAAGCAAACTCATCATAAATCAGCTCACCATATGTTAATGAAATTACATTCATTTACTCATTACTATGATCTCCATTAATATACATCTCGCCATTGATGTCATTCTCCTCTGTTACACCATAACCTCATAGAAAAGATTTGGCTACTCAACATATTGTCAAGGAAATCACACCCAACCATGTCAACTTCTTCAACATCTACAACCTCTGTCCTTTTGCTCTTGTCTCCTACAATAGAGGATTAAGCCTTATTTAGCTCTTGCTCAATCTTCTGCTTGCCTTCATGCTCTTCCTCTATTTTTGAATGAGGTGTAAGAGTCAGCAATAAAGGTTTAACAGTAGGTGTTGGTGGGGGTGCAACAATATTAGCCTCCTCAATTACATCATGGTCCACATCCTTATAGTTGTCTAGTTTAGAGATAGATGTCATATGTTCATCCTCAAACTTGAACCATATGTCAGACTATGGTAGCCTTTTGAATTTAGAAAAGTAGTGATGTTTGGCACTGTTATATAATCTGGGTCAAACTCCTTATAGATCTCCTTCATCCCCCTAGTATAGCACATTATTGGTCCAAATTTAAGTATGCCCTCATGGTGCACCTCCAAAGTTATAGTGGACATGCTAGCTTACTCTTGAAAAATTGTAAAATAGAATAACATAAGATGCTAGAATGAACTTGTCTATGATATAATATCTAAATAATTATGAATTCAATTAATTTGAGTTACCTTTGAATACTGGAAAAACTCCCAAACCAGTAGTCACCTCAATGGTTGGTGGCAATATCTATATCCAATAGCATATATCAACTAAGTTGTTTACAAAAATAAATCATCAATGTTAGCTTAATCAATTAAAATATTTTAAAACCACCCTTTATCATATGTATTACCAATGGATCATACATTGGGCTAGGGCACTGAGTACTTCTTCATTAATATAAGAACCATGATTCTTGCAATTACAAAAGATTTAACTAATAATGGATTGTCTTGGGCTAGGCCACTAAGTACTCCTTCAATACAACTATTGCCAACAGAAGAGAATTCATACACCCTACAACTGCCAATATCTTTCGAAGTTTTGAAATTTTCTAGATAACACATATCCTAGAACCTTTGAGACTTTATGCATTCCAGAAGTTACTCACAGTTAGACACCTGCAAGATTCCCTGCCAATCCAGAATATAGACCTTTCAATATTAATTTTTCTCCTCCACGGGCATCTTGTAAGTTGTAACCAATATATATATATATATATATATATAGATTAATTAGGAAAATGGAAATAATTTAAATTACTACAAAAATAAAAGGCATGGCACTGTAACTGTGCGATCACAAACTGATTTACAAAAATAAATCATCAACATTCACTAACACTCCTCAATCACCAAGCATCCTATGATCCCAATTGCTCACTTTTCAAATTTAATAATTTAATGTGGACCCAAAAGACTATGATTCTGAAGTCCCCATGAAGCACTGGTGAATCATTATATATTTTCACTTACAAAACTTCGAAATCACTCTAGTTATAAATCTTATGATCAGTACACAACCTCTAAAAACTCTAAATCCACCCAAATCACTATAAATAAATATGAAAAATCATCATAATCAGTAAAAAGCCTAATAAACCCTTTGCATTTAGATATTTACATTTACAAATATGAACAACAAACTCACTTATATGGTAGTATCAATATTGCAACTCTGTTTCACGGTTCTTTACAAATTTGAACAAAACCAAATGTGATGGCTTGTGGCGGCAGCGACGGTGGTGGCTTGCGGCGGTGGCAGCAGCAGTAGCGGCAATGGTGACAACGGAAACATCACAACTTGCAATTACTTACCTTTCAGACTTTGATATCTTTCCCTATTGCGTGCATCGTTATTGAATTTTTGGTATGCAACCCTGTTTCAACTCCGAATTGATGTATTTGGTTATTAGAAGTAAAGATGGGATATTTTGGACAATTTTTTAAAAAATTAAAATGACATATTTGATATGTAAAACAAATATGATATGTACATGGGTTAAATAAAATTTAGGGTTTTTAACTCATGAATAAAAGATTAATGGATTTTTAGTCAAAAATTAAAGCTTAGGCAGTTTTTTGCATATAATAAAAAATTAATTATAATTTTAGAGTTTTTAAATAAAATGAAAAGTCATAAAAGATAATATTTAAGAATTTTACTATTCTTTAAAATTATTTATTTTTATTTTTAATTTTTTAATTAACAAATAATAAAAAGAAAAGTTACAAAAGAAGACATTCAAATATATATATATATATATATATAAATTTTAAAAATATCAATATAAATTTTTAGAGATGGAAACCCCTCAGGGCAGGGATATGATCCTCATCCATATTCTCAAACTTGTTTTAAAAATTTTTTGCCTCTCATCTCCATTTCTGCAGGAAAAAAATTTTCATATTCCATCCTTCAAATAAGATAACCCCGGAAAGATCTCTAAATCTAAGGAGTCTTGTCATCCATAATTAACTCAAATAACTTATGTTAAATAATTTGTATAAATTAGCTTAAATAATGCTTACCAAAAGTGTCAAAATGTCACATGATATTTGATCATATTTTAAAATTTTAATGATATATTAATTAAGGTTTAGTAATAATGGTTAGACAAAAATTTTAGAATTATAAGAACTGACAATCTAGTTAGGTCCTGGCCGCCCTTTGGTTTCCACGTATCATGCTTGGGCCAATCAATGGCTAGTGGCACCTAATGCTGGTGATCGCGCTTGGGGAAGGATTTAGGTATTTTTTTTCTACTAGCTACCATGTGGAATGCTATAAATTTAATACGTGACTCTACTATGGTACTCAAGTATGCAATTATTTTGTAATATCTTGCTTTCTTTTGTTATCTGACTCTCGCTAATTTTAGTCTCCAAGGTACAAGCAAGGAGTTATCTCTTCCTCTACATTCCTTATTATGTTCTCTCTGTTCACAGTTCCTATAGCCTTCCGACCTATATTCTTGGATCAGCTCCGTTGATCCAACAAAATCTCAATTAACACAAACCTAATTGCAAAATTTTATTATAAAAAAAGGTAAATTGAAAAAAAGAAAGCATAAAGATCAAAAGAAAATTGATTTAACTAAACCCCAATCTTTCAAATTTACATTGACTAATATATATTTGAAGCTAATAATAAGGCTAGATTGCAAGAAGGAATTGGTCAAAAGAGGTATTATTAGGGTCAAATTGAAGCCAAAGAATTCCACAAGGGGATTTAAAAAAAGTAAAAGATAGGTATAAGAAAAAGTGAGAATGCACTAATATAAAAGAAGTGAAATGGTAGGGAGAACATACGTGAATGAAAGAAGAAATGGATTCAGGAGGGATGTCATGGGCTGATCAATGGGATACCCATCCTGACCCTCCTCCTTCATCAGATAATGAAGACAAAAAGAAGGGAAAGCGTGGCTCTGAGAAGATGAAGAGCCTCCTCAGCTTCAAATGGATGAAAGATCATCTCCGCAAGAAATCTCAGAAATCATGAATACATGATATATATATATATATATATATATATATATATATATATATATTTCTCCTATTGTCTTTCACAAGTTTCTGATATGCATGGCTCTTACCCAGAGAATGCTGTGTCATGTAACTTGTCCTTTCTCAAATTAAATCCTTCAATCAAATATTAAACTGGGTTTCTTTAAAAATTATGCTTGGCACCCATGAGATTTAGTATATTGTTACACAAATTTTTTTAATTTACTTTTATCAATAAAATTAATATTTTATATAATATGTATTTGTTATGAAACAATAAAATTACTTAATTATATTTACTCTTATATTAATAATTTTATGTTGAATTTTAATATAAATTTAATTGTATTTATTATTATATTAAAAATAAGATCATAGTCTTATATCTTTTACAGAAAAAAGTTGTATTTATTGACAAAAATAAATTAAAAGAGGGCAAGTGTAATTTTTCAAATTAAATGAGTGGTAAATATAATGTAGTCAAATTACTCTAAATTAAAATTTTTAATTGAAAGCTTATAATTATACAAATTTTCAATTTAATCTTGTTAAACTTCCAATCATATATATATATATATATATATATATATATAAAGTTCAATTTTATTATTTTGATATTTTTAACATACATAATTCCAGCCAAATTATTCTAGTCACTTGGTAAGTTACACTGCATATATCATTCACGTAAGTTGGTTTCACGTTATTATTTATTTTTATTTACGTATACTATATTTATTCAAACTGTTAGATAGCATATATAATTAATATCATTAACAAAATTTAATGCCAGAATTTAAATTTAAACTTTTTTGAAACTGCTAAGACACGGTTATTAATTGTTCGCTAAAATTAACTTTTTTTTTTTGGCATGAGTTTTTATTTTTGTCATTTTTTTGGTTTTAATTGTGTTTTTAATCTTTATTAGTTGACACAAATTTTCTGTTATCAAATATCTTCAATCATATCCAAAACTTAAATGATTATTCTAATCAAAATATGGTTGAAGTTTATATAAAGTGAAAATGCATCAAATGTTTTTTTTTGACATTCTTCATTTAGATATTGAAAGCTTAAAAATTAATAGCATAAAAAATTTAAAATTAGATGAAAATTAATTTAAAAATTTTTTTAATTTTATTTGAAATTTTTTGTCAACTCAATTATTATGTTTTGACAAACTCAATTTCACATGAGCTTTCCATATGGGTATGACTCTATTGTTAATAATATATTCAAAAAACATTAGATCAAAGAAAGAAATTGCATACATTAGGTAAAGAAAAAAACTAAAACCTGACAGAAAATTATAGGACAATAAATTAATTTTAGTCTAAATTGTTATATTACAAAAAATAAAAAATTACTTAATAAACATAGTACCATACATACTACCATATAGTAATTTAATATTTTTTTTGCTACTTTGTTACAATAATTCTATTCCTATGTAGATGTTCATCTTTTGGATGTGGATGTTTTATTTTGTAAAAAGAAAAAAATTTAAGTGAGAGGATAATACTTTAATAATAAAAAATTACTTAACTTCAAACTTAAGTTATATAGTTGTCTTGAATTGACAATAATCAAATGAGTCAAACCCTCGTTAACAATGTAATTGTTTTACTGTTAAAATTTAATTGATGGTCAGAATCATATATGCCTTGCGTTTGCCCAGCAACATAGAGCAATGGCAGCCAAAACGTAAATAAGGGTTTTAGAATGAGCACACGCTTTCCTTGTTTCTTTCTCCATTTTCCTCGAGAAGAAGGAAGCTACTCGCTTTTATTTTTAACATACAGTTTTCTGTTTTTTCATGTTTGTTTATTGTTATTTTATTCATCCTTGGTAAAACATGACTCAATACTAAGTGACTTAGTATTACTAACGGACTAAATATTTGGTGTTTGAATGTAATTTAATATATTTTGTCTTTGATAGGATGAGCACCAAAATATTTGCATGAATGGACGAGCAATAATTTTAGTAGGACGCAAACATGCCTAATACTAACGAACTAAATAACGCAACGCATATATTTGTTTTTTTTTTTTGGTAGGAAATGCATGTCATGGTCATTAAACAAACGAGTACAATACATACGAACAGTATTAATTAGTCTACACCAAAGAAACATAGTTCCCACAAAATCAGCTAAAAATATAGGGAATAAAAAACCAGAAAATGTCTCATACATTAACATTACAAAACCAGATTTAGACTGAACATATTGATAGTGGCAGACGTAGGCTGCAATAAACACAAGTCTGCTAGACAATAGTTACGCTAATTTAAACTGAATTATACTTATATTTATTATATTTTATTAATTTTAAAAATTTACTATTAAATGTATGAAAAGAAACTATTAAAATAGATAATATCATAATGTAATTAAATCTAATGAGTTAGACTCATAAGATGCATTTGATTTTACTATTTCCTGTTCTTATTTATACGAAATTAAAAATATTAATAAAAATATATCTAATATAATTTAATCAAAAATATTTTATAAAAACATTTTTAAAAAATAAGTTAAAAATAAATAAAAATAAATAAATGAGCAACACATTTAAAACAGACTCTGGCACTCATTTTATTTCACATCAACACGCGAAAATACACACAAGCTCAGAGGCATAAACTGAGAGGTACAATTTAACATCACTTTATTGTTTTCCTCTTCTGTAAGTAGAAGAAATAAACAGGGTACATAGACCAGAACAGAGTAAGAGCGAATAATCAAACAAACAATCACGAAAGCAGGTCCAATAATGACCCACTTCCAGCCACCATACCCTAGAGCACCACATAACAAGAAATAATGCTCATTACAACAATGCAAAAGGTGAACAACAGCTAGGTACATTGACCAGATATCCTCTAGGTTACTAATACATCAGTGCTTCTCCATACGTACAGAAACATAAAAATTGAAGCCATTTTCCATCTTCTCTACCATATGAAAACTCCTCCACTCTGAACGCATTCATCCGGTCGAAGTACAAGAAATTCAAAAACACAACACAACCCAACATTTTTTTTGTCTTCATAGGTCTTTATTCTTGCTAAGGACTCCCATAAATATTCTGTTTCTAAGAACTACGCAACCATCTCTCTAGCATGTTTTTCCTTTCTTAAGAGTTACATCTATAAATTCTCTTTTTCTAATTTTCTTCAGCAAGAAGACAAACACCAGAGCGTGATAATAGAAAGAAGCAGCCAACAATATCCGAAGGTCTCTAATGGGCAAACCCTGTAACAATAATGCAGAGGTAAAAACATGAGCATAGTTTTACATGTTATCCCTAGTTTTTTGCTTGAGCTTGGAATCATCAGTAATTCTCTTCCTCAGGAGAAATATGTATTTATCACACTCATAGAGGTCCAGATTCTATAATAGAAGCCATAACTCTGTCCATGAAGAACAGTAGTCTTCCTATTTGGCACCCTCTGCTGGAACTTGACTAGCTGAACAACTGGAGCAGAGTAATTCCAAACAAAAGGTTTCTTCATATTCATTGTCATTGATGCACTGGCCACACTGACTACACCGGGCTATGCAAAGAGTGCAAGCCCGGCACACCTGAGCAGCATGCCCCATCCCTTGGCAACCCTCTGCTGGACAATCATATACAAGCCTCAAATTCTGGCACCTTGGACACATCTCAATGTCTATGGCACGGTCATCATCACAGGACAAATATAAGTTTCCCCTGTTATAAAAATGTGGTTTGCGAGAACGCTGCAGCATCTGGCTATCAGTGCCCAATAAAAGCTTCAGTTCTTCAAAATGCCTTTCTGTGACACCATAAAGGCCACCTATGTGTAAATGCTTCACTCCATGCGTACCCATAGACTTGAAATCTTTAAGGATACTCACAATACCCTCAATACTGAGTCTTGTACATCCAGGAAGACTTAACTACAAAGTATAGAAAAATATTTAGTTGCTTGTCAAAAAATTTTTTAAACAAAAATATAGGAATATAGTCTACACTGAAGTAGACAAAATAAAAAACAGTAGATACAATAAGAGTTCAGAAACAGCAAGAGTTAGCAAGCAGATCCACACTAACTCACAAGAAAGATGGAGCTATCACAAATACCATTTCCAACTTTAAGGTTCCCACAGCTGTCAAATTCTTGAGTTATTTAAACTGCATGCATCTAAACAGAACAAGGTTGCATGCATTGAAGTAGATAATTGAACAGTTACCTAAGCTCAGATGGGGCTGTAATCTACTGCATTTCATCACACTTACCTTCAAATCTAGGGTGTACTTCCTCCCAACAAGAAAGAAATATACCTCATTTTCTACCAAAGTACAAATTTGAATACAAATTGCATGCAAAAAATTTAGGTCTGGAAAATTTTTTAATGCAAACATACAGTTGTAATCAAGCCTACACTGTCTAACAATTAAGAGGAAAACTCATGCATTTTCCTACAGCAAGGTCCATCCATCCATACAATTTTCTGCCAGTAACAAATATTAAAGTATCAGTAAAACCAGATCTAAAATGACACATTTTAGATTTTCAAGCAGAGGAAGGAGGAAAAAATCCAAGGTAATGCTTGGGTATGATGACACATAGGGTTAGTGTTAAAACTTAAAAGCAGAAACTGCAGACTTCTATTTTAAAAAAGGGTGCCAACGCAAGACGCTTGAAAGTTAAAGCACATTGTGGCAACACTAAATTAAATAAGAATATAACAATGACTGCAGCAATAATCAAATTAAACACATACAAATACACATAACATGTTGTAGACGAACTGCAGCATATAATATCCAATTTGAAATCCAAAATATCTTATGCTAAATCATGCTCACCTTGGTTAAATTGGGATTGCTTTCAAGAACATGCTTCAGACCATCATCAGTTATCCTAGTACACTCCACCAGGCTCAGGCATTGAAGATTACCTTGCGCCCTATTTGTTAATTTCAAAAGAAGATCATCAGTAATCTTCTCATTGAGAGGCTGGTCTATGTGGATACTCTTCCACAAAAGTGGATCACCGCGAACTGAAGAATTTAAAGATTTGCATACTTTTTCAACAACAAGAAGATCACGAACACCCAGATAACTGAGAGCATAACCTAAAGCGGGTTGATGAGATAGTTCATCTCCTTCTAGGTGATTCCCATCATCCATGAACGAGTCAGTGGACCAAGAACTAATCCCCACATCTTTATAGCCAAAACTGAGGATGTCACCCGTGTTACAAGAAGATCCAAAACCATCATTGCAGGAAGCAACTCCAGCTTCTTTTTGAAAACACTCACCAAATCCACTTAATTCGTGTGGTTTACTCTCAAGGCACGAGTTGCCTGGAAACGCATGAAACCTCATGGCATTATTCCAAATAAAATTCAGTCCAGCAAATAGCTGATAATTATCATCACTTGCCCCGATCTCCTTCCTTCTGTAACCAACATAATCCACCTCCAAATCCTCGAGCCATCCTGTGATGGCCGTGAAGGTCGTACTGATATCCATACCAAAGGGATCCGAAGGCAAAAGGTCAAGAATATCCTTCGAGACAGACTCCTGTGAGCTAGGCCTATCACATCTATCCCTTCCATAATCAAAGCAATTTTCAACTTCCTGCCATCCTTTGCCAAATCCATCTCCACTCTTCTCTGGAATACCCTCAACAAGGTATCCATTAGTAATTCGCATTGGCGCAACCCAATTATCCTCAGACAGATGGGCTGCAAAAATTGGTCGATGCGAGAAATTCAAGGCCATCTCATCTATGTATATACACACCTCAACTAAAAGGTAATCCGCAAACCCTAATTTTTTTAACTCTTTTTTTCTCTGAAGAAGAACAATGATAACGATACAGGGAGAGGGAAAAAAATAAGATGATAAACAAAGGTTCAGGAAGATCCAACAAGAAAACCCTCAAATTCGGATGGCAAACTAAAACAACGCACCAAAATTTTCACTGAGTTTCTTGATAAGAACTTGGGAAAAAAGAATAGCTAGAAATGAATCAGAGGACAAAAATAGGATCCAATTTATCCACAGAATATAAAAAAAAAAAAAAATAGCAAATCAAATCTCTTTTATTTTGCGTCGTTCAACCCGATAAGCCGTGGAGTTTGACAATTATAGAGGAACAAGAAAAAAAGAAAAGCCAATAACAATATACAGATCAAAGAGGGTAAAAACTGAGCTGAACAAAAGAATAGTGTATCAGCAGAGAAAACCAAACCGAAACCAAACAAGACGACGACGACGATGAATGACCGAGAGAAGCCCTAATTTTCCCCGACGCACACAATCGAAGTTCGAAAGCAAAGACTCTTGGTATCGAATCCTAACAGAAGAATGGATTCCGTTATTCTTTTAGGTTCAGATTTGAGGATGCAATGGAAGGTAACACGAAATTCCTTCTATTTTTTTCTGTTGGTTGGGGTTTCCTTCACTGGTGGGAATTCGATCCGAAGAGATGAGAGAGCCTGCAAATGGAGTTCACGACCGAAACAGAAAGAGAAAGAGAGAGAAGAGAGGAAGGGCAAGAAACCAGATTAAAAACAAGTAATAATTTTTTTATTCGAAATTAAAAAAGAAAAAGTGAAATAAAATAAAAATTAAGAGAAAGTGAAGGTTAACGGTGAATAAATGAATTGTCCAATTTGGGAGAGAGAGAGAGGCGTGGAGAGAGGGACACGTGGAAGCGGTAAACGGAGCTTACAAATTCTTCGCAACTTGATGTGGCGGGAGACGGAATCTCTCAGAGTCATATGTGGATGGTGCTCTTACGCTTTCTCCGAATCTCTCCTCCTTCTTCCACTCTTCCTTTTTTACTTTTAAATATGAATATTATTTTACTTTCTTGCATTTAACATTTAACGCAGTTTTTGGGTCCCTCCAATACTTCATGTCTTTCGCTCACGTCACAGTATGAATATTATAAATATTAAATATAATATAAATAATAAATATAATTATTTATTAAATATTAAACGTGTGGAAATATTAAATTTAAATATTTTATATATGTCTAATATAAATGAATGCATAAAATATTTAATATTTAAATAATATATTATTAAATAAAATTTTATACTTTTATTTAATATAAAAATTATTATTTTTAATGTTAATTTATAATAATTATATAAAATTTTTTATTATAAAATAATTTTTTATAACTAATTATAATATTTAAAAAAATTTTATTAAGTAAATATTGAATATTATATATAGAATAGATTAATTGATTAAAAAGTATTTAATATTTAATATTTTTTAAATATTTTAAATATTTCAGATATTTTAAGTATTAAATAATTTTTAATATAAATATTAAAAATAATATTTTTTAAATATAATTAAAATTTGTATATCAACGAAAATGAATAAAAATAGTAAACAAATAACAAAATATTTGCTCATTCCGATGCCTACTCCTTGGCATTGGCAATTTGACATATATAGTAATGAATTTAGAGTATTCTAGATATTTAATATTTATTTAAAAAATATTTAATATTTTTTAAATATTAAAATATACAAATAATAAAATATAATTTTGTTAATGAACACAAATAATTAAAAAAAATACTGCACGTGGGTCTACAATATTGAAGATGGTATAACTAGTTCACTAACTTCCGTTTAATATGATAAATTTAGGATAAACTGCATATACTCTTCTAGAACAATAGGTTACATGTAAATTATTCTCCATAATTATAAAAGATATCTAAATTTTTTTAAATTTTATAATTTGTATAAAAAACCCTCTTTATAAAATTTTTTATTCAAAATTATAGCATATGTCAAATTATTTAAAAGATTTATTTATACAATGCCTAAAGTTTAAGTAAATTATTTATATTTTAGTATGATTTAATTTTATTGAAGTGCCATTATTTTATTGAAGTTTTGAATAAAAAAATAGAATTTTTTTTATAAATTACAAAATTTTAAAAATAATAAATTAATTTTTATAATTAAATAGAATTATATACATATGATATATGATTTAAGAATATTTTTTACATTATAGTCATAAATTTATGTTAAGTGTAAGGTTTAAATGTATTTTTCATCCTCTATTTTGTATAGGTTTTACTTAGTTAAATTATTCTCATGGTTCTTATAATGCCACTTAATTGTAAATTAGGTTCTTATAATTTAAAAATTTATAATTGAATTTGTATAATTTAAAGATTTTTAATTTATTCCTAAGTTTAATTTTTTTCTTAATATTTGGTTAAATTTGATAATATACTAATTATATATTATATTAATATTATAAATTTATTTAATTTAAATCAATTACTTAATATAAATTAAATTTCATTTCACATATAAGTTATTTTTACATTACTATTTTTTTAATCTTATATGTTGATATAAACCATTCATACTTAAAATCCTAAGATATTATGATAAAAATATTAAAATAATCTCAACAAAAATTTAATAATAGAGATAAAATTATAAAATTTATTAAATTATAAAGACTTAATTAAAGATTTAATGAAATTATAACATCATAAGAATAATTTGATTTTTTCATTTTTCATTTTCCATTTTCCACTTTCCCTTTTTTTTCTTATCTTTTTCTTTTTTCTTTCTTTCTACTCCATTTTCTTTCCCTTCCCACATGGTCTCACCTCCTCTCTTCTTGCCCTTTTCTTTCCTCGCATAATGTTGAGTTTGGGTGCTTGAATCAAAGGGTTGATTAGTTGTTGGAATCTTTCACTCTCGTTGCATCGTCTTAGGTGAGTTCGTCAATACTCTTTTTGATAGACCCAAGAACACATAATCCTCCAACAGTGCTATATGAATTTAATATCAAGGATTTGATTTTTCTTTGTGTTGCTTTTTTATTTCTTACTCTTTAAGTCTCAGACATCTTTTAGAAAAATAATACTTTATTAACTTAATTTTTTTAATTATCTTTTCCTTGTTAGAGTGATTCCTGAAGCAATATTGCTTCCTGTCATTGCATTTGAAGGAAGTTGTGATTTGTTTGAAAATTCCCTACAGTTCTAGGTTTGTTTCTATTCCTTTATTTATTTCTTGCATTTTCGATATCTTCAATTTTGTTTATGGACTGGTTCTATTTCTCTATATCAATGTTTATTTCTTCAGATCTGGTCCTCTTGTCTTTGTTTTGCAGCGTCAATTGCTTCTTTGTTCTTTTAATTTGAATTATTTCCTCTTTTTTAGATGGAGAATTTTGGGTTTGGTTGAGTATTCTAAATGTACTGATTTTTATGACTTTTTGAATATTCTAATGCATGAGATAAAACACATTCCTTATTTCCATACACATGTCCAAAATTTAGAAGGCTACTAGAATAGTATTATGACACTTTCTTCTAAATGTTAAAAGAGAGAACTCAGTTCTCCAACAGTGTTATATGGAATTTAATATCAAGGATTTGATTTTTCTTTGTGTTTATTTTTCATTTCTTACTCTCTAAGTATCAGACATCCTTGGGAAAAAGAATACTTTGCTAACTTAATTTTTTTAATTATCTTTTCCTTGTTAGATTGATTCCTAAAGCAATAATGCTTCTTGATATTGCATTTGAAGGAAGTGTTGATTTGTCCAAAATTTCCTGCAGTTCTAGGTTTGCTTCTATTCCTTTATTTATTTCTTGCATATATTCAATTTTGTTTATGGGTTGGTTGGGTTTCTCAATGTCATTGTTTATTTCTTCACATCTGGTCCTCTTGACTTTGTTTTATGTAACATCTTCCTCCAAGCACCTGAACTCATTTGTTTATACTGACGTCAATGTATGTGTTTGCAATTAACTGTTAGCTAAGGCTGCATACATCCGCAATAGAGAAAGTGGCTGAAGAATTAGGTGGAAAGGATGTCCAATTTGGGAGAAATTGAGATCTAAAGATAAATGGTACACTTAGGCAATAAAACCCAATAGGAGAATGTCATATTAAGTTAGAAAAGAGAAAGAAAATGGAGTCCTAGGGGAATAAGATATAACATGTGGCAGAGATGGTAAAATTTTTCCAAGAGCATATAAAATTGCAGAATAGCTCAAGGACCATTTTGCAATTATTTTCAAAATAATTCTTAGAAACTTCCCCCTTAAGTTGATGAACATATATATAGGCTGTAGAGAGAGAGAAACCATTTCAGACATACTAATAGAGGGAGAGAGTTAGGAAGATAAAGAGAGAGAATAAGGAAGGAAGAGGAGATTTGAAGTTGAAATCTTGGAGCATTTTTTAGGAATCACGCCAAGACACATTTCATTTGTGATCATTCACGCATGCACACAATCATCAAAGTTGAGGTGATCAAGCTTAACTTTCCCCCTTGATTTGCAGTCAATTTTAAGACTATATGGGTGAATCCTTAGATTATAATGTTATTATGTTAAAAGGGGAATAAAACTTGCACTATGTGTTTCCCAAAGATTGGATGTATGCTTTGATGCTAGTACATGTGCCTAGAATTGTCTGAATTAATGTATGAAATGATGGGTATTTTCTCTTTCTTCTAAAGTTTGAATTTTCTTTGTTTGAGATGGATTTGCCTAAATTGCTTCTGTGTTGGAGATATTTTAATCGCATATACCTAGGAGCTAAGTTCATGATTTTGCTTTTAGTTAAAATGCATGTTTGGGGGCTGTTTTTGAATCAAAAAATGCCTCACCAAAACAAAGTATAACGTAGCATTCGACGGCTAGCATATAGCATTTGATTGGCATGTTCATAGAATTCCAAAAACTCATGATCTTAGCAATCGACTACTAGCCCCCTAGAAGCTGCTTGCTAGATCTCAGGTTAGAAGGCTTATTTTAAACAGAGAGCTATATATCAGCCGACTGTCATGCTTTAGTAGTCGACTGGTAGGCTTCTATAATAAGAAATGCAAAATGAACTTAATTCCCTAGTAAATAAGAAAAGACGCAAGAAATCCACTCAAGCTGTGAATTAGAATACACAACAATAATATGGAGTAATGAGTTAAGAGGAAATAACATAAATAAGAGCTAAAAGTTTTTTTAGTATATGCATTAGGGACAAACATGTTCTGGATTGGATGATCAGTAGTCTGTATGGAACGATTGTCGGGAGTTTCACAGTTAAACCATATATTGGGATGGTAAAACATCCATTTAATCCTAAAAATGTGAAAACACTATGTTGATTGTTAACCTTGAGTTAGTGTACTTTGGTGGACATGGAATCACTTAAAGTTAGACATATCATGACCCTAGAACCCATCATCCTAGTATATATGTTAGTAAAAGGGAGGCAATGATATAGTGATTGGAAAGTTGGTACCTGGGTAAACTAGGGAACGTCTTAGGGGTATTGATCTAGAGCTACACAATGAGCTCATTCAATGAGTGTTGGGACAAATGCTACATTATAATTAGTAGAAAAGATTGATTATCACTGGTGTGTTCCTCTGGGTAGCACCTTCCTGGAGATTATAGATTTAAAGGTCCTCGACTATTAATTTTATGGAAATGATTAGCTTGTGTGCCTGTTTGATTTGTTGTGATATGTTATTCCTTGTCCATAAGTAGGAATGTCCATATTACTATGCTTACTTGAGAAATCTGACTATTGTGCCTATGAGAATATTTGTTTAATTTGTATTCTATTTCATGAGTACATGGCAAAGCATGAAACAGCATAACATCTAACTCATATAGCTAATTTGAGAAAAAGAATGCATGGTTTTTCTGTGTCCGCACGATTGGTACTAGCAATGGATTTCAAAATTGGTTTGCTTAATTATTGAGATATATATCTCACATGCGTTGTTGTGTCCAGATATCTAGATATATAATTATGATGGAGATGGAGGTAGACATCATTCACATGGTTGGTATTAGGTATTTCCTATTTGTGGGAAAGGTCATACTCTGAGTAGTTATTGGTCCTTCGATATCCTTGACGAATTAGGATGATATTGTAGTAGTAATATTTTTGGATGTATATATAGTAAATTTGATTGTAAATTAGGTTTTTTTAAAAGTAAAATTAGAAGAAAAAAGTAAAAAATATAAAGTGTTTAGTACATCTGAAGGACTGTATGAATGAAATATATTACTTATGGGATTCTATAATAGTTCAAGTATTTTCAAGAATATGTTGCTAAAATATTATTGCCAATAAAAGATTTTGTATTAATATATATAGATGATCTATTAATATCTTTAAAATCACAAGAAGATCATGAAAAACATTTAGAACAATTTGTAGATTTAATAAAACAAAAAGGATTAAATATATCACCTAAAAAATTTGAATTAAGAAAAATTAGAATACCATTTTAGGTCAATATTTATCCCATGATAGAATAGAATTACAAGAACATATAAGTGAGAAAGTACTAGAATTTCTAAAAATATAAAATTAAAAAGAATTACAAGTATTTTTAAGACTAGTAAACCAAGAAAGAAATTATATTCATAATTTATTTAAATTTACAACTAAAATATCAAAATTAGATGGAAAAAAAATTAAATAAATATAGAATAATGAAACAAAAGAAATAATAAATCATATTAAATAATTATGCCAAAATTTGTCCAAATTAGTAATTCCAAATTCACTTGATATTAAATGAATTACATACACAGATGTATCTGATACTTATTGGGGAGCAACATTATGTCATAAAAATAATGGAAAAGAAAATATAACTAGATATGTAAGTGAAAAATTTAGTGAATCTCAAAGCAAATATCACTCAAATTGAAAGAATTTTTAGCCATAATAAAAGCAGTAGAAAAATTTGAATTATTTATTGTAAACACAAGATTTATTATAAAAATAGATAATACCTAAGTAAAACACTGGATAGATAGAGGAATTAAGAAAAAGAAATTAAGTATTAAAAAGTTAATCAAATGGTAAAGTGATTTATATTATTATGAATATGATATTGAATATATAAAAGGAAAAAATAACTTGATAGTTGATTTTTTTAGCAGATAGAATCCAAGAACAGATAAAAAAACTTAACTGTAAGTCAAGAAACATCATTATTTACCCAAGAACAGATGATAATGAAGATTAATATTATGGAGATGAATATGAGCCTTGTGCAAGGCCAGATTACAAATAATATCAACAACATTAACTCTTCATTAAGCATTCTCTATGTACATTATGAAGAAATGAATAAAAAACAATCAAGCCTAGAAAACCAAGTTAAAAAGATACAAGATAACAAGAAGAATGAGCCAGAAGAACCCAACCAGCAAAAATCCAGCCAAAAAGAAGAATTCATAAAACCAGTACCATTTGCAGATATAGTAAAAGCCTAATATGAAGCCTACAAAAAAAGCCAATAACTCAATAGTCCATCATCCTCTAAGGATTCTTCCCCAAGTAATCAACCTAAAAAAAACCAAGGCTTCAAATTCAAAGACCAATATGATTTCTTTAGATTAATAATCCATAAACTCAACTACTTAGCTATACCCACAAAAACTATCAAGTATGTCTCTCATTATGCTTTCAATAAAGTTATAATTTTACTATGAACAAACCCATAACTTGTAAAGATATTATTCAGCTTTGGACTAATCCAAACCATATATCCTTCAAATCATATAGAGGAAATCTCTCAACTTCTAAAAACAATTCAAGAAGCTTCCAAAAATTATTTTAGAATAGTCACCTAATATAAAATATATATAAGGTGCTATTCTATTATTGCTAAAATTATTGTAGTAAATTTTTATCTCTAATAAACCTCATTAGATTCGGGACAACAAAAAAGCCTTTTACGTATGAACAAGAAGAAAAATCAGACATAGAATATGAATAAGACTTCCAGTACTAAGTATCTAACATAAGAGCCTAAGAAATGATGATCATTTTCCAATAAATGAATAGGACAATAACTGCATCAGACGAAGCCCAATGAATCTATTTTACAGGTCCAACAACATATATATATACTCAATAAGGCGAGTCAGCAAACTAATAAAGAACTTTTTAGCAAGGTACGACAGGATCAAGATAAATAATATGGACAACCTAAAAAGGACAAAGAGGAGAATATGCTAGGCATTATCAGGTTACGTCAGCCACAAATGTAATTATTGTAAAGAAAGAAAAAAAGAAGCCTAAGACTATGAAGCACCACATGTAAATATAAACATGTTGGAAGAAGTGACAGGCAAGATATTATCAAAGGACAATTATTTATGCCTAAAGTAACTATAGTTTGTAAAAGAAACCTGAGTTCTTAGAAAGTTACTAAGGTTATGTAACTAAGGTGAAAGAATATTAGCTATAAATAGCCAAGAATATTGCAAAGAAAGATCATCAAACAAGGCAATATAATATTGAGTTATATCCAACTACTTGTCATTTCTTACTTTTATTACCTTCTTCAAATTTCTACACCAGAATGAAGATCAAGATTAAAGGTATGAATTGCAACTAAACTCTTGTAGAGATTAAGGAGTAATATTATTCTGTTCTAATGACTATGATCTTATAAGAGATACTTTGTGTAATAATATTAAAACAAGAAAGTTTGGTACACCTCCTGTAAGAAACAAAGGAAGGTTGTGTTGCAATAATCTAAAGGAAAAAGGTTTGAGCACCTCTGTGTTATGATGTATAATAGAACTTCTACATAGAAGAGGATAGAAGTCCTTCTATGACTCAGATTATTGTCGGTCATCCACAATACTTTTAAATTCTAGTTTTGTTAAAGTAGCCTATTCAATTATGGTATTAGAGCTTCAGAGGAAAAGGATGACATGAATCCTTAATCTTTATGTTTCAAATATTGTTCTAAATACTTGTTTTATTCTTGTTATCTTTAAAAACCTGTTCTAAGTTTATTTTAGAATTTGCTTTAATTATGAAGATAATAGAAAAATTAGAACCAATAATATATTTTAAGAAAGTACAGAATTACCTAAAAGTTCATATATTTCACTAACAGAAGAAGAACCTTGTATCCATATACCTTTTATATTAGGAGGTGATGGAGATAGTAGTTTTAATCAACTAAATTGGCTAAATATGCTTTTAACAAAATAATTATGATGTTATATAAATTATAGTTTAGAAAAAAAATAGTGCATAAGAAGATATTATAGAAATTTTACCAGAAGAAGCAAAATTAATAATAGACAAAGAAAATCTTAAATATAGATTAGAAAGATTAGAAGAATTATAAAAAACTAGAACAAAAAGTTTATAAAATTAAAAAAGAAATAAAAAATTTAACAAATAAATTAGCATATGTTAAAGGAAATACTAGACAAATAATGACAGCTTTAGGAATAGGATCATCAATAGAACTTATTCAAAAAAACCTTCAGATAAGTATGTTACAATCCATAAAAGCCAAATCGAAAATAACTGAAGAACAAATAAGGACTCAAGGCTAAGATGAAAATATGAAAGAAACAAGAATAATAACTGAACAAATATAAAAAGGACAAGAAATAATTAATAAAAATATATGGACTATTTTTTAAGAAATAAGAAAAATAGATATGGCAAGATAACAAAAACTATGGATAATAGAAGAGTAAATAATTTGAAAAGTCTCGACAGAAGATATTATACAACTATTAGTCAAAAAAGACCATGATGTATTAGAATTAGCATGTCAAATAAAAATTGACACAAATGATATTTTTAGGATATTTAGAAAATCAAAAAAAAATGAAAATGAAAAAAAACCTATAATAAATATGATGCAAGCCTTAAAAGAATTAGAAGAAAGTGATACAAAATAATCAAATACTGAAGAAATAGAAAATTAATGGGACAAGAAGAAGAGGAAAATTTAGAAAAAATAAAACAAGAATTAGGTCATATGACTATTATAGGATCAAAATTACCACAAATAAATATGCATCAAGAACTTCTAAATCCACCAAATATACGAAACTTAGAATATACTAATAACACAGTATCATCAAGTATAACAAGAGAAACTAGAGAAAATGAAGAAAAATAAGAAATATTAAGACATAAAGAACCTTTAAAGGCAGAAGATATTATACAAATAAATAGTACAACCTTTAAAACACCAAAGAATATAGGATATACTCCATCCCCATTAGAACAATATGAAACAAGACAAATGCCTAATTCAGGAATATGGTTAAACTTATATTGTAACCTTGATAATGAAAAAAGAATAGAAGAATGGTCTAAATCACAATTAATATAAGAATAAACATAGATACTCAAGCAGCTAGAATAGAAGTCAATTTTACAAGAATAGTATAAAATTGGTGGATAAGTAAAACAGAAGAATTTAGACAACAAGCAAGATCTATAGATACACCATATTCAAAAAGGAAAGAATTATATGCAATACTAGTAAGGCAATATGAAAAATTACTAAGAAATGAAATTTTAGAAAGAAGTACAAGATCAAATGAAACTACTAAAATAGAAAGAACTATAACAAAAAATGCATCAAATAGAGATATGAAAACTAGATTAAAAACATTTATACCCATATATATGTGTGTGTGTGTGTGTGTGTGAATATAAAAATATTATTATGAAGCAAGATTACCTACCTATGAACAACAAAGATTTTATACGCCTCTTATAGTAAACGAAAGAAGAATGTGCTGCAATAATTTGAAGGAGGAAAGTCTGAGCACCTCTGTGCTGTCCTTCTATGACCCAGATTATTGTCAGTCATCCACAATACTTCTGAATTCTAATATTGTCAAAACAAGTTGTTCAATTATTATTATTATTATTATTATTATTATTATTATTATTATTGTTATTGTTGTTATTATTATTATTATTATTATTATTATTATTATTATTATTATTATTGTTATTAATTATTATTATTATTATTATTATTTGAAAAAAGAATAAAGTTTTGACCAGAATAAGATCGGGTTATGAAAGGAATTCTACCCTTTTTCATGCAGAATAAAATTTACAGAGCTATAACATAGCTCAACCTTCCTCCTTCAGTCTTACCTAGCACAACCTTCCTTCGTTTCCTACAGGAGGTGTAATCTATTCTCTTTTCTTTTTAATATAATTTTGGAAACAAAATAACACTATACTAGTAACAAATAAGGATCAATTCATTATTAATCAATATATTAGAAATTATCTACCCTTAATTTCCTATAAAAAGTTTAGAAACTCATACCTTAATGTTTGCTATTCCACAATGATGAAGATAATATGATAATTGAAAATAATTTGAAATTTTATTGATCTGAGGGGGTTTTACAAGGGCTTCTTAAGTTTTCGAATGAAAGATTAAGAGAAGGTTTTGAGTGTTTCGTGTGTCTATATGGAATGGAATTACATAGTTTTATAGGCAGAGGCATTCCTTGCCTTAATTATTTTTTCGACAACTACTATTTTCTTTTTTGACTAATATTACAATTATTTTTGCTTTTTCTAAAAGAGATTCCTTATCTTCAGAATAATGGAGTCTTTTCTTCTTTCCGTCATCTTTCCATCTTCTTTATGTCTTCCATCATCTTTCTGTCATCTTTCTATCTTCTTTATGTCTTCCATCATCTTTCTGTCATCTTTCTATTTTCTTTATGTCTTCCATCATTTTTCTGTCATTTATCTTTATTCCAGAATGTTGACAGATGTTGGAGGCTCGATTTTTTATTCTTCTTTACAATATTTACAATTATGATTAGGATATTCTGAAAGTCTCTGGCATATTCTCTTTTTTGTCTCTTCACTATTATCAATATTATTATATTTTATTTTGTCATAAAACATATTAAATTGCCGAGCCTGTCTACTTGTCTTTCCAATAGAATATATACATGTTGTAGTATTGGTGAAGTAAGTCCATTGGGCTTCATCGCAACATAATGTCCTGTTCATTTCTGCAAAAATAATTTCCACTTCTTGGGCTCTGATTCTTGAGATATGTTCATCAAATTCTTCTTGACATAGAGGCTCCTTTTCTTATTCTTCAAATTCAAAAGGCTTTTTAGTAGTTCCAAACTTGATTAAATTTATTGGACAATAATATTTTTCTGAAGTTATTTCGGCTATGGTTGAATAAAATCTAATATATATGGAATATTGGGTTACAATATTATAGTAATGAGAGGCTGCTTCTTAGATACTTTTTGGTAACTGGCTTAATTCAGATAAGTTATTGGAAGGGTAAATACAATGAATAAGTCCATAACTAAAAAGGGTGTTTACTAATTGAGGACTTGTTCCTGGGAATACAACAACTTTATTTATAGTATAATGGGAAATATATTTAAGAGTTGGTGAAACAATTCTTTTTTGGTTTAGTCTTTCTAGAAGAAGTTGGAAATATTCATACTGTTTTTTTAATTCGGCTAGGCTAGATGGGCTTTTTTGAATTCTTGATGGGTTTTGAGATATTTTGGATGGTGAAACTATTTCTTTTCCTTTTACTGTTGAAGAATATGTGGGTTTAGTTGGGCTAGGAGTTCGAGTCTTTTTTGAAAATTGGCTTTCTGGTTGGGCTATAGTCAAAGTAGATAATGGTATAGCAGAAGACTGAGATGATTTTTCATTATTGGTCTTATTGTTTTGTTCAACAATACTATTTACTGTTTGGCTTAATTGATTTATTGAGTTGGCAAAACTATTTAATTGAATATTCATCTGAGACTGAATATAACTCATATTCATCTCTAGAATACTCAATCTCATAGATAATTGTTCAATACTGATCTGATTACTTGTCTCTTCCCTTGAAGGGCTATTCGTCTTTTTGGATGATTCCATCCCTGCTCAAATAATCAGCAATTAAATTATTTTTTTCTTTCACATATTCAACAATATAATAATAATAAGATATATCAGCTTGCCATTTTATTAACATTTTATTTGATAATTTTTTTGTTTTGATTCCTTTAGTTAACCAATGTTTTACTTAAGTATTATCGGTTCTCAAAATAAATTTAGTATTTACTATAAACAATTCAAATTTTTCTACTGCTTTTATAATAGCTAAAAATTCTTTCCAGTTCGAATGATATTTTGTTTGGCTTTCGTTAAATTTTTCACTTGCATATTTAGTAATTATTTCTTCATTTTCTTCATTTTCATGATATAATGCTGCTCCCCAATAATTTTCAGATGCATCAATATATATTATCCATTTTATATTTTCTTCTTTTGGTGTGGTTAATTTTGGTAAATTTTTACATAAATTCTTTATTTTTTTCTATTTTTTTATTATTTTTTTCATCCCATTGCCATAAGGTTTTTTCTCCAGCTAATTTTGATATATTTGCAGTATATTTTGCTAAATGAGGGATAAAATTTCTTGCCTAATTTATTAGTCCTAAAAATAATTGTAAGTCTTTTTTATTTTTTATTTTTCTAAATTCCAATACTTTTTTACTTATATGTTCTTGTAGTTCTATACCATTTTTTGATATATAATGTCCTAAAAATCCTATCCTTTCTTTTCTTAATTCGGCTTTTTTAGGTGAAATGTTTAATCCTTTTAATTCTATTAATTCTATAAATTTTAACAAATGATTTTCATGTTCTTCCTTACTTTTAGAAAATATTAATATATCATCTATATAAATTACTACAAAATCTCTAATAGGTAATAATAATTTCGAAACATATTCTTGAAATATTCCTGGACTATTATGAAATCCCATAGGTAAAACATTTCATTCGTATAATCCTTCAGAAGTTAAAAAAGCTGTATATTTTTTACTTTCTTCTTCCAATCTTATTTGAAAAAAATCTGATTTACAATTAAATTTACTAAATATTTGTTTTCCTTTTATTAAGTTAAATAAAAAATCTATTTTAAGGATCGGATATCTATTTCTTACTGCTATCTCATTTAATTTTTTATAATTTATAACAAGTCTACTTTTTCCTCTTTTTTCTTCATTATGTTTTATTACTATCATTGCAGGTGAAGCATAATTAGATATACTTTCTCTTATAAAAGCAAAATTTTTCATTTCTTCTATATGTAAAATAAATTCTTTTTTATCTTGTTCTATCCAAGGATAAGGTTTACTTATTATTTCTTTGCTATAATCTAACAATTCTATTTTTGCTAAAGGTTTAGATTTTTCCCAATGAATTAAAGAATTTTCACTATAATTGTCAATCAATCTTTGTTCAATAGTTTTTTCTTGAATATTCATTACCTTATTTTCTTCTTTTTTTATCGGTTTTAGATTTAGAATAAATTGTATTTCATTTTCTTCTTTTTTTTCTTCTGAATATTGTATCGGTTCTATTATAAGGATTATTTATTCTTATTGCCCATGCTTCATTTTTACAGGGTATTGTTAATACTAAAGCTTTATGGGTAAAATGTAATGGCATATATTGTTCTAAAAAATCCATTCCTAATATTATATCTAGAGTTGTATCATTATATTGATATAAATTTATTATTTTTAATTCATAATCTCCTATTTGTATTATAACATCTTTTGCTAATAATTCTATTATATGAACTTCTTTTCCTGCACTAGTCATTCTTATTGGTTTTTCTTTTTTCCAATATTCTGTTGGTAAAACATTATATTTTGCTGTTGATATATTTGCTCCTGTGTCTATCATTGCATGATATTTTCTGGATTGATATTTTTTATAATTAAATTTTACCAAAATATAATAAAATTTCATTTATATTAACTTTACTTTTTCTAATATTACTGCCTGTTGTTCTATTGTTATTAATATTCGGTCTTCTTGAATTCTATATGGTTTTACTTTATCTAAAAAGTTTTTTCCTAATATTATTTTATAGTCTTGCATTTCTATATCTGATTCTACTAGAATTTTTGTTTTTATTATATCTCTTTTATTAAATCTTATAATAGTTTGTGCATAAGTATTATTTTGTTCTATTTCTAAATTATTATCAGTACATTCTATTTGTATTTTACTATCTTGATTTAAATCGATCAAGGCTATTATTTCTTTCCATATTCTTTCTTGTTTTATTTCTAATAATATAAAGTTTTCATAATTTTGTAATAAATTAATTTCTGGTATATTTCTATTTAATTCTGCTAAGTTTGATAATGGTATTTCTGGTAATCTATTTATTTCATAATTTCTATGACTTCTAGTCCTTATTAAAGGTCTTTCCATTGATCTAAATTCTTGAATACTTCTCATTGGTGTTATATTAATATTTATTTCGTTTGGCGTATTTATTCTTATACTTCTGCTTCCTAGTCTATTATTAAATTCTAGTCTATTACTTCTTTCTTCTTGAATCTCTCTAGTATTATCTAGTTCTAATTGTAATTGTTGTGGTATAGTAATTCTTACAGGGTCTATCTTTAATTCTTCTAATACTGACATAAATTCTTTGTCTATTAAAATATTTCCATAATTCCTTTTATATATTTTATGTTCATTTGAAAAAATTAATCCTACCATTCTTGTTATACTAATAATTCTACTTCCTGGGGGCATTTTTATTCCTTTTAATTTGTGATATATAACTAGTGTTCTATTCATATTCATTTCTGATCTAGATATTACAAAATTAGTATTTAATGTAAATTTTAATTTTTGATATATCAAATTTTCATTTAGTGCTCCTAATATACTATTCGGTACACTATTTATTATTCTATTATTTGTTACTAGTAGTTCTATTGGAGTGTCAATTCCTGATTTAAAATAAGCTTTTATTAATAATTGTACTCCTGGTATATAAATTTCTGTTATCTCATCTTTTATATCTAATTTTTGAATTTCATTTTCTATTAATGCTTTACTTATTAAGGGTATCCTTAGTATTCCTTCAGTTTTTGTAGCTTCTATAGGGTGTTTCTTTTGTAATACAACACATGCATATTTTTCTTTTTTCTTTGTGTTAATTAATTTTCCTAACTGATCTATTATACTTTGACTTTTTAATTGATTTGGAGATAAATCTAATTCTTTTCCTCTAATTTTATTATATTGTTTTTGACTAAATAACATTCTTTTTTCTACAATTCCTTGTTCTGAATTTCTTATTTCCTCATATTGATCATAATCCGTTTCATTATTTAAATTTTGACTACTACTTTCTCCTTCCATCATATTAAGTTCATCTTCTTCCATAATATATTCTTTTTCTATTTTATATATTTCTATATCTGAATTATTTATTTCATTTTCAGATAATTCCATATATTCTAATGGTTCTAAATTATATTCATCTGCTAATTCTAATATATTTATAATTTTCTTATTTCTTGGTTTTTTACATTCTGTAGATATATGTCCTATTTGGCCACAATTATAACATTGACATTTTTTGAGATTTTTTCTATAATTTATTCTTCTTCCTTTCTTAAAATATTTTTTAGGTTTATATTTTTTCTTTAACTTATATTTTGGATATTTTTTAAATCTATACTTTGGTTTATAATATTTTTTTCTACTTCTTTTTTCCATTTGACATCCCCATTTGTGAGGTTTTTGAATTTCTGAGCAATTTAGATATATTTTATTAATTTTATAATATTTTTTAGTTCTCCATGCTTCTTTACATCTTGTTTCTAAATAATTTCTTAGAAAATCTTCTCTTCGTCCCATAGTGTCTAAATATTCTTTTGATCCTGGAATTTTTTCCAAATTTTCATAATATTCTTTTAATATTGTCTCACTTACCAATTTTGGTAACTTTCTATAAAATAAATCTAAATAAAAATTTTTTTCTCTATATTCTTCAAATCTTGTTTTATAATAATTTTCTTGAAATTCACATATATATCCATTTAAATATTTTAATTCTAATGAACATATTTTTATATCATATAAATTTTCTGTTGCTCTATATTGATCAGATTTTTCATTAAATTCTAGATTTCGTCCTAAAAATTCATTTCTTAATACTAAATCATATCTTTTTAATAACATTGCAAAATATTATCTTCTTGTATCAAAAATAGTTCCAATATTTCTAACTGTTTCTCTCAAATCTTGTTTTTGTGCTTGCCACCATTCTTGAACTATTCCTAAAAAATTTGATTCTATTATTGTACTTGTTGCTGTTACTGGAATATCCCTATTTATTAATGATATTAATAAGGCTTTTGACCATTCTTCTAATCTTTTTTCTCTATCTATTTTACAATTTAAATCTAACCATATTCTCATAGTTGGTATTTGTCTAGTTTCATTATTTTCTATTGATTGATCAGTATCTTTGATTTCTCTCGGTGGAAATTGAGTTTCTAGTTTATTTTGTTTTTTAATCCTATTTTCTATTTCTTCTTCTCTAGAAATTGGAATTTTTGAAGCAGTATTTGAAGTAGTTGTAATAGTATTTGTAGTAGTATTTGAAGTAGTTGCTTGGTTTTCTTTTTTTACTTCTTTATCTTTATTTTGCATATTTATTTCTTTTATTTCATCTGAATGTCCTATTGTTATTTTTCCCAATTCTTTTCTTATTTTTTCTAAATTTTCTTCTTCTATTCCCATTTTTTCTTCTATTATATCTTGATCTCTATTAAGTTTATTTTCTAATATATTTATCATATTAATTTCTATATTTCTTACTTTTTCTTTTTTATGTAATTTTTCTAGATCTTTCATAATTATTTGTTCATATTTTCCTCCTATTACTATTTCTGCTATATCTTTATCTTTACTTTCTTTATTCATTTTTGCTTTTTGTTTTAATTCTTTTATTTCGTCAAATATAGTCCATAAATTATTATTAATTATTTCTTGTCCTTTCTTAATTTTTTTAGTAGTTATTCTTGTTTCATTTACTTGTTCATTTAAATTTAAGTTTTTTAGTACTTTATTTTGTTCATTTAATAAAGTTTCTTCTACTATTCTCATCATATTTATTTCTGGATTTTCTTCTATCTTTTTAAAATGATTTTCTATATAATCCGATACATTTTGTCTTTCATCAAAATTTTTTAATCCTAATACATTTTTTATTTCTTTTATATCATTTTTGATATTTCCTATATCTTCTTTTAATTCATATATTTTTTGTTCTAATGTTTTTGCTAATTCTTTTAATCTTACAATTCTTTTACTAGGTATTACATCATCTAATAATTTTTTAACATCTTTAGGTATTCTTTTTAATATTCCATCTAAATCATAAATTTCTAAATCATCTTCTATTTCTTTATTTATAAAACATCCTAATTGTTTCATTATAAACATATTAAGCCAATTTAATTGATTATAAGAACAATCTCCATCTCCTCCTAAGACGAATGGAGTTGTTATTAAAGGGTTTTCATTATTTGGGGGTATAAACGAACTTCTAGGTAGTTTGTCTTCTTCTATAGTATATATTCTAGGTTCTATCTTTTTTAATGAATACATTAATTATTGAAATTTAAAACACAATTTAAGTACAATCTTAAACAGGTAATATCTCTAATGTATGCATATAATATTAAACACAAATAAATAATGATTTCAAGATTTTCGATGATCTTTCTTTACAATGTTCTTATCTATTTATAGCCAATATTCTTTCACCCTAGTTATAAAATAACTCTAGTTACATAACCTTAGTTACTTTCTAAGAACTCAGGTTTCTTTTACAAACTATAGTTACTTTAAGCATAAATAATTGTCCTTTGATAATATCTTGTCTGTCACTTATTCCAATAGGTTTATATTTACCTATGGTTCTTCATAATCGTGGGCTTCTTTTTCTCTTTCTTTACAATAATTGCATTTGTAGTCGACTTAACCTGATAATGCCTGGCATATTCTCCTCTTCGTCCTTTTCAAATTGTCCATATTTTTTTCTTGATCTTGTTGTACCATGCTAAAATATTCTTTGTTAGTCTATTGACTCGTCCTTTTGAGTATATACATATTGTTAGACCTGTAAAATAGGTTCATTGGACTTTGTTTGATGCAGTTATTGTCTTATTCATTTCTTGAAAAATGATCATCATTTCTTGGGCTCTTATGTTGGATACTTTATGTAACGACCCCCTAATACGTCATACGTGATGCTTATCTGATTAGCGGAAGCATATGGGGTATTCTGAATGTTTATTCCCTATGTGGGAACGTCAGGGGATCGCTACTGGTTGAGCGTAACCCAAATAGATTCTCCGCTGTCCATTCGGATTCCGTTTAACCCTGATTCACACGCAGCTAACTAAATACACATACGTACATCATCAATAATAACTCTGGGATGAAATCTAAGACTCATATACATGTCACGTCATACGTTCATACACATTTCAATTCAAATCCATAAATTTACAGTGGTAGATTCTACCGAAAATCCGGCAGAGTTTCCTCTGTAAATTGATCATATCCAAAATACAGAATCACCTGTTTATAAATCAACAGCCAATCCAACAACAGCAGTAAACATAATTAATATAAATCCATACACAGCAACAACAATCCATCACTAAAATCCATACATACTATCTAAAATGTTATATGTACATTTAGTCTAGTCCATACAGAATTTACAAGAAACAGAATCCGTTAAATAACATCATCATCAAGTATATATACAAATAATTCAAGCCTAAGCTAATCATTCTCCGTCTATCCTCAAGTCAGCTTCGGCTATCGTCTGGCTCCCGCTCGTCCCTGTTCATCTGAGTAAACAACCTAATGAGATATGAATCCCAGTAGAATAATTTACAAATCAATTATCATTCGAAAACTAGTTGAATACTCAGCGGTGTGAACACCGAAATCGTCTTCCCGAAATCAGTTCGAAAATAGTGGAATACCTTATCTTTAAAATCGTTTAAACACATGAAAATTTGCGGCAATATATCACAATCAGAAAATCCATTTTCTTTTAAAATTAATTATCAAAATCAAGTAAAATCTCATGCCCTGTGTCTCTCAATCCACGTTGGCTACAAATCCGCTGTAACCAAATCTAAATCATCTTCTAATTGCACGTAGTCTAGAGAGAATACCTCTCTCATCGTTGGGTGTGATCCGTTACACCAATCACCCGAATTAAGTCTATATTGTGAGTGTGATCCGTAACACCAATCACTCACTCAAGGATCGGGTGAGAATCAACATCTAGGGCGTCCCCTAGCATGTGCACATACACCAATTCTCATCCTCATACAGTCTATTCGAACTCACATGCACTCGGTCGGCTATTCCTCAGGGTTCTAGGGTATCACGCCTAAATCACAACGTTTCCCCGTGTAGGTTATCCACCATTATACTCCTTAAACCTTTCTTAGGGTTGTCCTGGTTTAACGCGCAATCCCTAACTCAGTACAGGCTAAATCTGATAAAAATAGTTTCGTTTAAAAGCTTCCTGTACGAGGGATACTTAACGGCCATCCCATACCGGCTATCAAGTACCCAACCCTAAGTAAATCCGTCCTAAAGGCATATAAACTCGATAAACAAGGTGTCTAACATGCAATTAGGGTTTTCAGCACACAGGCATGCAATTTTATCCCATCGAAAGCAGTACGCAAATCCATACAAGTCGTCTAAATCAGTCAGGTATTCACTAAATCAATTCTAAGGTTCGAGAAGTGTAAATTATCCTACCTGGTCTCCGAATGCTCTAAATCACTTCAAAATTCTACGCAGTCTCGGTTTTTGAGCCTGATTAATTTCCTGGACATCAAATTAAACATTTAGGCTCGTCACGTCATCCAATTTTCAATCCTAAACTCGGTTACACAGTTACCTAGGTTAATTAATTGCCTAATTACGTTCGGCAGCCATTTCAGTCATATAACATTAGTTTTTGGGAAAACGGACCTTACCACTGTGCTCGGATGATGGAATTCTACATCCCGGTGGTCTCGGTTTCTCGGGATGCACGTCCAGAAACTCCGGCACGGCGGCGCACGGCGGCGCACGGTGGCGCACGGTGGAGCACGGCGAGGAGGTGCGGTTTGCCTCGAAAATCACACCATGGTGAAGCCCGCAAGCCCAGGAGTCCGAATACGGTGGTGGCACGGCAGTTCACAGCCGTTTGGGCGGTGTTTTTTGGCCACGAAGCTTCTCGCACGGCGGACGGCGTTCTGCCTCGATCCAGGCGTGTCCGGCCTCCTTCGGCGGCCGAAGCCATCGGAGGAAGGCGGCGGCTGCCATCGGAGGAAGCTGGCAGCTCCGGCGGCCGTTGGTGGCCGTGGTTGGTTGCCGGTGGTTGTGGGCAGTGAGGGCTGTCGGTTGGTACCCTTGGTGGCGTCCCACGGTGGCTGTGGCGGCCGTTCATGGTGGAGGAAAGTGGAGAGAGAAAAGAGAGAGAGGAGAGAGAGTGTGTGGTGAGGAGAGAGAGTGAAATGAGAGAAATGGTGGGAGTTTGCGTAATTTAAAGCCTCCAGGGGCGATCCCGACTTTTCTCAAACCACCCGGGGATCTTTTAGGGTGTCGGCATCCTTCCAGACGTTGGCACGCATTTTCATGCGAAAGTCTTGGCCTCCGTCAACGAAAGTGACGCACGAAACTCCTTCCGTCAGTTTCTGATCGCCGGATTACATTTCTTTCTGTTTGATTGTGTTTCTGGCTTCAAAGGACTTTCTATGTCCAGTCATTATCTTCGAAATACGTGTCAGTCTTCGTTTGATTGGGATTAGGGTTAAAATCAAGTTTTATCTTTTAAAATCCTTTAAAAACTCTTTCGAATCTTTCCCGTTGTTACACTTTATACTGGAGGTTTTCTTTATCTTCTATGTCTGATTTTTCTTCTTGTTCATACTTAAAAGACTTTGTTGTTGTCTCAAATTTGATGAGGTTTATTAGGGGGGAAATTTTTTTACAGTAATTTTGACGATAGTAAAATAACACCTTATATATATTTTATATTGGGTGACTATTCCAAAATAATGTTTATTAGCTTCTTGAATTGATTTTGAAAGTTAGGAGATTTCCTTCATATCATTTGAAGGATATATGATTCGAATTAGTCCATAGTTGAATAATGCCTTTACAAGTTTTGGGCTTATTCTTGGTAAAATTATGGCTTTATTGAAGGCATAATGGGATACATACTTGATAGCTTTTGTGAGTATAGTTAAATGGTTGAGTTTATGGATTATTAATTTGAAGAAATCATATTGGTCTGAGTTTAAAGCCTTGATTATTTTTAGGTTAATTACTTGGAGAAGAATCCTTAAAGGATGATAGACTATTGTGTTCTTGGCTTTTTTTTGGAGGCTTTATATTGGGCTTTTACTATATCTGTAAGTGCAACTAGTTTCATGAATTCTTTTTTTTTTTGTTTCTGGGTTCTTCTAGCTCCTTCTTCTTATTATCTTGTATCTTTTTAACTTGGTCTTTTAGGCTTGATAGTTTTTTGTTTATTCTTAATGTTCTTTGTCCAATTGTACTATTTGTTTCTATTCTTCTTAGTAATCTTTTTGTATATAATTTTGTTCTATCTAATTCTAATTCTAATTGTTCTAGTATAGTTATATTAGTGCATAGGATCTAACTATATTTCTTTTAATCTTGACATAAAATGCCTATAGTTATTTTCCTTGATTCTTATTGTATATATTATGTTCATTTGCGAAAACTAATCCTATCATTGTTGCTCTAGATATTACAAAATTTATGTTTATAGTGAATTCAAGTTTTTGATATATTAGATTTCTTACATTACTTATAATCCTTTCATCTGTTATTAATAATTTTATAGGTAAATTTATTCCTTCTTAAAAATAAACTTTTACTAATAATTGTACTCCTATAATATATATTTTTATTACTTTATTTTTAAATGATAATTTACTAGTTTCTGATTTTATTAATGTTCTATTTATTAAAAATATTCTTAGTACTCCTTAAGTTACTATAGATTCTACTTGAGTGTTTCTTTTCTAGTATTATACCTGCAAAATTTTCTTTTTTCTTTGTTTTTAGTATTTTACCTTCTTTAGCCATAAAATTTTATTTTCTAAGTTCAAGTTTTAAATCTAGTTGTATTTTTTTTTATTATATTACTTTTTGTTAAAAGTTATTCTTCTTTCTATTATCTCTCTCATATATATATATATATATATATATATATATATATATATATATATATATATTTCTTTGTTTCCTACCCTTGCCATAGCTCGTTATGTTGTTTATCGGTTAAAAAGGGATGGAAAGTTTTGGGAATATGTATATACATAGACTAACCTTATGAATATTATTTACTAGTAGGTCGATGGTCTCCTCAAGATGGACTTGTCATCTCTAGAGTTCTCGTCATTTTGGTATATGGATGCATGTAAATGAGAATTCTAAAGTCATTTGATCCATCAATATCTATAATACCTTCTGCATGTGAATATTTTTATCAGCTTACGCTGGCACAAATGAATTGAGTGAAATACCTGATTGTAGAACTCAAATTAAAAACTCAATTAATTAATAATCTTAAATAATATTTAAAATAAACTCAAAAGAGATAAATAGTAACACACCACTCATATGATAAGAGTATATATATTATATTAACATGACCCACAGGGCTTTGGTATAACATTTTGAAATGGCAATTGCTTCTTTGTTCTTTTGCTATTAGAATGGTTTGGTTGAGTATTCTAAATGTACTTATATTTAAAGTTTTTTAAAATCAAACTCATCATTGAACCAATGATATATAGATATTGATGACAAGTCACTCTCTCTCTCTCTTTCTACGTTAAATTCTTTCCTTTTTCTCTCATAATAATTTGAATCGACCATGACATCTCAGAAGCTTTCTTCTTTTCTAAATATTTTTTCTTTACCTCTTTTCTTCTTCTTCGATGGTTCAACCGAGTAGTAAAGCCTTAGCCAGATCCATATCATTAAAAAGAAAACTGTGTTGAATTAAAAGCTCTATCATTTTTACCGACAACAAATTGAAACAATCTTAAATTATTGCTTTTTTTTTTTTAAGAAGTACTCATTTTAAAATGTTTAGAAAAACATTAGAAATTTTTTTGGATAATAGTAAAATTTTTAGCTTTAAAGCAAAAGTTAAAAGTTGAAATATTATTTTTAACTAAAAGCAAAACCTAAAACTACAAAAATACTTTTATTAAAATTTCACATTTATCATTACTCTAATTTTATTCTTTATATTTTATTTAATTAATAATTTATTTAATCAATAAATATTTATCATAATAAATATTTATAATAACTTATCTATTTAAATAATATTAATAGTAAACAATCTTTTTTGATAATTTGGAAATCAACAATATTTTTTATTCAAATTTTTTAAACACAAATGAATTTTCAAAAATTGATAAAAGTGCTTTTTAATTAAATTTTTCAAGAATAAACTACTCTCTCACAATAATTTTTTAAAACTCTATTTTTAAAAAAATCATTTAAAAATAAATAAATTTTAAAAGCAATTCCCAACAAACCCTTAATCTAGCAAACCCTTATATGTTCACATGATTATCAACTAGCTTAGCTTGCGTTCTAGTTTGCACTTTCCAACTGTCATCTTGAAGAGAAAGCTCTGGTGGAAGTCTGCATTAGCCATTCTTCTTTCCAGCAGGTTTTCCTCTCTTTTCCCATCCATTTTGACACTCTTTCCACTCTATTTTTTCTATTTCTTGCTCATTCTTGTGTTTCTTTGTGTTCATGGCTTCACTCAGAACTCTTTTTTTTAAATCATCTTGAAGAGAAAGCTCTATTGGACGTCTGCAGTGGACATTCTTCTTTCCAGTAACAGGTTTTCCTCTCCTTTCCCATCCATATTTTGACACCCTTTCCACTTTATTTTTCTCTTTCTTTATCATTCTGTTGCGTTTCTTTTTCTTCATGGCTTCACTCAGTTTTCTTTTTTAAATCATCTTGAAGAGCATTTGAAGTGGCCATTCTTCTTTCCAGTAACAAGTTTCCTTATTTTCCGATTAATGTAATATCTGCTTCACTTTAAGGATTAAATCTATCTAAGGGCCAAAGTGAAGGGAAAAGAGTTATTAAACACTCCTTATGAAATTCATTAAACTTATGGACCTAAAAACAAATTCAACATTTTGGTCCCTGAAATCTTCAACCATGCCACTCCTTTTGGTTCCTTCATATGCACATTCCCTTCATAACAACACATTATCACACTTGAGAAGGAGACAAAAAGAGACAGGTGAAGGAGAAAGGAGAAGAAAACCAAATTGGAAGCATCAAGTGTAACACCTGTAACACCTCCTTAGCCTATGGTTCCTTTTAAGTTAAGTAAAGAATATAATATATAAATGTTGTTACTATTATTTCTACTTAAGTAAATTTAAACTTTTTACTAAGTTTATTAATTGAGTGTCATTTAAGGTCGGATTCTACATTTGGATTCTCAATCAAGAATAGCAGTGGAATTATCGAATCATATATATATATATATATAATATGCTCTCGATAACTATACACAAACATGTATAATGACTCATTAGTTAACTTTAATTTAACTATTGGGGTAAAAGAGTGCATGACACTCGAATCAAACAAAATTATCAAAGAAAAATTGTAAATTTTACCTCTACCCTACATCAAACCTGATGACCTGTCGACATTGGCTGCATCCATAGTAAAGAATCTCCCTGGAGCCTACGGTCTTCGGCCACCTGGTGTCTGCTGGCTTCCGCTTGAGGGGCAGTACTTTGCCATGTGTCCTGTACCCCCACACTTGTAACATTGAACTGGAGTCTGATGCCAACAGGTTTAATTAGGATGTCTAGTTCCACATTTTTGACAAAGGCCACTATCGGGCCATCTGTTGCTGCTGCTTGAAGACCCTGGTTGCGGTTTGAACATCCCGCCTTTCACATTGAGATTTCTAGCTGGTGGTCTCGGCCTGTTACCTGTTCTTTGTGTCATGTTTTGCTTCTGTTCTAGGTTTTTACTCAGGATCCGACACTTGTTCACCAACACTGCAAAGTCTCTAATCTCAAGTGGGGTAAGCTGTGTCTTCATCGGTAGATCTAGGCCCTTTTCCAACTGACTTGCCTTCTAGGCCTCGTCGTAATGCATCCGTAGGTAAGTGAAATATCTGGATAGTTCTTCAAATTGCTCCAAATATTCCTCAAAGGGTCTACCTCCCTGCGTGAGCTTCAAGAACTGTGCTTACTTGGACTGTCTGACGCTCTCAGGAAAGTATTTATCCATGAAAACCCTCTTAAAAGACTCCCAGGTGTGCGGAATACCCCTGTTTTCCATCAACTACTGGGCACCTGTCCACTATCGTTCTGCTTCACCCTTCAGCATATAAGTTGCATATGTTACTTTCTATTCATCGTCACATTGCAACAGACGGAAGATCTTTTCTATCTCTTTCAGCCATGCTTCCACTGCGATTGGGTTGGAGGCTCCTGAAAATGAAGGTGGACCTGCTCTCTGAAATTCAATCCACCCTTGATACAATGGATTGACATTCTGAGTGTTTCCATCGTTTCTGGTCTGCCTGTCCTCTTGTTGCTGCCTCATTACATTGGTACTTGTGGTAGCTTGGTCCCTCACAGCATCGGTCATCATCTGAATAGAATCCATCATCTCTTGCATGTCGACGTTAGTCTTCATGCTGCTACTACCTAAAGCGCCCTGATTCTTGTACCTTGGCCTTCCTCTTGGCCTTCAAGTGTTATCCTTGCTAGGTTCTGTCATAGTTATCTGACACAAAAAGAAGATGATTAGTCTTTAACAACAACAGTTAACGGCAAAACGTTAAATTCATTCATTCACTTATCAATTCAAAATCAGGTCCTAAGTATTTCATAGTTAAGTCAATTAAGACCTTAAAGTTGCAAGCCCGAAGATTCACAATCACAAGCCAACTAAACCAGAAAATCAATAAATCGGGCTCTGATACCATAATTGTAACGACCCCTTAATCCACAATACACTATCATCTATCTGCATAGCAAAAGCATATGGGTTTTCAAAATAGTTTTTCCCGATATGGGAACGTCAGGGGATCGCTACTGGTTGAGCGTAATCCAAATAGACTTTTTCGTTGTTCATTCAGATTTCGTTCAACCCTAAATCAAATTGCAGCTATACTAAATATATATGCAATAACCACAATAAGCTCTGGAATATTAAAACTAATAACCATAAATCAAGCATACATACATTCACATGTAATCCATCAAAAACTCAGAATTTCAGTCATAAATTCTTGTCTAAAATTTGACAGAGTTTTTCCTGTATTTTGAATGTTACCCAGATAAAACTAGTTAACTAATTTCAATATATACATCGAATACAATCCAATCTAACGGATAAAACCATCAACAGCCAGAAACTATCAGTAATTACATAAATCCATCAACAGAATCATTAACATAACATATAATATATATAAAAAATAGATTCAAGCCTAGAACTAAGCTGCTCGTCCGTCTGTCATCAAATCACTGCCTAGCTATCTTCTAGGCCTCTATTCCTGTTCATCTGAGCAAAAAACCCGTGAGATATTTAAATCCCAGTAGAGTAATTTACAGTAATTAAATGTTTAAAAACTAGTTGAATGCTCATCGGTGCAAGCACCGAAAATAACACCAATCACTCACTTAAGGATCAGATGAGAATCAACATGTAGGGCGTCCCCTAGCATGTGCACATATGCCAATTCTCATCCTCATACAGTCTATTCGAACTCATATGCACACGTCGGCTATTTCTCAGGGTTCTATGGTATTATGCCTAAATCATAACGTTTTCCCGTATAGGCTATCCCCCCTTATACTCCTTTAAACCTTTCTTAGGGTCGTCCTGATTTATCGCGTGATCCCTAACGTAATGCAGGCTAATTCCAGTTAAAAAAATATATTTATAAAATCCCTGCACTCGGGATACTTAACGGTTATCCCATACCGGCTATTAAGTACCCTACCCTAAGTCAATCCGTCCCTATGGCATCTAAACTCGATAGGCGAATCGTCTAACATGCAAAGGGTATTTTCCAGAACATAGGTATGCAATTTAGTCCATCAAAAGTAGCACGTAAATCTATGAAATTAATCTAAATCATTCAGGTATTCACAAGGTAAAATTTAAAGTTCGAGAGGCGTAAATTATCCTACCTAGTCTCTGTTTGCTCTAAATAGATCCGGGACTTCTCATATCCTCGAAATTCAAGCCTAATCAATTTCTTGGGCATTTAAATGAGTATTTTAGTCTATTACATCATCGGTTTCACTTTCTTACGTTCGATTGCACAATTTTCTAAGCCGATTAATTTCCTATTCATGTTCGACATCGAATTAAGTCAAAATACATTAGGTTTAGGTGATCTAGTCCTTACCAGGGGTTCTGGATCATGGAAATCTATTCCGGAACAGTTTTTAGAGTCTTTTTGGCTTCTCCGGCGGTGATGCACGACGGCTCATGACGGAGGACTGCGGTTGAGCTCAAAAATTACACCACAATGAAGCCCGTAAGATGAGGAGTCTAAATCCGGGGTTGGCGTGGCGGTTCTCAGCCGTTTGGATGGCATTTTTCAGTGACGAAGAGTGACGCACGACAGATGCCTTTTGCCTCGATCCGGGCGCGTGGGAGCTTCATTTGGTGGCGGTGAGCTGGGGGAGGAAGCTGGCAGCTCAGCCTTCACGATTGTGGTGGTGGTGACGGCTAACGACGCTGGACGGTAGAGATCATGGCGGCCGAAAAATTTACAACGAAGGGAAGAAAATAGAGTTTTTTCGGCAAAGGTGGCGGCCGTTGATGGCCGTGGGTGGCTACTGGAGGTTGAGGGTGGTGAGGCGCGTCGATTGGTAGGTCGAACGGCGTCCCAAGGTGGTGGTGGTGGCCGTGCACGGTGGTGAGAGGAGGAGAGAGAAGTGAGAGAAATTAGAGTGAAGAGAGAAAGAGTTTTGGTGAAAATAGAGGGAATTTGTGAGAATTCAAAAATTTAAAGCCTCCAAGGGCGATTTTGTCTTTTGCCAGATCAACTGGGGAAGCTTCTAGATGTCGTCTTCGATCTGGTCGTGGACACGCTTTCCTATGCAAGCATTTTAGCCTCCGTTTGAGGAATCAAATTATGAAACTCTATCTATCAAGTTCTTAACGCTGGAATGCGCTTCCTTCCATTAGATTACGTTTCTAACTCCGAAAAACCCTCCGGTTTCAACCGTGATTCCAAAAATCATGTCAAAAATTAATTTTAAAGAATCACAATAAATTTTATTTTAGTTTACCCCTTTTTTAAAAAATTTTTGTTTATTACATTCTACCCCCTTAAAAGAAATTTTATTCCCAAAATTTATACCTGTGAATAGTTCTGGGTATCGTTATCTCATCTCGTCTTCCTTCTCCCAGGTCATTTCCTGCGATGCTACATTCTGCCAAAGTACCTTAACTAAAGGGATTATCTTATTTCGAAGTTGTTTAGTCTTAAAGTCAAGGATTTGTACAGGTGTAGATTCATAAGTTAAAATTTCCTTTAACATTATTGGTTGATTCCCCAATACATGCGCAGGATCTGGGGAATATTTACGAAGTTGTGAGATGTGAAAGACATCATGCAAGTTGGACAAGTAGGGAGGTAAGGCAATCTGGTAGGCGATTGGACCAACCCTATGTAGGATTTGGAATGGTCCTAGGAATCTAGGGCTTAATTTCTTGGTCCTTACTTGTCTACCGATACCCGTGGTGGGAGACACTCTCAAAAATATATGCTCTCCCTCATTGAATTCTAAAGGTCTTCTTTTTTTATTTGCATAGGCTTCCTGCCTCTGTTGGGCAACCTTCATCTTTTCCCTGATTATTTTGATCTGATCAGTGGTTTCTTGTACAATCTCAAGTCCCAACAGTGTAATCTCCCTCATCTCTACCCAACTCAAGGGTGATTTACAACTCTTCCCATACAGAGCCTCATAAGGTGCCATACCAATGGAAGAGTGATAACTGTTATTGTATGCAAACTCTATCAACGGCAGGTGTTTATCCCAACTCCCTTTCTGTTCTAGCACACAAGCCCTTAACATGTCTTCTAAAGTCTGGATATTTCTCTCAGACTGCCCGTCAGTCTGGGGATGATAGGTCATGCTAAACTTAAGCTGGGTTCCTAAGGCTTACTGTAGGGATTGCCAGAATCTCGAAGTAAACCTAGGGTCTCGATCGGATACTATACCTGATGATATTCCATGTAATCTCACGATTTCCCTAAAGTATACCTCGGTCAATTTCTCCATGGAGTATCGCATCTTAACAGGTAAAAAGTGATCAGACTTGGTCAATCTATCCACTATCACCCAAATGGCATCAAATCCAACTGGTGTCCTAGGTAATCTTACCACAAAGTCTATGGTTATTTGATCCTATTTTCTTTCTGGTATCTTGAGTGGTTTTAGTAGCCCTGCGGGTTTCTGATGTTCTATCTCGACCTGTTGACAAGTCAAACAGGCATTCACATAGTTCATGATGTCCTTCCGCATAACAGGCCACCAAAAGTTCCTCTTCAAATCCTAATACATCTTGGAAATACTTGGGTGAATAGTATAATGGCTTCGATGAGCCTCTACTAGCACTTTTTCCCTCAGCTCTTGATGGTTTGGAATCACTACTCTCTTCCTAAACATCAATACTCTATCAGGGGCTAGTCCAAAATCAGGTTGGTTGCCGTATAACTCCAAGGATTCGTCCTCTAGTTGGGCTTGTCTAATCTAATCTCTCAGCTCGCAGGTTATCAAGAAGTCACTCATCACTAATCTCTTCGGAAATGAGATTACGTTGAGGTTGAGATTCCTAAAATCCTCAAGTAACCTCATCTCATCTATCATTAGTCTAGCTAATTGCAGTGACTTCGATCTTAATGCATCTACTACGACATTAGCTTTCCCTGTATGGTATTTCAATTTAAAATCAAAATCCTTCAGGTATTCTACCCACCTATGCTGCCTCATATTCAATTCCTTCTGATCAAACAAGTACCTAAAGCTCTTGTGATCACTATACACTTCGAATACAGCCCTATACAAGTTATGTCTCCAAATCTTCAAGGTAAACACGACGGCAGCTAATTCTAAGTCATGGGTAGGGTAGTTTTCCTTTGCAAGTTTTAATTTTCGTGATGCATAAGCCACTACCTTCCCATCCTACATTAAGACGCATCCTAAGCCTTTCAATGATGCATCTGTATATACTATGAAGGGTTCTAAGGGTTTCAGAATAATTAATATAGGAGCGGTGGTCAATTTCTCTTTCAAAGTTTGGAAACTATTCTCACACTGCTCGCTCCATTCAAAGTTCACACCCTTCCGAGTTAATCGAGTTAATGGCAAGGCTATCTGAGAAAATCCTTGAATGAATTTCCTGTAATAGTCAGCTAAACCCAAAAAACTCCTAACCTCGGTGACCGTCCTTGGTTGACCCTAATCTAATACTGCTGCAATCTTCTTAGGGTCTACTGCTATTCCTTCCCCATTTACCACGTGTCCAAGGAATTTCATTTTTTTCAACCAAAACTCACATTTTTCTAACTTGGCATACAATTGTTTCTCTTCCAGTATCTGTAGCACTATGTTAAGATGCTGGGCATGCTCTTTGTGAGTCTTGGAATAGATAAAGATATCATCTATGAACACCACTACAAACTGATCTAAGTAGGGTCTAAAGATTCTATTCATATAATCCATAAAGACAGCAGGTGCATTTGTCAATCCAAACAGTATCACTAGAAACTCAGTGGCAATATCTAGTGCTAAACGTTGTTTTAGGGATGTCTTCCTCTCTAACCCTAATCTGGTGGTATCTCGATCTTAAGTCTATCTTAGAAAACACAGTCGCACCTTGCAACTGAACAAATAAATCATCAATTCGTCGTAATGGGTATTTATTCCTAATGGTCACCTTGTTCAATTGCCGATAATCGATACATAATCTCAAACTCTCGTCTTTTTTCTTTACGAATAAGACCGGAGATCCCCATAGTGATATACTCAACCTAATGAACCCCTTCTCCAACATATCTTCAATTTGGACCTTTAATTCCCTCAATTCCGCTAGGGCTATTCGGTATGGAGTTATGACTATTGGGCTCGTGCCCATAATCAGGTTAATAGTAAATTATATCTCTTTAGGTGGTGGCAGTTTATTTATTTCGAAAGGAAACACCTCCGGAAAGTTACTAACGATTGGGATTAGGTTTAACATATCCTGAAATTCTACTTGAGAGAGATTGAGGGACACATCACCTATCTCACACACTATGTCACTCCCACGCGCAGGCATGTTATCCAAGTAAGTGATTGTCCTCTCGGAACAGTTTAACAAAACCCAATTCCTAGTTAATCAATCCATTCCCAAGATGATGTCGATCCTAGTCAAGGATATACATACTAGGTCCACAATAAACAAGGTATCATCAATGGTTAAGGGGCAGTTTAGGCATATACGTGGGGACATAGTGGCTTCTCCCAAAAGTGTGGATATGTATAGATCACAGGGCAGGGTCTGTACAGGTAATTTTATTTTCTTTACACATGCATCGACAATAAAAGAGTGCATCGCACCCGAATCAAATAATACTATCAAAGGAAAATTATAAATTTTACCTCTACCTTGCATCAAACCTAATGACCTATCAACATTGGCCGCATCCATAGTGAAGACTCTCCCTGGAGCCTGCGGTCTTCGACCACTTGGTGCCTGTTGGCTTCCACTCGAGGGGCAATACTTTGTCATGTGTCCCGTACCCCTACACCTATAACATTGTAATGGAGTCTGATGCCAACAGGGTTGATTAGGATGCCTGGTCCCACACTTCGAACAAAGTACACTCTCGGGCCATTTGCTGCCGCTGCTTGAGGACCCTGGTTGCGGTTTAAACGTCCCACCTTTTACATTGAGATTTCTGGCTGGTGGTCTCGGCCAGTTTCCTGTCTTCTGTGTCATGTTCTGGGCCTGTTTTTGCTCTAAGTTTTTACTCATGATTCGACATTTGTTCACCAGCATAGCAAAGTCTCAGATCTCAAGTGGGGCAAGCTACGTCTTCATTGGCAAGTCTAGGCCCTCTTCTAACTGCTTTGCCTTCTAGGCTTCGTCATAATACATCCGCAGGTACGTGGAATATCTGGATAACTCTTCAAATTGTTTCAAATATTCCTCGAATGGTCTACCTCCCTGCGTGAGCTTTAAGAACTGTGCTTCCTTTGATTGTTTGACGCTCTCAGGGAAGTATTTCTTCATGAAGACTCCCTTAAAAGATTCCCAAGTGAGTGGGATACCCCTGCTTTCCATCAACTACTGGGCACCTGTCCACCATTGTTCCGCTTCACCCTTCAGCATGTATGTTGCATATATAACCTTCTGTTCGTCGTCACATTACAACAATCAAAAGATCTTCTCTATGTCCTTTAGCCATGCTTCCACTGCGGCTGGATTAGAGGCACCTGCAAATGAGGGTGGACCTGCTCTCTAAAGTTCAATCCATCCCTGATACAGAGGATTAACATTCTGGGTGGCTCCATCGTTCCTGGTCTGACTGTCCTCCTACTGCTGCCTCATTACGTTGGCACTAGTAGTGGCTTGGTCCCTCATGGCATCGGCCATCATCCGTATGGACTCCATTATGTCTCGCATGTTGACGTTGGTCTCCATGCTACCACTACCTGAAGCGCCCTGACTCTTGTGTCTTGGCCTTCCTCTGGGCCTATGGGTGTTATCCCTGCTTGGTTCTGCCATAATTATTTGACACAGAAAGAAAAAAGATCAATTTTAATAGCAACAGTTAATAAAAAGGCATTAAATTCACTCCATCACTTATCGATTCAAGATCAGGTCTTAATATTCCAAAGTTAAGTCAATTAAAACCCTAAAGCTGCAAGCCTGAAAATTCACAATCCCTAGCCCACTAAACTAGACAACCGACAAATCGGGCTCTAATACCAAACTTGTAACGATCCCCTAATTCACAATATACTATCCTCTATCTGCATAGCGGAAGCATATGGGTTTTCGAAATAGTTATTACCGATATGGGAACGTCAGGGAATCACTACTGGTTGAGCGTAACTTAAATAGACATTCTGTTGTCCATTCAGATTTTGTTTAACCTAAAATCAAATGCAGCTATACTAACTACACATGCAATCATCACAATATACTCTGGAATAATAAAACTAGAATTCAGCTTGTCCGTCTATCATCAAGCCGTTGCCCAGCTATCTTCTAGGCCCCTGTTCCTGTTCATATGAGAAAATAACCTTATGAGATATTTAAATCCCATTAGAATAATTTACAATTACTCATACTGTTCGAAAACTGGTTGATTACTCAACGGTGCAAGCACCGAAAATAACTTCCTGTATTCAGTTCGAAAACAGTGAAATACCTTATCCTTTTAAATTCATTATTTAGCATGGAAATCATGACAAATATTTAATAAATATAAAAGTCTATTTTATGAAAATCTGTAACAAAAGAATTGAGTCAAATCCTATGCCCGGTGTTTCTAAATCCATGTTGGCCATAAGTCATATGCGACCGAGTCTAAAACCATCCAATTGTATGTCATCTAGAGAAATTCTATCTCTTGTCATTGGGTGTGATCCATAACACCAATCACCCGAAATCTTGCCTATGTTGTGAGTGTGATCCGTAACACCAATTACTCACTCAAGGATCGGGTGAGAATCAACACCTAGGACGTTCTCTAGCATGTGCACATACGCCAATTCTCATCCTCATACAGTCTATTCGAACTCACATGCACACGGTCGGCTATTTCTCAAGGTTTTAGGGTATTACGCCTAAATCACAACGTTTTCTCGTATAGGCTATCCCCCCTTATACTCCTTTAAACTTTTCTTAGGGTCATCCTGATTTACCGCGTGATCCCTAACGTAATGCAGGTTAATTCTGGTTAAAACAATATATTTATAAAATCCCTGCACTCAGGATACTTAACGGCCATCCCATACCGACTATTAAGTACCTTACCCTAAGTCAATCCATCCTTATAGTATCTAAACTTGATAGGCAAATCTTCTAACATTCAAAGGGTATTTTCCAGCACATAGGCATGCAATTTAGTCCATCGAAAGCAGCACACAAATTCATACAATTAATTTAAATTGTTCAGGTATCCACAAGGTAAAATCTAAAGTTCAGGAGGTGTAAATTATCTTACCTGGTCTCCGTTTGCTCCAAATCGATCTGGGACTTCTTGTATCCTTAGAATTTGAGCCTAATCAATTTCCTGGGCATTTAAATGAGTATTTTAGTCCGTTACGTCATTGGTTTCACTTTCCTACATCCGATTGCACAATTTCCTAAGCTGATTGATTTCCTATTCATGTTCGACATCGAATTCAGTTAAAATACATTAGTTTTAGGTGATCTAAACCTTACCAGGGGTTTCGAATGATGGAAATCTATTTTGGAACAGTTTCTGGCATCTTTCTGGCTTCTCCAGCGACGGCGCACGATGGCTCACGGTGGAGGGGTACTGTTGAGCTCGAAAATTACACCACGATGAAGCCCGCAAGATGAGGAGTCCAAATCTGGGGTTGGCGCAGCGGTTCTCGGCCATTTGGACGGCATTTTTTGGTGAAGAAGAGTGACGCATGGCAGACGCCTTTTACCTCGATCAGGGCGCGTGGGAGCTCCGTTCGGTGGCGGCGAGTTGAGGGAGGAAGCTGGCAGCTCAGCCTTCACGATGGTGGTGGTGGTGATGGCTAACGACACCGGACGGTGGAGATCACGACGGCTAAAGAATTTACAACGAAGGGAAGAAAATAGAGTTTTTTCGGCAAGGTTGGCGGCCATTGATGGCCGTGGGTGGCTGGTGGAGGTTAAGGGTGGTGAGGCGCGTCAGTTGGTAGGTCAGACAGCGTCCCAGGGTGGCGGTGGTGGCCATGCACGGTGGTGAGAGGAGGAGAGAGAAGAGAGAGAAATTAGAGTGAAGAGAGAGAGAGTTTTGGTGAAAATAGAGGGAATTTGTGAGAATTCAGAAATTTAAAGCCTCTGAGGGTGATTCTATCTTTTGCTAGATCACTCAGGAAAGCTTCTAGATGTCGTCTTCGATCTAGTCGTGGACACGCTTTCCCATGCAAGCATTTCGGCCTCCGTTTGAGGAATCGAACTCCGAAACTCTATCTATCAAGTTCTTAACGCCAGACTGCGTTTCCTTCCATTAGATTACGTTTCTAACTCCGAAAAATCCTCCGGTTTCAATCGTCGACTCTGAAAGTCGTGTTGAAAATCAATTTTAAAGAATCACGATAAATTTTATTTTAGTTTACCCTTTTTTTTTTAAATTTCTGTTTATTACAAGATGAGACATTTTCATGATGTACTCCCTTATGTTTCCTTTACTTGTATACCTCATAGAGATGAGTTTTGCTAAGATTGTACTAGTTTCAGCCTTTTCACTCTTAGCAAATCTCTTCTCAAGGTTCTTAAGGAAATCTTTGGTCGTATCTACTTGATCGGACATAATGCCCCTAAATGCCTCTGGAATGGCACGCTTAATTATCATTAGACTAATGCGATTGGACTTTTTCCATTTTTCCATCTCCCTCCTTTCATTTGAGGTACTCTGATCAGTAAGATCACTGTGTTTATAAGTCCTTAACGCATAGTCTAAGTCCATAATTCTGAGAGTAATTAAAACACTCTCTTGCCATGCCTTAAAATTTGTGCCATTCAGTATAGGAATAGAGTTAATGTTGGCAATTATATTAGCTGCTAAAGTAGAAACTGAATTAGTACAAAGCCAAGAAAAATACTCACATAAGTATCAAAATTGGGCTATACTGGAATAATAAATTTAAATAAAGGTAACCCCATCTCAAGATATCTAGCACTCCATTAATATCTCATCTTTGGACAAAATATTAATTTGTAAGTGATATCTTGGTGTAGTAATCAAATATTGATAACAAAGTAACATATCAAACAATAAATCTTCCTTTAGGCCGATTTATTGCTTATATATAAAATCAAATAATTATCATATATTTATTACCACAAGTGTATATGCAATTATATTGAATAAAGATTATCCTTTAGACCAATCAATATTTATATAAATTACATAAGCACATCTATTTATATTTCAAAACAAATTAATTTTCACAATAAAGATCACTTAGGTGATATATTACTTCAATTAATTAGTCTCAAAATATATATTAACATACCAATATTTAAATTTAAATTTTCTAAATATTTCAAACTTTACATCATATCCTTAGAAATCATAATACTATAAATTACTTAATTTACAATTTCAATGAATGAATACAAATATAAAATCTAAAAAATCTTATCATAAATTTCAAAGTCTTAAAACAAAATGAAATTTGCCATAACTTAAATTCTGAATTTCAAATTTGAAATTTAATATATATCTAATCAAATCCTTATATTATAATGTATATATATATATATATATATATATTACATAAGATCATAAGATCTTAAAACTTTTGTCACAAATCTTAATACAATTATGATATATAATTGTTTGTAGCAAAAATTCTTAACAAAAATTTTGAATTCCAAATCTCCATATTACTGCAATATTTAACTCTCAAATATATATATATCAAAACATTTGCGGCACTTTATAAATATATATATATATATATTTATATATCCCACAACTTGAAGGAATTATGTACGTACGTGCAGCACTTTATATATATATATATCAAAACATCTGCGACACTTTATATATATATATATATATATATATCTCACAACTTATTGCACGTTTAATGAAAACATATATTGAATTTCACTAGTAATTGCCGCATGTTAACATTTGTGAATATATACTAATTGAAATTCCAACATATATACACAAATCGCATGCTAAATCCAAAAGGTTATTATATATGAATTGGCCCTGTTTGCTAAATTCTTTAAACCCCAATATACATAATACGTATGGCGATTAATCTGAATCTATTTGTGTATATGAATTTGTCAAAAAATCAAATCAACATACATGATAACCACAATTAAATTTCAAGAAGTCGCATGTAAAATGATTCATATATATATATATAACCAAACCCTTAATAGTGCATGCAAATATGGATTAAATTCCACAATCAGATGCAATTGCTGGATACAATTCAATGCTAAATCCAAATGTAAAAAATTGATACAAAACATATATAAATTTGCTTTCACAAAAATAAAAATTATCTTCTTTGCATATATCAAATTCACATATGCATATATCAATTTTACATTGGGCCTATAATTTTAATCCTAATGATTTAACATGAAATTGGCTCTGATACCAATTGTTGGGCAAAATATTCTGAATACATAAACTAAATTGAATTTAGAATATTAATTATGTTAAATCATCACGAAGATAAATAACTGAAAGTAGAAACATACCTGAATCTATAACTTTTTATTCAGCCTTGCGGTTATAGGTCTTCCAAATTGATAAGCACAAGTTTATGAGAATAAGATTTCTCTCTTGTCTGATGATGAGATACCAGAGAAGAACTGTGTTTATAATTTAAGAACCATAACCCTAATTAAATAGTTGAACTAGGATTTCTTATTTCTAATTTAGCCCATCATAAAATTAAAAATTATAATTAGGGTATCTACACATATAAGCTTATATTTAAAATTTAAGCTCATCACATTAACTAAATCAGATCACTTTTAATTTGGACCAGACCATTTTCTTATGATAGCAATTGACATACAATTATATATTTAATATAAATATAAGTCCATAAAATACCCAACATTCATATTTAAAAATTTTAAGTTAATAATTATCTAGTATATATTAAAAATTTTGAACTTAAGTATCATGGATTAAAAATATTTTCAAAATTTAAAAAATGCATTTTAACATTAAATAGTGAAATATTGAATATTTGCATACAAAATCTAATCTTAAATATTTTATATTAATTATGTATTTAATTTAAATTATTAATTAAAAATATATAAAATATTTAAAACTGACGTTACCCCTATGCGATGCACGACTTTTATATGACATTTTTTTAACAAAGCATAGAATTTCCATCAAACGATTTATTTGCCAAATTAATATGTGTATGTGAAAAAATTATATTTATTAAATGCACTTTGCAAAAAAAAAAATGCTATTATACCTTAATACTTGATATGTATTATAAAAAATTTTGTTTATATAAATGACCACATTCATTGTCAACATTGGATTCTCACAATTTGTAAACTCTCCACAATTATATCAATAGTTTTCTTTAGATTTATAGTCTCATTTGTAACATCTCACCATGAAAGCTAAGTGTAACTCCCCTATCTAGTCTTATTGTTAACTCCAATATCAAAAGATAGGTTCGGTACATTATCCTTACTCTTAATTTGATTAGTGTCTGAGTAGTTATAACATTCAATTATATTAAGTAAATTAGGTTCGGGATCCTTTTCTCAAAATAAAAACTTACATGCACTGCGGAATAAAAATACTACACTATACAACGAAAATTAAAAACCTTCATGTAATTCAAATAAATATAAGTCCAATAATTTCCATTACATGTTGATAAGTCACATCCCTGGATATACGAAGTACCCAACCATCAGAAGTTAGGAGACAACAGGTCTATCACTCAAACTCCTGTATAAATGAAGGATGGTCCGGTCCTTCAGATATTTGTTTCCCATGTATATCCCAAATATAACTCATGTATACAGTCAACTATTATCCTATTCTAAATCAGACCTAGCTAGGACCTAAAATAGGGGATTACAAAAATCATAGTCAATCAAAAAGAGACTGTTACCTCGTGGCCCTGCTACGTATCTTTATCTGATACATATTAGCACATAGATGAGAAACACAAGTTTTCCAGTAGCTCAGCAATTCATAGTTTAAAAGAAACTAATATGTACCATGGTGTAAGCACCAAAACATTCAATCTACATCCTTGATTTTAGGTGTAATATTACACATAACTGTAACCTGGCAATCATTGCATGATAAATTTAGAATTTAATGAATATTACATATCTTTTTAAATAACACGTATTCTTATCAGCTTAATGGTTTATTATGGAATTATCATAGTGTTTATGCGTGTTACGTGAACACTAGGTCACGGGTACGGAGCACCTTTGGCCTCACCTCCCTAGGTCACCCGTGTGGAGCACCTTCGGCCACACCTTGTAACTTATGGACACTCGACCACGTACATAGCGTAATCATGAGCACTAGGTCATGGGCATGGAGCACCTTCGGCCACGCCTCGCTAGGCCGCCCGTGTGGAGCACCTTTGGCCACACCTCGTAAATCGTGGATACTCAGCCACTTATAGAGCATAATCGTGAGCACTAGGTCCCATGTGGAGCACCTTTGGCCACACCTTGTAAGTCGTGGACCCTCGGCCATGCATAGGGCATAATCAAGAGCACTAGGTCGTGGACATGGAGCACCTTTGGCCATGCCTCGTTAGGCCGCCTGTTTGGAGCACCTTTAACATTTCTTATGAAAAATTTAATATTTAAGGAATAGTTTCTATTTTCCTTAGAAATAATTTTTAAGGTACATTTTCCTATATAACTCTAATAATCTCAATATTGATTTCCTTTCTTGGAAGTTGATTCCAATGTACATTTTTCTTCTAAGATTTTCAATAATTTTGATAATAATTTTCCTTTTCTTGGAAATTAATACAAATGTGCATTTTTTCTTCTAAAATTCCAACAACTTCAATAATAATTTTCTGTTCTTGGAAATTAATTCTAATGTGCATTTTTTTTCTTATAAAACTTCAATAGTAATTCATAATAAATTTTCGTTGCTTGGAAATTAATTCTCATATATATTCTCTTTCTAAAAATTTTAATATTTTTAATACTACTTTTCTCTTTCTTGGTATTAGTTCTATTGTACATTTTCTTTATAGGAATTCTAATAATTTTCTTAATAATTTCCTTTTCTTGGAAATTAATTCCATTATATATTTTTTTCTTTCTAGAAATTCTAATCACTTCCACAATAATTTCCTTTGCTTAGAAATTAATTCCTATGTATATTTTTCTAGTAATTTTCCATAATCACGTGCATTTTTACTAGCAATCATAAATGCTCAATAACCCCATTAATTTCATCATGGAAATAACAAGTCCATTACAATACTAAGAATAGTAAATCAAGCCAACCAAACCATTAAATAAATTTCTAAATCTAAGTACTCTCATGATCTCAAGGAAGCAATAATTTAGAGATTAGCGTTAGCCACCTTCCATTCTTATCATGCAAGAGTGTAGACATGGTTCAAATTCTATGGAAGCTATATCATTGAACATGCATACTCAATCATGGAATAAGAATTTAACAAATTGCCAAACTACCTTGGAAGTGGGCTAGAGAAAATATTCTTGGCATTTCCTTTGATTTCCTTGGTTTTCCCCTTGATTTCTTCTTTACTTCCTCCTTCCTTGATCTATCAATTCTCCCTTGATGCCTCACCTTCTCCCTCTCTTTTCTCCCTTCTTCTTTTCTTTCTCTCCCTTCCCTTATTTTTAAGTGTGGGATTATGGTATGCCTCCCTCTTTTTTTCTTTCATTTCCTTATTTTCCTTTTTGGGTTGCTTATAAATTGGTTTTCCTTCTTTTTTTCTTCCTTCCTTCCTATACATTAGGTGCATCCCACTAGCCACTAGTTTTGTACAAAATTCTACACCTATTAGATTGCTTGTTGCTTTAGTATTCCTTTTCTTGCAAGTTTACCTTTTCCCACTTCCACAAGCAACCTTAGTACATATATATATTTTTAATTCTCTTCCCACTTTCCATTTCCCTTTCTTTCTCTTTTTTTTTTTTTAAGAAAAGTATGCACACTTTTGGATATGTATATATATATATTTGCACAAAGTGTACTTGCAAGTACACTTTTTCTTTGCTTGCACACTTAGTTTTTCCCTTTCTTGCAAGTTTAGATTTGTCCACTCTTACAAGCAACTAACCTTTACAAGCAACCTTAGTATTTCTTTTTTTTTTCTTTTTTCTATTCTCTCTTTTCCTCCCTCATTCACATGACACTTACACACACCTATATATTTTTGTTGCATCTCATTTTTCTTCTTACTTGGTACTTAGGCTAAGTAAATAAAGAAATCAAAGAATTAATTATAAGCACCAAATTTCCCTTCCTTAAAAATAATTCATCTAATTAATTAGCAAGTAAGTAATTCAAACTAATTAATTAAATAACACCATTAATTTAGGCTAATTAAATTATGGGGTGTAGTAAGGTGTAATCTTCCTTAAACATTAATATTCTTAAAGGTGTATTATGGTGTCCTTAATTTTACTTTATGATTAAAATCCTATAAATAGGAGGTTATTGTGCACAAATGAAGATGATGAATAGAATCTTGTGCATCCTTTCTTGTGTTCTTGAACTCTTTGTTTTACAAGACGTTATCAGCACGAAACTCTAAAATTTTGGTGTTTAAAGTTTCTCAAATTTGTTTTCATCACTTCAAGGTAAGTAAACATTCTTTTTCTCTCTTTCACATTTTTTCTTAACTTTAAAATCTTACTCTTGTCAATTTTAGATGAAAATGTGTATATGTATACCTTAATTATTTGAATTCTTATGTACTAATTTTAAATTTTTTAGAGTGTATTTTATTTACAATGTCAAATCTCACAAAAATTGAATTCATTGCACTTGATATTTCTGAGAAAAATTATGTATCTTGGGTTCTTGACGTCAAAATTCATTTGAGTGCAATGAATCTTGGAGATACTATCAAAGAAGGAAATCAAGCATCCCTGCAAGATCGCACAAACGCGATGATTTTTATTCACCATCATTTGCATGAAGAATTGAAAACATAATATCTCACTGTCAAGGTACCATTAGTCATTTGGAATAATTTGAAAGAGAGATATGAACACCCAAAAATGGTTATTCTTCCTAAAGCTTGTTATGATTGGATACACATATATTTGCAAGATTTTAAAACTATAAGTGAATATAATTCAACCTTATTTAAAATTAGCTCTCAATTGAAACTATGTGAAGAGAAAATTACTAATGAAGATAAGTTGGAAAAGACATATTCTACTTTCCATTCCTCGAATGTGCTCATGCAGCAACAATATTAAGAGCATAGATTTACCAAATATTCTGAGCTAATTTCTTTTTTTTTTTTGTGGTTGAGTAAAATAATGAGCTTATAATAAAGAATCATCAATATCATCCAACTAGATTAACTTCATTCCTTAAAGTGAATGTGACTTTTTCGCAAGGTCGTGGATGAGGTCATGGTCGAAAACAAGGCTGTGGAAGGAAAAATACTTGGACTCAAGAAAATTATTCTTATTCTCCTTCAAATTATGAAAATAAAAGTGATACATAAAAGCACAAGAAAGGGACCAAAAAAGAGGAAAATCAAGGAAAAAATAAACCTCAAAGGAATAGTGAAGATATTTGCTATAGATGTGGCACAAAAGGTCATTGGTCTTGCATTTGTCATACTCCAAAACATTTGGTTAATCTTTATAAAGCATCACTAAAAAAAAAAAATCAAGGTAAAGTACATTTTTCTAAACCTGTTAATCCTACTATTTATGATAGGTCACAAATGAAACTTAATTTTGATGTTTCTGATTTATTTTTTTTTTATGATCCTAGTGTCAAGATTGATCATTTAATTAGTGATGGAAATGACTACTTTTGTTTAAAGTGTTTTTATATTATGTTTCATTTCAATTTCAAGTGTAATATACTCTCTTAGTTTATTTAAAAATTGAATAAAATGATGTTTCCATAATTTTTTTTACCTTAAAGTATTAAAATTATTTTAATTTTCATTTTAGATAAGGAATTATACTCAACATTATAAAGGATGATATATGTCTTGTGGATAGTGACACAACTTATACAATTCTTTGTGATAAGAAATATTTTCAAAAATTAACATTAGTTAAAATTAATGTTAATACAATTTTTGGTTTTGCAACTGTCATAGAAGGCTCTGGAAGAAATCACATGTTATTGCCAAATGGGACAAAATTAAATATTGACAATGCATTATATTCTAGTAGATCTAGAAGAAATCTACTATGTTTCAAAGATATATGCCATAATGGGTATTACATTGAGACAAAAAAAAAAAAAGGAATATAGAATATCTATATATTACTTTTACTATATCAAGCTAGAAGCTTATATTAGAGAAACTCACTACTTTTTCTTTTGGGTTATATTTCACAAAAATAAAAATGGTTGAATCAAATTGTATGCACAAGAAGTGCTCAGACCCACAAAGACTTTTATATTTTTGCATGATCGTCTTGGTCATCCAGGTTCAATTATGATGCGACGTATCATAGAAAATACTTACGGGCATCCGTTGAAGGACCAGAAGATCTTATTATTGAATGATTTCTTTTTTGAATCTTGTACTCAAGGTAAATTAATTGTTAAATCATCTCTTTATAAGTTAACCATTGAGTCCCTCACTTCTCTACAGTGAATTCATAGAGGTATTTATGGTTCTATTCATCCATCATGTGGTCCATTCAAATATTTTATGGTTTTAATTTATGCATCTACTAGATGGTCACATGTTTGTTTATTGTCTACTCGTAATGTAGCCTTTATAAAATTACTTACTCAAATAATAAAATTAAAAGCACATTTTCCTAATCTTCCTATTAAAATAGTATGTTTAGATAATGTTGGTGAGTTTACTTCAAAATTATTTTATGAATATTGCATATCAATAGGAATTACTGTTGAACTATTAGTATCTTATATTCATACAAAAAATGATTTAGCTAAATCTTTTATTAAAAGTTACAACTTATTGCTAGATCTATGCTTATGAAGTCAAAACTTCCTACATCTACTTAGGGACATGTTATAATACATTTTGCATCCTTGGTTCGTATTAAACCAAATACATATCATAAATTTTCTCCATTACAACTTGTTTTTTTATCAACAACCAAATATATCTCATCTTAGATTTTTGTTGTTGTGCTGCATATGTTCTTATTGCATCTCCCCATCATAATAAAATAGGACCTCAATGTTTCATTGGAATTTATGTTAGTTTTGATTCTCCATCTATTATTAGATATCTTGAACTTCTAAGTGGTGAATTTTTTAAAGCACGTGTCTTAGATTGTATTTTTTATAATCAATTTTTCTATCTTTAGGGAAAGAAAAATATAGTTACAAAAGCACATGAAATTAGTTGGGATACTCCAAAATTTTCATATCATGATACTCAAATATTTAAAATGAATAACACTTTTATTATACCATCTTTCAAACAGAATTTGGTTTCAAATTTTGTATTGGACAAAGAAGGTTATGTTTGTTTATTTGGAAACAGAAAATGTAATGTGTATTTTAATTCTATGCTTATTGGAACTAGTACATTATCTAATCCTGACAACCTTTATTTATTATATTCAATACATGTATATAACGAGTCTTATACTACTGAAACCAAAGGCATTAAATGCAAATTCTCAAGTGAGAATTCATTTTCTTTATGGCATAATTGTTTGGGTCATATCTCTAAATAAAGAATTGAAAAACTTGTGTCAAAAGGAATTCTTGAAAAACTTGATGATACAGATTATGATGTTTGTATTGAATTCATTAAAGTTAAAATTACAAACAAGAAAAAAGTGAGAGTTACGAGAGCTAATGATGTTTTAGAGTTAATACATACAGATGTATGTGGACCATTTCCTACAACTTCATGGAATGGTCAACAATATTTTATTACATTCATTGATGATTATTCTCGATACGATAACCTATACTTAATTCATGAGAAGTCTCAAGCATTAGACATTTTTAAGTTTTTTAAGGCTGAAGTTGAAAATCAACTTGGCAAGAATATTAAGGCCAATAGATCTTATCGTGGTGGAAAATACTACGGTTGATACAATGGCTCAGGTAAACAATATCCAGGTCCTTTCACTCACTTTTTAGAAGAGTGTGGGATTATACCTCAATACACCATGCTAGGTTCGCCAAACATGAATGGTGTAGCCAAGAGGCACAATAAAATCCTTAAGGATATGGTAAGAAGTATGATTTGTCGTATAACCTTACCTCACTCACTCTAAGGCGATGCTTTAAAGATCGCAATGTATATCTTGAACTAAATTCCTACAAAACCTACAAACAAACCCCTTATGAGTTATAGACTGGCAAGAAACCAGTATTAAAACATTTACAAGTTTTGGGATGTCCAGTTGAACGTATGCCTTACAAGCTAAATGAAATGAAACTAGATGCAAGAACTATTAATAGCTATTTTGTAAGATACTCTGAAAGGTCACAGGGATCTAAATTCCATAATTCCAGAAAAAGAACATTCTTTAAGATGGGAAATGCTCGGTTCTTTGAGGATGTTGAGTTTAAGGGGAAAATAAGAATAAAGACATTATTTTTGAAGAAAATTTGAATGGTAAAATTTTTGAAGAGAATACAGTTATCAATCCTCTTCCTACAATTATTGTGAGTCATGATAATGATCAGGTTTTCATGCCTAACATGATTCATCAACAACATTTAATTCAAATACAAGACAATGTTAAACTTTCCACTCCTCAAGATAAACATGAAAGACAAGTTATTCTTGAGGAACATGAGGATCAAACTCAACAATCTCAAATTCAAGAAGAATTAGTGCCTTTAAGAAGATCTTCAAGAGAAAGGAGAAATGCAATTTCAAATGATTATGTTGTATATCTCCTTAAGAATGAGGAATATATTGACTCATTGTGTGATGATCCACTCACATTCTATGAAGCAATTAATAATTATAGTTCTCATAAATGGATTAATGCTATGGGTGAAGAAATGCAATCCACGAAAGACAATGATGTTTGAGATCTTGTCCCATTACCTGCTGGTGTGAAACCAATTGGTTGTAAATGGGTTTTCAAGACTAAGAGGGATTCACAAGGTAATGTGGAAAGATATAAAGTTCGTCTTGTCATTAAAGGATTCACTCAAAAAGAAGGCATTGACTATAAAGAGACCTTCTCTTCAGTTTCAACGAAAGACTCTTTTAGGACAATCAAAGCACTTATGACACATTTTAATCTTGATCTACATCAAATGGATGTAAAGATAGCTTTTCTTAATAGAGAAATTGAGGAAAGTATCTTTATAAAATAATTAGAGGGGTTAGCTAATTCTAAGAAAACTAAATATTTGGTTTGTAAACTTAAGAAATCATCTAAGGACTCAAACAAGCTTCCTGTTAATCGTACCTAAAATTTCATCAGGTTATTCTTTCATTTAGTTTTGAAATAAACACTATTGAAAATTATGTGTGCCATAAGTTCAGTAGGAGTATATATATACTCTTGGTCTTATATATAGATGATATTTTGCTTGTCATTAGCGATATAGAATTGCTTTGAGAAACCAAGAAATTCTTATCAAATAAATTTGAAATGAAAGATCTTGGTGAAACATCCTTCATACTAGGAATCCAAATTCATCATGATCGTTCATGAGGAATTCTTGAATTATCACAAAAGTTTTATATTGAAAAGGTACTTGAACGCTTTGGCATAAAAAATTGTAGACCTCATGATACCCCCATATCTAAAGGAAACAAGTTCAGTTTGAAACAGTGTCCAAAAAGTGATATTGAATCCAACTTTATGCAAAATATCCCTTATGCTTCTTCAGTAGGGAGTTTGATGTATGCACAAGTTTGCACTCGACCTGATCTTACATACATTATGGGAATACTTGGTAGATATCAGAGTAATCCAAGCAAAGAACATTAGGTAGCATCCAAAAGAGTTTTTAGGTATTTTCAAAACACTAAGGTTTATGTTCTTACATATAAAAGGTTAGACAAATATGAAATTGTTGAATTTTTTTTATTTTGACTTTGCTTTTCAGGTATTTGCAAAGAACTAAGAATTATATGCTCACATATAAGAGGTCGGACAAACTTGAGATCATTGAATTTTTTTATTCTAATTTTACTAGATGCCAAGATAGTCAAAAATTGGCATCTGGTTATGTATTTCAATTGGTAGAAGGTGTAATTTCTTGGAAAAGTACTAAACAAACACTTGTTTAATCTTCTCTTATAGAGTTTGAATTCACAGCATGTTATGAAGCATCCAATCATGCTATATGGCTATGCAAATTCATCATGAGACTACGTATTGTCAATGGTATTGAAAGATCACTCAAGTTATATTGTGACAACAGAGCAGCAATTCTATATTCAAATAATAACATGAGCTTTTCTAGATCTAAGCATATAGATATAAAGTTTCTTGTTCTGAAAGAAAGAGTTTAGAGTAGATTTATTAATATTGAGTTGATAGGAACAAACTCCATTCTTGCGGATCCATTTACTAAGGCATTGACACCCATGGACTTTCATAAGAATATTGTTCAATGGGTGTTGTTACATTATATGCTATTTAATTTATTGCGAGTTTGTTCTATTGTACTTTGATGTCTTGACATTATTGATTACATTAATGAAGTATTCATTTTTCAGTTTATATAACTTACTCTGAACTTTGATCTCATTTGTTTAAGGTAGGAATAATTAGAAATAGACATGTGTAGATCATGTAACACCCATAAATCAATTAGCTTAAATTGATGATTTTAATGGATAGAATTATGGTGTTAATAAATAAATTCCTTGTTGCTAATAAATTTAAGAATTTTCTTAAGGAAGGAACATTTTACTTGCATAATTTAATGGCCAAATTGTTTAAATTAAAAAGACAAATTTGATGTTTAATTTAACCTTATTCTATTTTTTTTTATCTAGCCTAAGTACTAAAGGAAGGAGATTAAAAGCATTCAAATTAAATCTTATAGATATATGCATGGGTTTCATGTGCAATGAGGGAAAGAAGAAGAATTTAAATGAAATCCAATGCATGGCCCATGTGAAAGGAGAAAGAGAAGAAGGATGTAACAAATATATATATATAGATGTATAGGTGACACGGTAACTGTAACAACGGAAAAGATTCGAAAGAGTTTTTAAAGGATTTTAAAAGATAAAACTTGATTTTAACCCTAATCCCAATCAAACGAAGCCTGACACGTATTTCGAGGATAATGACTTGACACAGAAGGTCGTTTGAAGCCAGAAACACAATCAAACAGAAAGAAATGTAATCCGGCGATCAGAAACTGATGGAAAGAGTTTCGTGCGTCACTTTCGTTGACGGAAGCCGAGACTTTTGCATGGAAATGCGTGTCAACGTCTGGAAGGATGCCGACACCCTAAAAGATCCCCGGGTGGCCTGGGAAAAGTCGGGATTGCCCCTGGAGGCTTTAAATTACGCAAACTCCCGCCATTTCTCCCATTTCACTCTCTCTCCTCACCACACTCTCTCTCTCTTCTCTCTTTTCTCTCTCCACCTTCCTCCACCGTGAACGGCCACCACAGCCACCGTGGGCCGCCACCAAGGGTACCAACTGACAGCCCTCACTGCCCACAACCACCAGCAACCAACCACCGCCACCAACGGCCGCCAGAGCCGCTGGAAAAACGCCGTTTTTCCATCGTGAAATTTCCCGGCCGATTCGCGCCGTCCGACGCCGTTGACCGTCACCGCCCACACCACCGTAGCAGCCGCCGGCTGCCTCCGATGGCTTCGGCCGTCGAAAGAGGCCGGGCGTGCGGGATCGAGGCAAAACGCCATCCGCCATGCGAGACACTTCGTGGCCGGAAAACACCGCCCAAACGGCCGTGAACCGCCGTGCCACCACCGTATTCGGACTCCTGAGCTTGCGGGCTTCACCGTGGTGTGATTTTCGAGACAAACCGCACCTCACCGCCGTGCGCCACCGTCCGCCGCCGTGTGCCGCTGTGCCGGAGATTCTAGACGTGCATCCCGAGAAACCGAGACTATCGGGATGTAGAATTCCATCATCCGAGCACAGTGGTAAGGTCCGTTTTCCCAAAAACTAATGTTATATGACTGAAATGGCTGCCGAACGTAATTAGGCAATTAATTAACCTAGGTAACTGTGTAACCGGGTTTAGGATTGAAAATTGGATGACGTGACGAATCTAAATATTCAATTTCATGTCCAGGGAATTAATTGGGCCTTAAACCGAGATTTCGCAGAGTCCTGACTTGAATTGAAGCGACCGGAGACCAGGTAGGATAATTTACACTTCCCGAACCCTAGAATTGATTTAGTGAATACCTGGTGATTTAGGCGACTTGTATGGATTTGCGTCTTTGCTTCGATGGGATAAATTGCATGCACGTGTCTTTGAAAACCCTAATTGCATGTTAGACACCTTGTTTATCAAGTTTAGATGCCTTTAGGGCGGATTTACTTAGGGTTGGGTACTTGATAGCCGGTATGGGACGGCCGTTAAGTATCCCTCGTACAGGAAGCTTTTAAATGAAACTATTTTTATCAGTTGCTTTGTCTTGAGTTAGGGATTGCGCATTAAACCAGGACGACCCTAAGAAAGGTTTAGGGAGTATAAGGGTGGATAACCTACACGGGGAAACGTTATGATTTAGGCGTGATACCCTAGAACCCTGAGGAATAGCCGACCGAGTGCATGTGAGTTCGAATAGACTGTATGAGGATGAGAATTGGCGTATGTGCACATGCTAGGGGACGCCCTAGATGTTGATTCTCACCCGGTCCTTGAGTGAGTGATTGGTGTTACGGATCACACTCACAATATAGGCTTGATTCGGGTGATTGGTGTTACGGATCACACCCAACGATAAGAGAGGTATTCTCTCTAGACTACGTGCAATTAGAAGATGATTTAGATTTGGTTACAGCGGATTTGTAGCCAACGTGGATTGAGAGACACAGGGCATGAGATTTTACTTGATTTTGATAATTGATTTTAAAAGAACATGGATTTTCTGATTGTAATATATTGCCGCAATTTCCATGTGTTTAAACAATTTTAAAGATAAGGTATTCCACTGTTTTCGAACTGATTTTGGGAAGACGATTTCGGTGTTCACACCGCTGAGTATTCAACTAGTTTTCGAACGATAATTAAATTGTAAATTATTCTACTGGGATTCATATCTCATTAGGTTGTGTACTCAGATGAACAGGGACAGGGGCAGGAGCCCAGACGATAGCCGAAGCTGATTCGAGGATAGATAGAAGGATGATTAGCTTAGGCTTGAATCATTTGTATATATACTCTGATGACACTGTTATTTAACGGATTCTGTTTCTTGTAAATTTTGTATGAACTAGACTGAATGTATATATAACGTTTCAGATAGTATGTATGGATTGTAGCGATGAATTGATGTTGCTGTGTATGGATTTATATTAGTATGTTTCTTCTTTGTTGTTGGGTGTTGTTGAGTTTTAAGCAGTGATTCTGTATTTGGGATATGACCAATTTACAGAGGAAACTCTGCCAGATTTTCAGTAGAATCTACTGCTGTAAATTTATGGATTTGAATTGAAATGTGTATGAATGTATGATGAGACATGTATGAGTTTTAGATTTCATTCCAGAGGTATTATTGATGATGTATGTATGTGTATTTAGTTAGCTGCGTGTGAATCAGGGTTGAACGGAATCTGAATGGATAACAGAGAATCTGTTTGGGTTACGCTCAACCAGTAGCGATCCCCTGACGTTCTCACATAGGGAATAAACATTCAGAATACCACATATGCTTCCGCTAATCAGATAAGTATCGCGTATGACGTATTAGGGGGTCGTTACAATTATGGTATCAGAGCCCTGTTTGTCGGATCTTCTGGTTTAGTGGACTTCGGACTTTAAATCTTTGGGCTTGCAGCTTTAGGATTTTGATTGATTTGACTCTGGCATGATAGGACCTGATTTGAATTGATAATGAACGGAATGAGTTTGATGTACTACATTAATTATTCTTTGTGACGGATCTATTTGTTTACGTATCGGATAAACATGGCGAATCTAGCGAGGGCGCCACACGTAGGCTGAGGGAAGGCCAAGGCACGAAGCCAGTGCACGTCAGGTAGTGGTAGCATGGGCGAGGTTGACATGCGTGAGATGATGGAATCTATCAGATTAATGGCCGATGCCATGAGAGACCAGGCCACTACCAGTGCCAATGCAATCAGACAGCAGCAGGACGATAGACAGACGAGAAACGACGGAGCCATCCAACAGGTGAATCCACTATATCAGGGATGGATTGAATTCCGAGAGCGAGTCCATCTCCGTTCACGGTGCCTCCGATCCAATTTCTTTGTGGAAGCTTGGATAAAAGGAATTGAAAAAGATTTTCAGGTTGTTGCGGTGCGACGATGAGCAGTAAAGTCACATATGCAACATATATCTTTGCGGCTTAAGTCGAACTTTGGTGGGCGGATGCCCGGCAATTGATGGAGAGCCGAGGCATTCCAATCGACTGGGAATCTTTCAAGAGAGTCTTCATGGATCGATATATCCCCGAGAGCGTGAAACAAGCAAAGGAAGCACGATTCTGAAGCTCACCCAGGAGGCGGCCGTTTGACGAGTATCTCAAAGCGGTTTGAGGAATTATCAAGGTACTCTACTTACCTGCGAATGCATTACGATGAGGCTTGGAAAGCGAAACAACTAGAAGAAGGCCTCGATCTACCTATGAAGACTCAGTTGGCTACCCTGGAGATTCGAGACTTTGCCACGCTGGTGAATAAGTGCAGAATTCTGAGCAAGAATTTAGAACAGAAACAGGCTCAGAATATGACACGACTACGAGGAACCGGCCCAGACAAGTGCCCAGAAATTTGAATGTAAGAAGCGGTATGTTTAAACCGCAACCAGGGGCTTCTAGTAGCAGTGGGAGGCGACCTGATAATACTCTTTGTCAGAAGTGTGGTACCAGACATCCCAATCAACCCTGATGGCATCAGACTCCCCTCCAGTGTTATAGATGTGGAGGCACAGGACACATGGCCAGATCACGCCTCTTTCACGGGAATCACCGACATCGGTAGCCAAGACCACAAGCTCCAGGGAGAGTTTTTACCATGAATGCTGCCAACGTCGACAGATCCTCGGGCTTGATGCAGGGTAGAGGTAAAATTTATAATTTTTCTTTAATAATATTGTTTGATTCGGGTGCTACGCACTCATTTATTGCTGATGCATGCGTAGAACGAATGAGATTACCTGTTCAAACCTTGCCCTGTGACCTATACATATCCACACCCTTGGGAGAAGCCACTATGTCCCCACGAATATGCCTAAATTGCCCTTTAATCATTGAAGATACCTTGTTTCTTGTGGACTTAGTGTGTATACCATTGTCAGGGATCGACGTTATTTTAGGAATGGATTGGTTGACTAGGAATCGGGTCTTGTTGATTTGTTTCGAAGGGACAATTACTTATCTAGATAACGTGCCTGTGCGTGGTAATGACAGAGCTTGTGAGATAGGTGATATGTCCCTCAATCTCTCTGAGGTAGAATTGCAGGATAGATTAAGTCAAATCCCAATTGTTAGTAACTTTCCGGAGGTATTTCCTTTGGAAATTTGTAAGCTGCCACCACCTAGGGAGATAGAATTCACCATTGACCTAATTCCGGGAGCGGGTCCAATAGCTATGACCCCGTATCGTATGGCCCCCACAGAATTGAGAGAATTAAAAGTCCAAATCGAAGACATGTTGGAGAAGGGGTTCGTTAGGCCAAGTGTATCACCATGGGGAGCTCCGGTCTTATTCGTAAAGAAGAAAGACGGGAGTTTAAGACTGTGTATTGATTACCGACAATTGAATAAGGTGACCATTAAGAACAAATACCCATTGCCACGTATTGACGATTTGTTTGATCAGTTGCAAGGCGCGACTGTATTTTCTAAGATAGATTTAAGGTCAGGATACCACCAGATTAGGGTTAAAGAGGAGGATATTCCCAAGACAACATTCAGGACAAGATACGGCCATTACGAGTTTTTAGTGATGCCGTTTGGATTGACGAATGCACCCGCTGTCTTTATGGATTATATGAACAGAATTTTCAGACCCTATTTAGATCAATTTATTGTGGTATTCATTGACGATATCTTAGTATATTCCAAGACTCACGAGAGTATGCCCAGCATCTTAACACGGTGTTACAGATACTGGAAGAGAAACAACTGTATGCAAAGCTGGAGAAATGTGAGTTTTGGTTAGAAGAAGTGAAATTTTTAGGACATGTGGTAAATGGGAAAGGGATAGCGGTCGACCCAAAGAAAATTGAAGCAGTATTAGATTGGGATCGACCTAGAACGGTCACCGAGATTAGGAGTTTCTTGGGTTTGGCCGGCTATTATCGAAAATTTATTCAAGGATTTTCGCAAATAGCTGTGCCATTAACCCGATTGACTCGAAAAGGGGTAGACTTTGAATGGAGCGAACAGTGTGAGACTAGTTTTCAGATTCTGAAAGAGAAATTGACCACCGCTCCTGTATTAATCATTCCGAGACCCCTAGAACCCTTTACTGTATACACAGATGCATCTTTGAGAGGCCTAGGTTGTGTTTTGATGCAGGATGGGAAAGTTGTGGCTTATGCATCGCGACAATTGAAACCTGCAGAGGAGAACTATCCCACCCATGACTTAGAATTAGCTGCCGTTGTGTTTGCCCTAAAGATTTGGAGACATTACCTGTATGGCACGGTATTCGAGGTATATAGTGATCATAAGAGCCTTAGGTATTTGTTTGATCAGAAGGAATTAAACATGAGGCAGCGTAGGTGGGTAGAATACTTGAAAGACTTTGATTTTGAATTGAAATATCATGCAGGGAAAGCAAATGTTGTGGCCGATGCATTAAGCCGAAAGTCACTACAACTAGCCAGTTTAATGATTAGTGAGATGAGATTACTTGAGGATTTTGGGAACCTTAGCCTCAATGTAATCTCGTTTCCGCAAAGATTAGTAATGAGCGACTTTTTGATTTCCTGCGAACTGAGAGAATTAATTAGACAAGCCCAACTTGAGGATGAATCCTTGGAGGTATATGCAGACCAACCCGACTTTGGATTAGCACCTGATGGAGTTTTGATGTTTAGAAAGAGAGTAGTGATCCCGAACCATCAGGAATTAAAGGAAAAAGTGTTAGCAGAAGCTCACAGAAGCCATTACACTATTCACCCCGGTATTTCCAAGATGTATCAAGATTTAAAGAGAAATTTTTGGTGGCCTGGTATGCGGAGAGATATCACGGATTACGTGAATGCCTGTTTAACTTGTCAACAGGTTAAGATAGAGCATCAGAAACCCGAAGGGCTACTTAAGCCATTGGAAATACCAGAAAAGAAATGGGATCAGATCACTATGGATTTCGTGGTTGGATTACCTAGAACACCAGCAGGATTTGATGCCATTTGGGTGATAATGGATAGGTTGACCAAGTCTGCACACTTTTTGCCTGTTAAAGTGCGTTACTCCATGGAGAAATTAGCCGAAGTATACCTTAGGGAAATTGTAAGACTACATGGAATACCGTCAGGTATAGTATCTGATCGAGACCCTAGGTTTACTTCGAGATTTTGGCAATCCCTACAGCAAGCTTTAGGAACCCAGCTTAAATTTAGCACAGCCTATCATCCTCAGACTGACGGATAGTCTGAGAGGACTATTCAAACCCTAGAAGACATGTTGAGGGCATGTGTGCTTGAACAGAAAGGAAGTTGGGATAAACACTTGCCGTTGATAGAGTTTGCATACAATAACAGTTATCACTCTACCATCGGCATGGCACCGTATGAGGCTCTGTATGGGAGGAGTTGTAAGTCACCTTTAAGTTGGGTAGAGATGGGGGAAAGTGCATTGTTGGGACCTGAAATGGTGCAAGAAACCACTGATCAAATTAAAATGATCAGGGAAAAGATGAGAGCTGCCCAACAGAGGCAAGAATCTTATGCCAACAAGAGAAGAAGGCCTTTGGAATTTAACGAGGGAGATCACGTATTTCTGAGAGTGTCCCCCACCACGGGTATTGGTAGACAGATAAGGACTAAGAAACTAAGTCCTAGATTCCTAGGACCATTCCAAATTTTACAAAGAGTCGGTCCCGTTACCTACCAAATTGCTTTACCTCCCCATTTGTCCAACCTACATGATGTTTTCCACGTCTCCCAACTTCGTAAATATGTCCCAGATCCTGCGCATGTATTAGAGAATCAACCGATAATATTAAAGGAAAATTTGACTTATGAATCTACTCCTGTTCAAATCCTTGACTATAAGACTAAGCAGCTTCGAAGTAAAATGATCCCTTTAGTTAAGGTACTTTGGCAGGATGTCGCATCGCAGGAAATGACGTGGGAGAAAGAAGATGAAATGAGACAAAGATATCCAGAACTGTTTACAGGTATGAATTTTAGGGACAAAATTTCTTTTAAGGAGGGGAGAATGTAACAACGAAAAAGATTCGAAAGAGTTTTTAAAGGATTTTAAAAGATAAAACTTGATTTTAACCCTAATCCCAATCAAACGAAGCCTGACACGTATTTCGAGGATAATGACTTGACACAGAAGGTCGTTTGAAGCCAGAAACACAATCAAACATAAAGAAATGTAATCCGGCGATCAGAAACTGATGGAAAGAGTTTCGTGCGTCACTTTCGTTGACGGAGGCTGACACTTTTGCATGGAAATGCGTGCCAACGTCTGGAAGGATGCCGACACCCTAAAAGATCCCCGGGTGGCCTGGGAAAAGTCGGGATTGCCCTTGGAGGCTTTAAATTACGCAAACTCCCGCCATTTCACCCATTTCACTCTCTCTCCTCACCACACTTTCTCTCTCTTCTCTCTTTTCTCTCTCCACCTTCCTCCACCGTGAACGGCCACCACAGCCACCGTGGGCCGCCACCAAGGGTACCAACTGACACCTCACGCCACAACCACCAAAGACCAACCACCGCCACCAACGGCCGCCGGAAAAATGCCGTTTTTCCCCTCCATCGCGCGAAATTTCCCCAGCCCGATTCGCCGCCGTCCGACGCCGTTGACCGTCACCGCCACCAGTGTGGCCAGCCGGTGCCTCGATGGCTTCGGCCGCCGAAGGAGGCCGGACGCACCTGGATCGAGGCAAAACGTCGTCCGCCATGCGAGACGCTTCGTGGCCGGAAAACACCGCCCAAACGGCCGTGAACCGCCATGCCACCACCGTATTCGGACTCCTGAGCTTGCGGGTTTCACCGTGGTGTGATTTTCGAGACAAACCGCACCTCACCGCCGTGCGCCACCGTCCGCCGCCGTGCGCCGCCGTGTGTCGCCGTGCCGGAGATTCTAGACGTGCATCCCGAGAAACCGAGACCATCGGGACGTAGAATTCCATCATCCGAGCACAGTGGTAAGGTCCGTTTTCCCAAAAACTAATGTTATATGACTGAAATGGCTGCCGAACGTAATTAGGCAATTAATTAACCTAGGTAACTGTATAACCGGGTTTAGGATTGAAAATTGGATGACGTGACGAATCTAAATATTCAATTTCATGTCAAGGGAATTAATTGGGCTCAGAAACTGAGATTTCGCAGAGTCCTGACTTGAATTGAAGCGACCGGAGACCAGGTAGGATAATTTACACTTCCCGAACCCTAGAATTGATTTAGTGAATACCTGACTGATTTAGACGACTTGTATGGATTTGCGTGCTGCTTTCGATGGGATAAATTGCATGCCTGTGTGCTGAAAACCCTAATTGCATGTTAGACACCTTGTTTATCGAGTTTAGATGCCTTTAGGGCGGATTTACTTAGGGTTGGGTACTTGATAGCCGGTATGGGACTAGTTAAGTATCCCTCGTACAGGAAGCTTTTAAATGATACTATTTTTATCAGTTGCTTTGTCTTGAGTTAGGGATTGCGCGTTAAACCAGGACGACCCTAAGAAAGGTTTAGGGAGTATAAGGGTGGATAACCTACACGGGGAAACGTTATGATTTAGGCGTGATACCCTAGAACCCTGAGGTATAGCCGGCCAGAGTGCATGTGAGTTCGAATAGGCGTATGAGGATGAGAATTGGCGTATGTGCACATGCTAGGGGGCGCCCTAGATGTTGATTCTCACCCGGTCCTTGAGTGAGTGATTGGTGTTACGGATCACACTCACAATATAGGCTTGATTCGGGTGATTGGTGTTACGGATCACACCCAACGATAAGAGAGGTATTCTCTCTAGACTACGTGCAATTAGAAGATGATTTAGATTTGGTTCTGATTTGTAGCCAATGTGGATTGAGAGACACAGGGCATGAGATTTTACTTGATTTTGATAATTGATTTTAAAAGAAAATGGATTTTCTGATTGTAATATATTGCCACAATTTCCATGTGTTTAAACGATTTTAAAGATAAGGTATTCCACTGTTAATCGATTTCGGGAAGACGATTTCGGTGTTCACACATTGAGTATTCAAGCGGTTTTCGAACGATAATTAAATTGTAAATTATTCTACTGGGATTCATATCTCATTAGGTTGTGTACTCAGATGAACAGGGACAGGGGCAGGAGCCCAGACGATAGCCGAAGCTGATTCGAGGATAGATAGAAGGATGATTAGCTTAGGCTTGAATCATTTGTATATATACTCTGATGACACTGTTATTTAACGGATTCTGTTTCTTGTAAATTTTGTATGAACTAGACTGAATGTATATATAACGTTTCAGATAGTATGTATGGATTGTAGCGATGAATTGATGTTGCTGTGTATGGATTTATATTAGTATGTTTACTGCTGTTGTTGGACTGGCTGTTGAGTTTTAAACAGGTGATTCTGTATTTGGGATATGACCAATTTACAGAGGAAACTCTGCCGGATTTTCAGTAGAATCTACCGCTGTAAATTTATGGATTTGAATTGAAATGTGTATGAATGTATGATGAGACATGTATGAGTTTTAGATTTCATTCCAGAGGTATTATTGATGATGTATGTATGTGTATTTAGTTAGCTGCGTGTGAATCAGGGTTGAACGGAATCTGAATGGATAACGGAGAATCTATTTGGGTTACGCTCAACCAGTAGCGATCCCCTGACGTTCCCACATAGGGAATAAACATTCAGAATACCACATATGCTTCCGCTAATCAGATAAGCATCGCGTATGACGTATTAGGGGGTCGTTACAGTAACTAAGGGAAAAGCTAGCATAAAACCAATCCTTCCCTTTCAATTGTTGGATGCCACACGTGAAGGAAATGAGGGGAAATATGCAACAATTAAACAATGCAGAATTTTTCTAAGTGGGCTAGACACATAAGATCACGTGAGACATGGAGAAAAGCAAGGGAGAAGAATTGTAGAAAGTGCAAAATTTTATTTCATTTATGGCACTTGGAACCACACGCAAGGTAGGAAATTTTGGTGAGAAAAGGAAGATACAATGTGCAGAAATTTTGTTGCTTGTTAGAGTGGATAATCTAAAGTTGCAAGGAATGAAAAAACCAAGTGTGCAAGCAAAGGCAAGGTGTACTTGTAAGTACACTTTGTGCAAAAATATATGCATGTATGTATGTTAAAAGTGTGCAAAATTCTTTTTAAAATGAAAGTGTAATGTAAGGAAACTACACACACCCACACGCTACCTAGGCTAAGAAAGAAATAAAGAGGAATTAAGAATTTTTTGTATATGCTACAAACCACACGTGAAGTAGGGAAGAAAAGAAAAAAATAATAAATAAATGTATATATACAAAGAGGAAAACAAGGAAGGGGTGGCGTGAAGTAAGGAAGAAGTAAGGGAGAATGGCATAAAAAAAAATTTTAAGCTTTGGAAACCAAGACACGTTACAAGGAATGAAGGGCAGAAAGTTCATTTTTTTGCATATTCCACCCCATTCACGCATGAAAGGAAGGGAGAGGAAAATTTTCACTCTTCATGTAACCTACATATACACACACACGTGAGGCACCAAGGTTTGGAGGGAAGAAGACACAAGGTGATCAAAAGAAAAAGGCAAAAGCAAAGGAAGCAAGGTAGGTTAGCAATTTCTTTATTTTGGTTCCATAAGTTAGTATATGTAGTTCACAATATTGCTTCATGGAACTAGAATAATCCTCTCCATTCTTGATTTAGGATGTAGTTTGATATAGTATGCATGATAAACTTAGGTGTTGGCTATGTTGAATGAGATTCATAATGTGTTAGACATTTATGCTTGGTAAAGAAATATAAATAAAGATGAAGCAGGATGGATGAAGTTAGCATTGGAAATTTTATTGCCATGACCACATAAGAAAATAATAAATGATGAATACCATGATGAGGAATGAAATTGTGAGAGTTTAAGGTGAATAATGTTCATGGATAGGAGGAATATTATCATAGGAATTATTAAACCTTTAGAAGGAAACTTATGTGAGGAATGAACTCTAAGAAAAATAGAAAATATTATATCCATAATTAATATTATGGAGGAAAATTTATGTAAGATTAAATTCTAAGGAAAATAAAAAATATTATGTCCATAATTAATATTATGGAGGAAAATTTTAGGTCAGATTAAATTCTAAAAAAAATAGAAAATATTATATCCATAATTAATATTATGGAGGAAAATTTATGTAAGATTAAACTCTAAGGAAAATAGAAAATATTATGTCCATAATTAATATTATGGAGGAAAATTTATGTAAGATTAAACTCTAAGGAAAATAGAAAATATTATATCCATAATTAATATTATGGAGGAAAATTTATGTAAGATTAAATTATAAGAAAAATAGAAAATATTATGTCCATAATTAATATTATGGAGGGAGAATTTATGTCAGATTAAATTCTAAGGAGAATAGAAAATATTATATCCATAACTAATATTATGGAGGGAAATTTATGTAAGATTAAACTCTAAGGAAAATAGAAAATATTATACCTATAATTAATATTTTGGAGGGAAATTTATATGAGAATTAAATTCCAAGAAGAATAGAAAATATTGTATCCATGATGAATATTTTTGGAGGGAAACTTATGTGGGAATTAATTTCCAAGAAAAATTGAATGTCATGTCCATTGCTAGTATTTAAAAAGGGAACCTAGATCTAATTTCCCAGGAAAAAGCAAAATAGTGTGGAAGCTTCGAATTTATTCGAAAGCTTGAGAAAATGAAACTTTTCCTTGGATATTTGAAAAGGGGGGGTAGGGTAACACCGCGCCCTGTGGGGTTTCGAATGTATACCAACGGCTTAGCGAGGTATGGCCGAAGACACTCCATGCCCATGACCTAGTGGCCGCGATTATGCTGAAACCGTGGCTGAGTGTCCACGCATTACGAGGTATGGTCGAAGGTACTCCATACGGGTGACCTAGGGAGGTGTGATCGAAGGTGCTTCATACCTATGATCTAGTGTCCCAAGGATTTTATGTACGTGGGCCGAGTGCCCAAAATTTGAGAGGTGTGGCCAAAGGTATTCCACACAGGCGCCCTGGCGAGGCGCGACCGAAGGTGCTCCGTGCCCAGTATAACACCCCCAATTTCATAGCCATATTTAAAATATTATTTATTGAAAAATCTTTTACTTAAGAAACTAGTGTGTTATATACACTTATATCCTTTATTTCTTACCTGAGTTCTTTAAATATCTATTTATAGTATACATTTCATTAGGTTTGGATCCTTACTCAGGTATCACATTCAATTATCAATACAACGGAAGTCTAATAATAATACACCATAATCCATAAAAATTCAGGATAAATTTAAGCTTCTTCCTTTACATACATTTGCATCCAGTTCAACGTTACAATATTGTTACATATACTGCAGGATATATGTAGTTTTCTTGTTTTCATAGGGTAAGGAGGCAACAAACCTGCCACTCACACCCTTTTTAACTATTTTTCATAAACCTGATATGTATGCCTTATATATCTATATACTTATATGTATTTCTAGCATCATATATATTATTCCATTTCTTAGGATGGATAGCTAATCCCTTCTGTCTTGTAATACCATAATGGTCCTAGTTATCTGATACATACTAAAAAATAATGAGAAAATAATTTCTTAGTAGCTACGCATTCCACATTTCATTTCTGAGCTATGGTATGTACCACCGTATGGGTACGAAAAACAATTTACATTCCTTATTCTTAAATTCCATCATTTATAAGAAATGCTATATATAAACCAGTCAGATGTATAGGATGAAGTTTATGAGGTATATCAGTAATATATCAGTTATAAAATAAAAACAGTATCAATTTCAATCACAATCATAGTTCACCGCATACCGTTTAATACCATAATCAGGAAAGTATATTCATTAAATTTCCATTCAGTCATAGATAATTTAGGAGAAATAACATTTACCATTCATGGAAAACTGTATTATTTATAAGAAAAATAAACATTCATATTTGGTTAAAAGCCATATTTTCAATTCAGAGAGACACAAGAGTATCGGAAGTATAAATTACTCCACATACTACAGCATGCATGAATGAGATAGCCGCTCTATCAAGTGTGTGACAATTCTACCACTGGTACATCTGAGGAGCCCCTCAGTGGATCCGAGTACCCATTCACATTCAGTGATCATGTCATAAAGACAGATCTAAGTGGAAATTTCTCCCACGGTTCAGTCAAACTAAGCTCATGGAATCACTGTTATTCATATAGATCATCTTCTCCCCGCTTTATGGGCGGTTCATGATGCCATAGATCACCACAACCTACATCATGGATCATTTCCCAGTATGCTATTTCCTATATATATCAAGTAAGATGATTAGGTTTAATCCCATAATTTTGCCAAATTCTAAGTAAATGTCCCCTATTCAATTGGCCATCTAGGTTACACTAACTTAGAATTCACAATCATCACAGTGTTTTCGAAATTCTTTCATTCCGAGCGGATGTTTCACCACCCAAATTTTTGATACAACCGTGGAATGTCCAACGGCCGTCCCATACCAACAATTGGTCACTCAGTTATAAGCCTATTTACCCTATAACATATATTGGAATTACTTCCTCTATGTTTCTCTTTATTGAACATTCAACTATTTTCCTTCCATTCAATGTTTTCCAATATCATGCTGTTTTTCCTTATCTATGTCATAAATCAATCCTTTTCTTTCCTCATTCATGATGATACTATCATTCTCACTTTCTAAAAAGAAAACCTTTAAATCTCAATAACAATTCCATTCTTGAATTTGTATAAAAAGGAAGGTTCATTCTTGGTCAAGAGAAATCCTTAAGAAATTTAAGGTTTTCATACTTAAAAATTTCTATTTGTCACTCTTGCCATATAATAAGCAAAATAAATTTACTTTTCCTTCCCATTTACACTAAATTCCCTTTTTCACATTTTATTGCATTTAAAGGGTTTCAAAGTTGAACCTTTTTTATTTCCTACTTATTATTCCATTTTCCCCCTTTCTCACCTAATTATACATACCCAAGGTGTGTATAATCGCTGTCTCCCCACACTTAAGCATGCACACAAATTGCTAGAATTGCCAAGATTGCACAAAATATTCATTAAAATTTAATTGCAACATCATATTATTTCCTTTGTATACTTTGACCAATTTCATTACATTTTTGTACAAAAATTTTCCATAAATATTTCCATGGCCTAAAATTGGTCAAGTAGGTTACATGGAATTTAATGGGATCATTTTGCATAATAATAATTACCCATTAATCTTACTTCAACCAAGACACACACACAAAAAGTTCAGCACATTTCCTTCATCAAAAACTTGCATACTCTTGGTCAAGATGGGATTTTTAGGCAAAATTGGGTCTTTCAACCAATTGACATCTATTCTATCCTTCATTGGCCATAACTTGAATTACCAATAAGCTACTTTAAAATTTTCAAACAATTTTCCATTCTCATTTTTCTAGCCATGGCCTAAAGAGGAGTTTTGTGCAAAAATCATCATTTTTCATATAATCATTCCTTTAATCCCATTTTCATCATCTATAAACCATGAATCACCATTTATCCATAACAATCAAGGCAAAACAAACAATTTGGCATGAAATTCATGAATTTGGGGGTTTTAGGGCAAATGAAACAAAATTGGAAAATGAACATAAACACTTTCATAATTGAAATTAACCATCACAAACAACTCCATACTACTTTCTAAGCATTAATCCATAGAAATTTTGAGAATTTAAGAATGTAAACTTAAGAACATCATTATTCATGTACTATTCATTCAGCCATGAAAATCTCAAAAGCTTGGAAAAATCTATTAAAACATGAAATAAGTGATGGAAGAATGTTAAGCTACCTTGATTTACAATTTTTGGTGGATAAACCTTGAAGTTTCCTTGCTTTTTCTCCCTTTTCTCCCTTATGAAGTCTATGGTATTTCTCCCTTCCAAAAGCCTTCACGTCGTCTTTGCTAAGGAGGAGAAGAAGAAGTAGTGTGACTTATTTAAAATGGTTAATATGACCATTTTGCCCTTGGTGGTAAAATGACCAAAATACCCTTCACTTTTTCCTTCTTAAAACCTTGACATGTAAGGGTATTTTAAAAATTTTAAAGTGTTTCTTTAGGTAAAATTTCCCTTATGTCCTTGTGATAAAATTACCTTTTTACTCTTGGTGTCAAAATTACCATTTTGCCCTTCATGGTAAAATGACCATTTTACTCCTCTTAAGTGCCGAACCAAAAAAATTTTTTTTCTTTTTGAAAAATTTTGGAAAAATATTCTAGAGGCAATTTCATAATTTTTCAGATAAAAATTAGCTATTTTATCTAATAAATAAATATTTTATTCTTATTTTCAGATAAAATTTTGATCGTTTTACCCCTAAATATTTTTCTTGCAACATTCATGACATTGGCACCATTTTCAAACCTCATAAATGTGCACCATAAATGTACCTCAATTTACGTGCTTACTATCAGGATATTTTGTGAAACAAATTTTCTTTCATTTTAGTCCCTAATCATTTCCTTTCAGTTTAGTCCTTCCTTTGTTTAAGGTAATATAAAATAATTTTTGGACTATTTTTCATGCATAAAAATATTGAGTCTAGGATTTTAAAATATACCTGATATCATAGAATTGAGGATATTACACCCAGGACCTAGTGCTCGCGATTACGTTATATACATGGTCGAGTGTCCATGACTTTCGAGGTGTGACCGAAGGTGCTCCACACAGGTGACCTAGGGAGGTGTGACCGGAGGCGCTCCACTCCTATGATCTAGTGTACATGCAACATGCATAAATGCTTTGAAAATTTCATAATAATAAACTGGTACACTTAAGGGAATACTTGGCATGTGAAAAAGATCTTTGACTTTTGTTAACTACTAAATTTATCATGCATTAATTGCCTATTTATAGTTATGTATTTTACTCCTAAATCAAGGATGTAGGTTGAACATTTTTTGTGCCTGCACCCTGATACATATTAGTTTCTTCTAAACTATGAATTGCTAAGCTATTGGAAAACCTGTGTTTCTCATCTATGTGCTAATATGTATCAGATAAGGACGTGTAGTAGGGACACGTGGTGGCAGTACCTTTTGATCAAGTAAGGTTTTTGTAACCCCTATTTTTTTTTGGATCCTAGATGTACTCAAATTAGAATAAGATAACTAATTTGATTGTATATATGAGTGGTTTTAGGGATACGGGAAAAACGGATATGTGAAGGACCGGTTCATCACTATTTTGTGCGGGAGTCTAAGTGGCAGGCCTATTGTCTCTTGACTTCTGTGGGATGGGTACTTTATATATCTGGGGACATGTACATCAATTTGTAATGATTATTATCAGACTTGTATTATTTGATTCATATGAAAGACTGTATTTTCATCGTGTAATGTAGAATTTTTATTATTTCACTAGGCATGTAAGTTTTATTTTTATCTGAGCATAAGATCCCGAACCTAATCCATATAACATAATCCAATGGTTTAACTACTCAGACAATAATTAAAAGGACAAGAATAATGTACCAAACCTATCTATTGATATCAAAATGAACAACATGACTAGATAGGGGCGTTACAGATCACATTACATGTAATGTTCATGCTACACATCCACACATGATCTATGTCATTTAGTCAAGTTGATGTATGAGATCATTGTAGGTTTAGTTGTAAAAGGACAACGAATGCCTCTTTATTCATTTTTAGATAAATTTTAGAAATTGTTTTAGAATAAAATATGAAACGGAAGTGTAACAACGGGAAAGATTTGAAAGAGTTTTAAAGGATTTTAAAAGATAAATTTTGATTTTTGAAGCTAATTTTCATTAAACGAAGCCTGGCACGTATTTCAAGGATAATGACTTGACACAGAAGGTCGGTTGAAGTCAGAAACACGATCAAACAGAAAGAAATGAAATCCGGCGATCAGAAACTGACAGAAGAAGTTTCGTGCGTCAATTTCGTTAACGGAAGCTAGAACTTTTGCATGGAAATGGGTGCTAATGTCTAGAAGGATGCCGACACCCTAAAACATCCCCAGGTGGCCCGGGAAAAGTCGAAATCGTCCCTGGAGGCTTTAAATTACGCAAATTCCCTCTATTTCTCTCATTTCACTCTCTCTCCTCACCATACACTCTCTCTCTTCTCTCTCCTCCTTCCTCCACAGTGAACGGCCGCTACAGCCACCGTGGGCCGCCACCAAGGGTACCAACCGACAGCCCTCACTGCCCATAACCTCCAGCAACCAACCACGGTCACCAACGGCCGCCAGAGCAGCCGAAAAAATGCCTTTTTTCCCCTCCATCGCGCGAAACTTCTCTAGCTCGAATCACCGCCGTCCATCGCCGTTGACTGTCACCGCCCCTACCACCGTAGCTCGAGCCGCCACTTCCTCCAAAGAGCTCGGCCGGTCGAAAGGAGGCCGGACGCGCCCAAATCGAGGAAGAACGTCGTCCGCCGTGTGAGAAGCTTTGTGGCCGAAAAGCGCCGCCCAAACGGCCGCGAACCGCCGCGCCACCACCGTATTCAGACTCCTGGGCTTGTGGGATTCACTGTGGTATGATTTTTGAGGCAAACCGCACCCCTCCGCCGTGCAAATGCCGCACGCCATGTCTTGCCGTAGGTGTCTTGCTTGATCGAGCTTCTGGATGTGCATCCCGAGAAATCGTGACCACCGTGACATAGAATTCCATCATCCGGACACATTGGTAAGGTCTGATTTCCCAGAAACTAATGGTATATGACTGAAATGGCTGCCGAACGTAATTAGGCAACTAATTAACCTAGGTAACTGTGTAACCGATTTTAGGATTGAAAATTGGATGACGTGACGAGCCTAAATGTTTAATTTTATGTTCAGGAAATTAATCAGGCTCAGAAACTGAGACTGCGTGGAATTCTGAAGTGATTTAGAGCATTCAGAGACCAAGTAGGATAATTTACACTTCCCGAACCCTTGAATTGATTTAGTGAATACCTGACTGATTTAGATGACTTGCATGGAATTACGTGCTGCTTTCGATGGGATAAATTGCATGCCTGTGTGCTGAAAACCCTAATTGCATGTTAGACACCTTGTTTATCGAGTTTAGATGCCTTTGGGACGGATTTACTTAGGGTTGGGTACTTGATAGCCGATATGGGACGGCCGTTAAGTATTCCTCGTACAGGAAGTTTTTAAACGAAATTATTTTTATCATATCTAGCCTGTACTGAGTTAGGAATTACGCGTTAAACCAGGACCACCCTAAGAAAGGTTTAGGGAGTATAAGGGTGGATAACCTACACGAAGAAACATTGTGATTTAGGCGTAATACCTTAGAACCCTGAGGAATAGTCGACCGAGTGCATGTGAGTTCGAATAGAATGTATGAGGATGAGAATTGGCGTATGTGCACATGTTAGGGGACGTCCTAGATGTTGATTCTCACCCGGTCCTTGAGTGAGTGATTGGTGTTACGGATCACACTCACAATATAGGCTTGATTCGGGTGATTGGTGTTACGGATCACACCCAACGATAAGAGAGGTATTCTCTCTAGACTACGTGCAATTAGAAGATGATTTAGATTTGGTTACAGCGGATTTGTAGCCAATGTGGATTGAGATACACAGGGCATGGGATTTTTACTTGATTTTGATGACTAATTCTAAAAGAAATTGATTTTATGATTTCAAGTACTTGCCGCAATTTCCATGTGTTTAAACGATTTTAAAGATAAGGTATTTCACTGTTTTCAAACTGATTTCGGGAAGACGATTTCGGTGTTCGCACCGCTGGGTATTCAACTGGTTTTTAAATGATAATTGAATTGTAAATTATTCTACTGGGATTCATATCTCATTAGGTTGTGTACTCAGATGAAAAGGGACAGGGACAGGAGCCCAGACGATAGCCAGGGCTGACTTGAGTATAGACCGGAGGATGATTAGCTTAGGCTTGAATCATTTGTATATATACTTTGATGACACTGTTATTTATTGGGTTCCGTCTCTTATGTTTTCTGTATGGATTGGACTGAATGTACATATAATGTTTCAGATAGTGTATATGGATTGTAGTGATGAATTGACATTGCTGTATATGGATTTATGTTAGTTATGTTTATTAATGTTGTTGGACTAGCTATTTGATTTTTAAACAGGTGATTTTTTGTACTTTGGGAATGTTCGAAATACAGAGGGAACTCTGCCGAATTTTTGGTAGAATTTACCACTGTAAACTTATGGATTTGAATTGAAATGTGTATGAATGTATGACGCGCATGTATATGAGTTTTAGATTTCATTCCAGAGAAATTTATGATGCATGTATGTATAGTTAGTTAGCTGCGTGTGAATTAGGGTTGAACGAAATCCGAATGGACAACGGAGAGTCTATTTGGGTTACGCTCAACCAGTAGTGACCCCCTGACGTTCCCACATAGGGAACAACCATGTGAACTAACCTATATGCTTCCGCTAATCAGATAAGTATCGCGTATGACGTATTAGGGGGTCATTACAGGAAGCATACCGAAATCCATGATAAACAGAAGATTGAAGATTCTGGAGGGTCTTTTGATTGATTATATTTGTATGTTTCTCTCTCTAGTATATGGGAACTATAAAAGAGAAAATGAAGTCTAGATGTTATGTTCAAATACCTCAATTAGGGACCACACCCTATATATATTTGCCTTATTTGATAAATTACCAATTTGTCCATCATAATTTAGTAATTTACACTTTAGGAATTCTATACATTATATTAATATAAATTAATCTCTACACATTATTATATATTATAAGGACCATTAAATAAAACTAGATTACTTTATAGGTCCTTAAACTTTATAATAGTAGCATGTATATGATAATTAATCTACAATACATGTATGTTTATATGTCCTAATATATTTATAAATATATATGTACATAGTATACAATCCAAATTCTAACATAAGAGGCTATTATACACAAATGAAGATAATGAATAGAATTTTGTGCATTATTTCTTGTGTTCTTAAACTCTTTGTTTTACAATATGAATATATTAAATGTGGTTTCTTTTAAAGTCTAAAATTTGAAATTTAAATGTGTTTATTGGAAATTTAAAGTCTACATATTTTAAATTTTTTTATTTATTAAAATTTAAAATATAAATAATGAGCTATTAAAAATTGAATCATATTTAAATTTTGAATGCATTAATATTAAAATTTGGGTTTGTATATTAAAATTTTTAATATTGTATTTCATATCATGACATAAACTTCCTTTCCATAAATTACTCTACTATTGTATTTTAAATGTTAAGGAAAAATTTGAATTTGAATTCACTAAAAAGAAAGGTGAAGTGATAAATTGTAAAGAAAGAAAAGAAGAAAAAATAACTAGACCCTAATTCATATAGGATGAATCTTTAATTTATCTCTCACTTTAATTTCTTTTCTTTTCTTTTTCTACACTTCACCAATTCACCATTCGGGAAAGTTCACTTTACTCACCTCATTTATTATTATATGACACATTATTTACCTAAAATTTAGTTTGTAACATATCACTATAAGGAATGGCTAGCACCCTAGAGAATGGTGAACTGAGTGTTTAATAATTTTGTAAGTTTTTGGAAGCTAAATAACTTTAAGCCAGTGAAAGTATGTTATAAATTTTTTGAATAAAGTTTGCAAAGATTTAAGTAAAAAAGAATCAGTATAGAATAAGAGAAAGTTCAAATTAGATGTCAAAATAGAGCACAAAAAAGTAAAACAGAGTATTGAAACATAAAGTGCTAGAATTTAAAGTTGTAGAAATTTAAAGAGCTAAAATGAAAGTGCATTAACATAAAGAACACAAATGTGTATCTTATTTCAACTTAAAGAAAATCTTGAGATTCTCACTAATTACCACAAGTTCTAAATGGGCTAGAGTAAATTCTCATCACTTTATTTTTCAACAAACTCGGGGAAAACTTTTTCTTGAGATTCTAGCACCCTTTCTTTATAGAAGAAGATGATGATTTCAAAAGAAACTATCTCTTTCAAAGTGAATTATACAAATGAAGTACTATAGGCAAGTTAAAAAGCGAGAGTTCAGAAGAAGAATTGAAATTTCAAATTCAGATGTTTCTCTTGATATTTTCAGACTTCCCAAAGGCTCTATTTATAAATTTTTGAAAAATTCATTTAGAATGATATATTTTCATATCCTTAGAAAAATATTTGTTTGTACCTTCATTGTACTATTTTGTACCTTAGCATGTTAATTGTAGGAGTGTACCAATTTACTGTCATATTCCTCAATTCAAATTGCAAGTACAAACTTATAGCAATTGGCTGCTAGAAATCTATCAGTTAATTGGTTACTCTTAGGTTTTAAGTTTATTTTTGCCCAAGAGTTAGTAGTCAATTGCCAAAATTCTAGAACTCAACTATTATCAATCGACTGATAGAGGCCTAGTAGTCGACTGTTATTGATCCACTGTTAAAGGCCTAACAGTCGACTAGTAACTTACTCTTTGAATATTTTAGATTTTGAATGATTTCAATCGACTAATAGCTTGAAAAAAATAATTTCAAAAGAAAATTCATTTGAGAGCTACCAAGTCTTTGGGAATTGATTAGAGGTAGAATTTCAAGAGATTTCTAAAAAAGATTTTAAGCTTAAATTTCTATTTTACTTTTACAATTAAGTCCTGAAAAGAAATTTTAAAAAATTATATAATATTAATTTTTAGTAAATTACAGTTTATTGCCATTTGGATTTGCTTAAAACTAGTCTGTCCCTCTATGTTTAAGAGTGTGCCACTTGATCCACTATGTAATTTTTTATGTTCCACTTGATTGTCCTGTGCTATTTTTCATTCAAAATTTATCCAAATTAATCATTTGAAAATTTTAAAAAATTATTTTGTGTCAATGAAATTTTAAAATTATCTTTCAAATCCTCATACAATTTAATACTTATCATTTAAAATATTTTTATTATTTAACACTAGTTATTTAGCAATTTTAATGTTTAAAATTTGTCCTTTAACACTCTAGAATTATTAAATTACTCAAAATAAAGATAAAAAGTAATATATATATATATATACCACAAAAATTACAAAGTATACATTATATCTTTAGCATAAGAGCAGAAGGTACATTTATGAGCACTGTTGAGTTTTTACCAAGAAATAATTCATAAACTAATAAAAATGTAATCGTACTAAATCAGAATACTAAAAAGAGAGAAAGCAAAAAAAAGAAAAAGGACAAATCATCTATCGGACATTAGTTTAATTTTAGAATTGTTCTATAGTTCATATACGTGCCTACTTAATGTTAATTAGAATGTCATTTTGTTTTGGTCCACTATAAACTTTATATATGATTGAATAGATTGAATATTTTTCTACAAAATTGTTGTTTAATATCTTATTTATTTTATAAAATTTTAGATAATATATAATTATTTTTTAATTTTTCTTCACTTATAGTCATAATTTCATCATTGATGTTAAAATCATAATTTATAACTATCTTATTATTATTATTATTATTATTATTATTATTATTATTCATGTAATTTACCATTATATTATTACTTTTTTATTTTTATTTTGAAGGATTTAATAATTCTAAAATGTTTAAGGGAAAATTATAAATTATAAAAGGGTTGGATAAGTAGGTTTAAATAATGGAGGAGTTAAATCACAAATATTAAATATTTGAATGAAAATTTTAAAATTATTATTTTATATTTATGTTATAATTATAATTTATTATTGCTTACATAATTTATTAATATAGTGTATACTTTTCAATATATATAGATATTACTTTTTATCTTTATTTTAAATGATTTAATAATTTTATAGTGTTAAAATATAAATTTTAAACATTAAAAGCATTAAACGACTAGTGTTAAATAATAAGTATTAAATTATATAAAGGTTTGAATGAATTTTAAAATTTCATAAATACAGACTAATTTTTTAAAATTTTTAACTAAATTTTGAATGAAAAATAGTAATGAAGAGTTAAGTGATAATGAAATAAATTATAGAGGAATGAAGTGGTAATCACAGGGTATAGATTGATTTTAAATTAAATTACATGGGGTAAACTGGTAACTTACCCTTCATTTTTTAAAGAATGAAATAATTAATATAATCTTAATTTGTTAATAAAAATTCATTCATCTAGGTTTACCATAAGAATATTTTCTAATTACCGACGCGGAATGGCGCAGACAAAAATCGACTGCAAAAAATTTGAATGGAAAGTTAAACAAATCAGAATAAATCCTCTTAAATATGTTTTTGATAAAGTACTGAAATATAATATTTTTATAAGACATTACATATTAATTATATAAAAATATTATATTTTAATATTAAAAAAAAAATACACAGATTGATATGTAAAAATATCATTTTTAATTCTTTTAAAAAAATGCACTCGACGTGATATTTTCTAAACAAAACAGAGAAAAGTCTACTTCAACTCGTCCCCTCTTTCTTCGCAAATTATCCAGACAAGCTTTTACTTCACGCTCTCTGTCTCTCTCTCTTCGCACAAACCCTTAAACTTACTGAGACCTGAGAAAGATTATACTTAGAAATTAGTCAAATTACGGTACTCAATCCTTACATACCCTTTCAGGGTATCCTTTCTCGCTATCGCTCTCGAACTCTTAATTCGTCTGAATTTCATTTCAGTTTGAATGCGCTGAGCATAGCAATAGCATCTCTTTCGTCATTCCATTCGAAACTCAGAACATGTATTTATCGGAAAAGCCCCGCCCCATCGATTTCTACAAAGAAGAAGGGAGCCGAGACATGATGATCGAGGTTGTCTCCAATGGTGAACTCCCACCACCTCACCAGCAACCTCCTCAGCATCAAATAATCCTTGGCGAGAGTAGTGGGGAGGACCACGAAGTTGAAATCAAGGCACCCAAGAAGCGTGCCGAGACTTGGGTTCAAGACGAGACTCGGAGTTTGATTGCCCTTCGCCGTGAGATGGATGGTCGTTTTAATACCTCCAAATCCAACAAACATTTGTGGGAACAAATATCGGTAAAGATGAGGGAGAAGGGATTTGATCGTTCGCCGACTATGTGCACGGACAAATGGAGAAATCTGTTGAAAGAGTTCAAGAAGGCTAAGCACCAAGATAGGGGAAGTGGGTCCGCTAAGATGTCCTATTATAAAGAGATTGAGGAGATTCTGAGGGAAAGGAATAAGAGTATGCAGTACAAGAGCCCTACTCCTCCTAAGGTTGATTCTTATATGCAATTTGCCGACAAAGGTATTCAGTGTTTCCATTTGTTGCTTTATGTTTTGCCTGATTTTATGTGGCTTTCAAGATTGCAAAACTGAATTTTACCTTCACTTATTTGAAGAGAGGTTTCCTACCTGTGTTTCTTACTAAGGATTCAAAGAAGTAGGTTTGATTTGTGTGGCTAAGGTGTATTTCTTGACGTGCTTAACCCAGTGTTCACAAAATGTAATGTTTTGTCTTGGGCAAAATAGTTTGTATTTTTTGATGTAGTAGATATATAAAAACATGGGAGTATTGCTTGTGTTTCCTTTGTCATGAGATGATACTTGTACGGGCTTATGTATGGTATAATACAATAATGCCCAATTCAGCTTCCTCTACCAGACAGTTGCAGTTTCCGAAATCCAACAAATTTGCCCTTTAGTACAAAAAGAAGGGTTACTTCATTAGGTGTCTTGAAAGAAGTTATCTTGGGAGTATTTGTGCTTCCTGTATTACAGAATGGTGGTTATCCTACAACAGTGCACCGCCTCAATATAACTTAACTATATTTAAAATTACTCAAATAGGCTACAGTTTCTGAAGTTCCAAAATTTTGTCGGAAAAGAAGGGCATCTTCTTTATATGATTGATTGAGTTCTATCCTGGGAATATCAGCCTTGTCTAGTGTAGCTCAGTTAAGTTTCAGCTAAAATTGTGAAAAGTGAACTAACCCAAAAGGTTTGCAAATTGCATTTACTGCTCTTTATGATGGGATAATTTATGTTGATCCCAAAGTGTCCATGCTTTTGTAGCTGATACTTTATGTTCTTCCAAATGTACCTGTTAATGATGACATTTATATGATAAGGTGAATTTTATGGTTGTATAATTAGATTTGTCCTTCATATTGTCAGCGTTATGCCTATATGCAATTTTTTTTAAATATAAAATCGAGTTACAAGAAAAACGAACTACACAGCTACAACTCTGGGCAAGAAAGCCCCTTTCACATCTTCTAATATAATATCCCAGCACCCACCCGGAGGTTTATCACATTCATTCCAATCCACCTCTGTTTACGCAGCCAGGTTTGCTAACCAATCCGCAACCCTATTACATTCTCTGTAGGAATGAGTGACTCTGACTTGCTAATCTCTGTTCATCATTTCCTTGGTCATAGTAACTGGCCCACTACAACTACCTCCCCTATGGGATTCATCAGTAATGTTCCTCACTGCCACTTCAGAATCCATCTCCATCCACACCTTCTTGAAACCTTTCCTCCAAACAACTTCTAAACCAGATAGACAGCCCCATAATTCAGCCATAAGAGCACTGCAGCTACCAAGGTATTTACAGAAACCAGTAATCCACCTGCCTTCATCATCCCTAACAACCTCTCCACATCCAGCTTTTTCACCTTGCATCTTACTAGCACCATCCACATTGCACTTCACCCATCCCATTTCAGGATACACCCAGCACAGAGGCTTCTCAGTATAGCAACCCCTGCCATTGACCACTTTATTAGCCTCATTAACACTATTACACATTTCCTTGACTTTTTACAGAATATTAAATACAGGTCACCACCACCTGTCCCCTCTTGATCGGCCACCGCCCGATTAAACATACCAATAGTCACCAGATTCATTTGGGCTACTGAGGAGTAAGCAATGATCTTCTTAAGATCAATCTGTCTTCCTCTTTGCCCCGTTGCCCCCATGAGTGAAGGGAAATGCAAGTGTCTTTATTTCCAGGTTCACCCGTGAAGGTAGAAAGATTCTCGTTTTAGAGAAAATAAATTCATTTCTGTTTCTTCCACAAGCTCCAACAAGCCACAGAAAAAACCATTTTCCACTCCAACTCCTTGTTCATACCCATGCTTCCCCTCATATTCATTTCCACCCACTCAGTCAGATTGTTAGTAAAGAATGAATCCCACCTTTTGTAATCCTTTAGTCTTTTCCAAACATTTTTGCCTCCTCACAGCCTCTAATTGCATGCAGTGTACTCTCCCCATCTTTTCTACACTTTTAGCAAACCTCAGAATCAGTAAGGTGTCTACTTACTCTCATTTTATTTGTTAAAAGACTATCCTTCACCATTGACCTCGGAAAAGTCTTAATTCTTTGAGGGCCATTCCATTTCCAAATCAAGTTCCAAACACCCGACCTAGCTACCTCCTCATCCTTCGACTAATACTTTGGTAGGGAGATTTAGCAGAAAACTCTCCTTCACTTGTATGTCTCCAGATCACTTTATCCTCCCCCAGCAGATTGCTAGGAGGATAATGGCTCAGCAAAATGCCTATAAGGAGTTTGCAATACACTTTATATTTGCAATTTATGAGCAGAACATTATCTGTTCTTGTGGTTGATGAGTTAGTACTTGTCCTTATAATAGTAAATTTATACAATATATCTCCTCGATTGCAGTGCCATCTCAATTAGAAATATACTCAATACTGTTTATTTTATTTATTTCTTCATTACTTTGTGTGCTCATACCTTATGAATATCAACTTACATTAAATGGACTTTTAGCCTTACCTCCTCTTCATTGCTTTGTGAAGCACAAAATTGGAGTAAAAATGTCTTTTGTGTCATTAGAATTAAGCTCTCCTTATTTGCAAATTGTTCTAGACCTTTGAAGATTCCATTGGTGTTTGTGAACCAACAAAACTAGTTTTAGTTAGATGCCTGGTATAACTTTGGAATGATGCCTTGGAACTTGGAATTTTTGCATTTATATTTTGGCTGATATGCAATGTTTCTTCAGTGGCAAACCTCTGCCTACATTTGTTGACTTTAGGCATTGTAGCTTTGTTGTTTGCTTTTGTGCTTATAATTTATGACATGGGATGTCCTATATTCAAACAATTTAAAGTTTGTAAGGTGATTTTCTTCTTATCCTGGGACCAGGGTAACTTTATGATTCAAGTAAATCCTTGGTAACTAATTCAAGTCTTTTGTTCCGAAGTTGTTTGATTCTGATCTGTGTCAGGTTAAAAGTTCACTCCTCTATTTAGGAACAGTTATTTGACTGCTCATGTGGCTGTACAGGTATTGAGGATACCAGCATTTCTTTTGGTCCAGTTGAAGGTATGACAATATAATTTAAGTGCAGTTCCCTACTTTCTACTGTATAATCTGTGCTCTTATTTACCTGGGTTTTTCATATTTGATCATGTTGGATTTATTTCAATGTGGGATTTTATTTCACTTCGTTGTTAATTGTACTGTCAAGTGTAAATAGAAGAAAGTGTACACAACATTGAGGTCAACTGTGATCTACACATGGAAATTCAAATTAATATAAGAAATAATTATGAATTGATGGAAACCTGAGTGTTAATACAACATTTCAGCATTTAGGTGTTCTCTTTTCTGGTAAAAATTTATATGGTGATAGGAATATTGGGATGAAAAATGAAATATAGTTGTTGAAATGAAAATGCAAAGCTTAACTGAAGCATATGAATGAATGTTTATTGTTTTCCTCATATAGTGTCTCAGAGTGTTCTTGTTGCTTATTGCTTTATTTGAGCTAAAACTACAGGATGGAGAAATGATTGTGATATTAGGAATCCTTGAGAAGTTTGTATACTCTATGGTTTTTTGTTTTACTGCATGAGAACCATACAGGGTCTAATTTTATTTTATGTAGTTAAAAGAATTTGAACCTTATGAAATGTTTTTTAATCCATGGATGCAATTTCCAGGATATTATCTGATATACTATTACAAATTATTGTGGTTAAATTATTCTTTTAGTTCCTATAATTTCACTCCATTTTTTATTTGGTTCCTACATTTCAAAATTTGTAATTGGGTCCTTAAAAATTGTTATTTAGTCCTTGACATTAACCTTAGTATTTTGTTAAATTTTTCTAACCTGACCAATTATGTGCTATCTTGACTCATTGAATATGCATAATTTATGTTGACAAAAAGAGAAAAAGTAGATAATAAAGTGAAATAAACTCGCGTATTCAGCATCTGATGCAATCAGTGAGAAGTGATTTGGTGAGTCAGCTTGAATCATGTATCTTCTACGTGCCAACATGGTATATGGTTGGTCAGTTCAGTAAAATTTAATGAAAAACTGAAGGAAGTTTAAAGGAAAGAACTAAATAAACCTTTTACAACTAAAATTACCTAGGTACAAATTTTTATACCATAAGGACCAAATCGAAATTTGAGGGCAAATATAAGGACCAAAAATTTAATTTAACCAGTTATCATTCATTAGTTTTGTCAATTAAGCTCTATATTAGATGCACTTTTTGGGAAATATTGATTTTTTTACCAACCAAGGAGAGACAAGTGCTTACTAAAAAATGTTGAATTAAATATATTTTTAAAATCATCTTTACCTGTACCCATTTCCTTTTTTCTGTAGTACATAATAGCAGTTGCCCCTTCATTTTCTTCATGTTACTCATATACTTAGCTTTCAGCTACTGGAAGACCAACACTCAATCTTGAGAGACGTTTGGATCATGATGGACATCCTCTTGCCATCACCGCAGCAGATGCTGTTGCAGCAAGTGGAGTTCCTCCTTGGAATTGGAGAGAAACTCCTGGAAATGGTAAGCTATGCTAAGATTTCTAGTTTGGCATGTGCTCAATCACCAACAAGAGAAGAGAGAATGAGAAAGAACAGAATGAGATGAGTTTTGTGTGGCCACCAACCATCATTGATTAATTCTTTAGTATTATAACAGGGTGTTTGGGTGATTCACCTGTTTGGTTATATAACCTATAAAACAGAGACATGTCTATTTTAGGTATGTTACATGATGACATGTGTCCAGAAACCAATACAACCATGACACATCGTCAACACATGGCCAAATGTGTCTAGATGTGTAACAATTGAAAAAGTTGTTTTTTGGCTTGAACACACTGAATAGTCCTTGGACATGCACCAAACATGGCTCGGATGCAGATGACACCAAAAAAAGGAAAAGACCCCAAAAAGAATTAGAATGAGAGACTAGAAACCCCACCTTGAAGAGATAATTTAAGTTATTTTCTAATTTTTTTTTTTTTTTTTGCACTATGTGGATAAATTGAATAGAGTATATTACACTAACTTCCCTTGAGATTTAGTAAAATTACACTTGGAACCCTTGTTTAAAAAATTACAACCACTACCCTTGAGGTTTGATAAAATGTTACACAAGCATCCCGTCTAATTATTTTTTGTCAATGAAATTAACATTTCACATGGTATGTTTTCATTTCAATACAATAAGTTACTTTACTATCATGATTGTAACATTAAAATTCTCATATTGAAGCCTAGTATAAATTTTAACTACATTTTCTACTATATTAAAAATAATAAAATCACAATCTTATTCTGCATAGAGTTTTCTTTGTTGGCAGAAAACAAATTAGAAGGGAGGTGAATGTAATTTTTCAAATTAAGAGCTAGTAAGTGTAATTTAGCTAAATCTCAAAAGAAGTTAATGTAATTTACTCAATTGAATAATATAGCTTCATAACTTTTGATTTAGTGGAATTTTTTAAGAAAATAATAATGTAAGATACTTGGAATATAGAATGACACCAATTGTGTTTATATATAAATATATCATGTGTGCTGTGTTGTGTCATGTTTTACATTTTTTAAAATTTTGCGTGTCCGTCTTTAGTGTCTCAACATTATTATATCCATTTTGTTTCTTCACAAATATATTGTACTTGTAGCAGTGTATGTTTTTGAAGCAAGTTTTGTGAAGCCTCAATGATGTAGGACAAATAGGGGAAAGAGAAGAAACAGAAGGGGAGAAAACACAGATTGAGAAGGAAAGGGAGAGAAAAAAAAAAATACTGATATTTCATTCCATTGCTAAGCTGATTGAAAAGTCTGCAAAGAGTTTATAAAGGAAAACTAAAAAGTAAAAACTCATCCTTAAAACAAGAAATAGTAATCAAGAATTAACCAAATCACTTCAACTATGACAAATTATTATCCATATCTTTGACCGTATGACTCCAAATATTGTTTCCCTATTCTTCATTGCTGAGCAATTGGAATCCTTTTGTTTGAAAAAAAAAAAAACAATTTAATAGTTCTAGCTCCACCGCAGCCCCCAGCCCCACAGGGCCCTCTTTCCCTTCAAACAAAGATGGGAAAAAATTCAGATTAGTTTCTTCCCCCGTTTTTTTTTTTTTTTTGGCTTATTATTGTTCTACTTCTGCATATATATATTTTGCAGGTGGGGAAGGTCAGTCATGTTGTGGGCGGGTTATTTCAGTCAAATGGGGTGATTATACAAGAAGAATAGGTATTGATGGCACTTCAGAAGCCATTAAGGAGGCAATAAGGGCTGCTTTTAGGTTGAGAACTAGACGTGCATTTTGGTTGGAGGATGAAGACCAGATAATCAGAAGTCTTGACCGTGATATGCCTCTAGGAAATTACACTCTTCACCTAGATGAAGGTATTTTTTAGGCTCATAGTTTACTCTACTAGCAATTCATCTATTTGTGCAAATTTATTTGTTAGCAAGAGTCGGTTATGGGTGTTTGTCAGGCATAGTTACCTGAGACATGCATGACTGCATATACTAAAAAGTGCATGTGTCACTTTTGCACACATGATAAAAAGTTTAGGGGACTGAATTATTGATGGAATTATATGTATTTACCCAGTATGCATTGATGTCAGACCTTTAATAATTATTACATAGTCCATCCGGTTGAAACAAGCATGTTCCGGCCAGGTCTAAGCAGTTAGTTTTAGCATCAAGTTAAACTTGCATAAGTGCCTGAGGAAGTATGCGAGTTTAAATTGCCATTGTCTAACACTCTAACCCTGCAATAACTTCTTGAACCTCACCTGTCGCCTCTATAATACGCAACCTTTCTCAATATAAAAGATTAAAACTATTCTCTCCTGGACTACCCCTAAGGTTTTGGAGTTGATTGTTAATCTTCCTCTGTCGTTGAACTGAAGGATTTCATGTGGCCGTTCCATTTGCAAAGCTTTGAAGATAAAGGGTAAGATTGACCCATATAAGCCTGCCTGGGGGTTAGAACTATCTCCCCTCGGCTAACCCTAAGGTTTTCGATTTGATTGTTAATTTCCCTTTTCTTCTATGTATGCTTGCTGTAACATTAGAAATTATGATCGCAGGAATGGCCATTAAAGTGTGTCTCTATGATGAGTCTGACCATATCCCTGTGCATACTGAAGATAAGATCTTTTACACTGAAGATGATTACCGTGATTTTCTCACACGCCGGGGCTGGACATGTCTAAGGGAATTTGATGGCTATAGAAATATTGATAATATGGATGATCTTCGACCCGGTGCCATGTACCGTGGTGTAAGCTGAGGGCAGGTTCCTGGTATGATCAATCTTCAGCTATTTGCTTAAAATGCGTAGAGAACTGTGGAGGAGACTCTTATACCTTTGGCACACTTACAGCACTAACCTGGAGCTGTATTTGCCTAGTTTTTATAATGCTGTTTATGTTCTATGATAGGACAATGGATGAAGCCCTGTGCCCAAATTCTGTTCCACCCAGGGGCCTCCACATGTCTGTAAATATGCATTTGCAATGACAACATATTGACTATATCTATACAGGATCATTTTCATCACTTATTTATATTTACTCCTATGTTGCATCTGGACACATTTGCTGTTTTTATGATATGATGCCTTAGCCAGGAGCTTTGTGGACCCTCATATCATTGTTGGTTTTTATCAGATGGAACTTTTGTTTGGAAATTATGACATGCCAGGACTTAATCGGAGTATCTGGTGAACCACATAATTCGTTTTCACAACTGAAGGGATGCAAGCTGTGATAAGAAGTTCATGTTTAACGGCTGCAGACTGTTTACCTGGCAAAACCTTGGTAAAGACGCTGTTGAGTGTGCTAAGAAAGAATTTCAGTGGCAGTGGGTTCAAGGTTGGTGTTACAAATGCGTTTGGCTACTCAACCACTTTATTCCGGAAGCAATTAAATTGTGTGCATGAATGAATATGTTCAGGACATTAAGGACATAGGGGACGTCAGTCATTGCAATGCAGATGCCAACCAGCGTGAGGATTCGGCTTCTTTGTTGGCAGTTCTTTAGGTTTGACCTTATTTTATTCGGGTTGTGCGTCTGTTTTTTTTTTTTTTTGGTAGAAGCTGTGTGTGCATATATATACAAGAACTGCTTAGGCAGATGAAATCTTTCCCTCGTCTTTTTTCCTTGCGGAAAGTAATACTTCTATATAAGAATGATTCACAATTTTTATACTTGGCTTCGTAGTAGATGAAGGAAAGGACAAAATTTAGGTTTTTGCTATCGTATTTTTCAATAAAAAGTTAATAAATTGGTTTCTTATTGTTAACTTGGGTCGTGTTTATTGTGAAACTCATAGCAAGAAGCTTTACTGGGAAAATTGTTGTCAAGCATCTTCCTGTCACAATATTTGTTCATTTTTAAGTGGATCCATTATTTCATTCTCTCCTTTTGTTGAGTAAACGGGGTTAAGGAGTCAATAAAAGGAATATTGGAAAATATTGGATTTGTTGACATATTCATTTTGATAAATTGTTACTGCTTTTTGCACCATTCAATAATGTAACAAAAATTTTTACAAGGAATGCAATCTCAGCATTTGTGGATTTGCAATCATTTTTGGATCACTCTCAATCCAAGTGAATGGAACTGCCAAATATTTCTCAATGTATTAAATTAGATGTCATTAATAATTATAGGAAAAGCTACATTTATCCGTCTAAACTTTCATTCATAATAAATCACCCTCCCCCCAACCCCACAAAAACAACAATCATTCAAAACAAATCACCTCCTAAACTATCATAAAAAATAAATTATCTTAGGTTCAAAATTAAGACTTGCATATTTATTACATGATTAATTTTTTTCTCTTCTTCTAATTTGACTTCTCTGAAAACACAATGTGAAAGAAGTTAAAGGTAGTATTATTCTGTCACACAGCACCTACGTCTGTCACTGGCCTCTACCTATCATAACAGTTCCATTTGTCACTCGTCTCTATCCCTCAATGTTGCTATTGGAAGAAGTAAATTTAGTTTTGAGTAAATTGTATTCTCTTTTCTTGAGACAGACTGAAATTATACTTTTTTTTATTTTAAAAAATTATATTTTTTCTCTTAAAAGATAAAAAATATATATAATTTCGTCTATTTTGATCTAAATACCTTTATATTTATTATTTATATACTTAAATATGTATTTGACCAATATAAAAAATTATGATTTAAAATTTAAAATAAAATAATTTATTATTTTTAGCTAAAAATATATGATAATGAAATAATAAATTTTAATGTATATTTTTAATAAATTATATTTTTTTAAAACAATTTAATAATGTCATTAAGGCTATTTTAGTCAAAATGAATCAACTTATAAATTATTTTAATTATTCAAAGGAAGAGAATATAAGTTTTTAACTTAGAAAGGAGTCGAGTATAATTTTAATTTCTCTCAAAGAATGAGAGTATAATTTACTCTTTAATTTTTGAAATAAAATTTATGACTTATCTAACATTATGATCAAAACCAATTGATAATACAAAATTTGATTACCATTAAGAATTGTCCCTCATGTGCCCAATCGTCAAGATAAGGCCTCGCCCTCAATTATGGGTCGCCTAATAGTAAATACCCACTGAACACCACTTGTCCACAACCTGCTAACTTCATCTATAAATACTGTAATACCACTTGGTATCAGGTATCCAAACTTCAGCATTTTGAAAACTCATTACGCTCTTACACTCTCCTACTCTTTGACTTTAGCGTCGAAGGTACATGTAGGGAGTCATTCCCCCAATCGCATTCTTAATATGTTCTTTACGCAGGACTTGGCCGCTTTGGCTACCATCTAGCTTGCTTCTACCCTGAATTTTCCTAGGTCAGATTTATCATTGGCGTCCATTGTGGTCTTTCCTCGACCACTGCTGCATTTAGACCTTTCTTGCCTTTCTTTATCTCTCGGGAACCTCTCTTTTTCATTATGGACATTACCAATGTCTTTGTTGCCCCCTTACTAGTGCCCCACTAGTAACCCCAGCTGCACCACGCAATAGGCGTAATACTCGTAGTCATAAAGGGGAGGTGGTAGTCAATGAGACCATCGTCCCTAAGCCACAGTGCATTTGTCGCGAGAACTCCCCTAGCAACATAGGGGAGGACCAGCTTAACCAGCCTCAACTTCCTCTAGAGGAAGATAATGCCTCCATCAGTAATGCCCACCACTAGCAATCCATTCTTGGCTCTCCCAGCATCCATCCTGCTTAATTTACGCATAATGGCAACTCCAATGATTGATACATGCGAGGTTGTTCACCTCGTACATGATGTGCCTCCTCCAGGTGTTCTGATCCGCCCAACGCCACAACCAAAAGTGGCATAAGTCACTTAAACAGCCTCTGTCGCCATAGTGCTCATGCATCCACTACCATAGGTATGGCCCCATCAACCTCAACACTTGGTACCATAAACCCTAGAATAGCCCTAGTTTTTAGAGTATCCATAACTCTATAATTCATATGCTTCATGCTATTGATGGTACCCATATCTATACTATGCATAACCACAACAACCAGCTCCCCCTCCTCAAGAGCATTCCTATACTTCACTCCCTAAATTAAGATTAGCAGACATACCACGAAAGGGATGCCATCCCTTCATACAGTCTATCATTGACATGTACATTCTCATAAGGTTTAAGATGCCCATGAAGATTAAGCCTTATGACAGGGACAAAAACCCCCCAAAACTACCTAAATACTCCATGTCCATACTGAACATGATAGAAGCTAAGCAGTATCGGCTATTCTCAAGGACAATAATAGGGCTTGCCTCTACACTGGTACTCACTCCTGCACGCAGGATCTATCAACTCTTTTGATGAGCTATTCGACCTCTTTCTGAAGCACTTTGCAACAAGCCAAGTATATAAGAAGACCTTTAACGACTTGATCAATTTTACACATGAGAAGAATAAGACACTTCAAAGTTACCTCACTCAGTTCAGCAAGGTCATTGTGAAGATTCAAAAGTTACCAGACCCAGTGGCGATCCACATTGTGAAGTTCAACTTCTGCATATGCCTATTTTTCTCATCAGTTACTAAAAGACCACTAGAAACCTTGGAGAACTCCTCAGATGAGTAGATAAATACATCATCCAAGAACACGTATGTCATGCCAAGAGCGATAACACCACCCAGTGAAAGGATCACCCCAAGGAAAAGAAGGAAGACAAGTAGGGCTCCACGACCAACAAGGAAACGGTCGCCACCCCAAGGCTACTTCTCCTCATACACACCATTTAGCAAAATACCCTCATCCATCTTAGATGAGGTTTACAATACAAATGTCATCCAATTCCCTCCTATGAATATAAAGAGGCAAATCAATAAAAATGTGGAGCAGAGTAAACGCTACAAGTTCCACCAAGATTAAGACCACCTTACCAATGAATGCATCCATCTTCAAGTATGCCATCGAAGACCTTATCCAATGAGGTTAACTTACCAACTATGCCTGTCAAGACGATCGGCGAACCAACTAGGCAAACTACAATGAATGCCATTGGGAAGCGAGGGACCATAATGATCGCCAACCACTGCCCTGGGGCACCATAAACATCATCATCAGTAGACTGCAGAAAGGGACCCCTTTCTCGTCCTAAACCATGAAGAAAGTTAAACGTTCAATCTTAAATTTGGATTATCCTTACAAAAGGGTCAAGATTGACCTTTCACTAATCTTGGAACCAATCACATTCAACTTCTCTTATTTCTAAGAGATAGACCCTGACCACAATGACCCGATGGTAATTATGACTATTATATCCAATTATAAAGTAAAAAGAATCTTGATCAATCATGGTTCGTCTATCGAAATCCTTTACTTCCTTGCTTTCAAGAAGTTAGGTTGAAATAGGAAGATCTTCATCCCTTCCTGAGAACTCTTATCGGATTCTCCAGAACCTAAGTTCCAATCGAAGGCATAATACGTTCAAGAGTCACGTTAGGTAGTTATCCCATAACTACTCATGTTGCTGCCAATTCTATTGTGATAACTACCCCATCAACATATAACACACTCCTTGGGTGATTGAGCCTTAACAAAATTCATGCAGTCATATTAACGACCCATCTTCTCATGAAATTCCCTACTAAATCTAGAGTGAGAGAAGTTGGGGCAGATTAGAAGACAGCCAAATCATGTTATGCCTTAAGATTAACCAATGTGGTTAAAATATTATGCCCCGTGGTTAAGGAAAATTGTCTCCCACCGAATGAGCCAAAATGATCAAGATCATAGACCGTTGGGATAAGATACTTAAAGCCCAGCCCTAGCCAGAAGAAGACCTAATGGGAGTCTATATCGATAGAGAAGATGATGACAAAGAAGTCAGGATCAAAGCCTTGATCGATGCCACAACTAAACATCATCTAACTAAGTTATTAATATACTACAAAGACGCTTTCACCTAGTTAGCCGTAGATATGTTGGGCTTAGACCTTGCTCTGATTTTTCACTCCCTGAATACCAAAGATCACTTGAGAGTCATGCAAAAGAAGTGAAGATTTGACGAAAAATGTCCAAAAGTAATTAACTAAGAAGTAGAAAATTTGCTAAAGATCGTATTCATTCATGAGGGGAAATATCCCACATGGCTATCCAACGTAGTCATAGCCAAGAAGCCTAGCGGGAAGTGGCGAATGTGCGTGGAAAGAAAAAAAGGGGTATACAACTACAAGGTCATGCCCTTTGGCTTGAAGAATGTTGGAGCCACCTATCAAAGGATAATGGACATAGTCTTTAAAGACCAAATTGGGAAGAACCTAGAGGTCTACATAGACGATATGGTGGTTAAATTGCCAGAAGTCTCTTAAAACTTGGTGGACCTAGAGAATATATTCAAAGTACTCAGGCCCTACCAGATGAAGCTCAACCTCACAAAGTGTGCCTTCAAAAAATCGACAGGGAAGTTCCTCGAGTTTATGATCACCCAACAAGGTATCAAAGTAAATCCAAAGAAGTGCAAAGCTATCCTAGAGATGAATTCGCCTAAGATGATCAAGCACGTACAACGTCTTAACAGTCGCCTTGCTGCTTGTAATCATTTCTTGTCAAGGTACCAGTGTACGCTATTTATCATACTTTTAATAGCCATCTTCTAGCTAGTGCTTGGCACTAAACTCGATATAAAGGCATTTTACTTACCCTCATAAATTAAATAAAAGTAATATTTCGTGAATTTTTTAACTCCTTTATTTACGTTTTTGAATGTTTTATTCTTATCTTGTCAAGGTAGGCCTATCGATGCCTTCTATTTTCTAATATACTCAAAACAGCTCTATCTTTTCAATGGACATATGAGTGTGAATGCTTATTCTAAGAGCTGAAATTATATTTAATGAGCCCTTCGGCCCTCACAAAAGCACAACTGGGTAAACCTCTCATAATTTTTCTAATTGCATTAGATTATGCAGTTAGCTCTGCCCTTGTTAGGGAAGAAGGTTAGAATATAACTCCATCTATTATACAAGTCATACTCTGAAAGGAGCCTAACTAAAATATCAAAGGATCGAAAAGTTGGCACTCGCCCTTATACACTCCGCAAGAAGGTTGCGCCCGTACTTTCAACAGCACACTATCGTAGTGCGTACAAACTAACCCCTTCACAAAATATTACAAAAGCCAAACCTAGATAGCCGAACGAATAGCTAGGCTATTGAACTATTTGAGTTCGACATTGTATATGAATTGCAAAGAACCAGAAAGGCATAAGATCTTGTAGAAATCGTCGTAGAAATGACTTTCTCCAAGGGCATGCCAGAAATAACCACCCATAAACAACCTTCATAGATTCTCCATATGGATGACTCCTCCAATAGGAAGTCCTGTGACGATGGGTCATAGTGGAAAGCCTAAAAGGAATAACAATTGAATAGGAAATCCGCTTCACATTTAAATTATAAAAACAAAAAAAAGCAAAGTACAAAGCTGTAATAGTTAGCCTAAATCTTGCTAAAGACCTCGAAATGACCCATGCAAAGGTCCATAGAAACTCACAGCTAGTGGTTAACCATATTAATGGAGACTATGAAATAAAAGATGAAACAATCAAACAATATTACAAAATTATCCAGGGGCTCATTGGACAATTTAAATGGGTCTAATTTGAAAGAATCCCTTGAACAATGAACACACGAGCAAAAGCCCTTTCAAAGTTAGTACACTTGACAGGTCGTCCTAACTATCGATTGATAATCAAAATGACCCTTTTAGAACGAGCATATCTAAAGAGATATTACTTGTCCAGATCGATAGGTCTTGGATGGCACTGATAAAAGCCTATTTAGCGAATAGAACCCTTCTAAGCAACTAAGAAAGGAAAGTAATTAGTAATCTCCCAAATACTTTATCTAGGGCAAAGACCTTCAGAAACGAGGCTTCTCATTGCCTCACCTATATTGCCTCCCAAAGAAAAGGGAGAATACGTCCTAAGAGAACTCCACAAGGGTATATGTCAGAGTTACTAATCAACTGAGGCACTTCACAGAAAGGCCCTACGAGTTGGATTCTATTAGCCTGCACTAAGGTCAAACGATGAGGACATGGTGAAGAAATGCGATTAATGTCAAAGAAATAGTCACTTCATACACCTTCCAAGGAATGAACAAACGGTGATTCATTCACCGCAGCCCTTTGATATGTGGGGTATGGACATCCTTAGTTCATTTTCGGTCGCCACAAGCAAAGAAAGTTCCTCATTGTGGCAGTCAACCATTATACCAAGTAGATAGAGGCTGAGCCCCTCGCCACAATCATAGCCAGGAATATTTATAAGTTTCTCAGGCAAAACATTATATATCGTTTTGGCACTTCGCCCTCATTACAGACAACGAGCTACAATTTATTAGTAAAAGCTTCAAAAAAATTTGTTCTAAATGGAAGATAGACCCTCAAAATACCTTTATTGAACATCTTACGAGCAACGGCCAAACAGAGCTTAGCAACCCTATCATCCTAGACGGATTGTGAAAATGAATTGACTCAGCCAAGGCTAAATGGGTCAAAGAGCTACCTTCAATACTCTGGTCGAACGACCATCTATAACATCCACTCCTAATATAATTAAGAAACGTTTGTTAATTGTAAAATAAATGTTTTTGTATGTTGCATTAGTTGCATATAGTTGTATTAGTGTAGGGACTTAATTGCAAGAAATGAAAGTTTAGCTAAAGTGTGACTAAGGACCAAATTGAAAAGGGAAAATTATTAAGGTTAAGGTTGTAAAATAACTCAAAGACTAAAATTTAATTAAGGGGGAGTTATATTTCAGAAGCCCTAAACCCTAAACCCTAAAACCTACTCCTAGACCTCAACTCCTTGGAATAGATCAAATAAGCCATCAGGTTACAAGCGACAGCCTATTAGCAGAGGGTCGCAAACCAATTTAACCGCCTCATTCAAAGGAAACTTAGTTTTATGGACAACAATCAATAATCACAAAATTCCTTCCCAAGATAAACTCACCCCAAACTCAGGAGGACCCTATAAGGTAACACGAATCCTGTCAAGTGAATCATATCATCTCGCCAAGATAAATGGTGAGCCTATTCCTAACACATGGAATTTAACTAGTCTTAGAAAATATTTTACAAGATTTTACTACATGATTGTAATGTCTTTCAAGAATATATTTAATTTTAAGGTGTGGCTTCACCCCTCAATATTACCATAACATTTACATGGTTCCATTTAATTAAAAAGGTGGCTTCACCCTTAGACATTATTATATAAGTGATCTCATTTGCTTTAAAGGTGTGGCTTCACCCTTAAAAGTACCTACCTAATAAGAAATGATAGGGTGTCTGCCCCAAACATTCAACCAAAAACCAAGCATAAACGAAAGTTGAACCCTTATAATAGGGCAAAACTTAGTACAAAGGAGCATGAAGCTCTTGAAAATTGCAAAGTAAAAATTACAAAATCAAACCTAGGCATCTTTAGGACCTTTAAAAGCTAGACAAGTAGGATCTTTAACGAGACTCTCAAGGACCTTTATGGGGACCGCCTTGTGAAAAGGAAAGACCCTCATCAGACTCGAGGTCATCAGAACTATCCCTATAGGGCAAACCTTCCTCTTCTGAAGAGGGACAGTAATTATCTAACATAAGGGGACCATCAATGGAGCACCAGTCTTGAATAAGGTCCCCAAACACCCCCTCATGGGGTCTATCTCCTTCAAAGTCATAGGTGACACCAAACCAGGGCGTAAGTGTTCTAATTGGGCAAGACAATTATGCCAGCAAAAGTACATCCATTGATTTACCTTCCACCTAAAGTAGGTAGGTTTGTTCTCATAAGTACATATGGTGTTCTAAAGATGGGTGACCTTCTTATTCAAACGCCTGACCCTTTTTCAACCATTGTCTACCTTAGGGCAAGTTTGTAACTCTACTTGAGCACGTTCCACCTATAAGTGATCCTGTTTCACCTCTTGTTAAGCAACGTCTACCTCTTAACAAGCTCAGTTGACCTCCTGACAAACCCTCCCAACCTCTTTCGAACTGACCTCAACCTTCATGCACCAAGAATTAGCCTTAGCCTTAGCCATGTCTACCTTTTTTGTGGCTGGCCAAGTCGCCTTCAAGCTTGTCTATCATTTTGCTAGCATCCTTTAAGTCTAAGAGAAAATCTCTATCCTTATCCTGGAACCTTAAAGCTTCCTGGGTAAACCTCAAGATCTTTTTTTTGAAGGATGCTTGCTCCACCTCAAGCGCCTTGCGATCCTCTAAGGCTAGCTGCCAAAGTTTATAAAAGCCCCTTCACAACTTTCAAATTTCTTTTGGAGGTCCCCAACGACCTCCCTATATCTTTACAACTTTCATTATGGAGAAAATCCTGCTCCCTTTAAAAAATAATTCAAACACACATTACAAGGCGAAACACCAAAAATTACAAAGCATAACATCAAAACTTACTCGTACGATGTTGTAATCATGATACAAAGCCACCACCCTGCTAAGAAAACAGACTAAACTCTTAGTTGTTTGTCAAATGCTCAACCCAACACCATTTACCTCTAGTTCCCTCAACTCAGCACCTAAATCAATAGATAAGTGTAGCCCCTCATCAAGGAGGCCCTCTAGTGAACCTTTGCATAAACTCACTGAGAGCTTCATCCCGGTCAGCCTGCCTTGCCTAGGAGAAGGCCATCTGGCCACTTCATCAGCACCAATCTTCAATGCCAAAACATTAGTATCCCCAGAGACTAACTAAGCCTCCAAAGGAGGAGAAACAATTATATAATCACCCGAAAATAAAAGACCCCTCCACCACAACTTCGGGGCCCAAATTTGCCCCAACATCTTAAGGCACGCTCACCTCTCTAGAACTCGCAGAAGAAGTACTCAACTTAACCTCTAACAATGGTAACTCAACCAAAGACGATCCCGCTGGCCTCTCTTAGGTAAAAACAGCACCCTGGGGTGTAGTTTCCTTTCGTCGAGCCTTTCTTAGCAAACTTCCTCCTAAGAAAGCTTCCGAGGCTTCGCAACAAGGGTACCCTCCCACAAATAGCCTTGATGGTGCTCCCCTCATCCCTAGAAAACATCCTTAAGGCTAAAACCTTCAAAATAACAAAAACCTTGGGTAGCAATTACAAAAATAATTATCTATGCATCACAAATCTTTAAGGTTCAAATATTGCCTAGATAAGTGATCAATGACCATTCGCTCCCTAGGGCACATCTCTTTATAAGTTGCCCCATGAGAAGTAATAGTCGCCCCCCACTTAAGAGGAAAAAGAGAACACCCATTCGTATCCCTCACCCACCAAGGGCAAATCCCTTTTATAAGAACCACATCGAAAAAATTGAGTCTCTAATTTTTTAGGTGGCTTTTTAACCTTTGAACCAGGGCGGGATGGCAACCCTTAGCTTGAAAATTTCACCACCCCCTGAATGACATACAATAGAATAAAAATAAAAAAAGATGCTCGCCAGTACTTGAGCTTTCATTATGTCACAAAGGACCTCAAACCCCTAAATTATGGCTAAGGCATTCGTCGTTAGACGAGCAAGGCACACACATAATAAATTTATCAATTCCATTTCAAACTTGGTGAATGGAAAGAAAATCTCTATATTCAAAGGAAAAACATGCATAATAAACCCCAAGTCATTTACTTATATTACACGAGTTAGCTCTTTCTAACCAGTGACTCCAAAATCATTTCGCCATAAAGAGGTAAAATAGTTATCCTATATCCCTTGTAACTAAGCCCTCTCAAGCACCAAGGAGAGGTATCTCTTCACCTCGTCAAGAATCCCCCTCACCACTTATTAACAAAAAATAAGAACTGGCATCACAATCTTATTACCATCGTGATAAGGCAAATTCTCTTCCACAACACCACTCAAAGGAATGATGACAAACCCTCAATAGGTCCATTGTCAACCTCTCTTCAATTAATTCCATGAGAAGAATACATGCCATGTCAAAAGCATCCCAATCCTCCTCTCCCTAACTTGAGGACTCAGGTTCAGACACTGGGGACTCAACCCCATTCCCACACCATGAGCAACAAGAACCCTCTCAACCACCCCTGATGAAAAGGCCATATCTTCTTCCAACTTAGTAATTTGAACAACTTTTTATCAAGCCATTTCTCATAGGAAAGGAGTGTACTTGAAGAATTCTTAGGTAAAACAATAAAATTTCGTCAGACCTCAAAGGGTAGAGAGAAGAGTTGTATCTGCAGAAACCAAAAAATCAAAAATCAATCACCAAAACTTGACCAAAACAGTAAAATCCTATTCAAAAAGATTTAGTACTTACAGATGGATGAACGAATGCGAGAAATTAAGGTATAGGAAGCTTCAAAAATGCAGGAGAATCTTCCCCTTAAAATCTTCACAAATGCAAAAGTGAAGAAGAAAGTAAGAAAAACCCCTTCTTAAACCTCTCACCAAGCATGAAATGGAATGTTGCTAGGGTGAAGAGACAAAAATACCCATACAAGAATGAATGAATACCAAATGCTTTTTGTAAAATTATGTTATGGCCCTCTCGGGTGAACCAACACACCCACACGCCTAAACCATCAGGGGTAACCACCACTTGCCTCTGACACAAATAGGCCACGAAGGGATGCAAAAAGACATAGGACAGAACCATTAATGAGGCTTGGTGCGCCAACACTACACAGATGACATCAACTCTAAAAATAAGGAACTCGATGCATAACAAGAAAAAACCTGCCTATCAAAACCAAGATAGTAGGTCACCTAAAAACAAAACCAATTTAGGACGTTCGTCCCATAAGCATCATTTTGCCCTCACTGCAGACCCAATACTAAATCAAGAAAGTGGTTCACTCCCTCTAACAACAAAAAGAGCGTTCATGCTCTAAATGTCATTTTGCCCTCATAGCAAACCAAGCACTTAAGATCTTAAGTCCATAAGCACTCACACCTATAGACTTGGAGGACTTATGTTAATACCAAATCTGGCCATCATTGGGGATCGTCCCTCGTATGCCTAATTGCCAAGATAAGAACTCGCCTTCAACTATGGGTCGCCTAATGGCAAGTTCCCACTGAAATCCACATGTACATAACATGATGACTTCATCTATCCATATTACAATACCACATAGTACCAAGTATGCAAACTCTAGCATTCTAAAAGCTCATTATGCTCTTACACTCTCTTACTCTCTGACTTTAGTATCGAAGGTGCATTTAGGGGGCTATTCTCCCGTTTGCATTCTTCATATGTTCTCTGCAAAGGACTTGCCCCCTTTGGCCATCTTCTTGCTTGCATCCACCCTAAATCTACTCAAGTCAAATTTCTCACCAATAAATCAATCTACTATAATTTCAAAAAAGTCCTAAACCTCAGTTTTAAAATTAACCTTACCTCTTTCAATGTATTATGTAGTTGTTACTATTGTTGGTGATGTTGAAGGATGAAGGCAAGTGATGGACAAAGATGTTATAATGGATGGGAACTAATGTTATCTTTGACCTTCTCCAAGCTTCGTTTTGAGAGAAATCATATTGGAAAAGGAAAAGAAAATTATGTGATAGGCAGGTGTAAAATTTGTTAATTTTAACTCCACCATAGCATTTATTTTTTATGATAATTTAGGGATGATATTTTACAAATAAAAATTTAAGTGGATAATATATTATTTAAACATAGTTTAAGAGAATAAAGTGTATTTTTTCCATAATTATAATAACATGAGAATTCTTACAAATATTTAAGATAAAATTAATAAAAAAAACTAAGAGTGAAATTAAAAATAACTTTAAACATTAGCAATAAGAAAAGGGTATTTTTACCTTTATTTTAATAATAAAATTATGAAAAATAATAATTCAATAGTAATCTTGATCGGAAAAGCAAAGTACCACCCTTTTTTTTTAACAAATAACAAAAGAGTAGATTACACTCAATGTCACAATTACACATTTCTCCTTTTATTTTAAAAATATACAATTTTCTCTCTTAAATTTTTTTTTAAAAAAACTTCTAATTTTATTTATTTTAACTAAAATATCCTTAATAAAATTATTAATTTTTTAAGGCCATAAAACTCTTTGTGCTTTAAGATATGTACGTATAAACTTCATGTATGTTCAAGTTTGACCCAATACTCTCAAACTTTCAAAATTGTTGCAAGTGACTCATTCTATCCAAATACTTAAGGATGAAGTATACATTATCTTCATGCATGCAAAAAAAAGTCTAGGAGTATTTCTGTCTGTTCACGTTCAACATTTTCTGTTAAATATTTAGACAATTTGGATATGAAAGAATGAACTTGATAATAATTTTAAATGTAAAAATTTAAATTGAGATCGATTATCCTAGAGGGACCAAGATGGAGTTTTGGTCATAGAAAAATACTTTGATCTTTTTGTTTTCAAACTATATAAAATGAAATATACTTTTGCAAATATATTAATATAAATTATTCATATGCATGAGAAAGGTATAAATTTATTTAACTTCCATTATTTCTTTTGTTATTTTTAAAAATAAAAATATTATATTTAAATTTCATTTTATAAAATCATAAAAATAATTGAAATAATATTGACATATACTTACTAAATATCAAGTAACTAATATTTTTTAATTCTTTTGGAGTTTATTTCAAATTTTAATTAGAGATCTTTTGTATGATCGGTTTTGTGAAGTCCAACAATCTTATCTTATACTGTGGATCAATTTCTATTTGTAACTTTGTAAGAAAATTATGTTTATCTTTTATTGTTAGACTTGAAACTCTGCAACCGTTGTAAGTTAATTATTTTTTGTAGAATGAATTTTCTAAATTTTTTTATCCATTATTAAATAAAAAAACCGGATTCAAATTCCTTTAACATAAACTCATGCTAGCAATTAAGCAACCCACTTCAGAGAAATTTTTTGGCACCAAATTTGGTAGGTACCTTTGTTTGCTACTTGGAGCTCATTTGGCCTAAACTTTTAATCTTTGTTCATTTTGAAAAGATTTTGTTTGAAGTTTTAGAACAAAAAATCTTTAGAGAAGTAATTTATATTTGACTATTTTTTTAAAAGAAAGTAATTTTAATTGTTAAATTATTAAAAAAAGGCATGTATAAATTTACTTTGCAATTAATTTTGCTAGTGAGTTTAGTATGCACTTTTAGTGTAAGCCAATTTTTTTAAAATTTTAATTTTAAATATAACTTATCACTTTCTATAGCTTCCTTTCTAATAACATGATAACCTTTACTTTTTTATATATTCATATTATATATTATATATGATATGATATCAGAGTCCAAAAAGACGAAATGTCCAAACCCATATAATATATAATATAGATTTAAATAGATAAATTTTTATAATTATTTATTGTTAATTATTAGGTTAAATTATTCTTATAGTAATTATATGCCACTTAATTTTTAATTAAATATTTATAATTTTAAAATTTGTAATTAAGCCCCTATAGTTTAACAAATTCTTGTTAAAATTATATTAAATTTTGTTAATGTTGCTAATATATAATATCTTAAAACTTTAAATATGTATAGTTATGTCAACGAAGAAGAAAAAATAAGTAATAGTGTAAAAATAACTTACATAAATGAAATAAAATATAATTTATGTTAAATAATATAAAATATAATTTATGTTAAATAATATAAAATATAATTAAAATATCATCAAAATTTAATAAAAATTTAAATTTAGGAACTAATTTAAAATTTTATTAACTTATAGAGACTCAATTATAAATTTTTAAATTATAGGGATCTAATTAAAAATTAAATAAAACTATAGGAACTATATAAATAACTTAATCTAATTATTATTAATTAATTAAAATATAAAGAATAAAATCACAATAAATATTTTAAAATTTTTTAAAATTTTAAAAAATATATATAAATACTCCATGCTCTGATTTACATGCCTCAAGATAATATATATATATATATATATATATATATATATATATATATTACATTTGACATAGGCTTTTAGATGTATCAAATTATAACATTGATTAAAGTTTAATAAATTACTTCGAAGAAGAAGTAGAAGAATAATTATTTATACATAAGGAGAGTGTGGAAGATTTTTTGGCTTGAGTGAAAATAATGAAGGGTATATATGATAAACAATAAATTTCGATAGGATATTCGTCTTAAATTCAATTTTTATTTTTACTTTTGTTGAGAAGAAAATTCTTCAAATTTTAACCTATACTGCATAATTTTTTTAAAAATACTTCTACTAACACTCCCAAAAGCTTCTTTTAAAAAAATAAAATTTGGAAAAATACATCAATTTTTTTAAATATATAAATACTTTCAAGAAAAATAAACAGTTAACTTGATCAAAGTCAATCACAAGCTCAGTCTAACATGCATATAGGAAGATAGAGCTTGCCTTTTTCCAAGAATAATATTGATGACGGCTTCTATATAGTAATATAGGCCCTCAACAAGAGGAAGATTTTTATTTTTAAAAAAATATATTATTTTATTGGTAATGACTAATGAGAAAAAGTTTGACCTCTTTGCAATCATTATATACTTGAGTTATAAAGTTTTTTAAATTTATCGATTTATTTTTATTTTATTTATCATATAAATCTTTTAACTTAAAAACAAAAAATTATATAAATATTATTGATCAATGCATAATACATAAGTGATAATATGTACACACATACATCTTAAAGCTTCTCCTAAAATTAATACCAAGTGTAGTCAAATTCCAAATTTGTCTTCGCACCCTCAATTAGAGATAGTTTCACGGTTCTTTCTTAATTTTTGTCACTCATTAAATCGTGATAGTACTCACAAGTCATTACGATATTTGGTGCAACACCAAATTAATACTGTACGTGCCCAATTTAATGTTTAATCACAAATTATTTTTCCCTACTAAATATAAATATCTTGTAAGGTAGTTAGGCGTTTTTTTAACTCAATTATATATCATGGGTCAAAAAAAAAAAAACTCAATTATATATCCAATTTCCAAAATTAGATTGTGTGGAATTATTACCATATGATTATATATATATTTATTTATTTATATAGGAATACAATGCTAGTCTATTCTTTATTGAGTCAAGTTGACCCAAATTTATTATAACAACCCTAAATCAGCAAAGTAAACTTATTAAACTATCTCCAACTCATATGTTATAAATACTTTTTTATAATTAAGTAAATTCTTAGAGTGTGTTTGAGAGAAATATTTTAAAGAGAAAAGAAATAGAAGAAAATATATTATTTTTTTATTTTTTAAAATTTTAAAAGAGAAGAAATTAAAATTTTATATTAGTCTTTTTTTCTTAATTTTAATTATTCTAAATTAAGAGAATTTTAAAATTTTAAATAATAAAAATAAAAATTATCACTTAACATTTTATTATTTTTCCCTTCTTTTTCTTTCAATTATTCTCCATCCAGTTTTCTTCTTATTTCCAAACAAACTTTAATGAAACTCTATCGATCTCCTCCATCATTTTCATTCTCTTGTCTGAACATTTTTTCTTTGAACCAACTTGATCGTTAAATTTCACAATAGGGGTTCTATTTAAGAAATTGTCACATTTTCTCCTTTCAATAATTTTTTTTATTTTTTATAGATTTTTTTTATTAAAAATTTTTTATTTAAGATATTATTAAATATTAAATATAAATATTTCTCTCAACAAAAATTTAAACTTTAATTCATCATATTACGAGAGATTAATTTTTTTTATTAAACTCAATCTTATTAATATTTAATTGTTAAATATGACAACTAAAGTTTTGACAAGTCTCACCTTTACCGAAGGGTACAAAAATCCGCCACCTCTCATAAATGATCATTAAGAAATCAAGATAATGTTTATAAGTAGATTATTTAATTGAGTGAACAAAGTTAACTAACTTTTTTTTTTTTTCTGAAATCACGTACGTGTGGGTATGCGTTTTCCTTTTTTGGTTGATACAGGAAAATGGGTAGATTACGTGCATTTAGATAGAATTTGAAAAGGCGTATACGGCGAAAGTGATGGACAGGAAGGCTTTCAACACATTCTCATGTCTAGCTGCAATTGTGCTTATCACTTAGTCGTCACTTTGCATGATCATAAATTGATCATCAGTCATCACCAAACCACGCATTTTAATTTCTCCATTTAGCTTAGTATCTTTGGACTTTGGAGATTAATTTATATCAAATTTAATCATTCACTGAAGCTTCCCCTTGGCTTCGCTCCGCCAATGTTGAACACACAACGTGCATATCCAATTCAACTGTGGAAGATTAATGTTGACAATTCTATATATATACCAAAACTTTCTGCATGCTTACGTACTGCATGTGACGTAGCATACCAAATCCCATTCAAAGCATGTATGGAACATAATATATATAATTTGGAGCACAATTTTATTTTCAATTCCTAAAATTCTACTCAAATTTTATTTAGTTTAGTTCAAGATATATAATTCTTAAAGTTTCAACTTGTAGAGCATACATACATATATATATATATATGTAAAATACTAGAGACTTTGCATTTATCAATAAATACTTTTCATAAGTTATAATTTCAATAAAAATTAATATCTTTGAGAACATTTTTGTCAAAATAAGTAAAATTATAAATTTTTTATCTATTAAATAAAAAAGTGTAATTTGTTAAAATAATAAAAAATAAAGAATAACTTTTTTAACGTGAATCAATTGTTTCAAAGAATAACATCATTAATTATCTTGAATAAAGGCGACCATAAAAATGATTCTTATAATTTCTCTTTTTTTAATTTAACTTTTATAAATGTTTTTTACTGTTTTAAATTTTTTTAAAATTTTTAATTTTCAATTAAATATTGAATAAAATTATAAAAAAAATAATGGTAAGGATTTTTAAATATTATTGTTTGGAGATTTCCTGAATATGGAATAGCTGGATACCCGAATTGATTGAATATGGAATATGTGAAATTAAAATGACAGCAAGGAAAGCTCGCGGAAGAAAACATACGCGTGGTCCTCTCTTTCTCTTTCTCTTTCTGTGCGTCTAACATATTCCAAAGTCACTCTTCACTTTCAACATGAAGAATCTCGAATCCCATTGTGTCGACACTGTGACACCATTCTCTCTCATCATTTCCTCACTTTAGCGTCAAATCTTTTTCTTATTTTTCCATATCCAAAATCTCTTACATTCTCTTTTTGTTGGGAATTTTGCACGCTTTTTTCCTCCCCTTGCCTTTGGAGTTTGGATACATTTGCTTTTTTTTGTCTACACGTATCTTAATTCTATTTGAGATTAGATATTAAATATAAATATTTTTTAATAAATTAAATATTTTAATTTTAATTTATTAAATTATAAAAAAATTAATTCTTTTTATTAGATAAATTAAATATTACTATTTATATTTTAATAAATAAATAAATAATTTTTATTTAAATCTATGATTTCATAATTATAATTTCAAATTAAATTATATCATTTTGACTAATTTGTTAATTGGCTGGCATTTGAAGAGATGAGTTCATGGCATTTTAAGAGATGAGTTCATATTTTGATATATTATATAATCATCCCTTTCAACGACACCGATATCTTGGACTATTTATCTTCAAATTTTGGGTATACAAAGTCAAAGGAAAGCAAAAGCTGTATAGCAATAAAAATATATTAATTAAATTTTATTTATTTTTATTAAAATTTAGTTAAATCATACTTATTATTTTATAATTTATGTTTTATTCATATAAATATTATTTAGAAAAAATAAAATTATGATTTTATTTTCAATATAATAATAAATATAGTTAATTTTAATTAAAATTAAATATAAAATTATTAAGATAACAGTAAATATAATTAATCAATTATATTATTTTAAAATATATTTATTATATAAAATATTAATTTTATTAATAAAATATTTAAAAAAAATTGTGTAATATTGTATCAAATATATATTAAAATTTTCGTATGTAATTTTTAAATCTACAAAAATAATATGTATAATTTTACTAAATTTTTGAAGAAATTGGTGTAATGTACTGTAAATCATTTTATACAAGTTTTTTTATAAAAAAGGAAATAAATAATAAATAACAAGGAAGACTGTTGGCCAAAAAATAAAGAAGACTAAATAAATTAAAGACTAGATTTATATATTTTATATTTTTGTTATTAATTTTTTAATTAAAATAAAGTATATAGATAAAATTTAAAAAAATAAATATAAAAAATAAATTATATAAATCATTAAATTTTAACTAAAAAATTTGATAAGAAAGATTTAAAAAATAAACCTAAGTTTTTTACATAAATCAAATTGAAAACCCAAGTTAATTTATACTGCACAAAATTCAATACCATTTGTACTGCACAAAATTCAATACCGTTGGGACTATCGATGATGCCAGGGCGTCAAAATTCACGCGCCGTAATCATAAAACGGTAATTAAGAATATTGAGGCTCTTTAAAACATGAGCTTCCTTTGTGTATAATTTTTTAAAAAATATAAATATATTATATTATTTTTTTGGGACGTCTAAGATTGCGAAATCATATTTTCATAGTACGAAATATTTGCAAAATGGAAAGCGGTAGCTCATTTTTTCACAAATTATATATTAAATATAAAAAACGCCAGTATTATCTTGAAATTATACAATTAAATTTCATTAATATTTTATCAATCAATTAACAAGTGTTTTTTTAATATAAATTTGTTAACATAGTAAAATGAAATGACGTGGGACACACAATAATCACGAGGAAAGAGGTGGAACACACACGTCAAAGTCGAGGTGACACGAGTCCTTTCATAACAAAGCAAGGAAAGGAGTACGGATCATGGGATAGCCACACGCTCTTTCACTAAATTCAATATTCTTCTCATTACTTTATCTATCCTCATGTACTGCATTTTTTACTACGTGTCTTTTATTTAGGTGAAATGTCTATTATTTTACTTTTTGTAATTAAATTTTTATAATTTATAATTAAACTCTTACATTTTTTTTAAAAGTTTAGTTTAATCCATACTTTTACATTTTTTTCATATACATTTAATTTAATTTTTTTATTATACCAATTATGTATATAACTAAGTCAATTTACTCAAATTATTTAATGTAAATTATATTTTATACCTTACACATAAGTTATTTTTTATATTATTATCTTTTTGGACATAAATCATGTATAAAATGATATAGGTTAGTCACATAAATAAAATTTAACATAATTTTTTCCAATTTAACTCTTATTTATTTTTATTTTTTGTCTCTCCGAGTGATTCCATGTTAAAATTATTTTTTTATCAACGAATATAATTTTTTAGGTAGAATAAATAAGACTATAATTTTATTCTTAAAATAATATTGAGTGTATATTTAAATCTATACTAATTTTCAACTAAAATATTTTTACAATTAAGTAATTTTATTATCTTGAAATAAATATATGTTGTCTAAAATATTAACTTTATTGATAGAAAATAAATTAGAGAGAAATTTGTATAACATTGTATCAAGCTTCGTAAATATTGAATGTAATTTTTAAACTATAAAAATAATAAATATAATTTTACTAAACTTTAAAATAGATTAATGTATTTTACTTATTTATTATTATTCTTTTTTTTTGAAAAATATAGATATATTACTTCTTTAAGAAAAAAATCCAAAAAAATAAAATCAGAAAATAAAATTGCATATCAAAATTAAATATACGTAATAGCACAATTTTTTTTAAAAAAAAATAGAAGTCGATATTAAAATATGCATTGTGATTAGTTGAGTTGATGTTTAATTTTATTATAATAAATTATTTATATTTTAATTTTGAAGTATGGTATTCAATTGAATGAAAAATAATATTGAATCAGACAAGTACAAACTAATTAAATAATATGAGATGCAGTATAACGTTTTATATTTGTATGCTTATATCCAAATCCTCATATCAGGAAAAGAAAATTACTTCAAACAAATTTTAATGATAATTTTTTAAGATAATCATAATGTTTTATATTAATACACAATGATTGGTTGGATAAAAAGCAGTTAATAATTTCAGTAAAACGTAGTTAATCATTTTTATTTAATTTAAAACATTGGATCTCTGCAATTGGAATTACTTTTTTTAATAAAAAATAGTAATAATTGTACTTTATTATAAAACTGTTAAACCATAGTGTCAACGACACATGTTTACTGTCTTAGACTATATACAAGTCATAAAACTACTTCCAACAACTTTAGTTCTTAAAAATGACAATTCCAGCTAATTCTTGAATATTGGAATTTTTTATTTTTTTGAAGAGTACTTGACCACTAATATAAACAAAATAAAAACTCTTAAAAATATGTTGTTAAGTAGTGCAAAAATCAATAAAAATTCATGTAAATAAATGTGTTAATAGACCCACTACCTACATTATTTACTTTTTTAAAAAAATTCATCCCCTCTCACACCAGTTTCACAGCAAAGATTTTTTTTTTTTTCTTCTTCTAAAGAATTTTCAATTGGTAGATTAAATGAACAATATTATATTAAATTAAAAGAAAACTTTATAATTTATACATAAAATGCCCGTCAGATAGGTGGAGAAACAAAGCTAATGATAAGATAGTTTATAAAAGTATCCAAAGAATCAAAGAAGAAAAACAAAAGCAATTTGTTTTTGGAAGTGCGGTAGGCGCATCTGGCACATAGCATGTGAAGAGTGGTGGAGGGAAAGTGCCTTATATAACTTCCACTATCTTATGTTTTATTTCTCATATCTCCTCTCACACTTATGTATTATTTATATTATAATAATTTTAAAAATTTTTAATTATTAATCTCTAAAATAATATAATATAATAGTATAGATATATATTGAAGAAATGTAATCAAATTTTAAAAATTTTATTATTACATTAAAAGATTGTTACTACTAATTATATCATGTTTTAAATCTTTAATATGCACCTAAAGTGTGTGTTTTGATGACCTAACGCTAAATGGACCTTTATTGATCCCATCACGCCCCTAACTATCCACCGACGATCAAGCCTTGCGCTAGCTAATGACTGCTTGGTCAAGGATTTAGATACATTCCTATACATGATTGCTTGATATATCTATATATTCAAGACTTTTCCTTGTATTAGTATGCAATTATTTTGTGCAATTTTGTATTCTTTAGTTCCCTTCATTGTATGTGTCAAAATGAATTAGACCTGTTTGATTCTTTAAGACTTAAAGGATTGGTCTAAAAAAATTTTGAGCTCTAATAAAAAGCATATCAACCTGATCCTAAAAGAAATAGATCAAATTGAGTTAAGATCAATCTAATATATATATATATATATATATATATATATATATATATATAAAATTATATAATTATATAATAAATTAATTACATGATTTTGAATTTAATTCAAATTGTATTATTTTTTTATTTTTAATTAATTTATATAATTATTATGATTCATATTTTATTAATATATTTTATTATTTTGAATTGCAATAAAAATGAATGTTATACTAAAAAGAAGATTTAGCAAAAGATAGTACAATGATAATAAAAGATAAATGATATTGAAGAATAAAGAATGAAAAAAATTTATAATTTTTATTTTATGATATTGATATATAATGAATTCACATATTATATATTTTAATAATTTATAATTTTTAAACTCTGTGTAATGTACGTTAAGTATGTGTTTTTTCTTTTTTGCAGTAAAAAAATTAATAAAATTATTTATTTTATAATTATTTTATAATAATTTAAAATATTATTTATGAAAAATAAGGATCAATCTAGCCTAATTCTAAAACTTAATAGGATAAACATGAGCTAAATTGACTGTTGAAAATAAAATAATCTAACCCGACCCTCATAAAATTAGACCAAATTAAATCTAAATTAGGTTAGTTTGACAATTCTATTGTTCACCAACTTAATCGTCGTAGATACAAATCGAATAGCCACCTTCTCTTTTGTGTCACGTGGTTTTTGCATTTTATATAGTTTTTTTGGTAATCCTTATCATATATATATATATATATATAAAATCTTATTTTCTCCTGTTTCCAGGTTGCTTCTATCAGCCTACGTGGGTTGGTTTTGCACTACAAATAGATAAGGATTCCATATCTGGTGAGCAGGCAATGCTGACAAACACACTCATTAAATTACTGACTGCTCGTTTTGGCCAAAAAAAAAGGGGTACTGACTAGTGACCGCTCGTGAACAAAACACGACCCAATTCTCTATATTATATTTATTTATTTTTCAACATTTGATAAGAAGTTCATAATGGGATATGTTAATTAGGATTATGAAATCAACATAATTTAAAATTAATTAACCCTCTCAGTTAAAAAATATGGTCAGTTTTATAGTATTGTAAAACTAATGTCTTAAGCATTATTATAATTTATTATTAACCAGAAAGTTCTCCAACAGTTTTATTCTCTAAAATTCGAACATTTAATCTCATATTAACAGTATAATTCATTTTTACCACGCTCAATGTTATTGATTAAAAAAATAAAAAGTTTGTAATGCTATCGTTTTTCTGGTCGAGGTTGGTACACTTATAAAAAGTCAAATGCAATTTTTTTTTGGTCGCAAATTTCAATCACCTATGACCTATATTTGAACAATCCCATTCCCAAGTGCCTACACAGGTTTCAGGAGTTAAAATTTACTAAAAACGAAAATGCCAAGGCCAAGGATGAATAATTTGCTGAATTCCTATTCATTACAATTTAAATAATATACCAAAAGTATTTCAAATAAGTTAAAATTTGTTAATTTTACATCCAAATATTAATTTATTATTTTAGCTAATCAAACTATTAAAAAAAATTTCAGTTGATCGGAACTTAGCTGTAAAAAATAAACTGCCTTAAAATCACATTTTGTTTTATGTATTATTTTTTTTAACTATTTGTATCTGTATCTTTCTAAAATATTTAATATTCAAACTTTAACCAAATTTAAAAATATATATATATTATTTTTAATATCCGTATATAAAAATTTTTAATATCCAAAACATATATATGAAACAAAAATATATATATATACAGAATATTATATATTATATACCCTATAATCAAATAATATATCTAATATTTAATATTTATCCATCCAATAAATTGTTTTTCAAATTTTATCAATGAATATAAAAAATTATTTTACATAATTATATTAACTGAACTAAAGAGCAAAAATTCTAATAACACTAAAAGTATTAAATTTTATTTAATAATATATATTATTTAGATATCGAATATTATGTATTTTATTTATTTATTTATTTTAAATAAATATAAATTTTTTAAAATTAATATTAATTTGTATGTGTTTAATATCTTATGAATAATTATATTTGACTGTTTATACTCTATCTGATATTCACCAAATGTTAACTATATTTTTTCGGCTAATTAATACTATCCTATATGTAATAATATAGTAATGTATACATGCATGAATACACTTTTTTTTTTTTCTTATTTAGGCCCGTTTCGTAATCAAGACAAAATGAAAATGACAATAAGTAAAACAAAACGATCAAATTAAAGATTCTGATTCTTTTACCCCACTGTTTATTATTTTAATAAGATATTTAAAAATATTAAACGATATATTAATCTAAATTATACTTGATCTATTGAGGATAGACAATTTAGAGTAATACAAATAAATTAAAAAAAACTATATAAACGTGTCTAGGGCTAGATAAGTTCAATGAAAATGACTTAACTCCAAATTTTTTGGCTCAAGTGATATTTCTTTTAATAAAAAAATTATTTTATATGATTTTTTTTTTTTTATAATTGATTCAGGTTAGTTATTTTCATATAGAAGCCACTTGGTTTAGCTTTGGTTACAAACTGGTTCAAATATACTCTTTTATCACCCCAAAAAAAGATTAAATTTGTTTAAAAAAATCTTTATTAAATGCATTTATTTTAATAACAAATTCAAATAAAATCAAAATAAATTATACTTGAGGTTTCTCTTATTTCAAAAATTACACACTCGATTCTTCTTTTAAAATTTAATAAAATTTTTATATTAATATCACAAAAACACCTTTTTAATTTATTTTTTTTATCTATAAAGTTTACCTTCAACATAGTTGACGTTGATTCCAAAATAATAAAATTATTTAACTATTTTTACTATTATATCAAAAATTTCAGATTGAAACTTAACATCAGTTTAATTGTATTTATTACTATTATTTTATACAAAAAGTTGCCTTTTTGACCAAAAAAAAAATAAATTAGAGAAGAAGTGAGTAAAATTTTTAAATTTATAACAAAATCAAATATAATTTAACCAAATGCTGAGGGAAAATAACCTAATTTACTGCTATATTTAATTACATACTCACTATATACTTACTCATGATGTCATGATTACTTAGGTGGAAACTTTTTAAATATTGTAATAAAAATAGGCATTTTTCGTTACATTCATGGAAAGATCTGGTAGTGGCAGGATGGCGATATGGATTTGATTGAGTCTGAAAAACACTTAGAGCGTATGCTCTTATGTGTGTGTGTTTATATATATAGGCATCAAATGCAATTCCGCACAGCAAAGCCCGCCTCTCACTGTACCCTTCACCACACCTTCATTCTCATCCATACCATAAACCCACGTGCTTTCTTCACTTTTTCACAGGTTCGCTACACAAATGCCTGTGTTTTTTTGTATTTATTGCTGTATTTAATTTGTTACTCTCGAATCTGGATATATGCTGATTCTCTGTCTTAATGTTTGTTTCTATTTGATGCTTCTTTTTCTTTTTTTTCATTTTTTAATTCAAGGTGTTGATGGAGAAGCCATTGTTTTTTCTTCTTCTTAATCATTAGCCTTGTTCATTGCTGGCTTCCACTTCATCCACGGCTATTATGGACACTCTCTTTGCAGTACTCAATGCTGCATTCTTCATTGCGATATTGATATGGGTTTTGGTGGATAGTTTGCGAGAAAGCAGACGTAACGACGTCGTATGTTTGAAATACGCACCGAAACGACTAGCTGTTTTCATCGTTGTAATCACACTCATCTCCGATTCTGTTCTTTCGGTCTTGAATTTGGCTTTTGCCTTTCATGAATACAAGGCTCGAAAAATCGTGTCCTATTACTGTGTCTCTTTGGCTTTAACTTGGGTTTTAGTAACCATAGTTTCGGTGTACTCAACGAAGAGAGTACTCAGGGAGAAGAAAACTTGGCCTCTTGTTTTGATTCTATGGTGGTTCTTCGCTACTATCTTGGATTCAGTATTTGTTTCTTTGAAAATCATCAGGAATTTCAAATCCTTGGATTTACTATTTTTCCTGTCACTGGATAACGTAGTTGATTTCGTTTCCTTTCCTCTGTTGCTACTCCTCTGTTTCAATGCTATATTGGCAAGGAAATGTGATAATGATGTTGAACAACTCTTGCTTCAAAAGGAAGTAGAAGAAATAGTGAAACCTTTATTATTGGAAGAAGAAGATGAGCAGGCATTCACAAATGCTGGGATATGGAGTAAGCTCACATTTCAATGGCTGAACCCCGTTTTTAGGAAAGGCCAGATCCAGAAACTTGAACTTTCTCATATCCCTTCAGTTCCTGAATCTGAAACAGCAGAAAATGTTTCTTCTGTGTTAGAAGAATCACTTCGAAAACAAAAACTTGAAGATGGTTCCTTGACCAAAGCTATTGCTCGTTCTATCTGGAAATCCTTGACCTTAAATGCAGTTTTCGCAGGTAAATTTCATTCTAATCTTACCTCTGTTTTTTTGCGGAGGAAATGTAATTCTTGTTACCTAAAAATACATACACGTTTCAACTATTTAGTTCTTAATCTTACTTTTACACGAGCTAATCCTAGAGGGCACGTATAACGATACAAAAATTTTGACATACTAAATTGTAAAGAAATTAGCCTTTCGACTACCCATAATTACATTTCTTCCTTTCTATACTTCTGTGCATGATTTAGTCATTTATTTACTAATTTATTTATTCGGGATAGGTGTGAACACTGTTGCCTCTTATATGGGTCCTTTGTTAATCACAAACTTTGTGAATTTCTTATCGGGAAGTTATGATGATTCAAGTGTCCACTATGGGCTAATTCTTGCCTTCATTTTCTTCTTCGCAAAGACTGTGGAATCATTAACTCAAAGACAATGGTACTTTGGGGCTCAACGAATAGGAATTCAAATGCGTGCAGCTCTGACGGGGCTGATATATAGCAAGTCATTATCACTCAGATGGAGTGGTGGACCAACAAATGGCAAGATCGTAAATTTGATCAATGTGGATGTTGAAAGAATTGGAGATTTTTGCTGGTACATTCATGGAGTGTGGTTGCTTCCAGTTCAGGTGGTTTTGGCCTTGGTCATCTTGTACAGGAATCTAGGCGTCGCGCCTTCCATTGCTGCACTTGCTGTCACTATTTTGGTCATGGTGTGCAATACTCCCATGGCCAACAGGCAAGAAAGCCTCCACTCTAAGATCATGGAAGCTAAGGATTCAAGAATCAAAATGACTTCAGAGACTTTAAAGAACATAAGAATTTTGAAATTGCATTCTTGGGAATCCACTTTCTTGAAGAATCTCCTTCAGCTTAGGGAAACTGAAAGGAGCTGGCTCCAGAAATATCTATATACATGCTCAGCAGTGACCTTTCTGTTTTGGACATCGCCAACTCTTGTTTCTGTGGTCACTTTTGGTGTCTGTATAATGGTGAAAACAGAATTAACGGCAGCCACAGTTCTCTCCGCTTTAGCAACTTTTCGTATCCTACAAGAACCAATCTACAACCTACCTGAGCTTATTTCCATGATAGCTCAAACAAAAGTCTCCGTTGATCGAATCCAGGAGTTCATCAAAGAAGAGGATCAAAAGCAGTACATGATCAAACATACTTTGAAATCTTCTGATATAGCCATTGAAATCAGAACAGGTGAATATTCATGGGAAGCAGATGATCAAAACCACAAGAAACCAACGATTCAAATTAAAAATAAGTTGAAGATAGAGAAAGGTCAAAAGGTAGCAGTTTGTGGGTCTGTGGGCTCTGGAAAGTCCAGCCTCCTATGCTGCATGCTTGGTGAGATTCCCAGGATTTCAGGGGCAGGAATCAAAGTCCATGGAAGTAGAAGTTATGTACCGCAAAGCCCCTGGATTCAGTCTGGGACTGTGAGGGAAAATATATTGTTTGGCAAGCAAATGAATAAGGAGTTCTATGAGAATGTTCTGGAAAGCTGTGCTTTGCGCCAGGATATCAACATGTGGGTGGATGGAGATCTGACCATGGTAGGAGAGAGAGGCATAAACTTAAGTGGAGGCCAAAAACAGAGAATTCAACTGGCAAGGGCTGTTTACAGTGATTCAGATGTTTATTTCTTAGATGATCCTTTCAGTGCTGTTGATGCTCATACCGGGTCGCATTTGTTTAAGGTAAGTAGCACTTATGACTATAAAGCTTTCTTTTTTATTTTATTTTTATTTCAAATTTATTTGTCTGAGATGTGAATGTTGTGCAGAAATGTCTCATGCAACTTTTATCCGAGAAAACGGTTGTTTATGCTACTCATCAGCTGGAATTTCTAGAAGCTGCGGATCTTGTTTTGGTAAGCTATTGAACACTGTCCTTCCCCGAAGAAATTATTATTAGTGTCTGATGCCTCACCAATGATGTACTTTTCGATAGGTAATGAAAGATGGGAATGTAGTTGGGTCAGGAAAGTATAAAGATCTGATAGCATGTACCAGTTGTGAACTTGTTCAACAAATGGCTGCTCATAAAGAAACAATAAAACAAATTAACCCATGCCAAGAAGATAAATCCAAGAGCCGTAGACCCTGCTGTCAGATAAAGCAAATTGAAGTTGCTGAAGTTAATCTTAACAAGATTCTTGAAGGGGACGAGAAGCATTTGGAGAGAACCAAAGAAGAAGAAGCGGAGACGGGCCGAGTTGATTGGAGTGTTTACTCAACATTTGTTACTTATGCATATAGAGGCGCATTTGTTCCCATTATTCTTCTGTGCCAAATTCTCTTCCAAGGAATGCAAATGGGAAGCAATTATTGGATTGCTTGGGCTACAGAACAAAGGGACAAGGTCAGTAAAGGGCAGCTTATTGGGACATTTGTTCTATTATCTGGTGGCGGCTCCATATTCATACTGGGAAGGGCTGTTTTAATGGCAACAATTGCTGTAGAGACAGCTCAGCGTCTTTACCGTGAAATGATCACATCAGTTTTCAGGGCTCCTGTTTCATTTTTTGATACCACGCCTTCAAGCAGGATCCTCAGTAGGGTCAGTTTCCACTATTATTCTCAAGTTTGTAGATTTTTGCTTTCTTTCAATGTATGTCAGTTCTCATTACATTTTTTAATGTTGCTCTTATTTCATTTCAGTCTTCTACGGATCAAAGTACAGTAGACACGGATGTACCATACAGATTAGCTGGACTTGTGTTTGCACTTATCCAATTATTGAGTATCATCATCCTAATGTCCCAGGTTGCTTGGCAAGTCATTCTTCTCTTTCTTGTCGTGCTTGCTATCTCCATCTGGTATCAGGTAAAACCTATCAGTTTTATGCATCCAAATTAAATCACGTTATTTTCTAGTCAATATCTTCAATTGCATGAACTGAAAGTATTATAGGTCAGTTCAAGAAATCATCACAATAGTCATATTATTTTCTATTGATGAAGGAAATATGTATCTTTGCAGGCTTATTATATCACTACTGCCAGAGAATTGGCCAGGATGGTAGGGATTCGTAAGGCTCCAATCTTGCATCACTTCTCAGAATCAATTGCTGGGGCAGCTACAATCCGTTGCTTCAATCAAGAGCAAAGATTTTTTAGGAAAGTTATGGCACTAATTGATGATTATTCTCGTGTAGCCTTTCACAATTATGCGACCATGGAATGGTTGTCTGTCCGAATAAACTTTCTCTTTAACCTGGTCTTCTTTTTTGTTCTCATCATCTTGGTCACTCTACCAAGGTCTGCCATTGATCCCAGTAAGCTCCTCCCTCCCCTTCATCTATTTAGCAGCTTCATGTATGTGAGAAACAATCTGTTATAAGAATAATCAACTCTTAGGAAGGACAATAACATGTATTTCGTGTTTAATCTTCAGCTACATTTCATTGTGTCTTTATTATAAAGAAACTTTCAAAGATACGTACCTGATTTAAGTTTCATCTTTCTAGCTGTGACTGTGATGACGTCATTCCCATATATTCGAGAGATAATTAGTGATTGGTATATGTGGCAACTTTTCCTCACAAATCTCTGAAATTTGTAATGCTCTCTACAATTCCTTGTCAAAAACAACTAACCTTGTTACACTATACATTTTGCTGTGATGTTTTTTTCAATAGAAATCTTGATTTTCTGATTTCAATAACGAATTGCTTCCTCTGATTTTCAGGCTTGGCGGGTTTGGTAGCTACTTATGGTTTGAACTTGAGTGTTCTTCAGGCTTGGGTGATATGGAACCTTTGCAATGTGGATAACAAAATGATATCAGTTGAGAGAATACTGCAGTTCACGAATATACCAAGTGAAGCGCCATCGATAATTCAAGATTGCAGGCCAGAGCTAGCGTGGCCAAGGGAGGGAAAAATTGAACTTCATAACCTTCATATACAGTATGATCCTGCATCTCCTATGGTTCTCAAAGGTGTAACGTGCACCTTCCCAGGACAAACGAAGATTGGAGTTGTGGGAAGGACAGGGAGTGGAAAATCGACTTTACTGCAAGCTCTATTTCGCGTGGTGGAGCCTTCAGTAGGATGGATACTTATTGATGATGTAGATATTTGCAAGATAGGACTGAAGGATTTAAGATCTAGGCTTGGTATAATTCCTCAAGATCCTACCTTGTTTCAAGGTACTGTAAGGAACAACTTGGATCCTCTGGAACAACATTCAGATCAAGAACTTTGGGAGGTTAGCATCAGAAGAACTCTTTCTTTAAAAATTGCCAATATTTATCTATCTCCTGACTTAAATAGACTTGACTTTCCAGGTTCTCAGTAAGTGCCATCTCGCTGAAATAGTGAGAGAAGATGCAAGGCTTCTTGATGCTTTAGGTATAAATATATATTGTGTTATACATACATATATATATACGCTATTATCAGTATAAAAGTTTAGTGAACGTGCACAATGTTGCAGTGGCTGAGAATGGAGAAAACTGGAGTGTTGGACAAAGGCAGCTTGTTTGCCTTGCCAGGCTGCTATTGAAGAAAAGAAAAATTTTGGTTCTAGATGAGGCAACTGCATCCATCGACACGGCAACTGATAATTTAATTCAAAAGACTATCAGGGAAGAGACTAGTGGATGCACTGTCATTACGGTGGCACATAGGATTCCTACAGTTATTGATAATGACTTTGTATTGGTCCTTGATGAAGGTATTTGAAGGGTCATTTTGTGCTTCATTATGTCCAAGTATAATATTATTGAAAAACATGCATCATAGCCTCATTGCTAGTGCTAATGTTCTGATGCTTGCAGGGAAGATTGCAGAGTTTGATCACCCAGCAAAGTTGCTACAGAACAATTCTTCATCATTCTCAAAGCTGGTGTCAGAGTTTTTGAGAAGATCATCCCAAAGTAATTGCCAAAAGGATACACAGTATGAGGACAGGTAGAAGGTCCGAAGAAACTACAAACCAAATTTACCGTACAAAGTGAAAGGTGTGATAGGCATCTTCTGTTCTAACCAGCTTACGAAGCCTGACTGATGACACTAGGGAACTTAATATGAATACATCAATATAGATTAGGAGGTCGCTATTCTTGAGCCACAATTTCTAACTATTTTTTTCTTTCAATAACGGTCTCTAGAGTTCCGTAGACTAATTCCACTTGAAATTGTTGATAACATCCATTCTTGCCAGATACTGTTCATCCTAAGAATCTCCGGGCATCAGGACACCCTTATATGATGTTTTATATGTATTCTATTCAACAGCCTATCCCATAAATTCTGCAAAAACGAATAAGACCAGTATCTGCTATCCTATTCCATAATATAGCTGAGCGAGTGATTAACCACTCGTTGGTGTTCTCAGTTCTTTAACTTTTGTCATCGCATACATTACAAAAAGCCTTCTCAACACAAAAGCTTCAGTTTGCATGGAACGGAACTGAACAAAGTGATATGAAAAAGGAAACTGAAATATTTCATTAAGATGATCTGAAATGATATATATAGATGGAGCACATGATATAGGCGTGCTGATTTAACTAACACAAACAATTAACAAAAGTAAACAGCTAGTAACTACTAATGCCTCTGAACTAATATAACTTAATTCTTCATCGCCCCTCACGTTGGGAAGGGATTTTCAATCAATTCCAACTTGACAATGATGCTTCTGATCTATGGATGCGCCAAGGATTTTGTGAAGACATCTACCACCTGCAATTGTGTTGGGATATACTGTGGTTTGATGAAACCTGTCTTGTACTTATCCCGTACGCTGTGGCAATCTATGTCAAGATGTTTGGTTCTTTCGTGAAAAATAGGGTCTGCAGTGACGCGTAGAGCAAATTTATTGTCGCACCAAAAAGGTATAGGAGTTGGAATTGAAATTTTGAGGTCCTGGAGAACATCAAGAGATCCAAAGCAGCTTACAAACTGTGGAAGCCATTCTTCGATACTCGGCTTAACAGGAAGAGCGAGAGACTATGGTCCGTTCCTTTGTTTTCCAAGAGATGAGAGAGTCACCCAAGAAGATGCAGTAACCAGTTAAAGATATTCGGGTTTCTAGACATGAAGCTCAGTCACTGTCACAGTATGCATTAATCAACAGGGATGAATTGGCTTTAAAAAATAATCCCATTGATGAAGTCCCTTTGAGATATCTGACCACTTGAAGAGCACCCTCCCAGTGAGCCAGTGTAGGGGAAGACACGTACTAGCTTAGTTACTGCACACTATGTGGGATATCAGGTCTAGTCATGTTTAGGTAAAGTAAACAATCAATCAGCCTTCTATATTTCTTTGGTTCTGAAAAAATCTGAGAGTTAGGATTGAATTTGTGTCCTCTTGGAAGAGGAACTGAAGCCACTTTTGTTTCATTTAGGCAAGTGTCTTTCAATATATCTCCAGTGTACTTTCTCTAAACATACCCTCCTTCGATCTAGCTATCTCTATACCAAGAAAATATTTTACATGGCCTAAATCTTTAATGGTGAAAGTAGAATGCAAGAACTCAAGACTTTAATGATACTTGCTTCACAATCCCCTGTGATAAGAACATCATCTAAATATACCAGTAATGCAAGAGAACATTTATCCTTTGTCAAAGTAAACAAACAATGATCATTGGGAGATTGTTTGAAGCCATATTTGATTAGATGTAGAGTGAACTCTGAATTCCATTTGCGAGATGCTTGCTTCAGGCCATATAATGATTTTTTGAGCTTACAAACTTTATTTTCGTTAGCCTTTGTGTAACCTTTTGGAGGTTTTAAGTAAACTTCTTCCTTTAAGTACTTGTGAAGGAATACATTGTTGATGTCTAGTTGGCACGAACACCATTCTTTCATGGCAGCAAGAGATAGAATGATCCTTATTGTAACTTTCTTGGTAACAGGAGAATAACTGTCAAAATAGTCAATTCCCGAGACCTGGTTGTATCCCTTTGCCACAATCCTGGGTTTATGCCTTTCTATGCTGCCACCTGCATTAAATTTAGTCTGATACACCCACTTTGAACCAATTGCTTGTTTGCCAATTAGTAAAGTAGTTATTTCCCAAGTCTCATCATCTTTATGAGCTTTAAGCTCTTTGTTCATTGCCTCTGTCCAGTCTTCATACTTGCTAGCATCTTTGTAATTAAGAGGTTCTTGGGTTTCGTAAATGCTTGTCATAAATGTTGTGTAGGAAAAGTCGACTTGGTCAACAGTGAGGAATTTTGAGAGTCAGTGAAGGTGGTGCAGACATAATCTTGTAAATAGCTAGGCACTTTTTTATTTCTGGTACAGACACAAATAGGTAAGGGTTCTGTTTCAGTAATAGGTGTGGGATCAGGTTCTTTTGTCTCAAATTGAGAGTTAGGAATCTCAATAATAGGGGTATCTGACATGCTTGGACTGAGATCTTGTGTATCATGAATAATGTCAATGTTCGTTAAAGAGCTAAAGGTTTCAAGATCTTTGTGGTTCAGGAAGGGAAAAAGGTTTTCATAAAAAATAACATCTTTGGAGGTTATGACTTTGTGGGAATTGATATCATAGACTTTCTAGGCTTTCTGTCCTGACGCATATCCCAAGAACAAGCATTTAAAGGCTATATCCTGGAACTTATCTTTGTGAGGATGTGTGTTGGTCATGAAACATAAACAACTAGAACTTCTCACTCTGGAGTAGTCTAGAATTTGATCATACACTAGTTCATACGGCGTCTTCCATTTTAGCAAGGCAGAACGCAACCTATTAATGATGTAGGTTTCTGTTAGAATGGACTCACCCAAGAACTTCTTTGGTAATCCTGCTCGAGACATCAAAGCTTGAACCATTGGAAGAAAATGTTAGTGTTTTCAGTCCACTATTCCATTCTGATGTGGATTGTAAGGGCATCTCTTCTGATGTAGTATTCCCATTTGTTCAAGGAATTCAATGAAGCTGCGATTCAAGAATTTTGTGCCATTGTCTGTTCTGAGTGTCTTGACCAACTTCCCAAACTGGTTTTTAACCAAAATGATAAAGTCCTTCCAGGTTAGAGCAACTTGCAATTTGTGTTGAAGAAGAAAAGTCTAAGTTGCCCTACTAAAATCACCCACAATGGTCAAAACAAAATGAGCAGAATTCAAGGTTGGTCTTTTATAAGGTCCCCACACATCAACATGTATTAATTGAAATGCTTCACGAGCTCAAGAATTACTAATGGAAAAGGAAGTCTATGCTGTTTTGCTCTATGGAAAGTGTCACATACAGTACAAGCTTTTGAAAATTTAACATTCATATGTTTGATTACACTTGATGGGGCATATCCCTTCTAAAATGCCACAAATAAAAAGGCTTTTTATTCTCAGAGTTACAATGCACAGAACTTCCAACAGTAGAAATGTTACAATAGTTTTGAAGGAAACTTAAGTCTTGCTTCAAAGTGTACAAATGCTCAGATATTTTTCCTTTGGCAAGAAACTTGTCATTCTGCTGGTCTTATATCAAACAACTAAATGAGTCAAAAGTCACAATAATGTTGGCTTTGATTACTTTCTTTACAAATAGTAAATTAAACTTGAAGGATGGGATATACAACACATCTTCAAGCTGAAAGTCTTGACTTATCATGACCTTTCCAACCTGTTAAACCTTAAATGTAAATCCATCTGGTAGATGAACAACTATAAGTTTTGGGAGATTCTTTAAGTTCTGCATAAATTTTTGTTTTGAGCACATGTGGCTCGAAGCACCTGTATCAATAATCCACAATAGTAATTGGATTTCATACCCACATTACCTACAAAATATTGTATGCTAACAAAGCATGCAAGTTCACTTGATGTTGATCCTCCTTTCACCATTTTAGCTATTTCTTACTTGACTAATGATGAAATCATAGAAAAAAGATCGGTTTTGTTCTCTTTTTGACTATGAAGATCTATTGGATTATCAACTTCACCATTTGAAACCATGTAAGTTGTTTGCTTCCTCCCACTTGTTTTCTTGAGATCATTATGCCAATCTGGAAAACCATGAAGTTTAAAGCATGTTTCCTTGGTGTGACTCGTAACATGAAAGGGTCCACAAACCTTATCAAATTTATTAATATCCTTCTTTTTTGAAACCTTTGAATCTCCTTCACTCCTAGAAGTTTTAGCTAAAAGATCACCAGCTTTGATCATATTAATGTCAAAAGAGGTCTTGACCTCCCTTTCTCTTTCTGTCCTAACAACCATAGAGTAAGCTTTGTTCACATTTGGTAGAGGATCCATACTTAGAATCTGTAGTCAAAAGATGAGTTTAATGCCATCAAGAATTGTACAAGTTTGTTGGACGAATCAGTCTCACTCAACTTTCTGCTTAACCCACATCTACAATTATTGCAGCTACAAATGAGAATGGTTATGAGTTGATTTAACTCATCCCAACATTTATGCAATTTCTCATAATACATTGTAACAACATCATTGCCTTGTTTGATAATACTCATTTCTCTCTGGATTTGGTAGAGCTGTGGACTACTCTCACACCAAAGCAATCTTCAATTTCATTCCAAAGTAACAATGATGATGGAAAATAGATGAAGGACTAAGCCATATCCTTCAAAATTGAGTTCAAGATCCATGACTTGATCAGAGCTATCATCTATAAAGACAAGCTTTTCTTTGGCTTCCAAAGAGATCTTTACGACAATGCTCCAAGTAAGAAAACATCTACTAGTAAGCGAGGATGTGACCAACACCATCCTTGGTTGATCGGAGCTATGCAAGGCCCACGAACAATCTTCATTTTGGACTGTAGTATATCATCTTCCTCCCCTTGTTACTTTGTTTTTTTCCATTTTCTAATGGCTCTTGTAATGTCTCCATGAGATACATACATGAGCAAAAGACTCATGATCTTTGCTCTGCTACCATGAACAAAGGGATATGAAAAATGAAACTGAAATATTCCACAAAGATTATCTAAAATTAAGGGTGTGCATGGGTCCAAGTCAACCGGCCAATCCACCTAAACTAATCCAACCCGTTGGTTTTGGTTAGTTTGGTTCAAGTTGGCGGGTTGGTTTAAGTCATTTTTTAAACTCATTTGACCTAGCGGTTCTTTCAACGGGTGTAAAAATTCCCAACCCATTGAACTCTAACCAAACAACCAACCCACTTGTTTATTTTTTTTTAACTTTCAGTATGGGTTAGGAGTTGTGCGTTTTTCCTCCGTGCCTTAAGTCATAAACATCTGCTTCTTCTATTCTTTCCTCTTCTACTCAATAGCTCAGCCACGACCTACGACCAATGGAGTTCTAATTAGTCAAGCCCAAGCATGCTACATAGGCTGTTAATCATCGTAGATTGCAAGTTATTCATCATCCACCGTCATAGCAGCTCGCAAGCTACTCGTCTCTGCTCGAACTCAAAGCAAGGTATTCATTTAACCTTCCAAATCTTTCTTTATTGATTGTAAATCCTTGTGTAAGAAGTATAGTATAATCAATAGTCATTAGACAGCCTTTCGAGTTTCAAATCTTAATTTGATTCATATGAAGAAGGCTATATTGCAAACATGTGTACAATCTAATGGAGTTTGTTAAAAAATATGCTTATTCTATTGTTGTTGTGTTGTACAATTAATTACTAGTTCTAGACTTTTTTATGGATGATTTTGTCAGTGACTTCATATTTGTTGAGGTCTTGGAGGGCTTTGTAAGAGAACAATATATCTTTGGCATTTGGCATATTTAAATGTTGAGTTATGCGTGTGTTTTTTTCCTTTTTTTAATTATATGAAAGTTGAAGTCACTACTCACTAGTATCTTTTTTTCTTATGTTTAATTTGATTTTGATCACTTATGGTTTTTTTCTTTTCTTATATTGGTTTAGTCTACCAATTAAAAAATTATTTTATTTTCTCTATTCAGGATATGTCAAGTAATTGTGTAATCTAAATTTAATTTAAACTATATTATGGTGAATGTTTTTATGTTATTATATATTCTACCCAAATTAGTTAGTGTAAAGGAAAACACTTTTAAGGTTTATTCTTTGAATCATTACTATCAAATATGAATTAAATTAAAGGTTATATATTAACTTCTTGGTTTATGTGGTTAAATTATATATTAGCTTTTTTATGCATGAATCATCTTTTGGCATACTCTTAGCAACATGTCTTATAAACAAGAGGCATGCTTAAATGATTTCTGTGGTAAGGGATGGAACTTAAATTGGTATTAAAATGTAAAGATGCATGCTTAATTAATCTTGGATGTGAATGGTTAGTTATGTATTTCTCATTTTTTCTATTCCCTTATTGAACAATTGCAGTTATGTCTTAGAAAGAGAAAAACATCTCATTATCTCAACCAAGCAATCAAGTTGCAAGTGCACCAACACCTACTCCACCTAGTGTTGAAAGAATAAATCCTACAAGTGGTGATCAAGGTCAAGGGGGAGGTGAAGGGCAACAACAATTCTTTCAACAAGGAGAAGGAGAGGTAACCTTAAAACGAAAACCTAATAGACCACTTTCACATGTTTGGACTCATTTTACTAGAAATACTAGTGGTGATAGATGTACTTGCAATTATTGTGGGAAAAATTATGCATGTGGTAGCAAAAGTCATGGAACTAGTAATTTAAGTAAACACTTGTCAGAATGCCCAAAAAATCCAAGTTAATAAGAAACAAAAGACATTGACATTTGAGAAAAAAACCTGAAGATGAAGATGATGGTGGGACAGAAAAAGTCAAGATAGATACATTTAATCAAAAGGAATGTAGAATGGCACTTCCTAAAATGATAATTATAGATGAGTTGCCATTTAGGTTCATTAAGAATCAAGGTTTTATGTTATACACACATATACTTTAGCCAAAATTTCAAGTTCCTTCTTGCACTACAGTAGCTAAAGATTTTTTGCAATTTTTCTTACTTGAAAATGCAAAGTTGAAATCTATCTTGTCATGTAATAATCAAATGATATCTATTATAATTGACACTTAGACTTCCATTCAAAATTTGAATTACATGTGTGTGACTGGTCATTACATTGATGATTATTGAACATTGAACAAGAAGATATTTTAGGCTTTTTCCTTATTGCTAACCACAAGGGTGAAACCATAGGGAAGACACTAGAAAATTATTTGAAGGATTGGGAAATTATGAAAATTTGCTCAATTACAATTGATAACGCTAGCTCTAACAATGTGATTGGAATTGCATTACCATATTAAATGAAGAGTTCATGCATTTGAGATGTTGTGCTCATATCCTCAATTTGATTGTTAATGATGGATTGAAAGAGGTAAATACCTCTATTACTAAGATTAGAGCTACCTGTAAGTTTGTTAAATCATCTCCCATAAGATTAGCTACTTTTAAGAGGTGTGTGATTGATACTAACATAGATTGTAAGTTAATGTTGACGCTTGACATGCTTACTAGGTGGAATTCCACCTATGTGTTGGAGACAGTTGAAATTATTGAAAAGGCATTCAGTCATATTGAGTTTGATGATCCTGCTTTTATATCTACACTTGACAATGAGGGTCGACCTCTTTCTTCGGACGATTGGAATCATTCTTGTATTTTCATTAAGTTTTTAAAGGTTTTTTATGAAGCAACAGTTTATTTCTCTAGATCTTTGCATGTTACTTCCAACTCTTTTTTTTAGAAATTATGTGATATTAAAAAATTGTTGAAGAAATGGTCTAAATCTTATGATGTGTTGTTGAGTAATATGTCCAAGAACATGCAAGAAAAGCTTGATAAATATTGGGATGGTGGTGATAATATGAACTACTTATTGCTTGTGGCTATTTTTTATGGCATATTTTGAGTTTTTTTTAATAGGATGTATAACACCCCCAATTTCATAACCTTATTTAAAATATTATTTATTGAAAAATCCTTTACTTGAGAAATTGGAGTGTTATATACACTTCTATTCTTTATATCTTACCTGAGTTCTTTAAACATCCATTTATAGTATACATTTCATTAGGTTCGGATCCTTACTTAGGTATCACATTCAATTATCAATACAGGAAAAGTCTAATAATCATACATCATAATCCATAAAAATTCAGGATAAATTTAAACTTTTTCCTTTACATAAATTTACATCCAATTAAATGTTATAACATTGTTACATATACTGCAGGATATATGTAGTTTTCTTGTTTCATTGGGTAAGGAAACAACAAACCTGCTACTCAAACCCTTTTCAACTATTTTTCATAAATTTGATATGTATGTTTTACATATCCATATACTTATATGTATTTCTAACCTAATATATATTATTTCATTTCTTGGGATGGGTAACTAATCCCTTCTATCCTGTAGTACCATAATGGTCCTAGTCATTTGATACATACCAGAAAATAATGAGAAAATAATTTCCCAGTAGCTACGCATTCCACATTTCATTTTTGAGTTATGGTATGTACCACCGTATAGGTACAGAAAACAGTTTATATTCCTTATTCTTAAATTTCATTATTTCTAGGAAATGCTATAAATAAACCATTTAGATGTATATGATGAAGTTTATGAGGTATATCTGTAATATATTAGTTATAGAATAAAAACAATATCAATTTTAGTCACAATCATAGTTCACCGTATACCATTTAGTACCATAATCAGGAAAGTACATTCATTAAATTTTCATTCAGTCATAAATAATTTAGGAGAAACAACATTTACTATTCATAGAAAACTATATTATTTATAAGAAAAATAAAATTCATATTTGGCTAAAAGCCATATTTTCAATTTAGAGAGACACAAGAGTATCAGAAGTATAAATTACTCCACATACTACAGCGTGCATTAATGAGATAGTCACTCTATCAAGTGTGTGACAATTCTGCCACTGGTACATCTGAGGCGTCCCTCAGTGGATCTGAATACCCATTCACATTCAGTGATCATGTCATAAAGACATATTTAAGTGGGAATTTCTCCCAGGGTTTAGTCAAATTAAGCTCATGGAATCACTGTTATTCACACAGATCATCTTCTCCCTGCTTTATGGGCGATTCATGATGCCATAGATCACCATAACCTACATCATGGATCATTTCCCAGTATGTTATTTCCTATATATATCAACTAGGACGATTAGGCTTAATCCCATAATTTTTTCAAATTCTAAGTAAATGTCCCCTGTTCAATTGGCCATCTAGGTTACACTAACTTAGAATTCACAATCATTACAGTATTTTCGAAATTCTTTCATTCTGAGCAGATGTTTCACCATCCAAATTTATGATACAACTGTAGAATGTCCAACGGTTATCCCATACTGACAATTGGTCACTCGGTTATAAGCTTATCTACCCTATAACATATATTGGAATTACTTCCTCTATGTTTCTCTTTATTGAACATTCAAATATTTTCCTTCCATTCAATGTTTTCCAATACCATGCTATGTTTTTCCTTATCTATGTCATAAATCAATCCTTTTCTTTCCTAATTCATGATGATACTATCATTCTCACTTTCTAAAAAGAAAACCTTTAAATCTCAATAACAATTCCATTCTTGAATTTTTATAAAAAGGAAGGTTCATTCTTGGTCAAGAGAAATCCTTAAGAAATTTAAGATTTTCATACTTAAAAATTTCTATTTGTTACTCTTGCCATATAATAAGCAAAATAAATTACTTTTCCTTCCCATTTACACTAAATTCCCTTTTTCACATTTTATTGCATTTAAAGGGTTTCAAAGTTGAACCTTTTCCATTTCCTACTTATTATTCCATTTTCCCCCATTCTCACCTAATTTTACATACCCAAGGTGTGTATAATCATTGTCTCCCCACACTTAAGCATGCACACAAATTGCTAGAATTGCCAAGATTGCACAAAATATTCATTAAAATTTAATTGCAACGTCGTATTATTTCCTTTGTATACTTTGACCAATTTCATTACATTTCTGTACAAAAATTTTTCATAAATATTTTCATGTCCTAAAATTGGTCAAGTAGGCTACATGGAATTTAATTGGATCATTTTGCATAAAAATAATTGCCAATTAATCTTGCTTCAACCAAGACACACATAAAAATTTCAGCACATTTCCTTCATCAAAAACTTGCATACTCTCGGTCAAGATGAGATTTGTAGGCAAAATTGGGCATTTCAACCAATTGACATCTATTCTATCCTCCATTGGCCATAACTTGAATTACCAATAAGATACTTTAAAATTTTTCAAACAATTTTCCAAATCTCATTTTTCTAGCTATGGCCTAAAGAGGAATTTTGTGCAAAAATCATCATTTTTTCATATAATCATTCTTTTAATCCCATTTTCATCATCCATAAACCATAACAATCAAGGAAAAACAAACAATTTAGCATGACATTCATGAATTTGGGGGTTTTAGGGCAAATGAAAAAAAATTGGGAAATGAACATAAACACTTTCATAATTGAAATTAACCATCATAAACAACTCCATACTACTTTCTAAGCATTAATCCATAGAAATTTTGAGAATTTAAGAATGTAAACTTAAGAACATCACTATTCATGTACTGTTCATTCAGCCATGAAAATCTCAAAAGCTTAGAAAAATCCATTAAAACATGAAATAAGTGATGGAAGAATGATAAGCTACCTTGATTTATAATTTTTGGTGGATAATCCTTGAAGTTTGCTTGCCTTCTTCTCCCTTTTCTCCCTTATGAAGTCTATGATTTTTCTCCCTTCCAAAAGCCTTCACGTCGTCTTTGCTAAGGAGGAGGAGAAGAAGAAGAAGTGTGACTTATTTAAAATGGCTAATATGACCATTTTGCCCTTGGTAGCAAAATGACCAAAATACCCTTCACTTGTTCCTTCTTAAAACCTTGACATGCAAGGATATTTTAGGAATTTTAAAGTGTTTCTTTAGGTAAAATTCCTCTTATATCCTTGTGATAAAATTATCTTTTTACCCTTAGTGTCAAAATTACCATTTTACCCTTTATGGTAAAATGACCATTTTATCCCTCTTAAGTGTCGAACTAAAAAAATTTTTTTGAAACATTTTGGAAAAATATTCTAGAGGCAATTTCATAATTTTTCAGATAAAAATTAGCCATTTTATCTGATAAATAAATATTTTATTCTTATTTTCAGATAAAAGTTTAACAGTTTTGCCCCTAAATATTTTTCTTGAAGCATTCATGACATTGGCGCCATTTTTAAACCTCCTAAATGTGCACCATAAATGCACCTCAATCTTCATACTTATTATCATGATTTTTTGTGAAAAAATTTTCTTTCATTTTAGTCCATAATCATTTCCTTTAAGTTTAGTCCTTTCTTTGTTTAAGGCAATATAAAATAATTTTTAGACTATTTTTCAGGCATAAAATATTGAGTCTAGGATTCTAAGACATACCTAATATTATAGAATTGAGGATATTACAGGATGTATGGTTCAAGACAGTCTAGTTTGATGTTAAGTTAAAAGAGATCATGAGAAAACAAATTTATTATTATTAAGTGTTGTATCCACCTCCTCCTGATATTGGAGATTCTAATTGTATGTCATATGATATAACTTCACAAGAAGGTGGAGGTGATAATGATGATGATGATAGTTGCTCTTCTGAATTTTATTTACAAGTGAAGAGAAAACAATCTGATGATAAAAAGAATGAATTAGAAAGATACTTAGAGGATAATGTTGAATTTAATTATGATGAGTTTGATATTTTATAGTGGTGGAAATCAAAGACTATGAAGTACTAAATTTTTTCTTGCAATGTTAGAAATGTGTTAGCAATCCCAATTTCCATTGTATCTTTAAAATCCACATTTAGCATAGGTGGTGGAATTTTAGATCCATTCAAAAGTTCTTTGAATCCTACTACTGTTAAAGCTTTGATTTATGCTCAAAATTGGTTGAGTTCACAAAAAGGAAATTGATTTACAAAGTAGCATGGATGAAATTGAAAGAATTGAAGTAGGTAAATATTTATACTTATAATTTTTTATTTGATTTTTCATCATATAATGTATATAATCATTCTAATAATAATTCTTTATTCTTCTCACCTTTTATATTGTTCTAGAGATGTTGGCAACTTCTAAGGTTCAAGAACCATAGAAGAAGTGTATGGAACACTTGGAAGGCTTCATCAGTAAAGTTAATCATCAAGCATGGAGTTTTATCTATAATTGTCTTGTTTTTGTCTATTTTTCTGATGTAATTGTCTTGTTTTATCTATAATGTAATTTTTGTGATGTAATGAATAATGGAATAATGGTAATGGGTTATAATGTTAGTTTTGTGATGTAAATGTAATGGAGATTGTAATTTTATTTAAATTTTGTAATTTGTAGTGTTATTTTTGTAATGTTCATTATAATTTGTAAAATTGTAATGTTATTTTTGTGATGTCCATAGTAATTTTTAATGTTATTTACTCATTTTTGTGAATTTTGATGCAATAAATTGTAAAGTTTTTTTTTTTATGTAATTATTATGGACATGATAATGATTATAAATGTTTATAAATATAAATAAATGTCCCTTATTTTGTTTATCATTTACATGGTGGGTCATTTTCATTGATATTATATTGAAGAAGAAAAAAAAGCTATTTGAAATATCCAATGCTTTTGACTCACAAGTCTTTAAAATTTGATATTTTTAATTGTTAACAAAAACTAGCACCGATTCACCAAATATGCCAAAGATTATTTCATTTTCACTTTGGACTAGAACTTAGTCTAGTTCCTTTACCCATTAGTCAAATTAATTAATTAAATTGCATCACCATATATATTGATTATTACTATATATTACCCATTTTTACATGATATATCTTGTCAAGTTTTAATTAAAATATATTATTATTCATTTATTAAGATAAATATATTAATTTTATTTGCATTGTGTATACAATTTGGTCTCAAAATTATTAGAACTTAAGACTAATTTAAATTCAAAAGCCAAATTGAAAAATTAAAGAAAACAAACTAAGAAAACAAACAAAAATCAGTTCAGACCCAGCCCAACGTAAACGAACTTGCTAATCATTAGGTTAGGTTGGTTCAATTTTGTCGTCATTTTTCTCCAACCCAAACCAACCAAACCCGCTGTAACTCGAACCGAACCGACTGACACACACTCTTATCTAAAATGATACATTGGCTAGATGTTTCATATATAGAAATGGAGCATGTGATATTAGCGTGCTAATTTAACTAACAAAAACCATTAACAAAAATAAATGACTAGTAACTACTACTAACACCTCTGAACTAATATAACTTCTTCAAGAACACCAAATTCTTAATATCTTAGAATTGTCTAAAGGGAAATAAGGAGTGAAAGAAATGGTTAAAAACACAGACACAAATTCGAAAAAGGTAAAATATAGGAGAATGAATGGGAGAGAAGGGTCAAGGGGTTGTATTCACATATAATTCATTAGCACACGAAATAAAAATCATAAAGTTTGTAAGTTTTAGGGTTGTTTGTTACACGCTTTAAAAAAATTCTGAGAATAAAAGGTTCAGAATGTTACATTTTCCTGTTTGATATACAGATTAAAAAAAATATTCTTGAGAATATTACATTCCTAAGAATAGAGTATTCCTATACTTTTGTAGATTTTTATTCTCACCTAAAGAGGTGGGAATCTTATATTCCCATGATATGAAAATATTTTTAAAATAATAAAATTGCTAAATTAACTTTGTAAAACTTGAACAATATTTTTATAATATAATATAAACTTTGTAATAAATGTATATGTAAACAATTAACTTACCAATAAATGTATTTAATTTTAATAATAATAAACTTAATATAATAATAAATGCATTTAATAATAATAAACTTTATAATAAATGTTTGTGCTACATTTGTGTACCAAACACATTTAATAATAAAATTTTATAGTATTTTATTTTAATTTATTATTTCAATTTTTATTTTAAAATTACTTATGTACAAATATATATAAATTGTTTGTGTATTAATATATTTATGCACAAATTAATATGTGTTACCCCAACACATTTTTATTAAAAAAATTATTTTTTAAATTGTAAAATATTACAGAGTACCACAAATTATTGTTTTAATTTATATTTTTTTAAAATTAATTATGTAATTTTTGCTACCCAAATAAGAAACCATTAGATTATTATTTTTGTGATATATAAACTTAACCTTACTTCACATAGATAATGATATTATTAATGTTATTTTCAAATTATAATTTTAATAGATTTAATGATTTTTTATTATATGTAAAAATAAAATACAAATTTTTTTTTTTATAAAAATATATGTATGTATAATTATATATATATTATTCAAGTGTTATTAATTAGTAACATATGTATATATGTTATTTAATTAATAACTTGTTATGATTTTTATTTTTAATATAATATAAATAGTTTTAAAAAAATATTTGGTTATAATTTAAAATATATATATTTAAAAAATTATTAAATATTTTTAAAAATATTAAAATTGAACCAAGTGTAATAATTTAATATTCTTAAAAATATTATAAAATATTCTCATGAATGTTTTTAAGAAAACAATCAAATTTTTAAAAATCATATTCTTGAAAATCACATTCCCATAAATATAATTCTTGAGAATAAAAAATTTATTCGTAAAATCCAAATATTACCTATGACTATGAGTTATGAGAAATATCATTAATTTGTGTTTGTTCTTTCAAGTATCAATTAAAGCCCAAAAGAAACTGGATACTCCTTTAGCAAGTCAAAATTCTTACAAATTTTGACAAACATGAAATGTTAACACATGCAAATTTCTGAAATACGCGTTCAAGGAAATTGATGAAGCACATTGGCTAATGTATAGTATAAAAGTTTATGACAGTCCAAAATCTGTTATGAGCCACCAAGATGCAGATTTCAATACACAGTCCTGATATCTTACATCTGAGGAAAAAAATATAACAGTCCAAAATCCAAAAGTCGAAATCTAGTCTCCGGCATCAATTTTGGAAGCCGCAGATAATATTTTTGGTTAAGTATTTCAGTTTGGATCAGAGAAGAACTTGTTGATGGATGGCATGATCTCAGGGGCCTTGTTGCGCACAAACTTCCTCAGGCTATGTTCTGCGTATTTCTCACCCTCTGCAAAGTTCTCAAGCACTCCTGCAGTTCTGTGTTCTTTGTTTACCCTGAAATCAAATTCAAATTCACTTCTTATAGAGGGCAATAATCTCGACATTTGCTCCGAAATTATTATATTTTTTTTCTTTCATTTTCATTGCAAATATTTATTAATACATGCCCTTCACATTTTGACAAATGAATTATTCTTGTCTAAAATTTAAAATTTAATTTAGCTATCATTTAAAACTAAATTACGTAACTTTTTAACAAAAAACTTCATTGAATTACATGGCAAAATATTAACAGTAATAATACAGAAGGCTCAGTACTACTGAAAAATGAATTCATTTTTGTTGATATTTTGCAACACAAAACGTTGCAGTGCTTCTTTCAACCATTTTTTATAAGTGAAGGAGGTTCCATTAGAATAGATTCTAATCCAAACAGGGAAATAGAGGCAAAACAAGCTCCTATACATAATCTGGGAATAGATTCAAAAATGTATTACTCAAATTTCCAAGGTCACAGTGATAAGTAGCTTCTGCAGTATGTCTACAAGTTCACTAGAGTGATAAGAAAAACTATTGCAACACCTAAACTACGAACAATTCACAAGCAGACCAAAATACGAGAGATGAATACCTGACTTCAGGATTGATGCAGATATTCCTAACAAGTTGCATACCGCAGATCCCAACAGCCACTCCTACTGCAGCAAAAAGAGGGTACACCTGTTCACATGACAAGAATCAGAAAGGATCTGCAAATACTAGACACACAAACAAGGAAGATTTTGTCTTCTGTGTGTAATTGATCAACGATTTTGTCTACTATCAGTTCATTACTCATGTCATCCGATTGCTTGTGTAGAATGAAATACAAGATTTTACGTTTCTAGTAAAAATAGCAACAATTCCAGAGTAATCTCTGGTTCGCACTTGAAACAAAACATCTACTCTCAAGAATAACAAAAGAGAAAAAACATGAAAATAAGCCTAGACAGACTGCCAGATCAGATCTCATCTCACTACTATTGTTCATCATAGATCAACGGAATTTCAAAAGCAATAAATTGGAACATTAAACTGAAAACTAAGATTACAAGATCAGAAAAAAGAAAGATCGAAATACCTCAGGCCTTATCCATCTGGAGCCACCCATGGATGAGCAGATGAAGGAACCAAGAAAGTATGCTCCGACCAAAGGAAGAGTCGAGAGAAAGAAGAAGAAGAAGAAGAAGACGACGACGACGGACCAAAGTGAAAAAAACGCAAGAAAGGGCTATGAAATTGGTATATAAATGCGAATGCAAATAATGCGAGGCCTATATTATGGGGTCAAAGTAAGAAATTGTGATGCTCCTTTGAAAAGAAAAGAAGAGAAAATTTGTTAGGTGGCGTTGTGCCGCTTCAATTATACACGGTAAATTTTAGGGCGTATATGAATTTTTAATATTGTCATTAAGATTCTTTTATGATAATTTTATTTTTAAAATTTTTAATTATAATTAATTTTATCTTACTATTTAATATCATCAAATTATTTATAAAAAATAATAAAATAATATTTAATATAATATTAAAATATTAAATAAAAATAAAATAAAATTTTACATTAGTATTGAGATAATTATTTTTATATTACATTAAATATTAGGTTATTATTTTTTATTAATAATTTAAATAATATTAAATTATAAAATAAAATTAATTATAAAAAATTTTAATAACAAAATTAAAAATTAATATAAAATTTTAAAATATAAAAAATATTTTTATTTAAATTGTATTCATGAATATAAAAATAAATAATATAATATAATTTATAAACGTAAAATTTTATGAAAAGAAAGTGTCGTGTGATTGGTTGCGTTGAGTGTACGAAGTCCAAAAGCGTCGAAAAGCAAAGGACAGGTAAGCAATGCAAGATCGCCGCCTAAAGTGACCACTCAACTGATTGTTGAATTGGCAGTCGGAAATGGGAATGTGCGGTTTCCGATTTTCTTGGGTTTCAATTTGGGACTTTCCTTGTGCCAAAATTAATATAAAAATTAATTGGGACCCAGCTTTTCGAATATTCTCCGAATTTTAATATGCTAATTCCCAACCAACCACGCTTCTTGAAATATTATTTTTATATTAAAATTTTTACTGATTAAAATATGTAGTTTAAAGTTTTTATTTTAATATTATTTACATTGTGATAAAAATAATAAACTTAAATTATTTTAAACTTAAAAAGTAATATTTTTTATATTTGATATAATAGTTGTAATTTTTTATGTTTTTATATGAATAAATTGTCAATTTAAAAAATTATTCATCTTAAAAATTTTTCATGTAAATGAGTATAATTTTAAAAAATATATTTTTTAATTCAAATTTTTTAAAAAAATTTCATGTCTAACAACAAAAATTACAAGACCCCACTCATCTTTGACTACCAACCCCAATAATTTATCAAATGACGGCTCAGAATTATTTTTAATTTTTAAAAATCAAAAAATTGCTTGAATTATTTTTTGACTGAAGAAATTGTTTTGAAACTAAAATTAATTAAATAATAATAATAAATAATATATTTCTACCACATGATATCCCTCTTGAGCATTCCTCCGCAGCCTCCTCATGGTTGTACAAGCATCATTCTAGAAGCTACGATTGGAGTTTTTTATTCCTACGTCGTTCTGATTAGGCTGCTTGGCCTCCCCTTGTTATAAAATAAAAATAAAAATAAAAATCGAACTTTGTTAAATGCCTCTTGCCCTTAAAATTTATTATAAATAAAATTTTATTGTTATTTACAAATTTAAACACACCTGGACTAAATAAAGAAATTAAACTCCAACAAAATTGTAGCTCATTCTTGTCATTTTCCAAAAAATATATATATATTTGTGTGAAACCCAAGGTGACGAATCCAACTATGAACAGCCAGCCTGTCTTTATCAACAACCCAAATAAAGTAATAGTCAAATTCATTTATTTTTTTTAAATATGCGTAACATTTTAAATATTTTTTATTTGTTTATGACTAAAATATATAAAAAAATTTATATTTTAATTTTTATATACATAATTTTTTGTATTTTTAATTAAAATTAAAATTCTTATACTTCTAAAATATTATATAAAATTTATTTTTATCTAATGTTTTATTTAAAAATTAACAATAATAAATATTTAAAATTAAAATAATTAATTAAAATATAATAAGCATAAAAATAAAAATATTGATAAAAATTAATGTTTTAACGTAAAATATATATATTTTTTTAATTTTTTTTAACCTAATATATATGTTTATTATTATTAATTTTTAATAAAAAATTAGATAAAAATAAGTTTAATATAAAATATAAAAAATTTTAAATCACATTTAAAAGTATATAAAAAATTATGTGTACATCAAATAAGCTAGATCCTGTGCATTTTAATTTTTTTTAATTAATGTAATATTTATTCTAGCTAAAACTTTACAAATATTAGTCCTTTTCTTGAACCAGTGGTGTCGTGGTGTAGTTGGTTATCACGTCAGTCTAACACACTGAAGGTCTCCGGTTCGAGTCCGGGCGACGCCAATGAATTTTTTCAATTTACAAGCAAAAGGCTTCGCGGAAATAATAATATGACCACCAGACTTTTTCTTTTGTGATAATTTAGCCCCAAATTGTATTTCACCTTCAAAGTTTGTTTAGTTTTCTTATAGTTTCTACCTTTAATTGTTAATGCCACCTTCCTGCATATGCAAATTCCAAATGATAGTTCAATCAGTGGATGGAAAGAATGGTTTTATGTTTTAAATGATACATATTAAGGTTGGAAATTTATTTTAATCACGACCAACCTGCATGTAGCCTTGGGGGTTTTATCTGTGAATTTTACTATTAGGGGTTTTAATAAAAATTTGAAAAATTATTGTTTTTACCACTACTAAGTTTTTTTATAAAAAAAAAAAAATTCTTTGAATAGTTTATTTTTATTAGATAATTTGATAATAAAAATATAAAGTATTGTGTCTATACTTTGTCTTATATTTATGGATTAAACTTAGATATAATTCTTGATATCTCTCCTATCAAATTATTCAATAAAAAACTATGAGGAGAAAATTTTAAAAAATAACCTAATTATAAAGTGATAAATTGGAAAGATAATAGCATATAATTTTTTAATTAAAAAATTGATAATAAATATATAAAACTTGTATATCCATAATACAATGGTTTCGACATATTTTGGTCATTGGTCTCCAAAACTAAAATATATTATGTGTGGTGATGAGAGAATGAAAGAAAGAAAGTAAAGATATAAAAAAATAAATAAATTATCATTATTCAATATATTATTTTAAAATATAATAGTTTATATTATATTTTAAAAATTAAAAAAGAACTATCATGCCCTTTTGTACATATGAAACTTCTAGTGATTTAGGATAGAAGTAATATACAATACATATCAATTAGATGTGGTAAACGGTTCAATTTAGGCGATTTAAAGTAATTTTAAAATTACTGTTCACATTAATTTGACATGAAAATAAACATATAGTTTGAATTTTTAATGTCAAACTAAACCAACCTATTTTAACTTGGTCTGATTTAAATATTTGAACATTGTCAACCAAGAAAAAAAATATTTTTAATATATAAATATCGTTGACTTTTTTCTCATAATCCATTTTTTAAATTTAAAAAATTCAAAAAACTCATCTGCAAAACGTTATTTTTCGCAAATCCCTACAACAGTCCTATTCCCACATTCGCAATCTTCTCACTTGCTCTTCCTCCATTTATATCATTTGAAGCTTCATTTTTATCTCTTCTTCATCAGCAAAGCTGCATTTTTGGGTGGTCCAGTGTTTTTCAAATATTTTAGGTGGTGGTCCCGAAGTGATCTACATATTTGATGTATTTTTTTAAGTTTTTGAATTAATTTAAGATAATATTTAACTAACTTTTATTTTAACATTTTATGGTCACATTTAAAAGTGTATTTGTTTTCATGTACCAATTCTATTTGTGATTTTCTTTTTTATAAGCTAAAATTGAAGATTTGCTATAAAAAATAACTTCCGGTTAGTTTTTTTTTTTCATTTTATATGAATTTTTTGTAATTTGTATGATGAATATATAAATATATGTATATATAGAGTTATTACATATGAAAATAAAATGTGAACTGATATGCATATGATAGAAATTTGTAGTTATATTTTTTGAAATATGGATTCAACGTGTATTGTGTAATTTTTGTAGTAATTGTTTAATATATGATAGCAAAATGTTTGATCTTAACCTATATACATTAAATAAAATTTTAATATTTTTATTGTTGAAAAATTATAATATTTTTATCTTTTGGTACGTTGTAGACACATTGTTAATATTTTCTAAGACATGGATTTTTTAATAGTTTTTTATTTGATTTTTTTAATATTTTTTTTAATATATTGCATTATTAGTATCTTTTCTATTATATATCATTTTTAATATTTAAGAATATTTTTATAATAACGGTCATTTGCAATATTTTTTTTATTTGTTTTATAAGAATATATGTATCTTGTTATCTATAATTTTTTTTAAATATATGAGATTATAAATATTATTTTAATATATGGAATTTTTAATATTTAAGAATATTTTTTGATAAAGGTCATTTTTTATATTTTATCTGGTTTTTAATAATATACATATTTTTTATTTTTAATATTTTTTATTTATTTTTAAGAATATATGTATCTTGTTATTTTTAATCATTTTTATTTGGTTTTTTCATAATATATGTATGTTGTTATTTTTAATATTTTTTAAATATTTAATTAAGTTTGTAAGTAATATTTTTGTTTAAGAAAATTTTATTAAAAAATTTGCAGGTTGAAAAAAATATCACATTAGAGCATTTGAAGGCTTTGATTCATGACAAATATCACCCAAGTTCAACAATATTATTTGGGAGATGATTCATATGCAGTGTTGATAATATAGAACCACATACAAAATTCTGTTCAACTTGGGTTTATTGAATTATATGTTGAGGTATCAACATATGAGATTAATATCAATATAAAAACTCAATCATCCTTTGATATTTAAGAACAAGTGTCGATGACCTTACTAGTTGTTTCACAAGGACCAACTCCTTTGATTGACCAATCAATAATGTCTAGTTCTTCATGTTCTCCATTGTGATATCCATACCTTCCAATTGTCTCACAAGGACCAATTGTTAGTAGATGTCGATCTCTTAAGGAAAAACCTTGATGTTGTTATAGATGAAGAGGAATACAATGCAAGTGTTCATGTTGGTCATGCCCCACGAGGACGAAAAAGATAATAATGGGGAAGATCCAATTGATGAAGCTACAAATAGACCAATTAGACAATATAATGAGCTTGCAATTGCTTTTTACTCTCAAGTTAATTTAGAGGAAGTAAATTGTCTTAATTTTTACAGAGAGGCTATTCTTGCTTCCAATGGGTGATGATGATGAGTTGTCAAAAGGGATGAGATTTCCAAGCAAGGCAGTGAAGTTTTATTTTGTCAAAAAGCACCACAGATTTGTGGTGGTCAAGTCTGATATGACATATGAGAATTAGAGGTAGCCTCAATTTGGAAATGGTTATGGTTGGAGGTTAAAGGCATACCATAAAGTTAATCCAATCCCTGGGAGATAACAAAATTTTCAGGCTTACACACTTGCGTGATAGCTAAATTATTACAAGACCATCCAAAGTTGGATTCTAACCTAATAACATCTTACATTGAAGGTATGGTGACTAAGATGCTCGATGTGTCCATATCATAGATTATTGAATGAATAGTAGAAAATTTTGGTTATATAGTACCTTATCAAAAAGTATTGATGTGTTTATATCATAGATTATTGAATGAATAGTGAAAAATTTTTGTTACATAGTATCTGATCAAAAAGTATTGATGTGTCCATATCGCAAATTATTGAATGAATAGTGAAAAATTTTGGTTACATAGTATCTTATAAAAAATTATTGATAGCCAAACAAGGTCGTTGCTAAAGCTTTTGGTAATGGGAGAGCTCTTATACTATGTTACCTTGATAGATGGCTACTATACAACACTTTTTACTAGGTTTAGTTGTTGAATATTTTTATAAACCATGCAAATGTGAGGTGATACCATATCCCTGAGTGGATACCTTTCAACAAGTTTTTTGGGCATACAAGTTGTACATTGATGCATTTACACATTTGAAACTATTGGTGCAAGTAGATGGTTCCTCAACCTCGAGGTATAGTTGAGCACGATCAAACTATGTAATCCTGTAAGGAGCTACTACTTGAGTTGTTGATTCTCCATTAATTTTGTAGCCATTGTTTTGTAGATCACTTGATTGACTTTTAACTGAGTTTTTGTGGCTGTTGATTGTTTCACAAAGTACAAATTTAACCAATATATTGTGGCCTTGACGAACACTATTATTAGTAAGTGTCTAACCCCTTTAAATACTTGACTTTTACACCCAACCAAGTTAGTAGTCATATTGCTATATATATAGGCATCTATCATGTTGGAACATGTTTTAAATTATTTATTTTTGATTAATGGAAAATTATTTTTAACAAATAAAATTATTTTAATATACCAGTTTTAGAATTATTGGAAAATGTTTAAAATTGATCAAGTCTTGAAAATATTGCAATGGAAAATTATTTCATGAAAATATGGCTTTTAATTTATAATTTGTAAAACCTTTAAAAATATTAATGAAGGCCCAAAGTATTTTAGCCCAATAACTTTTTGGCCAATATTTTGTCAAACAGCCTAATGCTTTTTAGGTCAATATTTTAAAAAGCCCAATCTCCTTTTGGTTAATATATGTGTAAGCTCAATCTTTCATAAAACTCAGTTTGGCCTAAGTATGACAGGCCCAAGTCTAAGCTGATACCCATGTTGATAAAGTGAAAATGTTCAAATGGGATTAAGCAGGAAAAATAAAATGATGCTGCTACACGTTTCCTTAAGTCAGAATATATTAAGCAATTGCAGAAAAGAAAGCAGGAGCATGGCAGAAGGCATCAGAATAGTGCAGTAAGTTAAAGTAAAAGTCTGCAACAGTACAACAGGACAGTAAGCTAATGTCAGAAGTTGTAACAGTACAGCAGAGCTGAAAAAAGATGAACGAGTTAGTGCAGCATGCAGCTGAAATTCAAGAACAAAAGTAGAAAAGTGCATGTCTTAAGGAAAAGCACAGACCAGCAGACATCCTTTGTTGGAGTAATATACACCTACAGGCTACAAAGTAACGGCTAGCTTCTGACTTCCTAACCTCGAATAATTCAAAGGTTTAAACAAAGTCAACTCTGATCAAGAAGTAGCTCCATAAAGAAGTGTGCAGCATAAAATCAAGAATCTACAAGCTATAAATAAGTAGTCTTTAGCATAATACAGAAGAGCAGGTAGCAGGTGGCATAACAAGCTAAAAGTAGTAGCCTTTAGAATAAAGTAGATGTGCAGGTGTATAAAAGTAAATCTGAAGAAAAGTATCAAAGATAGCAGCGTACTTAATGGAACAAAAATAGAATGGTGCACGTCTCAAGGCATAAAATAAGTTTGCTCAGCATTCCTCTTTTCGAAAAAACACAAGGGCAACGGTCTCCAAGAATAGAAGAGTTACTGGACAATAAACATTAACCTCTGCCATCCTATGAAGTTGTAAAGATGAAGTAAAGCATTAAATGCAATCTGCAATGTCCCTCTGAGCAAAGGAGCATCTTGGACAGCATGCTTCATGGCATTTATTAGTGTATTTAATGAAGGTCTCAACAACTCATTTTGAAGACCCTTAAATAGGAGGTGAATGGCACAACATTAAGGTTGAGAGAGATATTGAGCTGAAATAGAGAAACCATGTTCTTGAGTTACTTCTCTCCATCTCTTTATGATCTTAATGTCTATTTGCTCTTAGTGAGTTATTATTTGTTAATGAAGGTTAGAAACACTGTATTGAAATCCTCATCTTCCTTAGTCTAGGTGTCTTGTTAAGAATCTAGAAGTAGGAATTATTGAGGTGGATGTTAGCTTAAGTTGGTATGGTACTGATTAAGCTGTCTGAGTTTTAGGTAATTTTAGGAGAATACAAAGTGGAGTAAAAGCAAGTGTGCTGAGCCTTCATTGGGTTGCCTAGAGGCATAAAAGCTGGTGTATGCTGAGCCCAAGTGTATGAAGGTTTCTCAGGTGTATTCTTAATAATTACCCTTACTATGGTTATTGGCTTAAGTCAGTAGGTTACTGATTAAGCTGGGTTAGGTTATGGGTAAGATTAGAAAAATACTAGGTGGAGTAAAAGCAGGTGTGCTAAGCCTTCATTAGGTTGCGTAGAGGCATAAAAGCATGTGTATGCTGAGTCCAGGTATATGAAGGCTTCCCAAGTGTATTTTTGGTGATTACCCTTTTAATGAAATACCCTTGCTGTGTGCTCGATGAGAGGATATAGGATCAAGGTAATCTTGGATCCGAACCTCTATAAATCGACTGTGTGATTATCTTCTCTTTTATTCTTACATCTAACATTAACCTAAATTTTAAAATGGTTATTGTTTTCAAAAAGGTATTTGTTTTGGGTCATTATAAATTTCTAACATCTACCTAACAGTATTTTAAAAAATTTATAAAAAAAACTAAAGGGAACTAATTCAACCCCCCTCTTCTTGGTTCATTATCTGGCTAACATATCATCATATGGCTTCATACATTGGTGCTTTGCTATCAAGTTAACCCACTCATCAAAACGTTCCTAAAGGGTTCAAAACTCAACAAACTTTTCATCTGTCACATGACGCTCGCATTGGTATCTTATACAACGCATTTGCAAGAATTTAAAAAATTATACATACTTACATAAGAATATTTAATTAAAAATCAAGACGCCAAAGGCTTACAAATGTTGATAAATATTTCCTTCAACCACACCTCTATGAACTCTTTATTCAAGTTACTAGCAAAGTAACAAATGTAATATAAATGATAGCCATAAGATGGTTGCCACATAATATGACAAAAGCTAGAATGCCAGAATGCTTGCTTGATATTAAAAAAATATTCTAACGAGCTCTTACGACATGTAAAAAAATATTCATAAGAAACCATGACCATGCCTCTAATATTTCTCCCTCTATGATAGCCAAAGCAAGTGGCACAATATTTTTGTTATCGTCTTGCTTCAATAAATATAGATAAATAGGTTAAAAATTAAATTTTTTTATTTTTTTAATATAGATAAATATATTATTTTTTAAATATAAAAGATCTAGGCCATTGAATTTGTGAAAATTTACATCATGGAATCACAAAATTTAGATCTCCCACCAACATTTATTTCAGTGATAGATGTTATTTATATAATAGATATTGTAAGTTAGTGTAAAATACACTCTATTTTTTATAGATCTTGAGACTACACTAGCCTCCTATTAAAACATATACTTTTTTCTTTTAAAAGATGAGAAAACTTATATTTTCATCAATTTAGACCAAAGTCTCTTTATATTTATTATTTATATAATTAAATATGTATTTGACTAATATAAAAATATATATATTTTTTAACTTCAAATAAAATAATTTTATTATTTTTAACTCAAAATAAATATAATAAAATATTATACTTTTTAAAAATATATTTTTATTAAATTATAATATCTTTAGAAGAATAATAATGTTATTGAGAGTATTATAGTCAAAGCAAATGAAATTAAAGAATATTTAATCTTTTAAAGGAGGAGAATATAAAATAAATGCGAAGAAAGCGTAATTGTGAAGACTGGAATGTAATTTGTCTCTATAAGTTAATATCATATATATATATATATATATATCAATGAGTAATTAGTTAAAATGATAAATATTTTATTTTCTTTAAATAAAATTTTAAACTTAAATCTTGGGTGCTGAAACATTTTCATTGACAGATCAGTCTTTAGTCAATTTAAATTAAATAAATTAAGTCACAAAAAATTAAATTAATTAAAGTGTAATAAATTTTTAATTAGGTATTAGTGATTTAAACAAATATATATATACATATATATATGTGTGTGTGTGTGTGTACTTATTCCGCAGTTATCTTTCCATTCCTAAAACAGTATGATATTGTTTTTTAACATAAAAACACTTGGATCCTGGGATTGCGAGTTTTGATTCTCTCATCACCTTGTTTCACGCTACCACTAATTTAACAGCGTGATCTATGGACAACATCACGTGCCATCTCGTGGTCATTGTGCTAACCAAGAGTCAAAACAATGAAGAGAGACAAAAACTGACTTGGCATATGACTAACTGGATCGAAACAATTGGAATAATACGATTATGAGATACAACTTGAGTTTCTGCTTTACTTCTTTTTTTTTTTTTTAATTTTAGTGACTGATATACCTGAAACTCAGATCAAATTTCGAACTTTGCACAACTGAAATAATTAAATTCTTAGGTGTTTTTGCGTTTCAGAATCAGAATGAAACTCTACTAGTTTGTATTCAAAGATTAATTACATTACATGCATTTTGATTGAACAGAAGATGTAGGCTTAGAGAGGTAAAAGGGTTCTGTATTTACGCGTTGCTCGTATCATAACTAAGGTTAATTATTAATGGACAGGAAATGGATATTCTAAAAATCTAAAGACATGAATCTCATTTTTGTTTTTTTATTTTTTAAAATTATTTTATAAAATTAGAGTTTAAAATATCTTTAAATTATTTTATATTTTTTCTTACTATATATATATATTTCAATCAAAAAACAGTAATTTAAACAAATTTTTTAGTTTTTATTTTTAAAAATTAAAAAATAATTTTTTAAAATTATGTTCAAAAAGACCATAAATTTTTTTCTAGCATTAATGTTGAGTACTCTCTTGACTCCCACACACATTATTTTTCTTTGAATTTGGCAATCTATAAAACAATAAGGCCAAATAATCAAACGTAATGTTACACGCAAAATTTACCATGAATGGTATGAGATGAAAAATGGGTGTAAAAAAACTTAGGTATTTTCTAGGTTTTGGGTACATGTTTGGTAAAATGATACTCTCCTAGTGATAGATTCATTATTTATGGATTTATTTATGGGTAAAAATATTTTTTATATTATCAAACTTTACTTTGATTTTTATTTTTTTTTAAATTATTTTTGGTTAATTTAATTCATAAATTTTTAAATTACAATTAATTTCATCTCAGGCTAATATCGTCCTAATTATCAACAAAAAAATAGTGGCGTAACATCTATATTATGTCCCTAAAATTAGTATGAGTCAATATTTTATTTTTTTTAATATTTTAAAATTATGTCAAATATCACAACTATTTATTTTTTTTTTTGAATAATTTAAAAGACATTAGGTTGTGGGACAAAATTAATTATAATTTAAAATTTTAAGAATAAAATTGACTGTAAAAAAATTTTAGAAACTAAACTAAAAATTTATGTAAAATTTAAAACAACAAAAATATTTTTACTTTTTATTTGTATTGACAAAAAATGATCAATTTACCATATTAAAAAAATAGTTGAAAAGAAATTCAAAACACATTCTACATCGATATTCATGTCATATTATATAATTTTGGACTTTCCATCTCTTTAATTTCTCAAATCATATAACATATATAATATAAATATATGAGAAAATAAAAAGTTATAAAAAAATTATAAGAGAGTAAAAAATTATTTCATTTTTAATTTATATTTAAAATTAAATTTAAAAAACTAACATACATTTTGACGCATATCAAACCACTTGTATCTTGAATTATATTAATCGTTTTGTACTGGTTTCGATACCTGTCATGAAGATGAAAACTAATATAGGTAAGCATGTATTAAACATGCCGCCAGCTTTCATCTTGAGCCAGGATCAAACTCTTCATAAAATTCATAGTTAATATCACTTATAGCTTCGTTGTTCGTAAACAAAGTTGATTCGAATTCTCATCATTCTTTAAGGTGGTATTATTGACTATTGAAGTTTCATTTTTATTTATTGGTACGCCAGTACACCTAACAGTTAAAATAAGCAATTCTGTATTAATAAAGCAAAAAAAAAAAAAAGAGAACGAAAAATATGATATCCCATTAATGATTTGAATTTTGAACTAATAACTTAATTGGATTAAGATATTGAATCATAACATCTCTGACTTCATTCTGACATGGGCACATGTTACATCTTTGAACATGTGAAACTGAGTAATTACGGTTAAACTAAAAAGAAAGGAAAGGAAAGGAAAGGAAAGGAAAGGAAGACAGGAAGACGTAGATGGACAAAATCAAATGATGCTTTTACATTTCAGTTGATAACATAACAGCTCCCTTCTCTTGTACAAGAGGAGGAAAAACCTATGACCCTATTCATATGACTTAACATTAAGAAACAGATTTCTTTGTGCTTACTCACGACAACACAAATGTTTATTCCGAAATACTACGGATTCACACCAAAAACAGCCTCGAATAAGACAAGATTTAAAGCTGGGCAATCCAAGGCAAGCTTTAAGCAACGGATGCAATGTGGACAATCAAATCAACCACACGAGAACTGCAAAAGAAACAATCAAAATGTCGTGAGTATCACATTGTGCAAATTTGAAGAGTCAGAGGAATACATTTCCTCGTCAAAGGATTGAACGAATGATGGAACTTTGGCAGCAAATGTATAGGGACGTTACCTGTAACCCCATTCATTGTCATACCACGAAACTAGCTTTGCAAATTTGTCATTCAAAGAAATTCCAGCCTTAGCATCAAATATGCTTGATCTGCATCAAAGGAAACATCCAATTACTTTCCAAATCGTCAAGGACATATTTGTTTCAAAGAACAAGAAAACGAATAATTTTTTGTAAAAACAAATGTCTTAGAATTACCCCACTTATTGGTTTGAATAGCCAAAGAATGAATGACATAATAATACTACCTGCTATCACCAACGAAGTCACTAGACACAACATCATCTTCAGTATAACCCAAAATTCCCTTCAGGCTGCCCTCAGATTCCTCCCTGGGTATTGTCATCAACACAAAGGGTTAGAGAGGAAAACATTTCTGTATACATCATATGCTACAATCAGTGCAATTAGCGAAAACTTGAAAATCTCAAAACTTACTTGATAGCAGCTTTGATCTGCTCATAGGTTGCCTTCTTCTCTAGCCTGACAGTGAGGTCAACAACTGAAACATCGGCTGTAGGGACTCGGAAAGACATTCCAGTCAATTTGCCATTCAGAACGGGCAGAACTTTTCCAACAGCCTATGTATACCATGTTTTGAATTCAACGGTTAGAAACAAATGCCACATTTTTCAAATAAATTAACTGTATCTAATAAGCATCAATTCTGTCAGTAACTACCTTAGCTGCACCAGTGCTGCTAGGAATTATGTTGAAGGAAGCAGCTCTTCCACCCCTCCAGTCCTTGTTTGATGGACCATCAACGGTCTTCTGAGTGGCTGAATCACAAAAGTAGACAATTAATTAAGATCATCTAAAGAGAATAAAATCATAGGAAATCAATTCAAATATATCATATAACTAAGTAGCTCACCAGTGATGGCGTGAACAGTTGTCATAAGACCCTCGACAATTCCAAACCTATCGTTGATAACCTGCAATTCGGACTGGTAAGAAAAACAGGACAAGCAGGAAACTACATAGTTTTTGCTAATTAACATCAGAAGGATTTGGAATGACAACCTTGGCGAGGGGTGCAAGGCAATTGGTAGTGCAGCTAGCATTGGAAACAATGTCGAGCTCTGGCTTGTATTCCTTCTCGTTAACACCAACAACGAACATGGGTGCATCTTTGCTTGGGGCAGAAATGACAACCTTCTTAGCACCACCCTGATCGCCACCAAAATCCAAATCAAAACCCATGTTAGGTCTTGAATAATCATCAGAATAACATCCCACATCAGGGTAAAAAGAATCCTTGTTGACAGGGACAGGAACAGAAAAGTTGTTTTAGATTACACAGGCCAAAGCCAGGACAAGTTGAAAATTGAAAACAGATCCCATTCAATCACATAAACCAGACACATTACGAAACACAAGAACAATAATCAATACTTCAAAAGAAACAACTGGAAACAGCGATCATGCAAACCTTCAAGTGAGCAGCAGCCTTATCCTTGTCTGTGAAGACTCCAGTAGACTCAACAACATAGTCAGCACCAGCCTCAGCCCATGGGATCTCTTCAGGGTTCCTATCATTCACAATCAACAAGTAATAAGAAAATAGTAAAGAATCATAGAGGCGAAGGGCATGAATCTCATTGTCTCATACGCAAACTACAAAAACCCAACTTGTACTTTTCAACATAGAAATCTTACCTGATTCCGAAAACAGTGACGGGCTTCTCTCCAAAGAGAAGAGTCTTGGAGTCCTTCACCTTGATATCAAAATGCTTCCACTGACCATGAACGGTGTCGTACTTAAACATGTATGTCTGTGACAGCAATCAAATAACAAGGTACATGGTCAGCAAAAGCCAGTAGCTCACAAAAGCCAAGTTCAGATTTACTTCTATAACATCATAGATACAATGGAGAAAGCCTTACCATGTAGTCAGTGGTGATAAAAGGATCGTTGACAGCAACAAGCTCAACATCGTTCCGTTGAAGGGCGACCCTGGCCACCAAACGACCAATCCTTCCAAATCCTACACACAGATATTACATTCCAGATTGCTTAAATAAATAAATCTACAAATAACACATACGATAATAGAAAAGAATGCTTAAAAACAGATAATCGAATAAGACCAGCGAAAATCAATTACCATTAATCCCGATCTTAATCTTCTTGTCTGATGCTGCTCAGATATTAATTCAACAGAATCAGAAAATACATGTTAGAAAAGATTCAAAAGAAGGAACATTGAAATGAAAGGAATCAATAAATAAAAAAGAGAGACGAGGAAGAGAAGAATGAATACCCATGAGAGGATTAGAGAGTGTGTTGAAATGAGATTAGCAGTGATAGAAAGTGTGATTAAGCGTGAAGACGAAGCGGTAATGGTGGGTTAATTTAAAGGGTGGGAGTCACGTGACCGGACATTTCTTGAGAAAAAAGAAACTGTCTTCGATACGACTTCGAGCCGCTGAAAACCTTCAAAACCCGGCGTCACCGCTGGTTTAATAAAAAGAGGTTAAATGACGCGCTATAATCTCAACTACACGAGCCTTAACGACACGCGTAATTTTTGAGGACGTTGGTAAGCGGTGCGCGTGGGGATTAATTATGGAATAATAGAATATCCCATTCCCGGGTTTGGAACCAATGGACGCTGGTGGTGGCTGTGACCGAAGCTTCCACACACTTAAACGGTCTTTGCTTTGTAGTTTTTTCAACTTTTTTACCATACACGTATGTATTTTGTTGAAAATAAAATATGTTATAAGAATAAAAAATATATATTAAAAATTTGTAATAGATAGTAGAATTTGAGAAATTAAATAATTATTTATTATTTATTTTATTTTTTAAAATTAAAAAAATTTAATGCAGACAGTTTCTAGTATATTATATATGTTAATTTTTTAAAAAATTTAATTTAAAATATAAGTGATAAGTTAAATAAATAATTTTTTATGTTTTCATATTCATCTATTTTTTTAAAGTTTTTATATAATATATTATATGATTTAATTGTTAAATGATATTTTAATTTTAATTTTAAAATATTTTAATATTATATAACTTAATCTTTAAACAAATTTCATTTTATCTCTATTTATATTTTAGACTTTCTAAATTTTAATATATATATATTTATATTAATCTCTATAATTTAACAAAAGTATATAATAAATAACACTTGTTTATGGAATTTGGAATTTGAAAGAATCAATTTATATAATAATAATTTAAAGATTAAATAAAAAAGAGAATAATGTTTTTAGAAATCAAATTGTATAGTACTAATGTCATGCCTGTAATATTCGCACAATACAACTGAAGACACGTCAAACGGACACAATGGTCAAGGGTTCCAGACGTTCTTCGCAGACAAAGAAATGTTGAACTTGAAGAAAAGAGGAAATTAACTGAGAGACAACCATGCATGCAAGAAAAAAAATACCTAACTGGAATGCAATATAAAAGTATTCTAAATTATAGTTATTTAATTTAAAATTTCGGTTAAATTATTCACATAATTGACATCTTTTGAATTTTTATTTTCAATATATTTAGAAGACTAAAATTTCAACTATTTTAATAATTAGTCAATAAACGGTGCTAGAGAATTTTGACACCAAACAATTTTATCTCTTACATACTATAACTGATGAGGTTTCTTCTTTGGTTAAATATTGCTTATGTATATCACTAACAATAAAATTGTGTATATAATTTATGTAAAATTATTTGTGTCAATGCATAACTGAATTAGTAAATGAGTTTAAATAAAACCAAAATAATATGCTAAGTTAGTTCATATATAGTTCTAGAAAATTTTGGACACTCTTCATTTGGGTTTAAAATACCCAAATTAAGTTAACATTGCATTTTGACATTTTTAAAGTTATTTTTTTAATTCAATTATGTTTTAATTAAAATAATTTACTTTGTCACGACGTGAATACTAGTATGTGACTAACTCATAAACCTAATATATACCACATTAGGTCTAGTCAGCCTAAATAATATTATACCATATATCAAATAATAATATAAGTCATATCGTGTGATATCACATATATCAATATAATATCAAGCTTTAATTTACTTCATTTGAATTTTCAATCATCACCATATCGAAATTTCAATAGAATTTTTTTAAAAAATAAGATATTTTCTAAATTTATAATAACCCAAAATAATATCGGCATCCAGTTTAACCCAAAGAAGGACGAGTTCCATCACAAGCCTACAAAATTTTTTAATATGTCATACATAAAAGTGTGAAAACAATGTATTAAGCTGCAATATTATTAAACCTGCAAGACAACAGTACAAAGTCTACCCAAAATAAGAGTGTAACTCTTTTGTACATATAAAACTTCTAGTTATTTAGAATAGAAGCAATATACAATACACATCAATTAGATGTGATCAACGGTTCAGTTTAAAAATTTTTAATTAATTTTTAAAATTACTGCTCACATTAATTTGACATGAAAATAAACATATAGTTTGAATTTTTAATGTCAAACTAAACCAAACCATATCTAATAAATTTTGGATTATTTTAACCTATTTTAAATTGGTCTAATTTAAATATTTGAACATTGTCAACCAAGAAAAAAAATATTTTTAATATATAAATAATATCATTGACTTTTTTCTCATAATCCATTTTTTAAATTTAAAAAATTCAAAAAAACTCATCTGCAAAACGTTATTTTTCACAAATCCCTACAACAGTCCTATTCCCACATTTGCAATCTTCTCACTTGCTCTTCCTCCATTTATATCATTTGAAGCTTCATTTTCATCTCTTCTTCATCAGCAAAGCTGCATTTTTGGGCGGTCCAGTGTTTTTCAAATATTTTAGGTGGTGGTCCCGAAGTGATCTACATATTTGATGTATTTGTTTTTAGTTTTTGAATTAATTTAAGATAATATTTAACTAACTTTTATTTTAACATTTTATGTCCCATTTAAAAGTGTATTTGTTTTTATGTACCAATTCTATTTGTGATTTGCTTTCTTATAAGCTAAAATTGAAGATTTGCTATAAAAAATAACTTCCGGTTAGTTTTTTTTTTCATTTTATATGAATTTTTTGTGATTTGTATGATGAATATATAAATATATGTATATATAGAGTTATTACATATGAAAATAAAATGTGGACTGATATGCATATGATAGAAATTTGTAGTTATTTTTGTTGAAATATGGATTCAACATATGTATTGTGTAATTTCTGTAGTAATTGTTTAATATATGATAGCAAAATGTTTGATCTTAACTTATATACATTAAATAAAATTATAATATTTTTATTGTTGAAAAATTATAATATTTTTATCTGTTGGTACGTTGTAGACACATTGTTAATATTTTCTAAGACATGGATTTTTTAATAGTTTTTTATTTGATTTTTTAATATTTTTGTTAATATATTGCATTATTAGTATCTTTTCTATTATATATCATTTTTAATATTTAAGAATATTTTTGTAATAACGGTCATTTGCAATATTTTTTTTATTTGGTTTATAAGAATATATGTATCTTGTTATCTATAATTTTTTTAAATATATGAGAATATAAATATTTTTTAATATATGGAATTTTTAATATTTAAGAATTTTTTTAATACATGGAATTTTTGATATTTAAGAATATTTTTTGATAAAGGTCATTTTATTTTATCTGGTTTTTAATAATATACATATTTTTTATTTTTAATATTTTTTATTTATTTTAAGAATATATGTATCTTGTTATTTTTAATCATTTTTATTTGGTTTTTTAATAATAAATGTATGTTGTTATTTTTAATATTTTTTAAATATTTAGTTAATTTTGTAAGTAATATTTTTATTTAAGAAAATTTTATTAAAAAATTTGCTGGTTGAAAAAAAAATCACATTAGAGCATTTGAAGGCTTTGATTCATGAAAAATATCACCTAAGTTCAACAGTTTTATTTGAGAGAATTCATATCTAGTGTTGATAATATAGAACCACGTACAAAATTCTACTCAACTTGAGTTTATTGAATTATATGTTGAGGTATCAACATATAAGATTAATATCAATATAAAAACTCAATCATCCTTTAATATTTAAGAACAAGTGGCGATGACCTTACTAGTTGTTTCACAAGGACCAACCCCTCTAATTGACCAATCAATAGTGTCTAGCTCTTCATGTTCTCCATTGTGATATTCATACCTTCCAATTGTCTCACAAGGACCAATTATTAGTAGATGTTGATCTCTAAGGAAAAACCTTGATGTTGTTACAGATGAAGAGTAATACAATGCAAGTGTTCCTGTTGGTCATGCCGCCATGAGGACACAAAAGATAATGATGGGGAAGATCCAATTGATGAAGCTACAAATGGACCAATTAGACAATATAATGAGCATGCAATTTCTTTTTACTCTCAAGTTGATTTGGAGGAAGCAAACTGTCCTAATTTTTACAGAGAGGCTATTCCTGCTTCTAATGGGTGATGCTGATGAGTTGTCAAAAAGGATGAGATTTCCAAGCAAGGCAGTGAAGTTTTATTCTGTCAAGAAGTACCACAGATTTGTGGTGGTCAAGTCTGATATGACGTATGAGAATTACAAGTAGCCTCAATTTGGAAATGGTTGTGGTTAGAGGTTAAAGGCATACCATAAAGTTAATTCAATCCCTGTGAGATAACAAAATATTTAGGCCTACACACTTGCATGATAGCTAAATTATCACAAGACCATCCAAAGTTGGATTCTGACCTAATAACATCTTAAATTGAAGGTATGGTGACTAAGACGCTTGATGTGTCTATATCGCAGATTATTTAATGAATAGTGGAAAATTTTAGTTATATAGTATCTTATCAGAAAGTATTGATGTGTCCATATCACAGATTATTGAATGAATAGTAGAAAATTTAGTTACATAGTATCTTATCAAAAAGTATTGATGTGTCCATATCATAGATTATTGAATGAATAGTAGAAAATTTTGGTTACATAGTATCTTATCAAAAAGTATTGATAGCCAAACAAGGTCATTGCTAAAGCTTTTGGTAATGGGAGAGCTCTTATTCTATGTTACCTTGATAGATGGCTACTATACAATACTTTTTACCAGATTTAGTTGTTGAATATTTTTATATACCATGCAGACGTGAGGTGATACCATATCCTTGAGTGGATACCTTTCAACAAGTGTTTTGGGCATACAAGTTGTACATTGATGCATTTACACATTTGAAACTATTAGTCCAAGTAGAGTTGCACTCTTGTTTTGGGTAGTGTCTAGATCCCTATAAATTAGTTCTTATACAATATTTAAGAGAAAGAAAGAGTAAAGATAACGTTAATAAAATTAAAGCATGAAATAACATAAGCTAACAAACATATTGTGCCTTCCTTCGCACAATAACAAACACCTTGTGCCTCCCTCAACACGAGAATAACCACATCACATCTCTAAGCACATCACTAGTCACCCATGCCTCCCTCTGCATGAGGACAACTCAATTATGCTTTTTGTAACCCCTAATCCTATAGTCCATTTCTGTTATTTATATAATACAGTATAAGATTGGTGAATTACTATTACCCCTTACTCGAGTCTAATTTTATCTTTTACCAAGTCAAGTGGTCAAGTACTATTGCTTTGGGACTTCTACACTCGGGTTCTCACAAGTAACACAATGAAAAATAAATTAATTTAACGGGAATAAAACATATATATATATGCACATTCACATTCATTTACAGTAGATATATAAGTGTCATTCATTAGACATATACTTATAGATATGCGAGTGTATTAACTAGAGTAAAGAAACAACAAGCTTGTCACTCATATCCATTTAACAACAAATGCTAGTGAATTCCTACTACACTTCTAGTATTATCTAGTAGCTGGGCATCTAATACAAATTAGCATTTTTTTAATGAGAATAAATCTCAATTGCAAAAATAACTAATTTATAAAATTACTAATTTGTACCACCATAAACTCATACGAAAAATAGTACTTTTTTCTTATTATCAGAGAAAATATTATCACTATTGGGTCACTGCACATATACATATTTATATTTTAATACTTTTACAACTGCATGCATAACTCATTTAAAATCCATTCCACAGGATATATATATTCATAAAATATAATCAGATTATATAAACATCAAACTTCATTGATAACATGGTTTCATTCTTGTAAAGAGAATTAAGGAAATAAGAGCATTTCTTGTTGGCCTTCGCCAAATCACAATAATCATCATATAATAATGACAATAAGAGAAATTAAGAGGGTTGTCAAGTGAACCACTCCGCATTTTCAAATATGTACTCATAACTTTTGGCAACGTATGCCCATTGGCAGTCCTCGATTGCTATATCATATTTGTGTACATTCTAGAACGTCCTCTAGTGGATCCAAGTACAATAGAGTCCTCACATTGAGTCCACACATTGAGTACATAATAGGGTTCCCAAAATGCTAATCATGAGCATGCACATTAAGGTGATTTGGTGCATACTATAGTTATGTGAAATTCTAAGTATGTGACCTTTTATTTAAATTGGCCATTAAGTTCACTAACTTAAAATTTACAACTATCACGATAATCGTAGAATGTCTAATCACTGTTTGATACCAGCAATAAGCCATTTAGTTATGAACTTATTTATCGCTAATACATATACTAAGAATACAATTCTCATTTCTCTTATGTATTCTTGCTTTTTTCTTCTCAAATCTCATCATATTCTTGCTCTTTTTCATTTCATTTCAAAGTACATGTTACCATTCACATTCTAGTTTCAAATCCCTTATTTGAGTAGAGTTTTTGGGCTAACTACCTATCAAACATGTCATTAAGTTCATAGTACACTAACAGAGGCTAGCAATCGGCTGGTACCTTGCTATTAGTCAACTACTAACACTCTATCCAATTTTGAAATTCTAACCTGAGAGCTATCAGTCGACTGTTACAGACTAGCAGTCAGCTACTAGGCCCGACAGTCGATTGTTGGAGTATGGCAGTCGGTTGTTAACCTTCTGGGTAAATTTATGAATAACTAATAGCACAACAATCAACTTCCAGGGGTTGGAAGTTGACTGCTAGAGCTCTGTATGCATTTTTGGGCAGCTCAAGAATGCGACAATCGACTGCTTTGCTCTACCAGTCAGCTGTTATGTGATGCTTTGTTTTGTGACCCAGAATTGCTATCCAAAAACTTATTTAAAATCCCATTTTGAAATTCATGAACTCAAAATAAACTTTCAAGCGTCGTTTAGCACATGAAATTAGCAAAAAAAAATCGTTTAATCTCACTCAAATCTGGGATTAAACCTCATTTTTGTTCAAGTATAAAAATCTATATTTCATAATCTGATTTAAGCATACATAAGTATATTCATACAATTAAAAACACCTAATAGTGATTAAAAACACTAAGAATGTAGTTTTAAATCCCCTTTTTCTTTTCAAACAACTTCAAAATCATAAAATTCAATTACCTAAATAGTAACTTCGAAATAGAAGGGATTGGGTTATTTTGCTACCTTAAATTCTTGTTTGAAAGCTGACTATTGTAAAGATGCCTTCCTATTCACTCCTCTGAGCTCGACTTCTGTTGAAAGTGAAGATTTACTTTCTTCTCCCTCACTTTATCTCTCTACAAATGTGGGTTTCGAAGAAGTTTGACTTCTCACCTTATTAGGCATCCCAAAAATTATAATTTTGATCCTAATCTATAATCAATTGACCTCAAGATGGTAATTTTCAAAATATATTCTTAATTACCATTTTAGTCCTGAACCATTACCTAGAAAATTCCAAAAATCAATTGGCTACAATAAATCTTTTGGCTAAAATTGTAGTTCTCATACTTAAACTTTTTCATTTCTCACTTTAGTCCCTATCCCCATTTAGGGCAATTTCTTACTCTTATTCTAATCCAATTCTTGTACCAATGCAACTATATGCAGTCTAATACAACATACACAAACAATTAATTAAAATTAACAGACATCTCTCATAGAAATAAAGGCAGATATTACACTTTTCACTACACTAAATTAGTCGCTCGTGCCTCCCTCTGCACAAGAACAACATCGCATTTCTAAGCACATAACAATAATCTTTAATTTACTGGTTCAGCACCAATTGCATTTGCATAAGTATTCTCTTATTCTCCTAAAATAATAAAAGGCCTAATCATTATAGGAACAACTAGATTTCTTAAATCCGACCTTAGTCAAATTTAGAAGTACCATATTTACCTAAAATTTGATTCTATTTACCCATAATTTCATTAAATATTGAGACTCGTTGGTTCCACTAAGATTAATTTCACACTAAAAGTACAATGGTGAGAAGTTCATGTTCTTCCAAAAGGATTTACATTGCAAGTAATTCATAGCAACATCAAGTATAATTTACAGTAAACTATTTCCCATTTCAAGAGTTAAATCCAATATCTAAGTTACTTCCCAAATATTTATTTTAGTCCCTAAGCTTTTAAAAATTCAAAAATAACCTTTATCACTTCCTAAATTCTACCAAATTAATCCTAAGACATTATTGAAGTCACTACTATCTTAACATTCCAGAATTATGCATTTCACATTAATCTAACAAAATTTATAAAGCTTTTAGTTTAGTCTTTAAAACTCTCTTAGTCTTGAAACTAGTCCTTAAATGTCTCAAAAATCTTAATTTACATGATATGCTCTAAACTAAATATTACAAGAAGTTTTAGAAAATTTTGGACAATCCTAATTTGGGTTTAAAATACCCAAAGTAAGTTAACATTGCATTTTGACATTTTAAAGTTATTTATTCAATTCGATTATGTTTTAATCAAAGTAATTCTAATAATTCAATTATGATTCGTGTCAATTTTAGAGGAGGGAAAAGATAAATTAGTTAATAAAGATATAAAATTAAAATTAAAAAGATAAATCACAAAATTATAGTTTTATAAATAATTAAAAAAATTAATTTTATCTAAAATAGTTAATTTATAGTTTTGAGCCTTTGACCCTTTTGCTTAAAAAGAAAATAATGTGTTGTTCTTTGAGATGTCAATATCCATACATGCAAGGATGTAATGTTTTAGATTAAAAACAAAGATATCACGACATAGAAACAAACTGTTGTTTGTAGAAAGTCTATGCAGATGAATATATTAATACTACTGACATATTATTGGCCAAAATTATAGCTAATTTTATAAAATTAAATAAATTTCTACAGTGATATTTACATTAAATTTCTCCAAATTAAATATTAATTACGCATCATCATACACAATATATGATTATTTTTTTATAAAGCAAGAATATAATGCAAGATGTCTTTACAGGGTTTATTATTCTTTATGATTAAAATTGATGGAAGGTTTGAATTTTTATGTCTTTCCCACTTGTAGTGAGGTATGTTTACATGAGTACTACACTACAGAAATATATGAAGTTACCAACTACATACTTTAAAATAGTACAATTAGCGTAACTCTTTTTTTTTTTAATTGTTTTACTTATCGGTGATACCGAAGTTTAAAGTTGATTAAAATCATATTTTGTAATCAAATCAAATAAGATCGATCAATTTTTTTTATTTAAATCGATTTGTTGTTTGTGATTTTAAAATAATTTGGTTCAGTTTTTAATTTGCTGTGTCAAAAAATAAATCATATTGCATATATGTTAATATATAATTTAACTTTGAAATTTTATTAATTTTATTAATATTTGGACTAAATTTAAAAGAATGAAATAAATATTATATAGTGAATATTAAATTGTTGATAATGTTACTTTATTATGTTGTTATTTATTTATAAATTAATAAAAAATAATTATTATTTTATTTTATTAATAAATAAAATGTTATATTTTTTATTATTAGATAATATTGAAAAATTAACCTAAAATTATTTTTTAAAATGCCAAAATTAAAAAAAAAAACCTCTTACCAACATGGATTAATCCATCTGAGTCAGAGACGAATTATATAGTGTAATTCTTTTGGAACTCAGATGGATTACTTTTAACACACACACACACACATATATATCATATCCACTGATGAAGAAACATGCACCCCAATATATTCCTAGGAACAGGGTTGGTCGCTCTATGTGCAAGAATGGCAAGACAGTAGAACCCAATTGTAAGATCCTACTGTCGTTAAATCTGTCAACAAAGGTACGTACATGAACCTATTTATCTATATTTATCGAAGTCGTAGCGAAGCCACTTTCTTTTTTCTCAAGAAATGCCCAGTCACGTGACTCCCACCCTCCCTACTCTAAACCACCCTTTAAATTAACCCACCATTACCACTTCTTCTCCACGCTTAATCACACTTTCTATCACTGCTAATCTCATTTCAACGCACACTCTCTAATCCTCTCATGGGTATTCATTCTTCTCTTCCTCGTCTCTCTTTTTTATTTATTGATTCCTTTCATTTCAATGTTCCTTCTTTTGAATCTTTTCTAACATGTATTTTCTGATTCTGTTGAATTAATATCTGAGCAGCATCAGACAAGAAGATTAAGATCGGGATTAATGGTAATTGATTTTCGTTGGTCTTATTCGATTATCTGTTTTTAAGCATTCTTTTCTATTATCGTATGTGTTATTTGTAGATTTATTTATTTAAGCAATCTGGAATGTAATATCTGTGTGTAGGATTTGGAAGGATTGGTCGTTTGGTGGCCAGGGTCGCCCTTCAACGGAACGATGTTGAGCTTGTTGCTGTCAACGATCCTTTTATCGCCACTGACTACATGGTAAGGCTTTCTCCATTGGATCTATGATGTTATAGAAGTAAATTTGAACTTGCCTTTTGTGAGCTACTGGCTTTTGCTGACGACGTACCTTGTTATTTGATTGGTGTCACAGACATACATGTTTAAGTACGACACCGTTCATGGTCAGTGGAAGCATTTTGATATCAAGGTGAAGGACTCCAAGACTCTTCTCTTTGGAGAGAAGCCCGTCACCGTTTTCGGAATCAGGTAAGATTCCTATGTTGAAAAGTACAAGTTGGGTTTTTGTAGTTTGCGTATGAGACGAAGAGATTCATGCCCTTTGCCTCTATGATTCTTTACTATTGTCTTATTACTTGTTGATTGTGAATGACAGGAACCCTGAAGAGATCCCATGGGCTGAGGCTGGTGCTGACTATGTTGTTGAGTCTACTGGAGTCTTCACAGACAAGGATAAGGCCGCTGCTCACTTGAAGGTTTGCATGATTGCTGTTTCCAATTGTTTCTTTTGAAGTATTGATTATTGTTCTTGTGTTTCGTAATGAACGTGTCTGGTTTATGTCATTGACTCGGATCTGTTTTCAATTTTCAACTTGTCCTGGCTTTGACCTATCTAATCTAAAACAACTTTTTCTGTCCCTGTCCCTGTCAACAAGGATTCTTTTTACCCTGATGTGGAATGTTATTCTGAAGTTGATTTTCCTTTTTTAACTTTTATATCTTTGATGATTATTCAAAACCTAACATGGGTTTTGATTTGGACTTTGGTGGCGATCAGGGTGGTGCTAAGAAAGTTGTCATTTCTGGCCCAAGCAAAGATGCACCCATGTTCGTTGTTGGTGTTAACGAGAAGGAATACAAGCCAGAGTTTGACATTGTTTCCAATGCTAGCTGCACTACCAATTGCATTGCTCCCCTCGCCAAGGTTTTCATTCCGAATCCTTCTGATGTTAGTTAGCAAAAACTATGTAGTTTTCTGCTTGTCCTGTTTTTCTTACCAGTCCGAATTGCGTGCAGGTTATCAACGATAGGTTTGGAATTGTCGAAGGTCTTATGACAGCTGTTCACGCCATCACCGGTGAGCTGCTTAGTTATATGATATATCTGAATTGATTTCCTATGATTTTATTATCTTTAGATGATCTTAATCAATTGTCTGCTTTTGTGATTCAGCCTCTCAGAAGACCGTTGATGGTCCATCAAACAAAGACTGGAGGGGTGGAAGAGCTTCTTCCTTCAACATTATTCCTAGCAGCACTGGTGCAGCTAAGGTAGTTACTGACAGAATTGATGCTTATTAGATACAGTTAATTTATTTGAAAAATGTGGCATTTGTTTCTAACGGTTGAATTCTAAACATGGTATACATAGGCTGTTGGAAAAGTCCTGCCCGTTCTGAATGGCAAATTGACTGGAATGTCTTTCCGAGTCCCTATAGTCGATGTTTCAGTTGTTGACCTCACTGTCAGGCTAGAGAAGAAGGCAACCTATGAGCAGATCAAAGCTGCTATCAAGTAAGTTTTGAGATTGTCAAGTTTTTGCTAATTGAACTGATTGTAGTCCTTTCTAACCCTTTGTGTTGATGACAATACCCAGGGAGGAATCTGAGGGCAGCCTGAAGGGAATTTTGGGTTACACAGAAGATGATGTTGTGTCTACTGACTTCGTTGGTGACAGCAGGTAATATTATTATGTCATTCATTCTTTGGCTATTCAAACCAATAAGTGGGGCTAATTCGAAGACGTTTGTTTTTACAAAAAATTATTTGTTTTCTTGTTCTTTAAAACAAATTTGTCCTTGACGATTTGGAAAGTAATTGGATGTTTCCTTTGATGCAGATCAAGCATATTTGATGCCAAGGCTGGAATTTCTTTGAATGACAACTTTGTAAAGCTAGTTTCGTGGTATGACAATGAATGGGGTTACAGGTAACATCCCTATACATTAGCTGCCAAAGTTCCATCATTCGTTCAATCCTTTGACGAGGAAATGTATTCCTCTGACTCTTCAAATTTGCACAATGTGATACTCACGACATTCTTGTTTGTTTCTTTTGCAGTTCTCGTGTGATTGATTTGATTGTCCACGTCGCATCCGTTGCTTAAAGCTAGCCTTGGATTACCCAGCGTTAAATCTTGTCTTATTCGAGGCTATTTTCAGTGTGAATCTGTAGTATTTCGGAATAAACATCTGTTGTCCTGAGTAAGCTGTTTTCAGTGTGAATCCGTAGTATTTCGGAATAAACATGTGTTGTCGTGAGTAAGCACAAAGGAATCTGTTTCTTAATGTCAAGTCATATGAATAGGGTCATAGGTCTTTCCTCATGTACAGGAGAAAGGAGCTGTTATGTTATCAACTGAAATATTAAAGCGTCATTTGGTTTTGTCCATCTGCATCTGTCTGTCGCGTCTGGCTCTTCTTTTCTTTCCTTTCCTTTCTTTTTGGTTTAATCGTAATTACTCAGTTTTAGCTTTGTTGTTTACGCCATCGAAACGAACATAGCACTTTCACATGTTTAAAGATGTAACATGTGTCAGAATGAAATCATAGATGTTATGATTCAAGATTTTAATCCCAATTAAGTTATTAGTTCAAAATTTAAATCATTAATGGGATATTATATTTTTTGTTCTCATTTTTTTCTGCTTTATTAATGCAGAATTGCTTATTTTAACTATAAGACGTTCTTGTGTACCAATAAATAAAAACGAAACCTCAATAGTCAATAATGTCACGTTGAAGAATAATGGATTGGATCGATTTTCAACACAAACAGCCGTTAACAAAATCTATCTATCCCTTCAAAAGGCCCAATATCCAATGACGACAATGAAAACCATAAAGACCCAATATGCCTCTACCTATATTAGTTTTCATCTTCATCTTTTTGTTTTTAGACACATACCTAAACCAGTACAAAACGATTAATATAATTCAAGATACGAGTGGTTTGATATGCATCAAAATGTATGTTAGTTTTTTTTAAAATTTAATTTTAAATATAAATTAAAAATGAAATAACTTTTTACTCTCTTATAATTTTTTTTAATAACTTTTCATTTTCTCATATATTTATATTATATATATTATATGATTTGAGAAATTAAAGAGATGGAAAGTCTAAAATTATATAATATGATATGAATATTGATGTAGAATGTGTTTTGAATTTCTTTTCAACTATTTTCTTTAATGTAGTAAATTGATCATTTTTTGTAAATGTAGATAAAGATAAAAACATTTTTTTTGTCCTCAAATTTTATATTAATTTTTATTTTAGTCCTTAAAATTTTTTTAAAGTCAATTTTATTATTAAAATTTTAAATTGTAATCAATTTTATTCCACAACTTAATATCGTCTAAATTATTAAAATAAAATAGTGATGTAACATTTGACGTATTATTAAAATATTAGATAAAAAATAAAATGTTGAATCATACTAATTTTAGAGATATAATGTTAGATGTCATGCTACTATTTTTTCGTTGATAATTTGAACGACATTAGCTTAAGACAAAATTGATTGTAATTTAAAAATTTAGAAACTAAATTGACTACAAAAAAATTAAAAAAAAAATTAAAAATTAATATAAAGTTTGATAATATAAAAAAAAATTTACCTATAAATAAATCCATAAATAATGAATCCAGGACTAGGAGAGTATCATTTTACCAAACATGCACCCAAAACCTAGAAAATACCTAAGTTTTTGTACACCCATTTTTCATCTCATACCATCCATGGTAAATTTTTTCTTGTAACGTTACGTTTGATTATTTGGCCTTATTATTTTATTGATTGCAATGTAGAAAATAAAAGCTTCAATCTAAATTTAATAGGATATAAATTTATATTTATATTTACAATGTAATTAATCATAAGAAAGAGTTATGATACATATCTATTGAAATCATAAGATAAAGGGTCAAAGGTACTGATAGAGTCTATAATCACAATTACCCTTACATTATTAAAAAGAATAATAGAGAGTCAGAGAGAGATAGAGAAAATTTTTGACGACAGATTAATTTTTAAGATTAAGGTTTCAAATGTGATAACCTTAATTACTAATAACTTTTATAAAAATATTCTCTGAATATTTTATTTTAAATTTTAAATTTGAAATAATAATAATATAATAACAACTTTTTCTGCCTCATCCCTGTCAACAAGGGTTCTTTTTACCCTGATGTGGAATGTTATTCTGAAGTATAATTTTCCTTTTTTAACTTTTATATCTTCGATGATTATTCAAGATCTAACATTTGTTTTGATTTGGATTTTGGTGGCGATCAGGGTGGTGCTAAGAAGGTTGTCATTTTTACCCCAAGCAAAGATGCACCTATGTTTGTTGTTGGTTTTACCGAGAAGGAATACAAGCCAGAGCTTGACATTGTTTCCAATGCTAGCTGCACTACCAATTGCCTTGCTCCCCTCGCCAAGGTTTTCATTCCGAATCCTTCTGATGTTAATTAGCAAAAACTATGTAGTTTTCTGCTTGTCTTGTTTTTCTTACCAGTTTAAATTGTGTGTAGGTTATCAACGATAAGTTTGGAATTGTCGAGGGTCTTATGACCACTGTTTTGGAAAAATATACTAAATACATAAACTGAATTAAACCTAAAATACTATTCATGTCAAATCATCAAGAAAGTAAATAATTAAAAGCAGAAGCATACCTGAATCTATAACTTGTTCTTCAGTTTTGAGGTTATAGGTCTTCCAAATTAATAAGTATAAGTTTAAAGAAAATATGATTTCTCTCTTGTCTGATGATAGGATATCAGAGAAGAACTGTACTTATAATTTGGGGACCATAACCCTAATTAAATAGTTGAACTAGGATTCCTTATTTCTAATTTAGCCCATCATAAAATTAGAAATTATAATTAGGGTATCTATACATATAAGCCCATACTTATAATTTAGGCCCATTAACATTAAACCAAATCAGATCACTTTTAATTTGTCTCAGACTCTTTTCTTATGATAACAATTGATATACTATTATTTATTTAATATATATATATAAGTCCATAAAATACCCAACAATCTCCCACTTGGACTATATATATATATATATACAAATATATTACCTTATAATTGAATGTCACAAAATAACCTTATGAGCTCAAAATTTTGCTATCATAATCAAGAGTATTTTTGAACAATCTCATCCATCAATCATGTTAACACATAACCAAGGAAACTTTGGTTACATTTATCATAACTAAGTCATCCCTGATCACATATATCAACATAATCAAATGACATAGATCAAGCATGGATGTGTAGCTTGGAAAACTACATGCAGTGTGATCTGAACATGTTTATTTTCAACTAGTCCACTTTAAACCTTATTAAATCATACCAAATTCAAAGTGTGAATAAGCTGAAAGAAACTTTATTTTTGTAGAAAATGTCCTCAAAATATCCATAAACTGAAATAACTAAAGAATATGTCTGTAACATAAAAGCAAAATTACAAACTCCCACTAAAACTAAATATCTTCAAATGACATAACACACATATAAATAGTGTGCTCATGAAAAACCTTGGGTGGTAGTCCCTTAGTAAGCGGATCCATAATCATAATGTTTGTGCCAATATGTTCTATAGACAACACTTTGAACTCTTTCTTTAACAACTAGGAACTTAATGTCTATGTGCTTTGACTTCGGTGAGCTCCTGATGTTATTGGAATATAAGACTGCTGATTTATTGTCACAAAAAATCTTAAGTGGTCTTTCAATTCTATCCATAATTCGCAACCCAGTGACAGAGTTTAGCAACCATATTCCAGGATTAGATGCCTCATAACATGCTATAAATTTAGCTTCCATGATGGAAGGAGCTACAAGTATTTGTTTAGCACTCTTCCAAGACACTGCTCCTCCTGCTAGCAGATAGATATAGCCCAATTAAACTTCATACTATCTTGACATCCAGTAAAATCAGAGTCCAAATATCCAATGATCTCTAGCTTATCTGATCTTTTGTATGTGAGCATATAGTGCTTTGTTCTTTGTAAATACCGCATGACTCGTTTGGCTTCTTTCCAATGATCCATGCTTGGATTGCTTAGATATCTTCCTAACATGCCAATAATATACGCAATATATGGACACGTACAAACATGTGCATACATTAGACTCCCTACTGCTGAAGCATAAGGAATCTTTTGCATGTCCTTTTTCTCAAAATCATTTTTAGGGCATTGGTTAAGACTGAATTTATCTCCTTTAACCACAGGGGTATCACCTGGTTTACAATCCAAATCTTTTAAGAACATTTTTGATATAGGCCTTTTGTGATAATCTAAGGATACCTCGAAAGCGATCTCGATGTATTTGAATCCCTAATACAAAGTTTGCATCACCAAGACTTTCATTTCAAAGTTCTTTGCTAGAAAGCTCTTGGTTTCATGCAACAAGCCCATATCATTACTAGCAAGTAGTATGTCATTGACATACAGAACCAAAAAAATGTGCTTACTCCCACTAAATTTATGGTATATACATTCATCAGCCAAATTTACCTCAAAACTGAATGAGGTGATAACTTGGTGAAATTTGTGATACCATTGACGAGACGCTTGCTTAAGTCCATAGATGAATTTCTTTAATTTACAAACCATCGACTTTGCATCACCAAACACATAGTTTTCTGGTTGCACCATATAGATTGTTTCATCAATGTTGCCATTGAGAAATGTTGTTTTGACATCCATTTGATGTAACTCAAGATCAAAGTATGCCACTAAAGCCATTATAATCCTAAAAGAGTCTTTGGATGAAACTGGAGAGAAAGTCTCTTTATAATCGATGCCTTTTTTCTATGTGAAGTCCTTAGCGACAAGACGTGCCTTGAACCTTTTCACATTATCTTTTAAATCCCTCTCGGTTTTAAATATCCATTTACAACCAATGGACTTCGAACCTTCAGGCAATGGGACAAGATCCCACACATCGTTGTTTTTCATGGACTTTATCTCTTCATTCATGGCATCAATCCACTTTTGAGAGTTAGAACTTTCCATGGCTTGATGAAAATTAATTGGATCATTTTCCATCACTTCAATGTCAACATCATGTTCTTGGAGAGACACAATATAATCATCTGAAATTGCACTTCTCCTTTCTCTAGTGGATCTTCTTAATGGCTATGGTTCTTGAGGTTGTAGAGTTTGTTCATCTGTCTGGAATAAATTCTTGAACTTGTTCCGAAGGGTTAATGACATTGTCTTGATCCGAAGTTACTTCTTGAATAATTTCAGGTATAATAATTATTTTCTGATCATTCTCAATAGCAATTAAAGGAATATTAACATATTCCTCTTCAAAGACAAAGTCCTTGACCTTATCTCCCCCAGCAAACTCAACATCCTCAAAGAATCGAGCATTATGTGTCTCGAATATAGACTTAGTCGTGGGATCATAAAACTTATAACCCCTGGATCTTTCAGAGTATCCAATAAAGTAACAACTGACAGTCCTAGAGTTCTGTTTCTTTTCATTTGGCCTGTAGGGCCTTGCCTCAACTGGACATCCCCAAATATGAAAATGCTTTAAATTAGGCCTTTTACCTATCCAAAGCTCATAAGGGGTCTTTTCAGTTGCCTTAGTTAGAACTATATTCAATATGTACATTGCGGTTTATAATGCCTCTCCCCAGAGTGATTCAAGTAAGGTTGAATGACTAATCATACTCCTTACCATATCTTTAAGCGTTCTGTTTCTTCTCTCAGCGACACCATTCATAGCGAGTGAACTCGACATAGTGTATTGAGGGATGATACTACATTCCTCTAGGAATTTCGCAAATGGTCCTGGACGTTGTTCACCTGATCCATCATATCTACCATAGTATTCATCACCACGGTCAAATCTGATGTTCTTAATTCTTTTGCTGAGTTGATTTTCAACTTCAGCTTTATAATTTTTGAACATATCCAATGATTGCGATTTCTCATGAATGAGATAATCGTCTATGAACATTATGAAGTATTGTTGACCATTCCAAGAAACCATAGGGAATGGTCCACAAATATCGGTGAGTATTAGTTTTAAGGCATCTGATTTCCTATTGGCACCAAATCTCCTGAAATTTGTTTGTTTTCCCTTAATACAGTTTATACACACATTAAAATTTGAAAAATCAAAGGGATCGAGAATACCATCAGACACAACTCTTTTTATTCTCCTTTTGGAGATATGACCCAATCTCTTGTGCCACAATGAAGATGAATTCTCATTGGTTAATTTACGCTTTTTATCTATTACATTAACATGTATAGATTCATTAAACAAAGAAATTGTATCAAGCAAATATAGATTATCATATCCTTATAAAGAACCAGAACCAACTAAATTTGAATTTTAAAAAAGACTAAACTTTCCATTTCCAAATGAACAATAATAACCAAACTTGTCCAATGTTGAAATAGAAATTAAATTTTGTCTAAAAGACAGAACAACAAAAGTTTCAATCAAATCCAAATAAAATCTAGTCTTTAACAATAATCTAAACGTTCCAATTGCTTCGACTTCTACTGACTTGCCATCACTAACATAGATGTATCTTTCACCATCACTAAGCTTTCTACAATTCAGGCAACCCTGCATAGACACATTGATGTGAGTTGTTGCACTAGAATCTATCCATCATGTATGTCTAGGCACTGAAGTCAAATTAACCTAAAAAAAAAACAAAATTAAGAAGTATACCTTTCTTTGCACGCTAGGCGTGATAGTTGGTGCGATGCTTCTTTTTATGTCCTGTACCCCCATAAAAGAAACAACCATCCTGAGTTGGTTCCTTATTTTGTTTCTTTTGCGGTTTCATATCTGCAGTGTCTTCATTCTTCTTTCTCTTGTTGTCTTTCTTCTTGTCCTTTGAAGCAAAGGCCAAATGAGCACTTAGTGTCTTTTCTTGCTTCAATCTTTCCTCTTCCTGAACATAGTGTGAGATAAGCTCATTAAGTGACCAAGGTTCCTTTTGGCAATTATAGCTCACCTTAAACTAACTGAATTGTGCAAGAAGGGATAACAAAACCAAATGCACCAACAAGTCTTCAGATAATTCTAACTTGAGTGCCTTCAATTTTGAAGCAAGATAAGACATTTCTATAATGTACTCATTTATGTTTTCTTTACCTATATACCTCATAGAGATGAGTTTTGCTAAGATTGTACTAGTTTCAGCCTTTTTACTCTTAGCAAATCTCTTCTCAAGGTTCTCAAGGAAATCTTTGGCCGTATCTACTTGATCAGACATAGTGCCCCTAAATGCTTCTGGAATGGCATGCTTAATTATCATTAGACTAATACGATTGGACTTTTTCCATTTTTCCATCTCCCTCCTTTCATTTGAGGTACTCTGATCAGTAAGACCAATGGGCTTAAGAGTCCTTAACGCATAGTCTAAGTTCATGATTCTGAGAGTAATTAAAACACTCTCTTGCCATGCCTTAAAATTTGTGCCATTTAGCATAGGAATTGAGTTAATGTTGGCAGTTATATTAGTTGTTGAAGTAGAAACTGAATTAAAACAAAGTCAAGAAAAATATTCACATAAGTATCAAAAATTGGGTTATACTAGAATAATAAATTTAAATAAAGGTAACCCCATCTCAAGATACCTAGCACTCTATTAATATCTCATCTTTGGACAAGATATTAACTTATAAGTGATATCTTGGTGTAGTAATCAAATATTGATAACAAAGTAACATATCAAAGAATAAATCTTTCTTTAAGTCGATTTATTGCTTATATGTAAAGCCAAATAATTAACACATATTTATTACCACATGTGTGTATGTAATTATATTAAATAGAGATTTTCCTTTAGGCCAATTAATATTTATATAAATTACATAAGCACAGCTATTTATATTTTAAAATAAATTAATTTTGATAATAAATATCACTTAAGTGATATATTACTTCAATTAATCAGTTTCAAAATATATATTAACATACCAATATTTAAATTTAAATTCTCTAAATATTTCAAACTTATAGTGTAGCACCTTAATTTACAATTAACAGTTATAACAAATTTATACAAAAATTGCATAAGATTATAAGATCTTAAAAACTTTGCCACAAATCCTAATACAATTATTATATAAATTGTTTGTAGCAAAAATTCTTAACAAAAATTTTAAATTTCAAATCCCAAATTTATTGTATTATATATATTAAATTACCTTTAAAATTTAAATCTATATATATATATATATATATATATAATCAATATACAATGACCCGCACGCAAAACGGTCCTCACAATTCATATCATAAAAACAACTAAATTCCTTTTGATATATATATATGAAGATACAAATATATGTGTATAATCTTGCGTCGAAAAACGCAATATACGTAAAATTAATATTTGAATTAAAATCATCAATTAGCCACACAGCAACATTTGTGAAGATATATTGATTAAAATTCGAACATATATACGCAAATCTCTTGAATCAATGTCGCACGCAAAACAAAAAAAGTAATATATTTATATGAATTGAAAACAATTCATACGCAAGTTTTTAAAAGAATTCATGCTCATAAATTGAAAGCACGAAAATCGAAATAAACATATATATGGATTAAATTCCACAATCAGATGTAATTGTGCACATTACACGTTGCTTAACTTCATATATATGTATACAAATCGCAACGCTTAATACTGAATTCATACGTTACAAGACTAAAAATTTCTTTACTCTTAATTTATAATATTTTAATTTTAATTCTTAATAATTTAATATAAAATTAATTTTGATATTAATTATTAAAAAAATATATCAAATACATAAATTAAATTAAACCTAAAATATTATTCATGTCAAATCATCAAAAAAGTAAATAATTAAAAAAAGAAGTATACTTAAATTTATAACTTATTTTTTAGTTTTAAGATTATAGATCTTCTAAATTGATAAGCATAAATTTAAAAAAAATAGGATTTCTCTCTTGTCTGATGATGGGATATCAGAGAAGAATTGTACTTATAATTTAGGGACCATAACTCTAATTAAATAGTTGAACTATAATTCTTTATTTCTAATTTAACCCATCATAAAATTAAAAATTATAATTAGGGTATTTACACATATAAGCTCATACTTATAATTTAGGCTCATTAACATTAAACCAAATCAAATCATTTTTAATTTAAATCAGATTCTTTTTTATAATAACAATTAACATACAATTATTTATTTAATATATATATATACGTTCATAAAATACCTATCACATTCACGACATCACTGGTGAGCTACTTAGTTATATGATATATCTGAATTGATTTCCTGTGATTTTATTCTCTTTAGATGATATAATCAATTGTCTGCTTTCGTGATTCAGCCACTCATAAGACCGTTGATGGTCCATCAAACAAGGACTGGAGGGGTGGAAGAGCTGCTTCCTTCAACATAATTCCTAGCAGCACTGGTGCAGCTAAGGTAGTTACTGACAGAATTGATGCTTATCAGATACAATTAATTTATTTGAAAAATGTGGCATTTGTTTATAACTGTTGGATTCTAAACATGGTATACATAGGCTGCTGGAAAAGTTCTGCCCGTTCTGAATGGCAAATTGACTGGAATGTCTTTCCGAGTCCCTACAGCCGATGTTTCAGTTGTTGACCTCACTGTCAGGCTAGAGAAGAAGGCAACCTATGAGCAGATCAAAGCTGCTATCAAGTAAGTTTTGGGATTTTCAAGTTTTTGCTAATTGAACTGATTGTAGCATATGATGTATACAGAAATGTTTTCCTTTCTAACCCTTTGTGTTGATGACAATACCCAGGGAGGAATCTGAGGGCAGCCTGAAGGGAATTTTGGGTTATACTGAAGATGATGTTGTGTCTACTGACTTCGTTGGTGACAGCAGGTAATATTATTTTGGCTATTCAAACCAATAAGTGGGGTAATTCTAAGACGTTTGTTTTTACAAAAAATTATTTGTTTTCTTGTTCTTAAAACAAATTTGTCCTTGACGATTTGGAAAGTAATAGGATGTTTCCTTTGATGCAGATCAAGCATATTTGATGCCAAGGCTGGAATTTCTTTGAATGACAACTTTGTAAAGCTAGTTTCGTGGTATGACAATGAATGGGGTCAGGTAACGTCCCTATACATCTGCTGCCAAAGTTCATCATTCATTCATTCCTTTGACGAGGAAATGTATTCCTCTGACTCTTCAATTTTGCACAATGTGATACTCACGACATTCTTGTTTGTTTCTTTTGCAGTTCTCGTGTGGTTGATTTGATTGTCCACGTCGCATCCGTTGCTTAAAGCTTGCCTTGGATTACCCAGCTTTAAATCTTGTCTTATTCGAGGCTGTTTTTGGTGTGAATCCGTAATATTTCCGAATAAACATTTGTGTTGTCGTGAGTAAGCACAAAGGAATCTGTTTCTTAATGTCAAGTCATATGAATAGGGTCATAGGTTTTTCCTCCTCTTGTACAAGAGAAAGGAGCTGTTATGTTATCAACTGAAATATTAAAGCATCATTTGATTTTGTCCATCTGCATGTTTCTTTCTTTTCTTTCCTTTTTTTTCCTTTCCTTTCTTTTTGGTTAAATCGTAATTACTCAGTTTTACAAGTTCAAAGATGTAACATGTGCCCATGTCAGAATGAAATCAGAGATGTTATGATTCAAGATTTTAATCCCAAGTTAATAGTTCAAGATTCAAATCATTAATGGGATATTATATTTTTCGTTCTCATTTTTTTTTTCGCTTATTAATACAGAATTGCTTATTTTTTTAACTGTAAGGCGTACTGGCGTACCAATAAATAAAAACGAAACCTCAATAGTCATTAATACCACCTTGAATAATGATGGATTGGATCGATCTTCAACACAAACAGGCCGTTAACAAAATCTATCTATACCCTCAAGGGGCCCAATATCCACTGGCGACAAAAAAAAAACCACAAAGGCCCAATATGCCTCTTCCTATAGTTTTCATCTTCATCTTTTTGTTATTCATCTTTCTGTTTTTAGACACATACCTAAACAGGTACAAAACCATTAATATAATTCAAGATACAAGTGGTTTGATATGCATCAAAATGTATGTTAGTTTTTTAAAATTTTAATTTTAAATATAAATTAAAAATGAAATAATATTTTACTCTCATAATTTTTTTATAATTTTTCATTTTATCATATATTTATATTATATGTATATATATATATTATATGATTTGAGAAATTAAAGAGACGGAAAGTCTAAAATTATATAATATGATATGAATCTTGACGTAGAATGTGTTTTGAATTTCTTTTTAACTATTTTTTTAATATAGTAAATTGATCATTTTTGGTAAATACAAATAAAGGTAAAAACATATTTTTTTGTTCTTAAATTTTATATTAATTTTTAGTTTGGTTTCTAAAATTTTTTTATGGTTAATTTTATTATTAAAATTTTAAATTACAATTGATTTTAATCTACAATTTAATGTCATCTAAATTATTAAATAAAAATAGTGATGTGATATTTGACGTAATATTAAAATATTAGACAAAAAATAAAATGTTGATTCATACTAATTTTAGGAACATAATGTTAGATGTCATGCTATTATTTTTTTATTTATAAATAAAAATAATGATGTGATATTTGACGTAATATTAAAATATTAGACAAAAAATAAAATGTTGATTCATATTAGTTTTAGAAACATAATGTTAGATATCACGCTACTATTTTTTATTTATAATTTAGACGATATTAAACTGTAAGATAAAATTAAAATTTAAAAATTTAAAAACAAAATTGATCACAGAAATTTTAGAGATGAAATTAAAAATCGATATAAAATTTAATGATATAAAAAATATTTTCACCTATAAATAAATCCATAAATTATGAATCTAGGACTTGGAGAGTATCATTTTACCAAAACATGCATCCAAAACCTAGAAAATACATAAAGTTTTTTTATACCCATTTTTCATCTCATACCATCCATGGTAAATTTTGCGTGTGACGTTACGTTTGATTATTTGGCCTGATTGTTTTATAGATTGCCAAATTCAAAGAAAAATAATATGTGTATGGGAGTCAAGAGAGTACTCTCAACATTAATGCTAGAAAGAAATTCATGGTCTATTAGAACATAATTTTTAAAATTTATTTTTTTATTTTAAAAAATAAAAAAATTGTTTAAATTACTGTTTTTTGATTGAAATATATATCTAAACAATTTAAAGATATTTTAAATTTTAATTTTTTAAAATAAAAAATAAAAAAATAATTTTTTATTAATAATATATATATATATATATATATAAAAATAATATTGACGTAAATTCTTAAAACTAATTTTAAAAAATAAAAAAACAAAAATGAGATTCATGTTCTTAGATTTTTAGAATATCTGTCCTGTCCATTAATAATTAACCTTAGGTATGATACAAGCAACGCGCAAATGCAGAACCCTTTTACCTCTCTAAGCCTACATCTTCCGTTCAATCAAAGTGCATGTAACGTAATTAATCTTTCAATCCAAACTAGTAGAGTTTCATTCTGATTCTGAAACGCAAAAACACCTAAGAATTTAATTATTTCAGTTGTGCAAAGTTCGAAATTTGATCTGAGTCTCAGGTATATCAGTCACTAAAATTAAAAAAAATAAAAATAAAGAAGTAAAGCAGAAACTCAAGTTGTATCTCATAATCGTATTATTCCAATTGTTTCGATCCAGTTAGTCATATGCCAAGTCAGTTTTTGTCTTGGTTAGCACAATGACCACGAGATGGCACGTGATGTTGTCCATAGATCACGCTGTTAAATTAGTGGTAGCGTGAAACAAGGTGATGAGAGAATCAAAACTCGCGATCCCAGGATCCAAATGTTTTTATGTTAAAAAAATAATATCATACTGTTTTAGGAATGGAAAGATAACTGCAGAATAAGTACATATATATTTTCGTTTAAATCACTAGTACCTAATTAAAAATTTATTACACTTTAATTAATTTAATTCTTTTGTGACTTAATTAATTTAATTTAAATTGACAAAAGACTCGTAATAAAGACATATCTCTCAATGAAAATGTTTCAACACCCAAGATTTTAATTCAAAATTTTGTTTAAAGAGAATAAAATATTTATTATTTTAATTAATTATTTATTGATAAATATATATATTATAGAATAAATTATATATTTTTTAAAAAAAACTTTAAAATTATACTTTTCACTTGTCTATTTGAAACACTTATATTATTTTTCGTTAAAATATTAAAAATCTTACAATTTTACTTACCTTAAATATTTTTAATAACATTATTATTCTTCAAAAAATATTATAATTTAATATAAAATATATTTTTAAAAGTATAATATTTTACTATTATTTATATTGAGTTAAAAATAATAAATTTATTTTATTTGAAGTTAAAAAATATATTTTTTTATATTAATCAAATACATATTTAATTATATAAATAATAAATATAAAAATAATTTAGTTTAAATTAATACAAATATAAATTTTTTCATATTTCAAAAAGAGAAAGTATAATTTTTTAAAACATATAAAAAATATTATAGTTTCAAGATCTATAAAAAAAAGAGAGTGCAATTTACACTAACTTATAATATCTATTATATAAATAACATCTATTACTCAAATAAACGTAGGTGGGGAATCTAAATTTTGTGATCCCATGATGTAAATTTTCGCGAATTAAATCGGTCTGGATCTTTTATATTTAAAAATAATATATTTATTTATATTAAAAAATAAAAAATTTAATTTTTAACCTATTTAGAATAATTTTTTTATTTATTTTAAATATATAAAAGTATATTATTCTTTGAACGTCGACAATTTAAAATCAATGAAATCATAGATATAGAGAGAGAAACTCCGTGGATGAAACCCTAGGTCCCAATTTTTTCCTCGGCTTCTACGCCTGAGACTCTCGGCCATGTGCATACAGCCAAACCGATTCCCCCATGAATCATGAAATGTACCACTCCACAATACAAACGCAAATACGCTTTGTGCCTATCTCTTTGTTTCTTTCTTCACCACAATTGCTACACGTCGTAGACAACGAAAATGACTTTCGCTTCGTCCAAAAACAAACCCCAAGACAAAAGGGTTGTTTTCAATTCAATTCGTATAGATTTGGCCTGCGAAAATTGTTTCCGTTCTTCTTGGGGTAACACAGTAAAATGGGAATTCAAATTCTTAACTGTGAAAGAGATAGATTTAATCTGTATAAATTAATTTATATTTTTTTCTGAGTTTTTATTTACTTTATTTTTCTCTTATTTCATTTTATAATCCTCACCGCTGATACGGTGATTACTGATTGCTGATTACCGACAAAATTAGCGCCTTAAAGAAATTGGAGTGATTGGCACGTGCTTTTACTAGAAGTTCAGAGGGAGGCAATAATAATAGCAGTAGGGTCACATTAAAGTGAAGTTTTTTTTTTTTTTGGCCTCACACGTTAAAGTGAAGTCTATGTTCACAATTTTATATGTTTCCATACACTGTAATATATGTTATTTTTTTAAGTTTATTTTTTATTGACTCTACTTATTTTAATTTAATCATCTGTCGACGCAAAAAAAAAGGTTTATTTTTTATATTTTAAAAATAGTAAAAGGATTGAAAAATAGTAAAAAGAACTGAAAAGTTATTTCTAATAATTTTTTTATTCGTCTATTTCTTCCCCACTCTCTTACCACTTCTCATTTTATCTTATCTCATATATATTTAAATTTTATTAATATATTAAAAGATAAAATAAAATATTATTTTAATATCTAAAAGATAAAATTTTTAATTTAATCTTTAAAAGATTAAAATTATCAATTTTTTTTCTAAATAAATTAATTTTTATGTTAACTACATAATGTCTTGTTGAAAAATCTAGTTTAATGCTAACAGTTGATGATTTAGTCGCTAAATTCTAAATGTGATATCAAATCAAATTTTTTTAAAAAATAATTTAAGTAATTTTAATAAAATATAATTGTTTTGCCTCATGACTAAATATTTTATTTTATAATGGCAGACAGTTTTTTTCTGATGACTAATCTCTTTTATGCATTTGGAGGTCACAAGGACATACAATCAAAGGAATTTATGCCATTTAACAATCAACTACTGTTAGTATCATGGAAGTGGTTTTATTAACATGATATTAATTAGAGAAACTAGTGTAAAGATTAAATTGATTGGAGCAACTTTCTTAGAGGACTAAGTTGATGATTTTATTTTTTAAAAATTAAATTGAGACAAATTATATTTTTAAAAAAAATTAAAATAATAATTTATTTTAAATAAATATATATAATTTTGAGAAATTAAAAAGAAAAAAAACCAAAAATAATATATAATAGTATAAATATTGAACTGATAACTCCAAATAGGAATAAGCTATGAAAAAAAGAGAATTATAAAAAAATTGCAATCAATATTTTAATTTTTTTTAATTTGATTGTAGTAAATTTAATGTATAAAATTAAAGACTTTAAGACTGAAATCTTTTGGAGATTTGTTAAAATTAAACTTTATATTCATTTTATATAATGTGATTTAACTTTTATGTGTTTTCATTGACTTAACTTTTTAGACAATATGCATTTATTACAAAATATAAATATACTTAATTATCTTTATTGTTACATTAAAAGATTCGTCTCTTAGTTTATAATATTGTAGGAAACTAATGTCTTTGTTAGATCCAAACTCTCATTAGTTGATTTAGGAATTTTATGTTTAGTCTATGTTAGTATCTTCTTTCATTTCAAATTAATTAATTAATTATATATATATCTCTTTTTTTAATACAAAAAAAGTATAATCTGGCCACTTAAAATTAGGAGTAAGTATAACCCAACCTACCCATTTGAACTCAACAAAAAATGTGTGTACGATTGAGTTTGATTAGGACAAATAAATTTGAATAGGTCTAATTTTTTAAAAAAATTTGGTCTTATTGGATGAGATGGATTAATTTAACTCAATCCGATTTAATCCAACTTGCTAGATAATAATTATTTTTAAGAATTTTTTTAATTAAAAAAATATATGCCATTATTTTGTACCTCTCTATATAATATTTAATTTTTCTTCATGTCTTTTGAGTCAAATTACTCTTTCTTTCTTTTTTTCTCAAACTTTAGTAAAAATGCAAAGAAAAATTATTATTATTATTATTATTATTATTATTATTATTATTATTATTATTATTATTATTTAGCCTTTTATGATGTTTAAGCTAAATTATTATAAGTAAATAAAAAAATTAACCATACTTATGTTTTTTTTTGTTTCAAATATCATGTTTTAACTTTTAAGTCATTTATTTTGAAAAAATTAATTTAAAATATAATGTGATTAATTTGTACATGTTTTATAGTTGTTTGTATGTAATTTATCTTTTTATAAAAATAAAAAAATTAAAATCATATTTCAATCAACTTGACTAAAATTAATATAATTCGTATTATCAAGTTAAGTAGGTTGAGTGGACGAATATAATTTTAAAATTTAAATTTGATCCATACCCAATAATTCGCCGGAAACGGACCTATCTTTACCCCTACTTAGAATATCATGAATTTAATTATATATGTATCTTTAATTTTTTTTAAAAATTATATTTTAAATTCTTTTATTTATTTATTAACTTGTTAGCTAGCCAAAACATATTTTGCCTAATTGAAGGGCTCAAAATGGCTAAATGGAGTACTGTTTTCATCTCCAAAACTCGCTTAATTATCAAACTAAATGGGCTAACCCACGAAACTTGACCCATTTTAACAAAAACAATTAAATTTGGATATAATTTTTTTTTATCTCTTTACCATTAAATTTTCTAATCAAATAAAACAACTAAATAGTTAAAAAAATTTAACTATAAAATAATATTATAAAAATCATAAAAATAATTTTTATTTAAAAGATGAATGATCTCTTAATTTAATTTTTAAAAAATAAAATATTTTAATTTAATTATTAAAAGATTAATTTTTAATCAGTTTAGTCTTTTAATTAATTTGATAAATAAAAGGTTTACTAGCAATAATATTAACTCATTTTTGAATGGTGAATTAAATTATATTCAACAAAAAAATACAAAAAATAATTTTTAATAATATTTAATTTATAAAATAAAAAACATTATATTTATAAATTGTACATAAAAAAAGCTATATGTTTTAATAATGTTTAATTTATAAATTTATTATGTTTTATTTTTTTTTATTATCAAACACTATCTAATTTATTATTTAATAATTAAATTAATATTATTAATATCATTATCAACTAACTTTTTATTTATTTTATTAATTAAATGATTAAATTGATTAAAATTAATTTTTTAAAAATTAAATTAAAAGAATATATATCTTTTAAAGATTAAATTATTAATATCCTCTAATTTTTTTATTTTAATAATTTATAAATCACATGATGAACCAAAAATTGTGTGCTCAATTAAAAAGTGCTTCTCTCTTATTGTGCTATAAATAATACAATCCATGAAATTTCCTGAAAGTGAATAAATCTACATAGTGGGGTCTACAAAATTATGAGTAATTAATATCCTCATTGTGGGTGCTCACGGACCAGAGAATCTCAATCTTTCTATGCCTCCTTTTTAACCTTTTCTGTGCCCCTCAGAAATTCAGTGGAGTGTTCATTTTCTTATATTTTAAAAATTATATTTAATTTTTAAAAATTTAATATAATTTTATACAATTATTTTTATTGAGATGTGACATATCACCAAAAATACTGAATGAAATACACAGCAGTTAATAGAATTACTAAGTCCACATTTGTAATTTCATTAAATTGTAATTATTTAACTAATCAAAAAATTAAAGTGATTAAAAATATATTTTTTAATGATTAAATTTATTAAATTTATCTTTTAAAAATTAAATTGAGACAATTAATATTTTTTAAAAATTAAATTATTTATTTATTTATTATATTAAAATAAAATCATAGTTTTTTTAAAAAAATTATTTTTATTAAAAAAGTTAAATAAAAACAAATAAATATAAGTTTTAAAATAAAAAAATAAATTTCATCTTTAAAATTAAAACAATAAATTTAATTTCATTAAATTAGTAATGATTGGTGTAATTAAGTTTTGTTGTGAGAACACAATCTAGTTGCTTTTTCTTTCATTTCATTTGTATGGCACCTTTTGGGTTTGACTGCCAATTCTCTCCCACAAACATTACTTCATCCTCGCAATTATGGCATCCTCCACCGACCCTTTTTCTTCTTACCTTCCTTCGTCTCTTCTCTCTCTTGTTTCGTTACTCTGTTTTTCACACTTCATGGTTCTGTTCAAGCATTCATATTCAACAAACACTCATGATTTCTAGCATGCAAGAGGGATTATTGTACTAGTAAAAGGGGTTTCATTCATACAATTTCCTTTCTCATTAGTATCTTTCAGAGGAAGAGAATAAGCAAATTTTAGTGTACAATGCCTCCTTCGTTCTTCCCGCTTCGTTGGGAGAGCACAGGAGACCAATGGTGGTACGCGTCTCCGATTGATTGGGCTGCGGCGAATGGGCTATACGATCTGGTCGCGGAGCTTCTCCATCTCGACACCAATCTCCTCATCAAGCTCTCCTCCCTCCGTCGAATCCGCCGTCTCGAAACCGTGTGGGACGACGAATCTCAATTCGACGACGTCGCTAAATGTCGCTCCCACGTAGCCAGGAATCTTCTCGCCGAGTGCGAAACAGGGAGAGGGCATAACTCTCTCATTCGTGCCGGCTACGGTGGGTGGCTTCTCTATACTGCTGCGTCTGCTGGAGATGTGGGTTTTGTTCAGGATTTGTTGGAGAGAGAGCCTCTTCTGGTGTTTGGAGAAGGAGAGTATGGAGTCACTGACATACTGTATGCTGCTGCAAGAAGCAAGAACTGTGAGGTCTTCAAGATTCTTCTTGATTCTGCTCTTTCGCCCAAAGATGGCCGTGTCGCTGAAGCAGAATTGGGTGAGAGTGGTCGGATTTTCAAGAGGGATATGATGAATAGGGCCGTTCACGCTGCTGCAAGAGGAGGGAATTGGGAGATACTGAAGCTGCTTCTTGGAAGTGCTTCTGACATTTTAGCTTATAGAGATGCCCAAGGATCCACAGTTTTGCACTCAGCAGCTGGCAGAGGGCAGGTTGAGGTAAGTCCTACTTTTCTTTTAATGCAATATTATACGTAAAATCGTAATTGATGTAGTCTATCTTAGATTTTTATTATAGATTTAAGAAATTCCTAGTCCTTCCATGAATGAACTTCTCCTACTCATAAAGGAGATACATATATTGAAGAATCAAAATATATAATTTAAACGGCAAAAAAATTGATACCTACTTAGCATGCTAATTTCAGTAATTACGGTCTTGATAGCTTCTCAAACAGAATGAGATAAGTAAACTACAAACAGAATGATACCCTGGGTCTTTTATGGGAAGCATGTTACTAGACTTAATCATATAAAGTGTCTCACACTTCAACCCTTTATTGAATATTCTTGACAATTGGGGGTTGCTTGTTCAGAAATCTTCAGTGGGATTATCAATAACAAGATATTCATCTCATCTTGTTGGATTGGAATAGAACGTTGATAGATGCTACAAAAGATCTTGTTCTTCGCGTTATTAAGCTTCACAATAAGTCATGTTTCTTCAAGATGGGTTTGGCCTGAAAAATAAGATATTGAGTACAGTACACTATTTATATAATATTGAACATATTTGGGTGAATTTCTGTTACATTATGTCCTGGTGCTTTCTTCCAAGTGGCATTTCCTGTGGCTCCTGATTGGGGTGGAATCTTGTATACATGGACTACAAATAGGGTCCTGCTCTATTTTACTCTGTCAAAAACGGGTAACTTATTTTAAGACTGATGCTTCTTATCTTCATATTTGGTACTTTTTGGAACAGCGGATGCTATAGAAGTTCAATATCTCTGAAGTTAGTAAATGTAAAAGAAACTGTCACTTATTTTGATCATTCTAACAATGCAGGTGGTGAAAAATTTAGTAGAATCAACTGAAATTATCACCTCTACAGATACAGAAGGCAACACAGCCTTACACTTGGCTTCTTACAGGGGTTACTTGCCTGTGGTAGAGATCCTGATTCTTTCATCTCCCTCATTAGCGTTGTTAACCAATCACTATGGAGACACTTTTCTTCATATGGCAGTATCTGGTTTCAGAAGCCCGGGTTTCCAAAGACTGGATAAGCATACTGAGCTAATGAAACAAGTGTTAAGTGGGAAGATTGTGAACATGCAGGACATTATCAATATCAGGAACAATGACGGAAGAACAGCTCTTCATGTGGCTGTCATTGATAATATCCAGTGTGACATAGTGGAATTGTTAATGTCTGTCCCTTCAATTGATTTGAACATTCGTGATGCTGATGGGATGACCCCTTTGGATCTTCTGAAGCAAAGACCACAATCAGCATCCTCTGAAATTCTCATCAAGCAGTTGATTTCAGCTGGAGGGATATCCAATCATCCTGATTACATGGCAAAAAGAGATACCCTTCTTTCCCATCTCAAAACCCATGGCATTGGAAGGAGTCCTGGAACTTCTTTTAGAATACCAGATGCAGAGATATTTCTATACACAGGCATCGAGAATGCATCATCTGATACCAATTATGATCAGGCAAGTGTAAAATCCAATTCTTGCTCAGGCGAACTTAGCAATTCTGAGTCAGTCAACTCTTCATATAACACCAAGTCAGGTTCTGTTAAATGTTCTACAAGGCGCCTAAAGTTTTTTCTTCGATGGCCTAAGAAGAAAGAAAGAGAAGCAGCTGCCTCAAAGCTGGAAGTTGATGATGATGATGATTCACTATATTCTTTCAGTTCAAATAAAAAAGTGGAAGACTTTCCAATCCCATTACGGCAGAGGTACTCGAAACTGTGTTCTCTTCCAAACAACAAAAGAACACTATCTATTAGGACTTTTCTTCCTAGTCCATCCACCAAAGAGAAATTTACCGCAGGCCTAATGCAAGGCGTACTTCAGGTAAACCCACATTTGGCTCCTCCTGGTCCTTTTCTAAAATCATCTGTGGCTTCACTTTCTTCCATCAATAAACAAAAGGGTGTCAATTTCATGGGACCCTCTTGCTCCAATGGATCAACAAATGAAGGTACACTACAACTAAACTATAGACAGGGTTCCTTCAATAAGAAAATGATGAATCGTTTTCTGTCTTTTGGAGCACAAGGCCTGGCTGTGGAAGATTCAAATCGCTGTACAATGTCAAACCGTAGTTACAAGCATTTCAGTTCTTTAGTTGCGTAGATGTTAATACACTAGAACCAACAAATTAGTGGATTGTCAGTTTGTCACTCAACTAACACTCGCTTGTTTGTGTAAGTTCATGTAAAATATGCATCCCAATAACATTATTTGTGTAATGTTCACGTTTCTTCTTTAGTGGTGGAGATTAACTAGCTGAACCAGATATAGTTTATCTGAAAATTTCTCTTCTATAGTTGAAAAACCAACCACCAATTCCAAAATTGAAGCAGCATTTATAAGGCAAATGTTTTGCACGATTTTGGATGCTTTGCAGTTGATCTCTAAAAAAACAAATAAGAATGTGTTATTATTTGTTTAAGACATTAACTCAACATAATAACACAATAACACATTGTCGGTGGTGTTTAGGTTAGAATTGGAGTTGACTTATGAAGGGTATACTTTTATTGGAGTTTAAGGCATTAACTCACAAATATTAACCGAATGCGAGATAATGTGTTATTATTTATTTCTTCTTATTTATTCTTATTGCAAAGAACGACAGAGAATTTGGATGTGTTTTGCACATATGTCATATTCTCTTCCAGCAATAACATCTTCGTTTCAAACGCTTGGTGATGAATTTGACTATATATTAATATTCCTCTGTTTTTCTCATATTATCTACAATTAGTGGTATCAATATAACGCTGGTCCTATATCAAATTATGGATAATCCCAACAAAAAGAAAACAGAGAAAAAGGGTAACCACATCTTTTAGAAACTAGAATTGATGCTTCCTTACATAGTATTTAAGAACTAGATTCGCATATTAGACCATTAACTTGTGAATTTTTAATTTTGAATTCACTTATTGGTACCACATTTACATTTAATAAAATTGATGATCTTGTTAAAAGATAACACTTTATTGAAGCATTGTAAAACGGAATTTCCTAGTCCCAATAACATTATGTTATTTAGAATGATATATGTATATTATTTTAGAGTATATTATCAATTTTAACGTTATAAAAATTCAATTATTATTATTTATTTAGAATTTAATTTTAAGGTTAACCTTATTAATTTGTTTGAAATGCGTCAAGACTCGAGAATTTGCATTTGCATCCGTTAATACGATACAGTAGGGAGGGTATAATTGGAATAGGCTGTCCTGATAAATACCTCAACGTCAAATTTCCCGCCATTTCCCTTCGTTAACTCACCGGCTCACTCACACCAGGGAAACCCTAGACCTGGAGCAGAGAGGGATGACAATGGAAGAGGAAATTAAAGAAGAATTCAGAAAAAGCGGGTTTGAATTTGACGATGAAGAAGAAATACTAAAGAAATGTAAGATCGTTTCCTTCTTTTACCTCGTAAATTTCTTCCATCCGCAGAAGTAATTCATTACACAATCTGAATCTTTTCTTGTAGGTCTGCCGTTTTGCATAAATTACAGTCTCAAGCCTTCAGATCTTGTTTCGAGTTGGGAGGTTTATTATCTGAACAGGTTTGTTTCCCGCCATTCGTATTTTTCAGTTGGTTTCATGTAAATTTAGAATTATAAGTACTACTGATTCCAGAGAAATTGTTCAGCAGCTTTCTGTTTTTGGTCATTGCCTAAGCAGCTTATGAATTTCTCTGTTTGGAAAAATAGAATGGTGTTACGATACTAAGAAATCCGAAAAAAAAAAAAAATGCCAGTGCGATTGGAATCCCTGATAATAAATACCATCCCCTTCCCCTCATTTTAAATGAAAATATTCAAACAACAGAAATAAGACTAACTTCATGCCCTAACTCAAGTATTTTTATAAATTTTGATAAGCAGACAACCCTTGCTCTGTCTGGACAATGAGAGATCATAATGATGTATGACCCTCTTTGCTATATGGATTTCCTAAGTGAGCAGAAAGAGGCCAAAGGGCCCGATAGGAGTCAGTTTTATTGCCTAGTTCTTTTAATTTAGAATAACTTCTGGGAACTTTATAATAAAATTTAATGGTGGTTTTTTTTTTTCATCAACAGACAGTTGAATGAACCAACAGTACAAAGTTCCGAAATGGATGGGTTTTTGCTGCACCTACAAAATGAGCAGAAAGAAGCTGTTATCAAGGAGGAAACTGATTTTCATATTTACTCAAGTAGAGATGTAGAAATGTAAGCATTTTTTTTACGTCCTTCACTTATCTATGTTCTAGTTTCTCATATGCTTAATGCCTGAATTTCTGCTCTAGCCCCGCATTAGCAATTAAAATAGGGGATTTTTTTCTCTATTATGAAATAGGAAATTTGCATTGTTATAAAAAAAAAGCGTTTTAGAAAATTTAACTATCTAAAACCATTAAATGGTTTCTGTGACCTTCTTGTAGCTCACATCTGTATGTGGATATGAAAGCAAAGGATGTGGTTGTTGCATCTTTTCAGACTTCTATTTGCTGTCTACCACCCTCCTATATTTGTTCTTCGAAAGAGTTTTTTTTTATCATTTTTCAAAGATCCCTTTTATTATTTTTTTTATTTTCTTGTTTTTATGTAAAAACACCTGTCACTGATTCATTTGACCTTCTTGTTTTTTTTCAAAGATCCTTTGTAGTTTTTTTTTTGTTTAATTGTGTCAGTGACATGGTAGATAGAACTGTAAGATGTTGGTTCATAATTGATATAACCTGTTCCTTGCATGTAAAACATTAAGGGATTTAGAGTAATTTTATTAATGGACAAGATAATTGATCTGCATATTTGAGAAATAAATACTTGAAGCTATTCCAATGAATTTTTTTATAATGAGAATCTTTTATGTAGGATCTTAAATAATGATGATGATCTTTCAAACGATAATGCTCCTGGAACTCCAACTGACCATCAACAAGATCTTTACTCGCCTGCAAATGATTCAACCTCTCTAACTAATGGGAATCTCTTATCTTCTGGAAAATCACCGAAACTTGTGACGCCATTTTCTAAGCGAACAAATAGGTTTGATGTGAAATTCAGCATCAGCAATATGCCTGATCTAGAGAATGGAAAACAAGAACCTGGTCATGAGAATGATGAGGATGACATTGTCAGGAAGGTTATTCCACGCAAAATGTGTTCATTGATGGTTCATGAATCAGGTCCCAGATCAGGTTGTAGATTCATGTATGATAAGATAGAAGATAAGGTATGTGGTATTTAGTGTCATAGTTCTTCCCCTATATACATTTGTTGACTTCAATATGATTTTGGTTATTTAGTTTAATGCATTAGAAAATCGAATAAAGAAACATACAAGGGCACTTGTGGCTTCTGGGCTCTATGAAGAACCAATGGACCCTACAATTGCTTCACAGGTGAATTTAATGTATCTCTCTCTCTCTTGATGTACAATATTTTGAAGGCTATATTTTAAAAATCATTATGAAGGACCAGACTTTATATTGTTCTCAACATTTGTTCAATGAAATTGTCATGTCATTTGAAATTTAACCTGGTTTCATATTCTAGTCTGTGATTGCTTCAAACTCTCTTTGTACTGTTGTGATTGTCTAATAATTTGGAAGTAATATGTTTTCTCAGAGAAGCATTTTTACTGTTGGCATGATTTGTTGTGATGGAGAAGGCCGTCTAAATGAGAAGTCTGTCATGCTGCAGAGCAGGTAAATAGGCCCTAAATTTTCTCATACTAATTATACACAACTATCCATTTTCAGTCTGCCAAAAGCATTACTTTTTTTCTTTTAAACAAACAACACTGGAAACAAATACTCCTGTCGAACAAAGGCAGTCTTTTTTATGAATTACCAGGCAACTTGACTAGTGTTTTATGTCAACTATTGGAAGCTTCATTCAGATACTGTTACATTTTGTGGAAGGTCTGGTATATTATTTAAGGCCTTAATTATGTAGAAGTGTGACATTTTGACACCTCATGGTGGAGCACTGGAGCTGCACTATACTTTTGATACAATTTGTCCCTTTTGTTTTCTCCATCATACATGGGTCTATTTTCTAACACCTCGACAGTGCTGAGCATTCTGGAGGGCAACGTGTTCGCCTAGAATTACAACAACTAAGTCATTTTTCAGTTTTCCCAGGCCAGGTGAGCAATAAAAAGCAGTGAGGCTGAAATTCTGATTTCATATGTTGAAAATTATATGAGGATTCAAGTTATAAAAGCAGGGTATCTTGACAGGTAGTTGGTATTGAAGGGCATAATCCTAGTGGCCACTGCCTAGTTGCATCAAAATTAGTGGATTCTATACCTTCGGTTATTGATAATGAGAATTTAAACCCGGCAAAGAAGCAAGCTTTGGTTAAGGGTAATCAGCCAACTGATCTGCCTTGCAAGCAGAGAGAGTTATCAATGGTGTGTATGTTTTATTCTGTGTTTGCAGATGAGTTCTGCTGAATAATATATAGTATCTTTCACCTTTAGTTTATAGTTCTGGTATTTATGCACGATGTAATTTTTGATAAATCATTTTGGAAAATGGAGATTTTCTACTTTTACTGGAGATTCATAATCTACAAATGATAAATGCCTAACAGATTGGTTAGACAGAAAAGAAATGAGAATCAAGTACCCATTCAACACATGCAATATAGCAATATATTGAGACATGATAGAGTTTTAACCATCGCAACCTTTTTCCTTCATTTACATATTACGCATGATCTTGGGGCATGACAGGTTATTGCAGCAGGCCCTTTTACTACAACAGACAACTTGTTGTTTGAGCCTCTTGCTGAATTGCTGGCATTTGCAAAGAAAAGACCGCCACAGTTGATTGTATTGGTAAATACCAGTGGTGCTGCTATCTGCCTCTTCCGTTTAGACTTTATATGTGCAAGCTTGATAATATTGGAAACTGAATTTTCTCTCAGCTGGGACCATTTATTGATACTGAGCACCCGGACATTAAAAAGGGAACCATAGACAGGAGCTTTGATGAAATATTTCGTGTTGAAATCCTCAGAAGGGTATTAACTCAAATAGTACAATTTGTTTTTGTAATTTTGTGTTCTTTTTCTCTAACTCGGACTCTCCTGTAATTCTAGTTGGAAGACTATATAGAATGTATGGGCTCTGCAGCACGCGTCCTTCTTGTACCATCCATACGAGATGCTAACCATGATATAGTTTTCCCTCAGGTAATGATAAAGTTGAGCCAACTAGAACTGTGATGACTGCTCTATGCGCATTGGACTCTAATGGTTTATAGGTAGATTATTGGTCCAAATACTAATTTCAACCATTGTTTCCTGCAGCCTGCGTTTGATATCAATCTAACTGATCTCAAACCTCAGGTATAGTGATTTTAAAGCATTTAAAAATTGATCTTCAATTCTTTATAACAGATGCTAGTACTAGCAGAATTTTTGTTCATTGGTATTCACGCTTATATATATGTATTATTTGTTCAGATTGCCAGCCTCACTAATCCTGGAATCTTTGAGGCAAATGAGGTAATGCATTAATGATTCTGTATTTTGACTTCCTCTGTGGCTTTTTTTAAGTTCCACACTCACATCTGGGCTTTCATTATTCTATATCACCCTGACACTCAACTGGAGAATTTCAATATAAAGAATCACACAATTCCATGAAATTATTGAGTTCATATTGTTCTGTGAAGCAGCCACGAACAAGAGAGCTAATTAGAGATATTCTATTGAAATTTCTGTTGCAAATCAATTATTTTGTTAAATGAAAATGCCAATAGTTGAAGTTACTTCACAAATATTTGTGAAAACAATATCTCTACGAGTCAAACCCAATGATAGTACTGTTTATTAGCAAAGAAATTGCAGTTCCATGCTCAAGAAATTTAACTCCTGAAAGGGCAGAAAGAAAAGAAATAGAAAAATTTTTATGGTATTGCCTAGAAGAATACTTTAGGATAACAACTAACAAGGTAAATTTGATAGTGGTTTTCACTTTCATTCACTGATTTGATTGCATGCTCACTAATGACAAACATTTTGTATAATTATATAAACTTGCTATTAAGCATGATCTGTAGATTGAGAAATATGTTGCTTTGATCTAGTCTGTGATGCATCGCTTGTACATAGGTATCTGCAAGGAAATTCTAGTAGGTTTGAGATGCCACCTACTGAATTTCTTTTTCACGAAAATTTATGTTACTAACTATATTTTAAAAACAAATTACAAAAAAAGTGGTTTAGATGCCATAAGTATCTGGAGAGGAGCATGTGAGAAGTTTTTTCACCTCAAAAATTGGGTTTCAGGTCAAGGTTGGTTGCTGCACTGTGGATATTCTCAAGCAGCTCAGTGGGGAGGAGATATCGCGAATTTCAGCGGAAGGAAAACCTAGTGATCGCATGACTAGACTTGCAAACCATATTCTTAAACAACAAAGGTTTTAGAGTTTCTTTTGTTTGGCGACTATTGTCCATGATTTTTGGTTTAGAAATTATCAGAAGCAATAATTGACATTCTTCAATATTTTGAATCAGCTTTTATCCTCTTTATCCACCGGCAGAAAATGTTCCTTTGGACTTTTCTCTTGCTTCAGAAGCTCTTCAACTCTCTTTGATTCCGGATGTTCTCATTTTACCTTCAGACATCAAGTACTTTGTTAAGGTAAATGATTACCCTACTTATATGCTTTTCTTTTCCCTTAAAAACTATCATAGCTCAAAGTCGGAAATCTGGAGTGGCACAGCGTTAAAGGCACCGTGTTAAATGCTAATTTTTGTTAGAGCATTTAGATAATAGTGATCTTGCACAGGTGCTTAATGAAGAAAGTGAAAAAGGGAACCAAATGAAATGCATTTCTATCAATCCAGGAAGACTAGCCAAGGGAGAAGGAGGGGGTACTTTCGCCGAGCTAGACTACTATGGGGGTCCTGACACAATCAATGGTTCAATTGTTGGCATATGAATTGAGAGCTGGATCAAAATATCTATGAAGGTTCCCTCAGGTTATATTACTACTAAATTTAAGCTTGTCATTGATGTACCGGAAATGTGCCTCTAGTGCTATTCCTGCTTCTGATGGCTCGTCACCTGAGCACCTTACTTGTAATTATATATATATCTTCTGTCTGCTTATTATTCATATATTAAACGGATTAAACAAAAATAATTGTTTTGCTTCTAAACGATATTGAGGAGATTTGGATCTGATGAAAATAATTCCTTCTCTGATTTACAATGATACAAACAGTACAATATATACAGCCAAATGGAAGATGCTTGTCACATCCGGGGAATGGTAAATGAAATGGAGTGGTATTAAAATTTTATTTTTAAAAGCAATCTTTAGAATTTCTTTTAAAGAAATAACCTTGAAAATGGTATTTAAAACCAATGATGTGTTCGAGAAATGGTGTGCGTGAGAAAAGTGTTAGGCACTTCATAATATTTGATATTATATGTATACTTAATTTGTATAAGTTCTAATTATCTTTAACAATTACATGTAAATATAAAATAAAAATATTTGGATGCTAAGACTTGATTAGAGTAGGCACTTGAAGGCTTACATACTCCTTATGAGAACCAAAGGGACTTGACTAGAAAAGTTATGTGTTGGTATAATTTTTGGAAAAAAGAAACTTGAGCGCGAAAGGTGCCAAAAGAAAATTTACTTGAGTGATTTTTATTGAATTTTTGAAAAAATAAATTGAAAATAAGTGAAATTCTAAAAAGAAAAGAAAACTGAGAATATTTTGAGATTTTGAAAAAGTAAAGTTTCTTAAAAAGAAAAAAAATTGAATTCTTTATTTTAGGGTACAATTAGGTTGTTAAAATTTGAATACAAAAGATGCAAATAAATATATAATTCATAATTCAAACAAAGGAGAAATTTAAGGGTTTTTTTTTTGTTTATGAAAACATTTTCAGTTTTAATTTTCTATTTCTTAAAAATAGTTTTCATTTTTAAGTTTTCAAAATTTTTGAAAATACATTTGTTATGTAAAGTTAAAATAATTTGTTTTTATGATGAATGACTTAAATGCCAAATTTTTTTTACTATACTAGCAATTTGGTTTTGAAAAATATGTTTACTGACACCTTAGTCTTTGAAAAATATTAATTATACAAGTTAATTTTCAAAAATTTAAAACATTATACACGTTAATCCTTCTATTAAATGTTAAAAATATTTGACGAATGTGCTGATGTGGAACGTTAACTCTTTAAGTAGAAAATTTAATGATTATAAAAATTAATCCTTAAAAGTTTGAAACACTATACACGTTAGTCTATCTATCAAATATTCTTAATTACATCTAATAGAGGGATTAACATGTATAATATTTTAAATTTTTAAAAACTAATTTATACAATCAACATTTTCTAGAGACTAAAGTGTCAATAAACGTATTTTTCAAGAATCATATAGTCATTTTTTTTTATTGAATGATAACATTTATATGATTGAAGGGTTTACTTTTTAAAAAAATTATAAAGGTTATTATGTGAAAATGTTAAAAACATCTTTTAGATATTTTTTGTTTTCAGTCTATTTTTGAAAATATTTTTAAAAGATATTTTTTGTTAAAGCTTACAAAACGCATTTTCAATCACATAAATGCACAATTTTATATATAGTCATTTATTCTATTAGTATGTCAAATTGAAAGTTCAAAATAATATTATTTGTAATCTTTTTGTTTATTCTAACCTAATGTAACCTAATGAGAATCTCATATATCAAATGCAATAAGTAAGTTCATCCAATTGAGAACAAAAAATAAAGAGAAAAAAAGATTTAATTTTGATATTTGTTTCAAATTAAAGAAAATAAATTTAAGAATCAAGAATTTATTATACAAAAGAAATTCTCTTCTTTTTAATTTGGTTATTGTTTAATTAATAAAAAATTAATAGTTTTAAAATAAAATAATTATATATATTAACATACAATAATATCTTAATTATTAATAAATTAAATTAAATTTTAATATTTGACGATGACTGTAAAAATAATTAACATGGCCTAAGTTCATATAAATATAAGAAAAATTAATGTATTTAGATTAAATTTCTATTTTATTTGTGTATTGTGTCAACAAAAAATTTAAAAGAAATATGTGAAAGAGTTTAAAATAACTGCAGACTAATTTTTATGTCAAAGAATTTAAAATAGCTTTGTCCAAAGAAAAGTAGTGGAGCTCACATAATTATTTTTTATTGATCCAAAAAAACTTATAACTATCGAGCCGAAAAGGTAAGCTAGCCAATTTTTATGTATTTAATGTTGAGTTGTGCAGGCCATATGAAATATAAAGGTGAATGTGTTGTTCTATTATTATTAGATAGTGTACAGATTGTGCAGTGCAAGACAAATATGTAAAAATTTCTTTGTGTTGTGTAGTGTGTAGCTAACTAGGGTTTAGGTTTATAGTTACCACTCACCACACCTATATAATGGATTCATACCTTTTGTAACTTACTCAAAAATCACAAGAAACGTACACTCACACTCTCTCTCACTCTCCCTAACACTCTCATTTTACGTGAAAAAAATGTTGTCTTGTGTTTATCACCACCAAATAAAAATGGTGATCTAAAAGGTGAAGGCCTAGGCTTAGGCTTTTTTTTTCTTTGTCATCGCAATCGGATGTTGATCCTTCAACTATGCTATTTCAATTATTCTAGACAAATGAGTGAGGAATTGATAATGGTGATGAATCAAGTGGAGGTGTAAGTCCATGTGTAGGTATCTCCTTAAGCTACCACATGTACAATCATTACTCACCTTTCTCTCACTTCGCTTCATTTGTTCGAGAAACTCCCTTACCTATTCTGTCCTCCACCTTTATTTCATTCTATCGTTGTTTTCCTTCAACCCTCTTTCGTCCAATTTAACTATCTTTAATCCTTTCAAACATTTCACAACACCTACATAACCGATGCACCCCACCTCCTCCTTCCCCTTATATTATTTCTATCGTTGCCCCTCTTTCCACATGTACGTCTCTTCCATAGGGTTACCATTAGTTCGATATTGGTGGTGGCTCCACATTACTCTCATCCACTTCTGCTTCATCTATGCTTATGTCTATCCCGTAAGAATCTAATGGTGATGTTTTCCAAACAACCACACCTTTTTCTAATGTCTATAGTCATCCAATTCTGAAAGTTGATCTTTATCTTGTTTCTAATTATGCCATTGCCACCATTGCTATGTTGTTGTTGCTGCCACTGCTACCACCACCACCTCCCCCTTTGTCGCCGCCTTCATGAAACAAAGCATTCATCGATAGTGTGAGTGAAGTGCTTCTTAGGGCTTCATCCAATGTTGGACAAGGACATGAAGTAAAGGCACTAGCATCGGCACTGCAAGCATATAACTCCTCAAGCCCGCACGGAAGAGATGGCGGCATTGTCAAAGGATGAATAAGGAGAAGAGAAAAAAGTGGTGCTGGCGACGGCAACGTAGCCATGGTGACAGTGGCACAATAAAAAATAAGATAAGGATTAGCTTTTGGAATTGAATGAGAGTAACATGGCACCACCAACGGTATCGAGCTAATGGTGACTTGTGGAAGAGAGGGACTTGTGGAAAGAGGGGCAATGATAAAAATAATAGAAGGGAAAGGAGGAGATAAGGGTGCATTGATTATGTGGGTGTTGTGTAATGTTTGAAAGGACTGAAGATAACCAAATTGGTTGAAGAAGGGATAAAGGAAAATAGTGGTAGAATGAGAAATGAAGGTGAACGAAGAATGGGGGAGTTTCTTGAATGAATGAAACGAAGTGAGAGAAATGTGAGTAATGATTGTATGTGTGGCATCTTAAGGAGTTACTTGCTTATGGACCTACAACTCCACCTGATTCATCACCATCATCAATTCCCTACTTAGTCATCGAGAATAGTTGGAATAGTAGAATTGAAAGATCACCATCCGATTTTGATGACGAAGAAAAAGAGCCTAAGCCTAGGCCTTCACCTCTTGAATCACCATCTTTATTTAGCTGTGATAAATAAGACAATATTATTTTACGCAAAACAAGAATGTTATAACAGAGAGAGAGAGAGAGATAAAGTAGATAACTTACCTTTTCGGCTTGATGGTCATAAGCTTTTTTGAATATGATAAAAAGTAATTATATAGGTCCCACTACTTTTCTTTGAACAAAACAAAACTATGTTAAACTTTTTCACATAAAATTTAGCCTGCTTTTATCAAAAAGGTTACTTTAAACTCTTTTACATGTTTCTTTTAAATGTTTAGTTGATACGATGCACAAATAAAATAAAATTTTAATATAAATATATTAATTTTGGTTACATTTATTTGAACCCAAGCCATCTTTATTTTTTACAATTATAGTCAAATATTAAAATTCAATTTTAATTATTGGTAATTAACATATTATTGTATGTTGATATATATATATATATATGTATGTGTGTATATATATATATATAATGATTTAATTTTAAAGCTCTATTAATTTTTTATTAATTAAACAAGGACCAAATTAAGAAGAAAATTTCTTATGCATAATAAATGCTTGATTAATAAATTTATTTTCTTTAATTTGAAACAAATATCAAAATTAAATCATTTTTTCTTCTTAATTAGACCAACTTACTTAAGCTCATTAAAATTGAAATATGAGATTATCATTGAGGTCACAATAAACAAAAAGATTACAAATAAGATTGTTTTGAACTTTTAATTTGCCCATATACAAAAGTGATAACATACTAATAGAATAAATGACTATATATAAAATTGTGCATTTATGTGACTGAAAATACATTTGATAAAGTTTAACAAAAAATATTTTTTGAAAATATTTTCAAAAATTGATTGTAAACAAGAAACTTCTAAAATATGTTTTCAACATTTTCATATAATAACCTGTATTATTTTTTTAATTTTTTTAAAAAATAAACTCTTCAATCATTTAAATATTATCATTTAATAATAGTCAAATTTAAAAATCAATAAAAAAATTAGTCATTTAAGTCATTCAACATAAAAATAAATATAACTAAAATTTTAATTTGACACAACAAATATGTTTTTTAAAATTTTGAAAACCTAGAAATGAAAACTAATTTTCAGAAATAGAAATAGAAAATGAAAACTGAAACATAAACCAAACACATCCTAAACGGGCAATGCAAACTTAACACATACTCACCCAATAAAGCTGGGGATGTGTCAACATAAAAGAGAATTGAGTGAGAATATGAATTAGAATATAAGTCTCAATATAGCAAAGTAATAACAAAAAAAGAGGGTAAAATGAAAGTTAAATTATTTTTTTATTTTCTTTCTTTTTGGTTTTTAATATGAACTTCAACATTTCCACTATCCTTAAACTTCAATCATGTACACATTTTTAAATCTCATATAGTTCAAATTAACAATATATTATCACGCCTTAATTTGCAAATCCAAATTGTCCTTCCAAAACAATAATGTGAGAAAAGGAATTTAGCAATGAAACATCATAGGATTTCAAATAACGTGCCAAATCCAAATTAAATGCAAACAACCCATTAAACCAATAGACCAAAAGATATTCCCACTAAATTGAATAAAGCAGAATCCCACCATATCTTAAATCTAAAATAAGTTTGATTTAAATGATCAATTCAAGAATTCTAGCTTAGAGAATGCAGATTGTATGATAAACCCACGTTCGGATCCAAACACGCTCAGATTTCCTCTCTCTTCTGTGGGAGTCTTCCTCTCTCTGAATGAGAGTTGTTGAGCTTTGAACTAAAGGTTCAGGATATGACGAATCTATACTTTTGGACATGGAGGTCAAGTAGTTTGTTACTTTGGAAGTACCAATTCAGTTAGATTTATTTTCTTACATGGATTGGTTTTTCGAAGAGTTTTGTGGTAAGGTTACGTAGCAAAGAAACATGGAGATTGATGATGAAGGAAATCAAGAGGAGATGCATGTGGTGGTGGATTTGGACTAGAATAATGGAGATTCGCAATCAATGAATGGTAAAGCATTAGCTAGAAAATTACTAACGGACAAGAACCTGAACAAGAATGTTGTGATTAACATGATCAAGAAGGGATGGAATCTATTGGAAGGGCTCAATATATTGGAGGCAAGGGATTATCAATATACTTTTACGTTTGATAAGGAAGAGGAATGTAGTAGAGTACTAAGAGGAAGGCCATGGTCGATACTAGGATGCATCCTGAATATTCAAATGTGGAAGTCGATGAGTACTTTTTAGGAAATCGATTTTTCGATATGTCCAATGTGAATTCAGTTTTATAATTTGTCGTTAGAAGGATTTAGCAGCAGAAATGTCACAAGTATGGGATCGATTGTAGGAGAAGTGGTCATGGTTGAAAGTCCAAAATTATGAATGGAAGAATTCAGAGGAATTTTCTAAGAGCTAGTGTAGTGATTGACTTAAGGAGGCCTCTGATTACTGGATTTTGGACTCCAAGGCCAGGGTTATCAAAGATCTGGACTTCAGTCAGATACAAAAAACTGCAACACTTCTGCTTTAATTGTGGAATTATAGGGCACGAATCGAGATCTTGAAAAGAAGAGAAGGCTGTATTGAAACATAATCCAAACATGAATGACTATTGGCCATGGCTGGGAGTGGTACCAATAAGGACTTGAAGAGGTGGTGGTATACTACAAAGAGGATTGGATAAAGGAAGAGAATTGGCATAGGTGAGTGGAATTGGACAGGGAAAAAGAGAAGAAGAAAGGAAAGGAATTGAAGTCAAGTAGTACAAAGGGAAAAGGTGTAGTGGAAAGACGTCAAGAGACTAGTAGGTGGGAATGGGTAGCAGTCAGAGCTCTAATAAGCAAAAAGGAATATAGGAGTGCGAGGATTGGGAAGATGGAAGATGTAGAGTAGAATCAAGTGGTGTTAATAAGGAGGAGAGGATGGTAAAGGATCTAAGAAGTGTGAAAGCTCCTAAGAAGGAGCGGAACAATAAGGAGATGAAGAGAGTGGTTTCTTCACCTTCGGGGTACATTTTGGAAATCCCATCAAATGATGATTGTGAGGAAGAGAAGGTGCTAATTCCAATGCCCAAACCAAACATGATACTAAAGATCCTTTCAAGAATGGGAAATGGGTCTTAAAAGAGGCCAGCGGAAGGAAGGGAGAATATACAAGGAAAAAAGAGAGTAAGGTTAATAGAAGAGAAAATAAGTGAGAAGGCATCTATTGTGTATGCTATCTCAAGTGATAGGAAAGTGAGGAAAGGGAGAGTTAAGAAGAAGAAAGGATCCTCGAGGAAGAGTAGAGTAGTAGAGGAGCATGTTGTAAATATGGAGAATGTAGTGGAGATATTTGATGTTCCAATTATTCAGGATGACGTTTTTCCTGAAGATTGGTTTATCTTTAAAGAAAAAGCTTTGAGGAGATTGGAGGTGACTTATGAACATGATGGCTCTGGTGGCTGGCCTACTACAACCACCCAGGGGTCATGATTCTAATCCTGGAATTGTCAAGGTGATAGACCCCAAGTCGCAAAAAAAACATATATATCAAAGGAAAAGGAAGAAGACCTACTAACCTAAAAGGAAAAGTGGGTAGAAAGGAGAGGGTGTATTTTTGGTAAGGGAGCAGGGTATTTAAGGGGCTGTTGAAATCAGAGGAATGGGGAGAAATTTCTAAGGGAGTTTTGGGGGAGAGCTAGCCTAATTTTTCTGTTTTTCCATTTATGGCTCTTTTTCTTCTGTGTGCTTGTTTTCCTTTTGCTTCCTTAGTGTTATTTACTGTGTAACTGCTCCTGCTATATTGTGGGAGTGGTAGTGGGTTGGTGTAGCTATTTCTGGTGTATTTTCCTACTGTTATATCATAATAGTATATATTTCAGTAACATCTTTGGAATCAGAGCAAGTTAGGCGGGGCATGGTGAATACTAGGATAGAGGGAAGATTGGAGAGTGTAGAGAAGGATTTAGGGACGATGAAAGGGATGTAACTGAAATCAAAGCTTGGATGTTGGAGATGAGAGACTCCATAATTAGACTAGAAGGGACGAGATTGATAGAGAGCCCTCTGGCGGTCCATAGATGGAGGAGAAGAAACGACAGAAAATCAAAATAGAGATCCCAGCAGGTTTCGAAAGCTGGAACTACCATTGTTTGAGGGAGAAGATCCTATTAGTTAGTTATTCAAGGTAGAACGTTACTTTAAGGTAAATGGAATTTCAGAATCAGAAAAGATAGAAGCCACTACAGTGTGTTTAGTAGGAAGAGCATTGAACTGGTATCAATGGCTTGAGGTTAGGCAACTAGTGCACACTTGGGTCAATTTTAAAAGGGAGGTGGTGGAGAGACTCTAGTATTCACAGAAGGGGGACACATAAAAGAGGTTGACGGCGTTGAAACAGGAGCAGACAGTGATTGAATATCGAGAGCAATTTGAAGCTTTGTCTGTGCCACAGAGGGAGGCATCTGATGAGTGCTTAATGGGGACATTTAAGAGGGGGTTGAAACCAACCATTAGGACAGAGCTAGGCATTATACAACCAGGGCCTAGTCCATAAGGTTGAGGAGTGAAATAAAATACTAGAGAAAACCCAAAAAGAATATTTGGATAAAAATTTTAAAGTCTGGACTACTAACAAGTGGAATGGGCCTAAGAATTCATGGACCAGGGTTACAAGTAGCTTAGACCTGACCTGAACAATCCTAATTACTTGAAACTACAACACAGAGACGAAGAGGGAGGTCGTTCCTGTGATTACCAGTTCTGCATCAATGACATCAATGGAAAAGAGCTCATATTATCGACAGTTGATGGAAGCTGAGGCAGTAGAAAAATTGGAGGAAGATAAGGGGAGAACCATTCTAGAACTTTCCATGAATTCTATGGTAGGAATAACCTCAAACAATACTATAAAGGTGAGGGGAAGGTTCTGAGGTGAAGTAATTGTACTAATCGATAACTGTGCATCTCATAATTTTATTACATCTGAAGTGATGGAGCAATTGGGGATTGAAGAGATAACCATCAGCCCTTAAAAGGTTTCTCTTGGGGATGGATATAAGGGAAAAAAGGAGTAATATATGCCCAGAGGCGGATTTAGAGATACAAGGGGTAAAAATATTGCAACCCTTTTATGTATTTGATATGGGGGGTGCTGACATGGTACTTAGAATTTAATGGTTGAAGTCATTAGAGCAGGTTAAAATTAATTGGGGAAAATTAACTATGAAGTAGAAGGTTTTAAGAGAAGAGAAGTGTTTAAAGGGTGTTCCAAGGCAGGCCAAATCATTGATGTCACTTAAATCTATGATGAGAATTTTAAAAGGAGGTGATCAAGGTTATCTAATCGAGTTTGGAGAGATGCATGTGCAGCCAATAAAGAAAGAAACAGTACCAAAAGAAGTGTTGGAATTAATAAGAGAGTTACCTTCTAATGCTAAGATCCAACCACTCTTTCATGTTTCTCAACTAAAAAAACCAGTACATTTCCTTGAACAATCCTAGCCAGTAACCACATTTCTCATAAGGAGGGTGAGTTGATGAAGCAACCTAAAGCTGTAACATAGATTAAGAAGCTTATAAACGGTCACTTTGAAGTGTTGATTAATTGGAAAGACCCCCTTGGACATGACACAACTTGGGAGGGTTATGAGGATAAGCTCTTTACGGACTTTCACCTTGAGGACAAGGTGAAGCTTATGGGAGGAGGTATTGATAGACCCCAAGTCACACAGAAAAATATCAAAGGAAATGGAAGAGACATGTGGAAGGATAGGATGGGCCAGGACCTCCTAACCTAAAAGGAAAAGTGGGTGGGAAGGAGAGAGAAGGGAGTCCTCTAACTAACTTGGCATTACAGGGGTATTTGGGGTAAGGGAGCAGGCTATTTAAGGGGATGTGGAAATTAGAGGAAGGCGGATGAATTTCTAAGGGAGTTTTGGGAGAGAGAGAGCTAGCCTCTCGAAAGCTAGCCTAGTTTTTCTGTTTTGTCATTTAGGGCTCTGTTATTACTCTGTGCTCGTTTTACTTTTGCTTTCTTAGTGTCATTTACTGTGTAACTGCTGTTGCTATATTGTGGGAGTGGTTATGTGTAGTGTAGCTATTTTTCTTGTATATTTTCCTACTGTTATATCATAATAGTATATCTTTCAGTATCATCTTTGTGGGTCCTATCACAAGGCATGGATGTTGCCTTGATATTATGGAGAAAGTATAAGCCCTCAATGATTTTTCTATGGAAACTAAATTTGATGTTTAGAAAATGGATAAGATTAAGAGAAGATTCAGGATATCACTTGGGAATGAACACTATGTTCCAGCCAGGGGTTTGTTAAGTGGTTTGGCAGTTTGGTGGACTGAAGATCTCGAAATGGATATTCAATGGAGCTCGAAGAATGTAATTCATGCAATGTTGATTTCTAACACAATAGAATGTCTGAAATATTTCACTTTTGTTTACAACCCATCATGAGAAGGAGAGAGGAAGATTGTCTGGGATACTAGAAGGTTGGCAGTAAGGATAAGGAATTCATGGCTTTGTCTAGGTGACTTCAATGACTTACTGTACCATGCAGAAAAATGGGGAAGGAAACCAAGACCTACGAGGAAAATAATGCAATTTCAGATTTTTGATTGTGGGCTTTGTGACTTGGAATATAAAGGTAGAGAATTTACCTGGTCCAACAACAGGATGGGTCTAGCCCATGTCAAAGAAAAATTCGACAGTGTAAGGTCCTACCTAATATTTTTACTCCCTTTAGTCTGTATTCCCTCCATAGTTCTTTCTCCAATTAGATTAGTATCAGATTTTGGGAAATTTTCTTTCCCATCTATATATATATATTCCTTAATTGACTCATATAAAAATATACATATATCCTTCAACTTACCATTTATCATTTAAACTTAGCATTTGATCTTTTCAATTATTCTTCTACTTACATTAATTATTTGGATATGACTTTTACTTACGTTTAGTGAATATGTACGCCCATTTCTTCCTTCATTTCTTTTCTTATATGGTGATATAAAATGTGACTCTTCGCATCCAACACACATACGTTAATTACATGGCCAAAACACAGGTGGACTCATACATGTACAACCAAGACTAGTTCCCTGTCTGTTACTAAGATACATTAATCATATGGCATCTAGCCTAGGTGCTACATAATATATACATAACCACGTCAAAATACATCAAAGTACAGGCAGAGGATACAAGTCAAAATATCACATAGATCATACAAACTACATCAACAAGGTCTAAGTAGGCGTGGGTGTGGGTATCTTGATCACTGCCACCACTGTCATCCCCTGAACAATCGTGAATATTCTCAAAAAGGAAATACTAAACACGACTACTTCTACCTCTAGTATCACGTGGTACCGTGTCATTTGTAATATATCAATAGGTGTGAGAATTGAAAATTCTCAGCAGGACAAAATTCTTAATTTATAATCCACAGAATGCATGAGTTAAAATAACTATACAAGTGTTTCATACACCAGTCAAAGTTGATAAGTAGATGTTTCTCAATTAAAAATTTACTTACCATAACTTAACTGCCACCCTTTCCTTTACCTTGGGCTTAGTATACATGTATCAGCCTTTATTGGAACTTGTGAGCTCACGGGTTCCATGGGTGAAATCCATCAACATACCATTCTTTGGAACTTTTAAATTTTACCATTCATATAATATACTCCTGCTTTATTTAGTTTGGAATTATAAAAGAATTGGATTCAGGCATAAGATCCTCAATGCCTAATTAGGATCCAGTACTTGACTCCTACCTTTCATTACATGATAAATGTATTTCATATTTGAAAATCAAGAATCACATAGGATATTATAATAATATCATACTTATTACAATTATCCATTCCAAACCTTATAAGAATACAATATCTGAGAGAATGATATCTTTCACACATCAACAGCCCATTTCATGTGTGCCTTTTTGGTGGCCAATCCTTTCTTCGGAACTTTGATCTCTATGGGACATACTTCCTTCTAAAGCTACTATGGAGTTTGTCTAACTCAACTAGGAGACCCTAATTAATTCTAGTTCTACTTAATTACTTATTATTATTATTATAAGGTGTATCTCTTTTATTTCTTGTTGGGTTTCCTCTCAATCAGAATTCTTTGTTTGTTATTTGGATGGAAGTTCTTCATTACATGATTCCTTTCTTTTCAATTTTACTTGCCTTCCAATCCCAATTTTTTATTTGCTTAATTATTATAAATTTGGACCCATGATAAGCTCACATTATATAGCAATTGTAACAATATACATCCAGCAAACCTCTCTTATATGAGCTCACCCTGTTTTAACTCATTCTGTTTTATGTCCTGTCATTTCTCTACTATACCCGTGAGCATGTATGCATGATATCAACAGGATACACCCAATTTAATTTTCTTAGTAGTCCTAAAACAGAGCCTACCCAACAATTTTCTTATGTTAATTATCCTAGGCTTCACAACCTGGCCACTCCATTTTTCCTCTCGGGTCTGGACCTTTCCTTGGCAATTTCTTTTTAATTCACGATAGCAGTTCACCAACACAAAAAAGACCAGCATGCATGTAGAAAATTCCACAAGTAAGACCATTAACAATCATGCATAATGAAGAAAATAATCCTACCTTGCTCTCGAATTACTTTACTCAGTTCCTTCCTAAAACCCTTGTCTGACCAGGGTCCTCTTTCTCTTTACTGCAGCGTTTTCATCCCATAAGCAGCTGCCTTCTCCTACATGAAACGAGAGATTCGTGTTCTATGAAAGTCTTTCCATCGAAACCCCACCTCCGATGGAGTTCCCCAATCACTAGGGTGGAGATTTTAGGGTGGTTATCTCAGTGGATCTGTTTTATCTCTCTCGGTTTCTCTCTCTCAAGGGTGTCCAAGCTCCTCAAAATGGGGAATGGGGAATGGGTAATGTATAGGGTAAAATAGGTTTGGATATAGTTGGGTAGTGTTTATTTAAAGTGGGTTACTTGGGTAATTATGTTCTTAGTTGGTATAGATGAGTAATCTCCTCCCTAGGGTGTTTCTTTTAGACTTATTTTCTTTCTTGGTATACTTAGGTAATTTATTTTATTTTTCCTATTTTCCTTCTTATCTTTGTTCTTACTCAATTAATCCTTCTCTTAAATTTATTAACTATTAGAGGTTAATTTTTAATCATTCTATTATTGTCTATATCACCTATCCTTTCTTTTTTTTTCACAATTTTAGATTGGTACTATAATTTAGATGTCTATTCTCTAATACCCCTAAAATTTGCACACATATGTACCACATCCATAACAAGTAGAAATGCATGTAAAAGATGAATTAACACTCAATTTTTAAAATCTTAAGCCCTTCCAAATTAATCATAAAAGTTTCTATTTAACTACTTAAGGGAGAGATGTTACAGACAGAGACTACAAAGGTGTTATATTCTTTTGACAGTCCTTCTAATATAGCTTCTATGTGGTCAGCTTCTATGACTGGAGAACCAACTGAAAACAGTGCATCGACTAGCTTCTTAATCTTCAGTAATTATTCATTGGCTGAAATAGTGCCCTTCTTAAGGTTTCTAAGCTGTGACTTGAACTGCCTCGCCTTGGCTTGAGTTTGTGAGGCAAAAAATAGCTCAAGTTTTTCCCATGCTTGATAGGAGTAATAACATCCCACTAATTTGGGGAGCAATCCATCCGAGACTGAGGACAGGATCCATGATAACAATGACTGATCTTGTTACTCCCAATTCAGAAATTCTTCGTTAATCTTTTCCAATGCTTCATCTTCTGCACTCAGGTACTTCTTGGGCACAGCATGAGCTCCTTGAAAATATTGCTAGAGTTTGTACCCTTTAACGGTTGCAATCGCTTGTTGCTTCCAGAGAAAATAGTTGCTGTCATCCAGCTTCACAGAGATGGGGTGATGACTAAGTCTTTGCACGAATCCTGACGTAACGATGGCAAGTATCGCAAATGAGGTAGTGACTATTGTGCTGGAGTTGGCCATTGACTTTGAGGTCAGAGAATGCTCTGATACCATAAACAACATTGAGGAGATTTGGATTTGATGAAAACAAGTTCTTTTTTGATTTACAATGATACAAACAATATCTAAAATGTCTGAGCAATTCAACTAAGGCTATAACTAATTCTCAGTGACTGTAAAATACAAGCTGTACAAATTTTTGAGGTGTCCACATTCTGTTATCTTGAGCTGGCAGATGTGTATTTCTCATTTCTCTCATCTGCTTCCTGCCCTGTTGGATGGGACATCTCACGTCTTATTATACCAGTTTTGATGCACTATCAAAGCACCAATAGACTTTTGACCTGATTAGAGGATACATCTACTTCACAATACTAAGAGGATACATTTTTACAACCGCTTATAGTAGTTTGAAGTTTAAACTGACTAGTTATGCATCGACACAAACACAAAAATATGCCGACGAAACCAAGAGTATGTATATATTATATTTTAATTATATTAATCAATGTCAATTAGCCAAGCGTCATTTGGACGAGAACGGTCAAGTTATTAATCCACCAGGGAAATTGAAGGAGCCACCCAAAATCAGAGCAACAAGTAATTACGCACGCTCGTGAATGCAACAGTACGTAAATAACGCTATACTTATTTAAGGATTTATTTCTTGTAATATAGCATTTTCTTTTTCTTTTTGAGTAGGGGGAAACAGAATTTATAAGTAGTTGAAAACGAACCATGCTGTCGGATAATCCCTAAGATAGCTTGTAATATAGCATTAACATCATAGAATGATCAATACTTGATACATAATAAGTGAATTTCCAGCAGAGCACAATCGAGAAGGAAAAGCCAATTCGCAAAGTGGCTGACTTGCATAAAATATTAAATTAAACCTATTCGATTTTAACATGACCAGTAAAAAAAAATACAAAAAACAAAATGCAACAAGATGCCGAGTACAGCCTGAGAAAATGCCTATTAAAAGTCTCCTCTTTGATTTCATTGATAAGTTCAACTAGAAACTAGTTATAAGTCACTACGTTTAACTAGTTTGGGCAATAATCAGCATATAAAGAACTACATAAACATTCTTGATATGCCATGCCCAAGAAGTTTAAGTGCAGAAACTCAGTTTACTAGGAAAACAGGTTGCTGGTCTACATCACCATTCCTCCATCAATAGTTAAAACCTGCAACATAGCAATTTTGATAAGCACTTAATAGCTTGGACAGGTAACAAACTTGACTAATCGGAAATCTGAATATGCCTCTAAAATTTTATGAATTGCAATAAAAAATATGCTAGTTTAAATCAGGATTTCTGTTTATAAGCTTAAAACCAATAAGGCAATAAATAAATGACCTGCCCAGTGATGTAACTAGCAGCAGGATTAAGAGCCAAAAATTCCACCAGTCCAGCGACTTCTTCTGGTCGCCCATACCTTCCTGAATCCAAGGTGGACAACAGCAGGTTAGTAACATCTTAAACAACATAAAACTTACTCTGAAAATTTTCCTGCAATCCAGTCTAAAGTAATGGTCACTCTCACCTAAGGGGATTGTCTCCAAAATCTTTTTCTCAATGTCCTCTCCTAGCTTGGCAGTCATGTCAGATGCAATAAAACCTGGAGCAACTGCATTGACCTGTTAGGAACACCAAGTTAAAATCAGTTGCATCAGCTGATAACCAGCATCTTGACTACCATGCAGAGATGCTTAGATTTTAAGGAATTACATTAATGTTTCGGCTAGCATATTCCCTTGCAACAGTTTTTGTCAGACCAATTACTCCTGCTTTTGCGGCACTATAATTGGCTTGTCCAACATTGCCAACTAGACCAACAACGGATGCAATGTTGATTATCCTTCCCTGCAAAAACACCAAAGGACAGAGGTAAAATAGTAGAAAGCTTCAGTTACCGCTATCTGGCATGAATTACGTACTGGAACAAGACAGCATTGGCCTAGATATCATGATGCATGTTTACCGTGAACAGAAGTATTAGAAAAGAGACAAAAACAAAAATGATAAACTAACAAGGGGGAGTAGTCAGTTTAAAGGCCAAATGGTTGTATGCAACAACATCCCTACCCACCCACCCCCCCACCCCAAAAGAAAAGAAAAGAATAATATAAAATTAATTTCTCACCTTCTTTTTCTTCATCATTATCTTGGCTACTGCCTGCAAAAAACAAACCATCTCAGCTCGAATTAAAAGTTTCGTTTTATTTACATGAACTTGAATCTGAACATACTTGTGTGCAAAGAAAAACACCAGTGAGATTCAGATCAATAACATCCTGCCATTGAGATTTCTTCATTCTCATTAACAAACCATCCTTAGTGATTCCTGAACCAGGATATCTTAATTAGTATATGACATTTGATAATTGATAATAAAATATGCTAGAGCAAGAGCTTTAATCCAGGTTACCTGCATTGTTTACTAACACATCAACAGTTCCCCAAGCATCAACTGCCTGCAGATGCGAAATTCATGAAACAGCCAAGGTATCTAATATTGCCCGTCTAAATAGTTTAAGAATATTTACTTACAGTTTTAATCATAGACTCCACATCTGCCTCATTAGAAACATCTCCCCCAAATGTAAGAGCTTGTCCACCAAATGCCTCAATCTGCAGGAAATAATCAAATAATTAACACAATTCAGTCAAACAGCAACTTGAACACTAATTAAACAATGAAGATGACAAACAGCTAATATCATTAGTATAATAAGTCAAATACATGATCAGGCATGATTTTAACTACCAACTTACACAGAATATACTTGGTTAAAACACATGAACAGTGAATTACAAAGTAAGTGTGCCGTTATTTTGCTTAGAAAGTGAATCATTTTTTAATTCTTTCTTCATCAAACTCACCTATAACAACTTAGTGAAGCTCAAGTCACAGCAATGATCAGTAACTTCCTTCTGGGAATTAGGGCACATAGTAACCTCCGTTATCATATATACACACACACACACACACTACGTTGAAGAAGTTTAAATTCTCCAAAGAAATTGCAGATTTACAAAAAAGCAGATCTAACTTATATCCATAACATATATTTTGACGCATGCAAAAAATGCGAATATTTTTATTTTATGCTGATCAAAATATAATGAATGTGGAATATCCCAGTCACAAGAATTTAGCTGTTGCTAATATATATATATATATATATATATATGTATGTATGTATGTATGTATGTATGTATATAACATAATAGCTAACAATCTGCTGACAAATAACATCAAAAAAAAAAACATTATAAAGAGTGAGGTATGGCAAAGTCCAAATACAAAACATGCACATAGATATTCTACCTCCTTGGAAACCTCCTCTGCTTCCTTGGATGATCTTGCGTAATTAACCAGGACCTGCAATAAAAGGCCCAAATAGTTCACTAGCAGGATTAAAGTGCAAATCATGAAATAATTACAGCTACTAAGAGTTGAGACAATTTAAGGATCCAGAGTGGCAGGGATGTCCTTTTATGCACTGGAAACAGGAGGAATATCTAGCAAAAGAACCAGATATAAAATAGATTCCATTCCTAAAACTTCACTTTTGCATCATTTACCCCAGAAAAAAAAAAAAAAAAGAATTGACATTTAAATTTCAAAACAAAGTTATAATGCGTCCATTGAAAGAGCAAGCCTATAACAACCAAAAGGAAGTATATCAATTGTAAATTCACGAGACTACTTTAGGCAAGGTAACTTTGTTTTCAGTCACAAAAACGATAATTTTTTAGCAAATTACAGATATACTAGGTGAAACATATCCCAATTATTATTTTTTTCCTCATTAAACAACAGCCACTCCCTTAAAAGAACCAATTTCCGTGATTACTGCAAGTCTAACATTCAGTTGCTTAAAAAGAAGGAGGCAAATAGTTTCTGTCTTTCGAAGAGAAAAATAACCACTAACCTTGCAACCTGCTTTACCCAGAGACAATGCAATTGCTCGGCCAATACCTCTGGAGGCTCCAGTCACGACAACAACAGGCGATTCCACATTTTGGGCCGCTCCGGTTCCTGCTTCTTCAAGAGTGGCAACCTGAGCTCTTACACCTACGTTTGTGTATGCATATAGATGCGTGTTATTATCATACCAATTTGCAGAACTCAAATGCAGCATAAAGCACCGATGAATTAATTCCATTTCCGTTAAAAAAAAAAAAAACCAGTGCCTAGAGATCCATGTTGTAATACTTAGCTTAATTTTAATTGACGAGTACAAACAAATATTGCAAAGTAAATTACCAAAACCAATTCAAACTCTACGAAGGAAGATTTAAATGGAAAGCAGGAAAATCAGTACCAGACGATCCGAATGAAGAATTGGATCTGCAGTGAAGACCCGAAAGGGGACGGAGATGACTCGCTTTGGCTCCATGAATAGGAGACCATTGGTGAAGATGACAGACTTTCCTGTTATCTTCGAACTTGGATGAGACAGCGGCGGCTTTGAAAGCGACACAGTTTGATCCGGCAATGGAAGCCATCCTAGTTCCGAAAACCCTCCGAACAGTGAAAATGGAAGAAGAATGAGAAGCTGAAATGGAAGCCAGAACTGAATCGAAGAAAGAAACTAATGGGCTTTTAAAGAGGAAACACAGAAAATGTTGATTTCAATGTTTGCGTGTATTGGCACTGAATGCAGCTTTGGAAGTTCCGCACACTGCTCACTAGTAGAAAGCGAGCGATGCAAACGAAGCGCGAGTGTGGTTTTTCTGTGGGGGAGCTTTGCCTTAATCTTACCACGTGGCTATCAAGGGTATAACGGTCCATTTAATAATAAATGGGAGAAAAGAAATAGAAAGTAGTTCAGTTCTTTAGTTGTTAGTTACATCTTCCAAATATTCGTGCCCCCAATGAAAAAAAAAAATCGTCTATAGTTTTATTTAAAATTTAAATTAATTTATTATGTTTGAATTATGTTAAAATAGTTTTTTTACGTTTTATTTTATCTAATACTCATAAGTATATTAAATCATCAAGTTCATTAACTTAATTATTACTAGTAGAATTGGCATGAATTAAATTTTTTACTATTTTTTAATTTTAATTTTAAATATAAACAAAACGTTAAATAACTTTTCACACTCCCATAATTTTTTTCTCTCATAACTCATTGTTTTCTCATATTTTTATATTTATGCTATATTATAAAACTTAGGGAATTAAAGAGAGGAAATATTCAAAATCATATAATATAATATATATTTTTTTGACCAAAAAAATATAATATAATATATATTAAGTCGAAAATACCTTTTGAATTCTTAAATTTTTTTTATCAATTGCATTCTTAAACTTTTAAATTATTATCAATTTTATCTTAACCTTAATATTATCCATTACACTAATAAAATTTAAATACATGATAATTTACTAAGAACTTTAGTAACATAACAAATGAACAACATCAAGATTTTGAATGAAATAGACAACAATAATAAAGTTTAAAAATAAAATTGATAATAATTCCAGATTCTAGGGACAATTTTTTTGACCCATTATTATTTATTTTCTTTGAATCACAAATCTATCAACTTTTCCTACCATTTTTAAATCCTTTTTATGTCAACAAATGCTTCCAAAATTTTCATCCGAGTAACTCAATAGGCAAAGAGAAACTTACTAATAAAGAGAGAAAATTTATTTGAAATTTTTGTTAATGACAAAATTAATGGACTTTAGGGTCTGTAAAATACCTATGAGAGAGAGGGGTTTTAAAATATGAGATCAATGAAGATAATGTTAAATTCAAGACGCTACTTTGGTAATTTTCATAAATATAATTTTATAGGGAGTTTTTTTTTTATCTATTGTAAGTTATCTTTTTCTCTTCTTGTTTTTCTTTTTTTTTTCTTATCTTTTTGTTTCTTCTTTTTTTTTTTTTTGTGTTTTTGCTGTAGGTTAACTTGAAATGAATTGTTATGGAAGGCTAACCTTTTATTAAATCAAAGCTTTGAAAAATTCTGAAACGGGGTTTAACATAATGAAAACGTACTTCTATTGTAAGAAAGAGCTTATTTAATTACTTTATAGTATTTCGAAAATGAGGACAGAGTTAATGATTAGTTATTTTTTCATTTCAATAAATTATATTGAAGTAAGGACATTAGGTGCACTTAAAACACATGTTATGTATTAAATAATAATGATGTTTCATCATAAGATACTTTAAAATTATCTAGACATTTAATATGATAAAAAGGTTAAAATATTTTTATTTAATTTATATTTCTATTCACAAATTTTAAATTTTAAATTTAATAATTATCATGTATTTAAAAAATAGATATTGAGTTTTATGCATTAATTTTTTTCCTTTTTTCTTTTTGATAGGAAATAGATGTAAAAAACTTTACTAAAAGCCATGAGAGGGAAGTATATCATTTATCTTTATTTAGTGATCCTCGATCTATACATGTCTTGATCCTCTGCAGTCTTTGGTAATTTGATGAAATTATAATTTTTTTTTTTTAATAATTTGTAGCTCAAAACGCACCATTTTGGTCCATCCAAAATAATACATTTAGCAAAAATAACAACGATTAATACGTATATGTTCTCGCGCAATAAAGAAGATGAAATGCTCATGATTAAACATTCAGCTTGCACGTCCAACTGCATGAAGCTTGTGCTCTTGCCACTGTCGGAAGAACGTCGACCAAATAGAAACATTTCACTATTGCGGCATTCACGAATTGTAGGTAGGTTTCATTTCATTGGACCCTTTCTACTGGAGAGAAAAAGCTATCGTTAAGGTTGGTTTTTGAGTTTGTAATTGCAAATCTGTAAATAAAATTCTATAATTGCAAGGCTTTTGTGTTTAGTTGTGATGATTTTAAGTTATAGTTGTTTTAGAGTTCTTTAAAATCATAATGTGAGATTTTGTGTTTGTTAAAGACATTGGGAAACAAAAGTGTAAAAGAAAATAGAGCATCTCAAATTCAACCTCACTTTGCATATTTGAATAAACTAACTTGTTAATATATAAATCAAGTTCATTACGTTGCTTGGGTGGCTTTAAATTATTTATATTAAAAATGCTATTATTATTTCAATTTAGATGAATATCTCAGTTTTATAATAAATGAAGATCTTGATTTTAAAATAGATAAAGATCTTTACTTTAAAATACATAAAGATCTTTATTCCAACTTTAAAAGAAAGGTTTTTAATTGATTTAATGCTATATATATTGTTAAAAAAATTTTATGATGTTTGTTACTCAATACAAGTTTTAAGTAGAATAATTTTATTTGTATTGTTTATATAATTTAATAAGTTTGAGTGTTTGGGGCAATTGGTAATTTAATTAATCGATAAAATTTTTATATTTGCGTTGTAGGGAAAACACTACTATAGAGCTTGATTGGAAGCCTAGAGTAAGAATAGAATTTGATAGTATGGAGAGTATATGAAAATTTTGGTCTAATTATGACAGTAAAATAAAATTCGGGGTGAGGAAGTCATATGTTAACAAGAACAAAAAAGACAAGACAACAATAACTTTGTGTAAATTTGTTTATTGTAAAAAAGGGATAAAAGGAAAAGATAAGAGAGATTATTTGGTAGTTAATCCTCGAGCTGAGACAAGAACAGATTGTAAAAGGAGAAGATCTTTGGCCCTTGTAAATGAGAAGTTTAGAGTACATGATTTAATAGAACAACATAATCATGTTCTGCATCTCCCTGAGACTACACACATGCTAGCCTGTCAACGTAATATGTCTAATGTTCAAACTTATGAAATAGAATTGAAAAATTATTCTTGAATCCAACAAAGATCTACTTTTACACTTATAAGTAAGCATGTTAGGGGATAAGTAATCTTGAATATACCCGTTTGGATCAGAATAACTATCTTCGTACTCGACGAAAAAAGAGTTTGATGTATGAAAAAGCTAGGTGTTTATTAGGTTATTTTCAAAAACAAATCTCAAAAAAATCCTTCTTTCATGCTTATCTGATGAGTTTAGATGAACAAATAACAAAAATATTTTGGCCTGATACAAAAATGTTACTAGATTATGGTTACTTTGGTGAGGCTATCTCTTTTAATATGACATATTGCACTAACAATCCATATAAACCTCTTGCCTTATTTTTAGGATTTAATCATCATAGAGAAATAGTTTTTTTTGGGGCTACATTGTTATATGATGAGATAATACCATCATTCAAATAGTTATTCGAGACATTCTTAGAAGTACATAATAAAAAAAAAAAAAGCCTCAAACTATATTTACTGATCAAGATCAAACAATGGTTAAGGCCTTACATGAGGTGTTGCCTGACATATACCAAAGGTTATGCACATGACATCTGATGCAGAATGATATCAAGCATTTAGGCAACCTGATGAAGCATAGCACTCAATTTTTTATGAGATTTCAAGGCTTGTATGTATGAGTATGCTGACGAGGTAGAGTTTGAAACCTCCTGGAGTCAGTTACTCTCAAAGTAAAATGTCCAAGAAAACTCATGGATAACATCGGTCAACAATTTAAAAGGAAAAGTGGGCTGCTTATTTTATGAAGAAAGTATTCACTTTAAGCATGTAGAGTATACAACTTAGTGAGAGCTTGAACGTTGACGTAAAAAGGTGTTTGAATTCGGATGTCGGTATTATTCAATTCTTTGACCATTTTGGACAAGTGGTGAAAGATAAAAGATACAATGAATTGAAATGTGAATTTGAGGCAATACAAAAGTTGTCAAAATTAAAATGTACAAGCTTACCTATATTGAAACAACTTGTAAAAGTCTACACACCTACAATCTTTGACATGTTCCAAGATTAGTTTCACTTGATGCTGGCTTGTTGGGTAAAGCAAAAAAAAAAGGAAAGTGAGCCATTTTTTGAATATTTCATTGATATGGTTGATCACAAAAAGGAATGGACAGTTTTGTTTCATCCTCAAGAGAATCAATTTCTTGCAGTTGTAGGAAATTTGAAACTTTTGGCATATTGTGTTACCATGTTTTGAAAGTGTTTAACTTCAACAATGTAAAAAAGCTTTCTAACTTGTACATTTTGAAAAGGTGGACAAGAGAGGCCAGAAATGATGTTATATATGATATCAAAGGGAAGGAAGTTAAAGAAGACCCAGAATCGAGTAAAACACTTCTATATACATAACTTCGTAAAGCCGTGGATGAAGTGACTAAAAAAGTCATGACACTTCGATTGGAAAAAACACAAGCGACAAATGATATGTTCCAACCAACCCGTATGTTACAACCAACTGATATTAAGAAGCAACTTGGCCATAAAAGAAAGAGGCATCTCAAGAATTAGGTTAAACTTCAACATCAAAAGAGAAAAGCTTTAAAGTCTATGTCACAACCAATCATCGCATATTCACAAAGCGAACAATCTGCAATATGTATATCAAATTTTTTTATATCAAAGATTTGAAAATAAATTTAATGTGCATCCACTTTTCTTGTAGAACATTGAAGCTTTTAGTCAAGTACAATGTGAGAATTTAAGCAGAGATGATAACTAATTTAGTTTTACAAGTTTGTTAATAGTAAAATTTTTAATGACCATTAATTTACTTTTGTGTGAGAATTTATGCGTTGATGGCTTATTCTTTTTGATTTTATTTACATAGAAACCACTTGAAGGACCAATTTCTCTTAGAGGATCAAAATTTGGTGGCGACAAGTTATGATGAATTTGACTTACTTTTTGCATGTTTGTAATTTTGTAAATGATTCATGAATTTTAAAGTTATATTTTCATGCTTAGGTAATTTTACATGAATTTGTAAATGATAATTGACACATTTGATCAATTCAATGAAAAAATATCTCTTTTATTTTATTAAAAATCAATATTCTAGTACTATGTCATCCCAATTATAAAATCTCAATTCTAATCCTAATTATAAATGTCATCTTCTAATCTCAATTCTAAAAAATAGAAAATAGCTCTAAAGACCAACAAAATAGCAACTTCAAGATGCCATTAAAGCAGTCCCAAAACGCCATCAAAATAGCTCTAAAACTACAAAAAAATAGCAGCAAAAATAGCACCAAAATTGTATCAAAAATAGCTCTAAAACTATAGCAAAAATAGCTCCAAAAATGCAGCAAAACAGTAGTAAAAATAGCTCCAAAATTGCAGCAAAACAACAGCATTAAAAAAATCCAAAATTAAAGGACTAAAGGATACTATGACGTGATTGATCCTTAACAATTCTCTACTCTGCTTTCCCCACTAATTTCTGTCATCAAAGTTAGCTGTAACATGTTGTGAATCCCACTCTTGAGAGCTTAGGATGTAACGACCCCCTAATCCACAATATACTATCCTTTATCTGTCTAGCGGAAGTGTAACGACCCCCTAATCCATAATATACTATCCTCTATCTGTCTAGCGAAAACATATGGGTTTTAGAAATAGTTATTCCCAATGTGGGAATGTTAGGGGATCGCTACTGGTTGAGCGTAACCCAAATAGACTTTCCGTCGCCCATTCGGATTCCTTTCAACCCTAATTCACATGCAGCTATACTAATTATACATACATTCATCCTAAGTTACTCTGGAATAAAAATAAAATCCATACATTCACCATATTGTTCATTCATGCAATTTCCCATTTATTCACATACGTTTACAGCGATAAACCCTGTCGAAAATTTGACAGAGTCTCCCTTGTATTTCGGACATATCCCTAAAATACAACAGTCATTTAACCAGAATTTTACAGCCATTCCAACAACAAAAAAATCAAAAATTACAGAAAATAAATATACAGCATCATCAGTATATATTTACATTACAATTAAAACTTAGAACTACGATGTTCTTCTGTCCATCGTCAATACCTTGCTCAGTTAGTGTCTAGGTCCCTGTTCTTGTTCATCTGAGTAAACAACCTAGTGAGATATGAAATCCCAGTAGAATAATTTACAACATAGTTCACAATCTGATTGATTACTCAGCGGTGCAAGCACCGAAAATAATTTCCTGAAATCAGTTTAAAATCCGTGAAATACTTTATCTTTAAAAATCAGATTATTGCATGGAAATTACGACAAGTTCTAAAATCATCAAAAATTCGTTTCTTTGAAAATCAGTAATAAAAATCAGGTTAAATCCCATGTCCAGTGTATCTAAATCCATATTGGCCACAAGTCCTCTGCGACCGAATCTAAAATCATCCAATTGCATGTCATCTAGAGCAAATTCATCTCTTATCGTTGGGTGTGATTCGTAAGACCAATCACCCGAATCTCGCCTATGTTGTGAGTGTGATCTGTAACACCAATCACTCACTCAAGGACCGGGTGAGAATCAACATCTAGGGCGTCCCCTAGCATGTGCACATACGCCAATTCTCATCCTCATACAGTCTATTCGAACTCACATGCTCACGGTCGGCTATTCCTCAGGGTTCTAGGGTATTACGCCTAAATCACAACGTTTCCCTGTGTAGGCTATCCCCCTTTATACTCTTTAAACCTTTCTTTGAGTTCACGACCGTTTGAATGGCGTTTTTTGGCCCCAAAGATTGACGCATGGCGGACGAAGTTTCTCTCGATCTGTGCGCGTGAAGGCTCCGTTCGAGGGCTGCTAGCTAGGGGAGGAAGCTGGCAGCTCGGCCTACACGCTGGTGGTGGCGGTGACGGTCGATGGCGGCTGACGGCAGAGATCTCATCTGGTGAAGTTTTCACACGACAGAGGAGAAAAGTTTCATTTTTCGATGGCTCTGGCGGCCGTTAGTGGTTGTGGTGGCTGCCTGAGGTTGAGGGTGGCAAGGGGTGTCGGTTGGTAGGTCAGGTGGTAGCCCACGGTGGCCCAGGCGGTGGCACATGGTGGAGGAAGGAGGAGAGAAAAGAGAGAGAAAATGTTGCAAATGGCAGGGTTTCAGAAAATTTAAAGCTTCCAAGGGCAATTCTGGCTTTTCCTGGATCACTCGGGAAAACTTCAGGATGTTGACATGAGTTCCCATGCAGAGGTTTTGGCCTCCATTTGTGAAATTGAAGTCTAAAACTTCGTTTGTCAGTCTTTTATCGCCGTGCCGCGTTTCTTTCCATTAGATTACGTTTCTGACTCCAAATTGCCTTTCGATTTCAACCATCAACCTTGAAATCTGTGCCAAACTTAGTTTACATGAAATTAGCGTTAAAATTCAATTTTTATCTTTGAAAAATAGCCTCGATTATTACAGGAAGCATATAGGTTTTAGAAATAGTTATTCCCAATATGGGAATGTTAGGGGATCGCTACTGGTTAAGCGTAACTCAAATAGACTTTTTGTCGTCCATTTGAATTCTGTTCAACCCTAATTCACATGCAGCTATACTAATTATACATACATTCAACATAAATTACTCTAGAATGAAAAATAAAATCCATACATAAAACATACAATTTATTCATGTAAATTCCAACTTAATTATATACATTTACAGTAGTAAATCCTGCCAAAAATTTGGCAGAGTTTTCTTTGTATTTGAAAAATATCCCCATAATATAAATAGTCATCCATTAGAAATTTACAGTCAATCCAACAACAATAAAAATAAAAATTATAGAATCCAACACAAAACTTCTTCAGTATATATTTACATTACAATTAAAGCCTAGAATTACGTTGCTCTTCTGTCCATCGTCAATACTTTGCTCAGCTAGCATTTAGGTCCCTGTTTCTGTTCATCTGAGTAAACAACCTGGTGAGATATGAAATCTCAGTAGAATAATTTACAATATAGTTCAAAATTTGGTTGATTACTCAGCGGTGCAAGCACCGAAAATAATTTCCCGAAATCAGTTCAAAATTCGTGAAATACCTTATCTTTAAAAATCAGTTTTATTGCATGGAAATCACGGCAAGTTCTGAAAATCATCAAAATTCGTGTCTTTGAAAATTAGTAATCAAAAGCGAATCAAAACCCATGCCCGGTGTATCTAAATCTGTCTTGGCCATAAATCATCTGTGACCGTATCTAAAATCATCCAATTGCATGTCGTTTAGAGAAATTTCATCTCTTATCGTTGGGTGTGATCCGTAACACCAATCACTCGAATCTCGCCTATGTTGTGAGTGTGATCCGTAACACCAATCACTCACTCAAGGATCGGGTGAGAATCAACATCTAGGGCGTCCCCTAGCATGTGCACATACGCCAATTCTCATCCTCATACAGTCTATTCAAACTCATATGCACACGGTTGGCTATTCCTCAGGGTTCTAGGGTATTACGCCTAAATCACAACATTTTCCCGTGTAGGCTATCCCCCCTTATACTCCTTAAACCTTTCTTAGGGTCGTCCTGATTTACCGCATGATCCCTAACGTAATGCAGGCTAAATCTATTTAAAAATAATATATTCATAAAGTCCCCTACATTCGGGATACTTAATGGCTGTCCCATACCAGCTATTAAGTACCCTACCCTAAGCAATTCCGTCCTAATGGTATCTAAACTCGATAAAAAATTTATCTAACATGCAAATGGGGTTTTCAGCACACAGGCATGCAATTTAGTCCATCAAAAGTAGCACGTAAATTTATGTAATTAAATCTAATCGTTCAGGTATCTACATAATCAATTTTAACGTTCGGGAAGTATAAATTATCCTACCTAGTCTCCATTTACTCCAAATCAATTTGGGACTTCTCATATCCTCGGATTTCAAGCCAAATCAATTCCCTGGACATTTACACGAATATTTGAGCTCGTCACGTCATCAGTTCTACAGTCCTAAGTCCGATTACCCTATTTCCTAAGTCAGTTTATTTCCTATTTGTGTTCGGCAGCTAATTCAATCAAAATTCATTAGGTTTAGGCAAATCGGACCTTATCGGGGTTGCCGAATGATGGAAATATGTCTTGGGGCAGTCTCGGTGTCTCTCGGGTGTCTATCTGGATTCTCCGGCAGTGACGCATGGCGGTGCACAGTAGCGCATGGCGGAGGGGTGCAGTTGGTCTCAAAAATCACACCACGGTGAAGCCCGCAAGATGAGGAGTCCGAATATGGTGGTGGTGCGGCGGTTCACGGCCGTTTGGATGGCGTTTTTTGGCCCCAAAGATCGATGCATGATGGACGGAGTTTCTCTCGATCTGCGAGTGTGGAGGCTCCATTCGACGGCTGCTAGCTAGGGGAGGAAGTTAGTAGCTCGGCCTACACGCTAGTGGTGGCGGTGACGGTCAATAGTGGCTGACGGCGACAATCTCAACTGTCGAAGTTTTCACTCGACGGAGGGGCAAAACTTCATTTTCTGGTGGCTCTGGCGGTCGTTGGTGGCCGTGGGTAGCTGCTTGAGGTTGAGGGTGGCGAGGGGTGTCAGTTGGTAGGTCAAGTGGTGGCCCAGGAGGTGGCGCACGGTGGAGGAAGAAGGAGAGAGAAGAGAGAGAAAATTGAGTGAGGAGAGAGAGAGAAATGTTGCAAATGGCGGGGTTTCGGGGAATTTAAAGCTTCCAAGGGTGATTCTGGCTTTTCCATAACCACCCGGGAAAACTTCGAGATGTCGTTTTCCATCTGGATGTTGGCACAGTTTCCCATGCAAAGGTTTCGACCTTCGTTTGAGAAACCAAAGTCCAAAACTCTATCTGTTAGTCTCTGATCGCCGTGCCACGTTTCTTTCCATTAGATTGCGTTTCTGATTCCAAATCGCCTTCCGATTTCAACCATCAACCTCAAAATTTGTGCCAAAATTAGTTTACATGAAATTAGCGTCAAAATTCAATTTTTATCTTTGAAAAATAACCTCGGTTATTACATAGGACCCATGAAGCTAAACTGCAAAGATGCAATACTTTGTGGCTTTCTATCAGGACCAAGGGAAAACTCACCAAAAATTGGAGCCCATTGTCATGGAAGCTGGAACTCCAAAAACTGATATAGTTCTTCAATATGTGGTTTATCTACAATTGGAAGTCACAATGTACTATGTTATTTTTACTACAAGAGAAAGGTTTCTAAGTTTTTATAACCTCTTGTACAGATAGATTAATTACATTTTATTAATTTAACTTTATACAAAGTCATACACCTCCAATAACATTCAAAATTATCGCTAGATCTATTACTTCCTTATATCACATTTCCAAAGAATTTTCATAAAATTTAATGGGAAAAGTTTTAAACTTATAATAAATTATAATATCTGATAGACTGTATGTTAATATAAGGACCAGAATTGATGTTTTATTTTCATTGTTCCACTAGTTTCAAACAACCCATAGGGTTAAAAATATACGTCGGGGTTCCTTTTCATATAATATATCAATTGTAGAATGATAGGAATGATATATATTTGGACTATAAATAATTTCTATACATACTTTCACATTTTTCAGTAATAATAATTTCAAAGTTTCAAGTACTAGAAGGGGTTTGACACTTTGCTCAAATGAAATGATGTCAACGATGACTTGTTGGCAACAATGACAATGATAATGGTGCGATGGCAATGAGAAGCAGCAACATAACAACTATGAATCATAATCATGAAAAACAAAAACAAAAAATAAAACAAAATGAGAGCAATGGGTATGGAAAAAACAAAAAATGAAGACAAATTGAAAAATGAAAACTAAAAATAGAAAGAGAAAGAAAATGAAAACAACATTGACGGTAGGTTGGAGGTGGATGAGGGTTGGAAAGTAGTGGCGGAGGGCAGAAGTAAGTGATGCTGGGATGAAATCGATGACGAACAACATAGAATGACGCAATGACAAGATGACCTCGATGACGAGAAATCACGTCGACAGAATCGCAACAAAAACACAAAGGACAAGAACATGAAGCAAAAACGCAAATGAGGGAAACGTATGAACTCTAGTGTAGGAAGGACAAAATAGTATTTTTCTTCATTTTTGCTAAATGCACCGTTTTTGATGGACCAAAACAATGCAAATTTCAAAAAAAATTTGCTTGAAACAGTGTTGTTTCACCAGATTGCCAAGGACTGCACGATCTGCGAACGATAGAGGATCTAGAAGTGAGCCATACCTGTTAGGGCATCCAATTCTTGCAAGTTTATGCACAAGAAAGAAAAATGATATAAAATTAATATGTGATTAGTTGAAGTAATAAATATTTTATTATCCCTAAATAATATTTTAGGTTCAAGTCTTGTGTATGAAAAATAAATTTCTGTATAATATTATGAGACCAATATTAACAAACTAAGTCAATCAGAATCTAATAAACTTCTATATTATGATAATTTTAAAAAAATGATCTAAAAGAATTAGACTCATTATTTAGCACCATCATTATTGGTTTTGGAGAAGACAATTGATGGGTCCTCTTCCACAACAACGTCATGGCAGCTTAAATCTCTTCGAATTCCACACCAAAAATTGGAGCAACAACTTCGACATGATCTTAGGAGGTAATAAATGGCCCGTGCAAGCCAATTAACTTTAATGACCCAAATTTAGTTTTGTCAAAAAAACCAAAACCCAAATACAAAACCCAATCAAATGAACCTACTAGTTTTTAAAAAATATTTTGACAGGTTAGGCAAGTAACCCATTTATAATAAATTATTTGCATGACTTTCGCCTTAATGTATTTTCTGAAATTTTTATTTAATTTATTTAATTATTTTAATTTATATTTTATTAATATATCTTATTATTTTAAATTATAAATAAAAATAAATATTATATTAAAAAATATTTAATAAAAGATAGTGTATTGATTGTGAAAAATAAATACTAGTAAAAAATAAAAAATAAAAATAAATTTATAATTTTTATTTCAAAGTATTAATAAATTTATGTATTATTATTTTAAAGATTTTTAATTTTTAAAATTTATGTAATGTATTTTACAACAAGTTTTTTCTCGTCTCAAACAAATTCAAAGCGTCTTTTTCGTCCACCGTCAAATCTTCAAAATTATGATCATTTAAGAAAAAATATTTATTAAAATCAATTATAATTTTTAATTTTATAAGTATTATTTAATAGTTAAAATTTTTTTTTTGTAAAAAAAAAAGTCAACTAACCTTAAGTCCGAATAAAATTGGGCTGAACAGAACTATAAAAATACTAGCCCATATTAAAAATTGGCTAAGTTAATCCAAAAGAAAAATAAGGCCTAATAAAGCTTAGGTTGAAGTAATCCATTTTAACAATTTTATGTGAGAATATCTTTTACATGAGAATATTTAATTTATATAAATATTTTTCCTTCTTCTTATTCATTATTTTCGTTTCAAACACATTCTATATAATAAATTTCATTATATAGGAAAAAAAGACTAATTTCAATTTAAATAAAAACGTCTAAATTATTATTATTTTTTTTTTTGCATTTTATTAATTATTATGCCGCTAGAGGCTAGACTTCTACCATCGTGGGCTGTTGTGGAAAATGAGGCCCAGTGTTGGGCCTAGTGCAGGATTTCCTAGACGAGCCCAAAATTCACAAAGAAATTGTTTTGGCGGGAAATTTCGATCATCTGCGGCCGGAGACAACTAAGGTTGAAGTTCTAATTCTTTTCGGGATGAGCAGTTGGAGGCAATCAAGATGGTACTTGCTGGGAAATCGGCGATGCTTATTTTGCCTACTGGTGCAGGAAAGTCCCTGTGTTATCAGTTACCTGCATTGATTTTACCTGGGATTACCCTTGTTGTCAGTCCGCTGGTAGCCTTGATGATTGATCAACAATGACAATTACCTCCTATTATTAATGGTGGACTTCTATGCAGCAGTCAGGTAACTTTATACCCTTTCTAATTCTCCTGAAGCACAACTTACGTCATTGGATATCTGTGATGTGATTCTTTTACCTTAACTTGTGTAGACGCCTGAAGAAACCTCAGACACGCTGGAGCAGATTCAAGAAGGTGCAATGAAGGTGGGATTATCAACAATTGGATGTAGTTTTGGCTTTTATGAGTATCTTCTCTCATTTGGTTATGCCAAAATATGTTGCAGTCTTCAAAATGATTAATTTTATTGCATCAAGTGGTGCCATTTGTTTAGATACCATAAGTATGATACTTTTACATATCACTCTGATCCTCATATTGCATTTAAAGATGACATCAGTACTAATATGGCATACAAGTTCTGGGTCTATGCTATTGCCTAAAGCTTAAGTTTGCATTTAAAATTTGTACTTCAGGTGCTTTTGGTTTCACCAGAGAGTTTCCTGAATGAAGAGTTTCTGTCAATAATTTCTACTACTTCTGCTGTATCTCTTGTTGTGGTTGATGAGGCGCACTGTATATCTGAATGGTGAGGGGGTGCCAGTGCCATTTGGTGATGTCGACATTTTCATATTCATCTGATCTTGAGATTTTGAACTCTTTTGCAGGTCACACAATTTTCGCCCTTCATTCATGAGGCTTAGGGCGTCTTTGCTCCGCAACAAGCTCAATGCAAGCTCTATCCTTGCAATGACAGCAACTGCTGCAACCATGACATTAGATGCCATCATGTCTGCTCTAGATATTCCTTTTACAAATCTTGTTCAGAAGACGCAGTTAAGGGACAAAATGCTGTTATCAGTATCTTTAACCAGAAATAGGCAAGTTAAATGCTTCTATTTTCTGATTTAACCTATGAACTATACCTTTATAAACTTGAATTTGTTAAATTTAAGATATTAATACTTTAAACATACTGAAAATGATAGAATGAAAGACCTATTGATTTTGATCAAGTCTCCTCCATTTGCGGAAGCTCAAAGCATCATCATATACTGCAAATTTCAGGTGTGTATACAGACTAATTTGTTTTGAAGACAGAATAAATAAGCCTACAATTTATTAGAATTCACCTATCATAATATTGCAATAATATCTCTGTTCCAGCATATGATAGTATCAGGTGTGTAAAATCATATGTAGGGGAAATTGCCAAATTTCATGATGGACATCCTTTCCTTTGGTGGATATTTGTAGGATTCAGATATTTGGGGGCATTAACTATGTTTTTTCTCTTCCAGTCTGAAACTGATATAATTAGCAGATACTTGAATGACAACAATATCTCCACAAAGGGTTGTGCCTTATTTACCCTTTTGACATGATATCATAGGTTTCTCGGCATAATCTTTAATTCTGAATGGTAAATCTGATGAAAATTAGGAATAATATCTAGAGTTACCATAGCGGCGGTATCACTGGAAAGGAACGTAGCTATGTACAGGAGTTGTTTAGTTCCAACAAGATCAGAGTGGTGAGATCAGCTTTATAATTTGTCACTAATTTTGTGGTGTACATATACATTTTAATAATTATCAAGAATTTTCTGTATGTGCCCTCTCTATTGCTGCTTTTAATACTACTTTACTAGGGCAACTGATATACGTTGTAACTTCTGGTGAAAGTTGTTGCAACTGTGGCGTTTGGCATGGGATTAGACAAAAGGGATGTTGGAGCTGTAAGGCTTATTAAAATATGATTTCAACCTTTTCCTTACTTGTTGGTTTCTGACAATCAAATTTCACTTGGATGGTGTACTAATGCAATTATTTTCATCCTGCACTTTGTTGTCTGTTTTATGCACTCACAAAATGCTATTTTGCTTTTCTTTTGTGTTTCAAAAATAGGCAGTTAATTGCAGTATAAGTACTCATCATATGCAATACTTGATTCTGAAACTTTATTCACATATCTGTTTAGGTAATTCATTATAGTCTGCAAGAAAGTCTGGAGGAGTATGTAGTTTTAAATTCCTAGTATTGATAGGTTCTTTCTGAGGGTTTACTAAATAAGTTGTAATATAATATGCAGGAGATTGGACGTGCTGGAAGGGATGGGAGGTTGTCCTTTTGCCACCTATTTTATAATGATGAGACATATGTCAAACTCCGTAGTCTGATGTGCAGGTAGTGAAATATAATTTTTCTACATTCTTTTGCACTGTCCCTCTGCTCTCCAATTAATGCACAATTTTATCCTCAGTGATGGAGTAGATGAATATACAGTGAACAAATTTCTGTATGAAGTGTTCCCTGACAGAATATCCAATGGGCAGATATGTTCGTTGATCAAAGAATCTGCCTCACGCAGGTTTGACATGAAAGAAGAGGTTTTCTACTCTACATTATGCCTTCAACTTCATGAAATTTCGTCAGATGATTGATTTGCAGTTGAAAATTTAGATATCCTTCTTATTACTCAGGCGTGCTGATGTTGTGGTAATGAACGTAAAAGAATACTTTGTATAACAAGTTATTTTTACAGTGAGCCTGATTAGCTCAAAAGTTTGTCCACTCGGTTGGATGAATAGAGAATAAATAAAAGGTTTTGTTTCTGGGGATTCTAAAATGCATTATTTGCTTAAAACCAATTTTATGCATGTTATGATTGTAGATGATAATTGTACTTGTGCAAAAATGTTGTTGTTTTCTTACTTTTTAAGTACCTGAACCCAAAGAAATGAAGATTGATTTTGAACAAGATGGAACCGAGGAGCACTTTCTGAGTTGTGTATGTGATCATGAAGACCTAATTGAAGTATTTACACAAAGAATGCCTTTCAGACTCAAGTATTGGCATCTCAAATTATATTTGCACTATGCATCATGATTCGAGTCTGAAATAGGTCTCTGTGGCAAAACTTTTCACTAATATTTTCTTCTAACACGTGATGCTCACACTTCTTACACGCTTGGAGTTGGGTGATGTGCAATACTTACATTTATTTCCATAGATAAATGCAACTTGCACTTCGAATTTTCACAAGGTGCGCGCAAATAAGCCTCTGATCACACACACAGAAGAAAAACAGTTTTGAATATATTACACACAACAAAAAAAGTTTGAGTAATTATAAATGCATCTAATTTTTGGCATTGATGTAGACTCACCTACATTGCTTGCCCATAAGATTTCTGCTGTTGCTGCAATTCTTAAAAGGTAAAGGATAGCAAAATTTTTTTGGGTTAAACCTTTTGCTTTTCATATTCTTTCTCCTGTTTCTACAGGATGGCTGTTCTATTAAGTTATTTTAATGTTATGATTGTGGAGGTGGAGGTGGATGCCAAGTTTTCAATAGAAATACTTGCTGAGTTGTTTGGGACGTGGCTGTTCCTGATTATAAATATCTTGTTTGACTGAATTAATTTAAATGTGATTTTCAGGTCTGAAAATAAGCAAGGGCTATATGTCTTTGATATGCCCTCTGTGATTTTCACTGTTGCATCATTTACCCCAGAAAAAAAAAAAAGAATTGACATTTAAATTTCAAAGCAAAATTATAATTCGTCCATTGAAAGAGCAAGCCTATAACAACCAAAAGGAAGAACCAATTTCCGTGATTACTGCAAGTCTAACATTCAGTTGCTTAAAAGGAAGGAGGCCAAAAGTTTCTGCCTTTCAAAGAGAAAAAAAATCGCGAACCTTGCAACCTGCTTTACCCAGAAAAAATGCAATTGCTCGGCCAATACCTCCGGAGGCTCCAGTCACGACAACAGGCGATTCCACATTTTGGGCCGCTCCGGTTCCTGCTTCTTCACGAGTGGCAACCTGAGCTCTTACACCTGCGTTTGTGTGTGCATATAGATGCGTGTCACAATTTTATCTTAACTTTAATATTATCTATTACACTAATATAATTTGAATACATGATAATTTACTAAAAACTTTTGTTAACATGAAAAATGAACAATATTAAGATTTTGAATGAAATAAGTAACAATTATAAATTTTAAAATTAAAATTAATAATAATTCTAAATTTTAGGGACACTTATTTTTTGGCCCATTATTATTATTTTTTTTAATCACAAATTTGTCAATCTTTCCTACCATTTTTAAATTTTTTTTTAGTCAAAAAATGCTTCCAAAATTTTCGTCTAAGTAACTCAATGGACAAAGAGAAAACTTTTTAATAAAGAGAGAGGTTTGGGGCCTCTAAAATACCTATATGAGAGAGAGGTTTTAAAATATGAGATCAATGAAGATAATTTTAAATTCAAGATTCTACTTTGGTAATTTTCATAAATATAATTTTATAGGGAGTTTTTTTTTTTTTTTATCTATTGTAAGTTATCTTTTCCTCTTCTTGTTTTTTTTTTCTTTCTTTTTGTTTTTTTTTTTGTGTTTTTGCTCTAGGTTTACTTGAAATGAATTGTTATGGAAGGATAACTTTTTATTAAATCAAAGCTTTGAAAAAATTTGAAACAGAAGGTTTAACATAAAGAGAAGATACTTCTATTATAAGAAAGAGATAATTTAATTATTTTATAATATTTAGAAAATGAAGACAAAGTTAATGATTAGTTATTTTTTCAAGTCAATAAATTATATTAAAGTAAGGACATTAGGTGTACTTAAAACACATGTTAATGTATTAAATAATAATGATGTTTCATCATAAGATACTTTAAAATTATCTAGACTTTTAATATGATAAAAAGGTTAAAATATTTTTATTTAATTTATATTTCTATTCACAAACTTTAAATTTTAAATTTAATAATTATCATATATTTAAAAAATTGATAGAGTTTTATGCATTAAAAATTTTCATTTTTTTGATAGGAAATAAATGTAAAAAACTTTACTAAAAGCCATGAGAGAGAAGTATATTATTTATCCTTATTCGATGATCCTAGAGCCATACTTGTTAGGGCATCCAAGTCTTGCAAGTTTATGCGATATTTGGTATAAAATTAATATGTGATTAGTTAGAAAAATAAATATTTTATTATTTTTAAATAAAATTTTAAATTTAAATTTTGTGTATAAAAAAGTTCTTATTAAAAAATGTTACTCTTATTATAAAATTTATGTTAATAAATTAAATCAATCAAAATCTAATAAATTTTTATACGCTAATAATTTAAAAATAATGATCTAAAAGAATTAGACTCATAACTCATATCATCCAGCACCGTTATTGTTGGTTTTGGAGAAGACAATTGATGGGTCCCCTTCCGCAACAATGACAAGGCAGCTTAAATCTCTTGCGAATTCCACACCAAAAACTGCAGCAACAGGATCTTTGGAGGTAATAAAGGGCCCGTGCAGTCCAAACAAATTCAAAGATAGTGTAGTGATTGTGAAAAATAAAAAATAAAAATAAATTTATAATTTTTATTTCATAATATCAATATGTAATAAATTTATGTATATTATTTTAATGACTTTTAATCTTTAAAATTTATATAATGTATTTTATAACATGTTTTTTCCCGTCTCAAACAAGTTCAAAGCGTCTTCCTCGTCCACTGTCAAATCTTCAAAATTATGATCAATTAAAAAAACTTATTTATTATAATCAATTATAATTTTTAATTTTATAAGGATTATTTAATATTTCAAAATTTTATTTTTTTTTTAAAAATCAACCTAACCCTAAGTCCTAATAAAATTGGACTGAACTGAACTATAAAAATACTAGCCCATATTAAAAATTAGCTAAGTCAATTCAAAACAAATAACACCTAATAAAAGCTTATTTTAATAATTTTATGTGAGAGTATTTAATTTATATCAATATTTTTCTTTCTTATTATTCATTATCTTCGTTTCAAAAACATTCTATATAATAAAATTCATTATATAGGAAAAAAATGACTAAATTTCAATTTAAATAAAAGCGTCTAAATGATTTTTTTTTCATTTTATTAATTATTATGCCGCTAGAGGCTAGACTTCTACCATCGTGGGCTGTTGTGGCAAATGAGGCCGAGTGTATTGGGCTTAGTGTAGGATTTCCTAGACGAGCCCAAATTTCACAAAGAAAATTGTTTCGGCGGGAAATTTCGATCATCTCCGGCTGGAGACAACTAGGTGAAGCTCCGAAGCGCAAAGCGGAACAGTGAGTTCTTACGCAACAATGGAGTCCGATTCAGACTCAGACGGATCTCATGTCTCTGCGACGCCTCCCAGAGAAGAGCGTCCATCATCATTGCCTGCACCACAACCGCCGCCGCCGCCAAAGCCATCTGTTCTCGTCTCAAACAAATTCAAAGCATCTTCCTCGTTCACCGTCAAATCTTCAAAATCCCAAAGACGCCCGTCAACCCCAACCAAACCACCTTCCAAACTGCAATCCACTCAAGAAGAATTGCTCTCTAGTCCTTTATGCCTCCCCACTTTACCCTTCCAAATTCGTCGACCTTCTGATTGTGTTCCCCTACTGTCAACTGTCCAGTCCATTGAAAACCTCCCTGCTGGGTACTTCTCCAAATCCACGTCATTCTCGAGAATTAGAAGGCCCTTCCTCAATGTTGTAGATTCTTCTGGAAGTGAACCTCCTCTTGATTCTGTATCTAATCCCGGCACGAAGAACGAGAGCAATGAGAGTTGTAGTGGGCAGGGTGATTCTATCTCAGAAGAAGTAGAACGCAAAATTGGAAGTGCTAGAAACTTGGCAAAAGTAGGAAAGAGACATCCTAATCTGATTGGAGCTAATGTGCCAGCGCCACCTGTTAAGCTGCGAAAATGTGGTGGCGTGGGCAACTTTGTGAGGTTGAATATGAATAGCAAGAGACGGAAGTTTGTGAGCAAGGGGAGCAAGAAGAAATTTACATATCGTAGACGTAGAGGTTACATGAGAAATAGAGGTAAATCGAAGCAAGAAGGACAGGATCAAATGCAGTCGGTCTTTGAGTCTGGGGAGGATGCGTTTGTTGCACAGATGGCACAAAAGAAGTCCAGAGATTCTAGTGGAACAAAAGAATTTAATGGCAAAATGATTGAAGAGGCAGTTTCAGCAGTTCGAGATGACCCATCCGATGATAATTTGGTGAATTTGCTAAAGTTAGTCTATGGTTATGATTCTTTTCGGGATGGGCAGTTGGAGGCAATCAAGATGGTACTTGCTGGGAAATCAACGATGCTTATTTTGCCAACTGGTGCAGGAAAGTCCCTGTGTTATCAGTTACCTGCATTGATTTTACCTGGGATTACCCTTGTTGTCAGTCCGCTGGTAGCCTTGATGATTGATCAACAACGACAATTACCTCCTATTATTAATGGTGGACTTCTATGCAGCAGTCAGGTAACTTTATACCCTTTCTAATTCTCCTGAAGCACAACTTACGTCATTGGATATCTGTGATGTGATTCTTTTACCTTAACTTGTGTAGACGCCTGAAGAAACCTCAGACACGCTGAAGCAGATTCAAGAAGGTGCAATGAAGGTGGGATTATCAACAATTGGATGTAGTTTTGGCTTTTATGATTATCTTCTCTCATTTGGTTATGCCAAAATATGTTGCAGTCTTCAAAATGATTAATTTTGTTGCATCAAGTGGTGCCATTTGTTTAGATACCATAAGTATGATACTTTTACATATCACTCTGATCCTCATATTGCATTGCAAGACGGCATCAGTACTAATATGCCATACGAGTTTTGGGTCTATGCTATTGCCTAAAGCTTAAGTTTGCATTTAAAATTTGTACTTCAGGTGCTTTTTGTTTCACCAGAGAGGTTCCTGAATGAAGAGTTTCTGTCAATAATTTCTACTACTTCTGCTGTATCTCTTGTTGTGGTTGATGAGGCGCATTGTATATCTGAATGGTGAGGGGGTGCCAGTGCCATTTGGTGATGTCGAAATTTTCATATTCATCTGATCTTGAGATTTTGAACTCTTTTGCAGGTCACACAATTTTCGCCCTTCATTCATGAGGCTTAGGGCGTCTTTGCTCCGCAACAAGCTCAATGCAAGCTCTATCCTTGCAATGACAGCAACTGCTACAACCATGACATTAGATGCCATCATGTCTGCTCTAGATATTCCTTTGACAAATCTTATTCAGAAGACGCAGTTAAGGGACAATATGCTGTTATCAGTATCTTTAACCAGAAATAGGCAAGTTAAATGCTTCTATTTTCTGATTTAACCTGTGTACTATACCTTTATGAACTTGAATTTGTTAAATTTAAGATATTAATACTTTAAACATGCCAAAAATGATAGAATGAAAGACCTATTGATTTTGATCAAGTCTCCTCCATTTGCGGAAGCTCAAAGCATCATTGTATACTGCAAATTTCAGGTGTGTGTACAGACTAATTTGTTTTGAAGACAGAATAAGCCTACAATTTCTTAGAATTCACCTATCATAATATTGCAATAATATCTCTGTTCCAGCACGTCATAGTATCAGGTGTGTAAAATCATATGTAGGAGAAATTGCCAAATTTCATGATGGACATCCTTTCCTTTGGTGGATATTTGTAGGATTCAGATATTTGGGGGCATTAACTATGTTTTTTCTCTTCCAGTCTGAAACTGATATAATTAGCAGATACTTGAATGACAACAATATCTCCGCAAAGGTTTGTACCTTATTTACCCTTTTGACATGATATCATAGTTTTCTCGGCATAATCTTTAATTCTAAATGGTGAATCTGATGAAAATTATGAACTAATATCTAGAGTTACCATAGCGGTATCACTGGAAAGGAACGTAGCTATGTACAGGAGTTGTTTAGTTCCAACAAGATCAGAGTGGTGAGATCAGCTTTCTATTTTGTCACTAATTTTGTGGTGTACATATACATTTTAATAATTATCAAGAATTTTCCGTATGTGCCCTCTCTGTTGCTGCCTTTAATTCAATTTTACTAGGGAAACTGATATACCTTGTAACTTCTGGTGAAGGTTGTTGCAACTGTGGCGTTTGGCATGGGATTAGACAAAAGGGATGTTGGGGCTGTAAGGCTTATTAAAATATGATTTCAACCTTTTCCTTACTTGTTGGTTTCTGACAATCAAATTTCACTTGGATGGTGTACTAATGCAATTATTTTCATCCTGCACTTTGTTGTCTGTTTTATGCACTCACAAAATGCTATTTTGCAAGCATCACCATGTTTAGTTTTTCTTGTGTATTTCAAAAAGAGCCAGTTAATTGCAGTAGAAGTACTCATCGTATGCAATACTTGATTCTGAAACTTTATTCACATATCTGTTTAGGTAATTCATTACAGTCTGCCAGAAAGTCTGGAGGAGTATGTACAGGTAAATGTTTTAAATTCCTAGTATTGATAGGTTCTTTCTGAGGGTTTACTAAATAAATTGTAAAATAATATGCAGGAGATTGGACGTGCTGGAAGGGATGGGAGGTTGTCCTTTTGCCACCTATTTTATGATGATGAGACATACGTCAAACTCCGTAGTCTGATGTACAGGTAGTGCAATATAATTTTTCTGCATTCTTTTGCACTGTCCCTCTGCTCTCTAATTAATGCACCGTTTTATCCTCAGTGATGGAGTAGATGAATATGCAGTGAACAAATTTCTGTATGAAGTGTTCCCTGCTGACCGAATATCCAATGGGCAGATATGTTCCTTGATCAAAGAATCTGCCTCACGCAGGTTTGACATGAAAGAAGAGGTTTTCCACTCTATATTATGCCTTCAACTTCATGAAATTTCGTCAGATGATTGATTTGCAGTTAAACATTTAGATATCCTTCTTATTACTCAGTCGTGCTGATGTAGTGGTAATAAATGTAAAAGGATACTTTGTATAAAAAGTTATTTTAAACAGTGATCCTGATTAGCTCAAAAGTTTGTCCACTCGGTTGGATGAATAGAAAATAAATAAACGGTTTTGTTTCTGGGGATTCTAAAATGCATTCTTTGCTTAAAAACCAATTTTATGCATGATTGTAGATGATAGTTGTACTAGTGAAATGTTGTGGTTTTCTTACTTTTTAAGTACCTGAACCCAAAGAAATTAAGATTGATTTTGAACAAGATGGAACCGTGGAGCACTTTCTGAGTTGTGTATGTGATCGTGAAGACCTAATTGAAGTATTTGCACAAAGAATGCCTTTCAGACAAGAGTATTGGCAACTCAAATTATGTTTGCACTGAAATTTTAGATAACTATGCATCATGATTTTGGAGTCTGAAATAGGTCTCTGGGGCAAAACTTTTCACTAATATTTTCTTCTACCAGGTGATGCTCACACTTCTTACACGCTTGGAGTTGGGTGATGTGCAATACTTACATTTATTTCCACAGATAAATGCAACTTGCACTTTGAATTTTCACAAGGTGTGCGCAAAAAAGCCTCTGACCACACACACACAGAAGAAAAACATTTTTGAATATATTACACACAAAAAAAGTTTGAGTAATTATAAATGCATCTAATTTTTGGCATTGATGTAGACTCTACCTACATTGCTTGCCCAAAAGGTTTCTGCTATTGCAGCAATTCTAAAAAGGTAAAGGATAGCAAAATTTTTTTTTGTTAAACCTTTTGCTTTTCATATTCTTTCTCCTGTTTCTGCAGGATGGCTGTTCTATTAAGTATTTTAATGTTATGATTGTGGAGGTGGAGGTGGATGCCAAGTTTTCAATAGAAATACTTGCTGAGTTGTTTGGGATGTGGCTGTTCCTGATTATGATTACCAGAAAAGCAGTAGAGTGCTACCGAAGTTATAAATATCTTGTTTGACTGAATTAATTTAAATGTGATTTTCAGGTCTGAAAATAAGCAAGGGCTATATGTCTTTGATGTGCCCTCTGTGGCAAACGACATGGGGGTTACGGCTTTTGAATTATCAAATCAGTTACGCAATCTAAAGGTCTGGATAATTGAAATATATCTTTATCATGCCTCTCCATGAATGCATAATACCTTTCCAAAGTACAAGGGTCCTTTGATCCAACTAACTAAATTTACAATGATAGAAGGAAAAATTTCAAATCAAACTTTGGTTGTTACCTAATAGTAAATTATGGATCCTAATGCAAAAGAGTAATACTTCCAATAGTTACATCTGCATTGAGCCTCCAATTACTGTACAATGCTGTCAAACTTCAAATTTATTATGGGTGATTTTTGCGGCAGAAAATACATCCCTTCCCCCCCAACCCCTCATCTTATTAATGCTGTTATCATTTCATTGTTTGCAGTGCTATTCTTGAAGTGTGATTCATGCACTGAATTATTTTCCCTTAAAAATTTTCACTGTCGTTGAAGCGTTTGGAATCATACATCTCATGCAACCAATGCGCTAAAGCTTCATGCTTTATTATGATCTCAAATAATTTATTTGTTCTTTTTTTTTTCTTAATATGTTGTGCTATATGTAATCTAAAGCCTCATTGTGAAATTCTTTGTCAGTTGAGTGGAGAAATAACCTATGAGATGAAGGACTTGGCCTACTGTTATAGGATTGTTAAACCACCAACAGATTTCTTTTCACTGTCAGCAGATCTTACACGATGGTTACATGAGGTTGAAAGATCGAAGGTGATTAACTCTAACATTATCAGATTAAGCTTTGAGGAAAATTGTCATTCTGCTATGTTTGATATTCTTTTCTTTAGGACATTATATCCGGGCATGTTCGTTCATTCTTGGGATTTGTGGTATTCTTGTGATAATGTCTAATAATCACCTCAATGATATAAACTGTTGAAGTTAATCTTCACTTGTGGATATAATAATAGCGTGCTAGGGGACATACAGTACGTCTGTAGCATCTAATTTCACCTTTAATGCTATAAGTCATAACTAATTGGGATTATTTATTATTTCTGCATTTTGAATAGGTACGGAAACTGGATGGAATGTTTAATGCTGCATATTTTGCAGCAAATGTTTGTGATAAGACGCAGGGTTGCAGTGGTTCCAATCATACGCCATGCTTACAAAGGAAGATATTGGATTACTTTGCTGGAGTCGATAATAATTACTTCTCCAAGAAGATGGATCAAAGCAGGTTCTACTAATTTCTGTTGCAGCTTAAATATTGGTTTATAATCATAATGTTATATTGTGATGACTAGTAAATAGTTCTGCTACATGCAATATTATCATACTGATATTCCCAATATTTACACGTGCAGTCCTTTCTTGCGAGCAGATATAAAGGTGTGTTTTCATATTGGCGTTCTTAGAATCTATGCTTGGTGAATATCATATATATGGAAGACTAAAGTTACTTGCTCCCTTTCGGATGAACAGGTCTTTCTACAGAGCAATTCACAGGCCAAATTCACACCAAGAGCCACTGCAAGGATAATGCATGGAATTGCAAGTCCAGCCTATCCTTCTACAGCTTGGTCTACAACTCATTTCTGGTAAACAAAAGGACAAAGCTTTGATTTGATGACCTTGATAGTTGATACTTTTGTAGTCAGTGACATGTCATCTGCTTTGTTGGTATAAAAATTCACAAAGAAAGCTAGACAACTTTCAAATGCTGTGTGCTTTAAGTCGTGATGAAATTGTTTAATTTGAATGTTGTACTTGTAACCATGCACCAATACCAGTTCTTGCTAGACTGATGCTTATTTTCTTAATCATAGTGATCAAAGTCTTGTTTGAAAAATAAAATGAGGAGAGAAAGAAATTTGCAAATTTATGAATGCATGCACCATGTCTAAAGTCAATTTTTGTCTGTCCCATCTTGTTTCCCTCCTCTTGTTTCGCAAAAATACCTTTTTTAAGTTCATTGGGTGAGGTTTTTTCTTATTGTCTCCACATTTTATATCATCAATGACAGCAAAATACTAAAGCTGGATTATCCATTGTGGTTTTCAGGGGAAGGTATAGGCATATAGACTTTCAGGTACTAATGGAAGCAGCGAAGGAAGAACTCAAGAATTTTGTTGGGAAAGACATGTTCTAGCCATTAAGATAAGATTTACCATCTGATTGGCAAATGTGGATATGGATTCCGTGGTGTTAAATCACACATGATTTGAATCAATCCAAGGAGAAATGCTAAACATTTCTTACCATAGGTTGAAACAGAGGCGGAAAGAAAATGGAGGTTTTGCTGCTAATTTGTATCTTTTAATTGTCTGTTGGGAATAGTATGCATATAGTGGTAAAGAATACGGATTGTGTCATGTCTCTGATTAATATTTTGGTGCTATCTTCTTGTCCTTGTATGGACCTCTTTTTTTTTTTTTTTAATATATATATATATATAAACAACTTTTTTAGATGTTTGTTTCTTGTCCGTGTTTGTTTCTGGTAGTATTCAAAGGGAGAGGGAGGGGAAAAAATCACAAATTATTATTAGAATAAATAAATGATTTAGTTCTTAAAAGATGTATATTTTTTTAATTTAATTTTTAAAAGATAAAATATCTTAATTTAATTTTTAAAAAATTAGTTCTTAATTTAGTTTTTAGATTAATAGAATAAAATAAAGATTAACTAGTAGTGAATTAATGGATATTAATTTGATTGTTAAATGAGGTTTTATTTAATAATAAAAATAAAAATATGTATCAAATATGCAAATTCAACATTATCAAAATATGCAATTTACTTTTTTTTTATATATAATTTATAAATTTTATGTGAGTGTTTTATTTTATAAATTATATATTGTCAAAATATTCTGTTTGTATTATTTTCACTGAATAAAATTTAATTTATTATTTAATATTTATTTAATATCTATTAATTAACTTTCTATTCATCTAATCAAATAATTAAATTAAGAAATTTTATTTTTTAAGGATTAATCAGAAAAAATGTGGAGTAAACTATCAATCAACTCATACTATTATTCTTTTCCTACGGAAACTAAATAATGGTTGATGTGGTCCTAAATTTTTCATATTTACCATATGACAACTTGACGAGAAATTAGTTTCTATAGTTTTGGGACGAGATACTAGTTTATATGCCCGCAGTATATGACCTATATATTTTGTGCTGGTATTTAGTTGCCATATTGCACACGTCTCGAATGCTGGGTTTTATCATTGATAATATTGGATTTATAAAATCTTGGAATCAGATTTATTTATTTTTTTAAGAATAATAAGGTATTTGTTGAGTACAGTTACTGAAATTATACCAACTTCATTTTTAGTGAAATTATACTTATATTTTTTTAATTTGAGAAATTATATTTAATATTTTCAAAGTTAGAAATTGTCTTCAATGAAATTAATATTTTGCTTGACATATATTCATTTTAAAACAATAAAATTATTATTATTATGTTAAAAATTTTATGTTAAAATTTAGTTTAAATTTAATTATATTTATTGTTATGTTAAAAATAAAATCATACTTTCATTTTACATAAAACATTATTCTTATTAATAATAAATAAATAAATATTGTTGAGGGAACCTACAGTATTTTTTTAACTTTTGTTTGTCAGTATTCTTTGTTAAATAATTATGACCAAGTTTAGGGTCAATCCACAGTTTTCTTTTCAGAGTTTCGAATTCATCCAAAATAATAAGTATAACTAAGAAAGTTGATCCAAAACATGAAATCAAAATGTTACAAAAAAAACTTCAAATTAAAATAAAAAGTTCGGTGAGAAATAAAAAAAAACAAAAAAGAATGTAAAGGGTATATTCTAGACATCATTGAACAAGAGAGGCATATTCAGTTGAAGAAGCTTAGACCATTGGTTGATATATAAGCCGAATAGCTAAAAGCCCTTTGAAAAGCGAAGGGTATTCAAAAATTGGAATCTTTGGGAACAGGTTCGAGGCTTAGAGCACTGTAGTTTGTATATTTTTCCTTCGTTATCGCTCTCTCTGGTATTCCTTTTTCAGAATCAACCTTCTCTGCAGCGACAAAGGAATCAGGTATTGATATTGTCCGAAGCGAAGCATAGAGGAAGATCGAAGGGCGATGGATGAGGTCGCAGCTACATCGGCATCGTTCGTGCATGCTTCGACGTCTTCGCCATCGTCTTCTTCATTGTCTTCGTCAATATTTACCAATTACCCTCTCATTTCTGCTATCGTTGCCTTCGCCATTGCCCAAGCTATCAAATTCTTTACATCTTGGTTGGTATTCCTGTTTCTTTGCCGTATTACGCATTAAACCTTGTTCCTCCAACCTCCAGAATGCTCTACAAATCCTGTAATTTGATCAGAATTAGCTTCCTGACGAAAAAACAGTAAAATGAGTTTTCGGACATTATTTTGTATTGCTTTTTCATTTTCCTTTTATGTTGGGCAATATTCTTTGATGAAATTGAGTCTTTGATGTTTTGGGTTCCTGAGGTAGCTTGATTTGCATGCGACAGTTCTGGGCATAAAGAAAGGTAGTTGGCGTCTTCAAGTTTTGTGATATGTGTTTCTTGCACTTGTCAAAATTTTAAATTAGGATGCATGTTCAGCTGTAAGATTTAACTTGTTTTGGTTCTAATGTATACATCAATAAAAGCAATTAAAAGTCAATTGTTGGATGGTTAATTAGAGCTGATTTGTATCCGCTGGAGTTTGGTAATATTTTCTGTAGTTATCGGTTACGTGCACTTATTGATTTTATAAAATACTTGCTTGAGTTGGTAATCCTTGTTTCACTCATTGTGCATTCACAAGGCTATTGATTAATATTCATTAACTTTTTCAAAAAGGAAAGTATCGAACAGCAATGGAGTTTACATCAATGATATGTGCATATGAATCTTTCTGGATGAATTCTGAATGCCATTTCTTTAGACTGTCGATAACATTTAAGTTTTGAGATGCAATTTGGTAATTCCCTCTACGCTCCAGCGGCTTCCAATTTCTGAGCTTCTGCGTGGACAAAATTAACAGTGTTTTGTGATCGTTATATGTGATATTTAGTTCTCCCCAAGAGTTTTAAGATTTCATAGACACCAGGTATAAAGAAAGAAGATGGGATTTGAAGCAACTTGTTGGTTCTGGTGGAATGCCATCATCTCATTCAGCAACTGTAACTGCTCTTGCTGCAGCTATTGGATTCCAGGAGGGCTTCGGAGGACCTCTGTTTGCTACTGCATTGATATTAGCTTGTATTGTATGGCTCGTGACTCCATTTCTTTAAATCAATCAATAATGAAATAAAAATAAAACTAATTATTTTATTAGTGTTATGTAATGAAGATTCAATTCCTTTCTTCAAATGCATGAATTTGGATTCGTATCTGATGTGGGAAATTACTGGCAGGTGATGTATGATGCTACTGGTGTAAGATTACAAGCTGGACGCCAAGCAGAGGTTTGATGACTGTGCTATTAGTTTTTTTTTCTCTGCGACGTTGTCCTTCCTTTTACTTCTAAAGAACATTATGTTCAATGTATCTCTCATAACATGCATGAGAATGAAATGCCTCAGAAGCTTGCTCTGTTTGCCTATTATTGCAGTGAAGTCATCTTTGCTTTTTCTTTTTTGGTTTTATTTCATTTTGACTGGTTTATACTGAGTTTAAATAACTGGATGTTCCCCAGGTTTTGAATCAAATTGTATATGAGCTTCCAGCTGAACATCCTCTTGCTGAAAGCAGACCACTTCGTGAACTTCTTGGGCATACCCCTCCTCAGGTTAGATGGATCTAAACTTAATCGGGGGAATTGTGTTACAATATTTGCCCGTTACAACATTTGGATAAAATGATAATGTGGCAACCTGTAGACATTAGGATTGTAATGTTTGATAATTGTCCATAATCAGTATAATTACTGCCTGCCATATTATCCCTTCAACTAATATTTGCTACGTAGAGCACAAAAAATAATGAATTACGATATAATTTTCCTTTTATGAACATTCAAATCTATTAGTTTATCATATATCATACAATTAACTTTGAAAGGTTTTAGTCTGAGCCAGTGAAGTTTCCGCTCATTCAAATACATCAGCATCCATAGCATGGATATGCGTGGAATGAGAAGGAGAGAAGGGAAAATAATGTTTGAATCTAAATCAAACTTTTCTTTGTTCTCCTCTCTGTTCTCCTCAATTCAAATGTATCAAAAAACCAGCACCTATGTTCCTTTTACTATAAGTCTATAAAAATAGAGTAAATTACATCAAGGTCTTTTGAGGTTTGCTGAAATTATAGCACTCCTTTTATTTCAAAACTTACCCTTGGTATTTGGGAGGTTTGATATAATGTTGAGCAAGCTTCCGTTATAGTGTGTTTTTTGTTAATGAAGTTAACATTTTATACCATATATGTTCATATTAAAAAATAAAATTATTTAATTATTTTTTATTGTTACTTTAAAAATTTTATGTTGAAATTTAGTATAAATTTAATTGCATTTATTGGCATATTTAAAAATAAGATCACTGTCTTATTTTGCACAAAAAATTATTTTCATTGACAAAAATAATAGTGGGAAGGTGAGTGTAATTTTAAAATTTAGAGTGGTAGGAACTAGGGAGTGTAATTTGGCCAAATCTTAAGATTAGTTAATATAATTCACTCTAGAAGTTATTATTGGTCCTATGTTACTGTAAATTCTTTATTATGGTGTTTTTCTTTTATAGTAAATTATACTTTGTTTCTTTGAAATATGCTAAAATTATATTTTTTTATTTATTTGAAAAATTATATTTCTTTCCTCTGAAAGATTAAAAAAAACTTATAAATTCACTTATTTTAATAAAAATACTCTTATATTTATTATTTATATAATAAAATATATATTTGACTAACATAAAATGTTTTTTTAAAAAAATTTAAAATAAAATAACTTTATCATTTCTAACTCAAAATAAATAATATGAAAATGATTATTTATAAAATGTATCTTGTCTATAAATTATAAATTTTTTTAAAAAAATTAATAATATCATTAGGGATATTTTAGTTAAAATGAATAAATGTAATTTTTTTATATTAAAATTAAGGAGAGGGCAGTTGAGAAAGGGGGTGTAATTATTTTAATAATTCTAATATTCCCATTTTTTCTGCAGGTGGTTGCTGGTGGATTACTTGGAATCGTTACAGCAGCTATTGGCCATCTAATAACAATGATCTACTAACCCATGACGATGCTTTTGCGGAATCCTCAACGGTGCAATTTCAGTTCATGCCATTGCCATATTACACAATCGAAACTAACAATTTCTGGTCTTAACTTCTTCACACCTTGGCCCAAAAAAAAAAAAAAATTAAAAAAAGCTCATATGTTGCTCGTGCTTATCCAGTCTAGATTTGCATGCACTTGACCTTATTCATTTCAAGAGTAGCAATTCAAAAATATAATTGATTGCATTATTTGATGTAATGGAATATCTGTCAGAGACATTTGGATGCTACATCAATGTTCTGTTTCATCAAACTACATTCGCTTTCTATGTTATCACTCGACAATTACATTTAGTCAGTTGGATTATGATTTTCTCAATATCTTAAAAAATCAAGAGTCAATTTTACACGTGGGCTCTTTGTCACTTTTATTATTTATTTATTTATTTTTTATTATTATTATTATTATTATTATTATTATTATTATTGTGTTTTCTTCCCAAACCATATATGTTGAGCGGCTCTTATCGCTTGAACAATGTCGTTTACTCTCAAAATTCTAATCAATTGCCTCCTTGGACGAAGGAAAAAAAAAAGAAGCATTAACAAACTTGAATTAAAGAAGCATTGAACCCTTACTTGATAATGGAATATGGTAATGAATGAATCAACTTGTTCATAAATTAAATATTTGAATTTATTAAAAGTATGAACCTGATTTTTGTTTAATTGGTAACTATTTCATTTAAAAATAAAATAATATAATTTTTGTATATATTACAAACATAATAAATATTTAAATAAATATTTTGATGAAACTATAAGAATCAAATGTATAATTTAATTCTTTAATTATTTTATGAGATAGCGAAATAACATCTTAATCTTTTTTTATTATCTTTAAAATATAATAAACATTTAACGTGCACTTTGAATATCAAACCTTATGGATAATTGTAATAATTACCATATTTAATCTGGAAGAAAAAGACACTTGAATTTTGCCTCAGCTCATACTTCTTGTCCTAGTGATTGTTTAGGAACATACACTTTACAGACGAGAGTGATGAGTAGTTGAGGACAGAGATTCACATGTATGGGAATCACATATGGTGATATTGATCCCCACTGCGATGATTCAATATGTTGTCAAGAATTCCATTTTTTGCACCGTGTCGATGTAAGCTATAAAATATATCTCCTAGATGATGCAAATATTTTGGGAATGTTTTTGGAAGCATAGTGCATAATAATTTGCATTCCCATAATAAGGTTCTTATAATAATATATTTTTCAAGATAAAATACTCAGACCCAAAAATAATAATAATAAAGGAAGCTTCAAGTAAACCTCACCTACTTCAGATATTAAATCTGCACAGGTAGCCCTCATTTGAACGCTGTTCTGGTTTGATAATTATATTACATCTTGAGATGTTGTCTTGAATCTTTGAAAGAGAACAAAATGCCATCTTGGAAATCATTTCCTTCGTCGTGAAAACCCTTGACACAAGTTTGTTTTTATTAAATGGATCCACAAAAATTGCAATCTTTTGGGCCATGAATTTGAATTTGTATTTTATGTCAAGTCTGCTGCACGTGAGTAAAATATATATATATTTAATATCAATAAACAGAATATTCACATTTTGGTAAGATATTATTACAAAAATACTTTCTTTATAAAAGGTCAGAAGTGCCTCTAGTACGAGATAAGAACTCCATGTCGTATAATGCATACTGCATAACCATGGGGCAGAAATTAATCATCATTGATAAAATTCACGAGGTGACATGAATGAGAATCATGAGCAAAATACTTGGGGAAGAAGGAACAACTCTTGTAGTACTTTGAAGATGAGAAACTTGTTTCATCCCACATGTACCTGTGTTTGGCTGCTCTGTGTAATTTACAATCCGGAATAGCTTATACCACTTGCAATAACTTGGTGTGAAGGAACAACTATAGGATACAGTACTATGCATGGAGGCTTTCAACCAAAATGACAAATGATATCACAAAAGACCCATGCACAGAGGGTTTTTTTTTTTTTTTTGTCAGTGTGCAATATTTATCATTAAACTAAGGTCTTACTAAGCACAAAGGTAACCAGACTTAGTTCAATGAAAAATATTGTGTTGACAAGAGACCGGTCAACTGTCCATCCAAAAATAGTGATGCCTCCATGATTTGTTTGCAAATACATCACTGCAAATTTAAAGGAATGGTTAAGCATCAGGTCAGAGTATAACTAAAAAATGGGGACAATCTATTCCCAAGTGCTTAAACCAGTATCTAATTGAAGAACAAGACTTGTCAACTTCAAAAGGGTTAAAAAAAGCTTCTTTTTTTTTTTTTTTTTGGGACGTTTCACTTATTTTTAAAAATTTTTGTCTTTATAATTTAAAATCAAATATGATAAAAGTTTAATGATAAGGACAAAATTAAAAGTTTTTAGAACTACAAAAACTCCATTTCATATTTTTAAACAAGATCAAATTAAAAATTGAGTGAAACTATAAGAACTAGATATAATTTAACCTAAAAATTAAATTAGTAGATGGCAAATTTGTTCACCTATTGCAAGGAAACTTCTCTGAACTAATCTCAAGAAAGCAAAAATAAGAAATTTACCAAGTGCAATGAAACAGTTAACTATATTGATGTTTGAGCTGACTAGAGAAATTCAACATTTGATACACACAATAGAGTGGTTAAATTACATACCAAAGGCTTGCCTCTGGTGATGTGATGACATAAAAGAAGCCAGTTGGGTGTTAGAAGGCATCGATAAGTAATCCAAGGACTCTAGATCGCTTTCAGAGTAATCCAAATATAAAGAGTTCAAATGGTTTGCAGCTTCCAAGTTCCCCACACTAGCAGAATTTCTTAGTTGAGATGCATCAGAAGAGGTGCATGTTACCAGTGCGTGCCATCTGCTTACGAGAGAAACAATGTTTTGAGCTCTATGAGAAATTCTCGTTGCTGCATGGAGACAAATAATGATTCCAACGACCTGAACAACTGCGGATACCTGAAAAAAAAGACCAAAAAAGAAAGAACGGAATAAATTGGTAGCTTAAAGCTCTAAAACAACAATGAAAAGCTTCTTAAGAATTGAAAAAGAATAGGAACTTATTCATTCAAGTTACATGGTTAAACTATTTGAATTTAGAGAATTGAACTTACAGCAATATCTCCTCCATTTGTGAAAGTAATTATTCCACCATAAACTGTGATCTGTAAAAGAGTCACAAATTGACTAGCTGTGACAACCAAGAACTCCAGGATAAGATAGATTCTGAACCTATGGCTTATTTTGGAAAGATGATAGCGTAACCGAATGTGCTCCTCCATGAAAACTAACACATCAGATTCCCTTTCTAAGAGCTTCCCATAATCATCGAAGTGGATAACTTGCAAATTGCAAACCAAGTGAAACAAAATACTGGCCGATAGAGAGATTGTACTCACATAAGTCCAAGATATAACCAAAGCTAATAAAGTAGCAACCGAGATCCACCATGACTCACGGCGTACATATAAAAGACGAATGATTTCTCGGCCTGTCTTCAGAAGGAAACATGGCAGTACCCATAGAACAAGCAAGCGCAAAGATTCCTAAGGAAAAAAAAAAATTATATACAGAGATATATTTTAGCACAGTTTGATGTTCAATTTCCTACCCCAGTTATACTGGAAACTATAGTAGTACAATGTTGTAAAGCAGACCCTGAGATCCATCAATAGAGTTCTGGTTCTGAATACAAGACTATCGCATCTATAAGCCTAAGATTGTTAAATAGGAAAACAGATCAAATTTTACCTTTCTTTGGCATAATTTTTAAGAAGGGAAGCACGGTGTCATTTTGTAAGACTTACAGAATTGGAAACAGTAAACAGAACATAGAAAATCTGAGTTAGCAGGATCATAGTGACATAACAAACTAAAATATCGAATATATAAATTCGTAGTTGTGCAGACACTGATAGATCAGCTCGAATTCATCAATTCAAAAATCTATAAAACATAAGACGATGAACAATAATTTCAAGCTTCAACATTAATTGGCCACACGCAGATAGCTAAGAAACTTGAATACACTCACCGAAATTTGTTTGACGTAATCGTTGTGAAAGCAGGCCATTTGGCCACTGTATCGATCAACGAAGAGGAACCTCCTTAGACCATACTTTCGCAGGTTATGTGAGAGGCAAACCAAAGAGACGGCAGCGAGACACGCCTGAAATGCCACGACGTCCATCTCAAAATCCTTGATCTGATACTTCTCACAATCAGAACAATCGCAGAAACGAAGCGCCACCAGTGGAACCACCACACCTACCACCATGAACGCAGTCCAAGACAAAGCAAAGCTTAACACTGAAGACTGCTTGAACCCGAGTACAGTAAGAAACGTCTCTAAACGACGAAGCGTTTGATCTAGTTGCGTCTCTTGGTCATCTTGTTCTTGTACTTGCTCTTCTTCGATGTGGTTGTGATTAGAATTTGAATTTGAACTGAGAAGACGCGTCAGAGCAGGAGGTTGCTCTGTTTCTGAATGGAGATCGGCCATCACTCATGGATCCAAAAACTGCAAATAATATATCAGCGTTTAATGTATGTACGAGAACGAGATGTTTAAGAGTTGCAAAGAAATTTTGGACGCTAAAAGCGATTCAAGGCGCTTCTTTCTTTCGTTCTCTCTGTTTCGAGTTTCTACTTTACTCTGCGTCCTCTCTCACAACGTTTGTGTGCGAACCGAGTTTCTAACTCTACGCATCGTAAGTGAAATTATGAGGTGTGTGGTGGAATCGTGAGCTCGGTTTTCTATCTCTCTCTTCTTGATGGTCTAAAAATCTAAAACTCAAAGCTCAAGCACACTTAAATGGGACCGTTGGATACATCAGGATTCGGTGGATCGGATTGTGGTGTATTCTTTATATATTGAAAGTTGATGACTCAGTGACTTGGGGAATTGGAAACACTTTACTTTTCCCACCTTTTCTGGGGAATGCAGTAATGGGAAAAAAGAATTATTCTTGACATCTTATACATGAAAATAATTTATAATATCAGGACAAATCAGCAGACAAATTTGATTGAAAGTAATAATAATGTTATAAAATTGGTATGAAATATTTTTTCTTATAGACATAAATCTTAATATAATTTGATAAAAAAATATTAATTTCTCAAAAATAATAAACTCTATATTAAAATAATAAAAGAGGATAACTTGTGTCTCGTATAACAGGAAGAGATTATCCTTTATCCGAAGAAAAGAGTAATTATTATGGAAAAGAAGGAAAAAAGACAGCCTTTTTTAGTCCCTCAAAATATATTCATTCTTTCACCATGATGTTGTTAAATCACTCTAATATGTCACTACCATATCATAACAATGTCATTGTAATGAAGAAAGGAAGGAGCTTGTAATTGCTATTTCTTTGGAAAGTAGCTTGTTTTTCCATCTTCAATAAAAGCATTGAGAAAGGAAAACCTCATAAATTTGAAGAGAAAGGGCATTGGGAAATGATGAGACTTCGGAAAAAAAAAAAGCAATGAGGCAAGGCAATAAAGTAAGCATCTGAATCCATTCACAAAGTAGCCCATTATTGCAGCATTTCCATCCTCCTCCTCCTCCTCCTCCTCCTCCTCCTCCTTCTTCTCCAGCGTTTCCATCCTTCTTCTCTTTCTCGCTTTTCTTCTCCTAACTCTTCTTCGCCTTTTCACCCTTCTTCTTCCAGCCAGCACTTCTTATTTTTCAAGGAAAAAAAAAAGAATAATTAGGTCAATTGATTCATCAATTTAGGGAAAAATTAGTCAATTTGACCGAATTGCAATTGGGTCAGTTGTAATATAATTTAATAAGATAGACTAGACCAATTTGGTCCTCAATTAATTAGTTCATTGACTGGTCCATTTCTATTCCTAATACTATGCATGTTAGAGTATATGGTTTCAATAATACAAACCAAAAGGAAAAGGAAGGAATTAATTTGGTTAGATAATACTTTTTAAATTTTTTTAAAGTTGATTTATTTGTGCCAATTTTTCACTTTTAAAATTATCAAGTGAAAAAAATGATTAATTAAACATTCAATATGTATAAATATTAACTAATCATATCATTCACTCTATTAAATTTTTTATGATTAGTTAATAAAAGAATTTTATTAGTAAGTAATAATGATTTCATCGTCTAAGACATTTATAGATAACTTGGTTTTTTAGAACGCTGAATTCTCTATTTTTAAATTTTCTTTTATATTGATATAAAATTTTAGTATTATCATAGGCTTAAATTTTAAAATAATCTAATAATAAAAAAAACACGGTCAAGCTTTCATAATATCATTCAAATAGTTTCTTTCCATAACCAATTAAGTGAAAGAGTAAATTAAATGAAGCTCTCAACATGCAACCCCTCTCATCCTCTCCCCCCACTACAAATCTCTCATCCCCACAATCCATCGTCGATTCATTTGAAAAAGTTATCACCACCAAACATCACTATGATACAATAGTCCTAACCCATGAAAAAAAAAAAAAAACCCTAAACTATCTCAACCCCACCTTCAAACTAGCTAATCCCATTGATCAAACAACCAACTCTCACTCATCCACAAATAACCCAAGACTCACCAACCCAAACAAGATGTTTTAAAGACACTCGGTAAAAATTTACCATTCTGCCCTTTTATCTCGAGCATCACTAACCCCAAACTAATCAACCACCACATTAAATCCCACCATAATTCACCAACTAGTTCTAGCTTATCAGAAAATAATAGATCCATCAAAATAAACCTCCTAACCCCATCTCAAGCCTCCCTCATCAATTGATGGAAACAAGCAATTATAATTTGAACCACAGGAATAAACTTCAATCTATCCTACCTCAAAATAAGACTATTAAATTTATGGAAGCTCAAAGTCATGGCTGAGATCATCCATCTAGGACTAAACTTTTGTCGAGAAACAGACCTACTATAAGAAGATAAGTTTCATATTCTCACCTCAACTCCATGGCGTCTCAACTGCAATCCACTCCTGGTAAGACAATGGATCCCTCACTTCTCCTCTACCCTCTTCTTGCACTCTACTATTATGACTATATGGTTAAAGCTTCCCCACCTCCCCATAAAATATTATGTCCCCAATGTTCTCATCAATATAGGAAAAACAAAAGGAGGAATAGTTGCCTTTGAATCAAGACTAGCTGGTTCCTCACATGTAAACTTTGCACGCCTATGTGTGGAGATAAACAAACTTAAACCCATCAAAAAACACAACAATAAATCATCTCTATACCAAACAAACCCACCAAAAACTAACTCACCAGAATGTTCTATCCACCCAAACTAGATCCATTCAGAAGGAAAATTTTCAAACTTCAACGTTCATACTGCCAAGCAAAACCCAAACTTGTCATTTTCTCAAAACAAGGAAAACCCTAATAGACATCCTTTCCCACAAAATGATAAAAAAAAACCCATTCTTGCTAACCTCGTACCACTCATCATTATAAGAAAAACTTTCACCAAAAACACACCACAAAAACCATTTATTCCACCTAACCATCAAGCATCATCCTTAACTTACTCCAAAAAAGCCCCTACGTCTCTTTCACGATTACACTCACCTTGAAAAATTCCATGCAAAAACACGTTGAATGATAAACAAAAGAACCCTTCCTCTAGAAAATTAACGAATGCATTAATCACCTCCGCTAATACCCACAACATGCTTAAGCAAAATACAACTAAAAAAAAGCAAAACCTAACATTAAATACTTTCACAAACACTGATGACAAGAAAAAGCATAAAATAAATACCGAGTATAATTGATACAATGAAGAAATAAATTCTTTAAACTCTCCTTACCTCCCCCTCACCAACTCTCATATTAAAAGCACATGCAACATAACCTCCTTTACGAACCCCTTATAGAACTAAAAAAGCATCATAAACAAAAATCAAAAAGTAAAAAACACTACTACCCCATAACCATGCAACACCCTCCCATCTAAATCAAATGAACCTACCTAAACCTAAAGCATCGAACACACAGCCCAAAACCTAACTTGTAACCCCTACAACCTCTCAAAAAACCTCTTAAAATAAAAAAAGACACACAAAACCTCTCGTGCCTATATTAACCCACACCACCCCAACAGAAAAACTCACCTCACACCCTAACAAAACACAGTTGATATCTTTTACTACAAGGCATAATGAAATACCTGTTAGGTACTAAAGTGATAAAATAATAACTCATAGCTAAAATAAGAGATAAAAAAAATAAGAATTGACACATAATAATTTTAACGTGGAAAACCTTCAACTAATATGATAAAAACCACAAGCAAGGCTAGAGAAATATTTTCACTAAGTAGAAGAAAAATTACAATCTCTCTCTAAATATAAGGAGAGGATAATTTTACACTCTCTCTTGTACTAAAAGAATACACTATTTTAGAACTCTCTTGTTTCTAACTTTCTTAATGAGAAAATACTAGTGGTGACTACAACTTTGTGGTGGGATGCTTCAAATGAGCAAAATGACTTACTATTTATAAAAAAACTTGAGTTCATCCATTAAATGCAATGGCAAATTTTTCTACCTTCCAACTAAATTGCCATCTACCTTCCAACCAAATTTTCGTCCACCTTTTACTTTACTACCCATAAAAGTGGAATTATCACGCATGGTTTCACAATCTCCTACTTAAAGCTACTTTTGTGTGCTTTCAAATATCACTCCCTTGCTAGCTCCTATTACTTATGTTTCTGATAGGCCAAATAAGGATCAAATCCATGCAAGCTTGTTTGTATTAACTGGCTTCTTCATAACATTTGCTAGGTTGTCTTTAGTGTGAATCTTTTGCATGTCTACACTTCCTTCCTCTACTACTTCTCTCACAAAGTGATATTGAACTCTTATGTGCTTTGTCTTGGAATGAAAGGATGGATTGCTTGCAATGTTCAAGGCACTCTGACTGTCACAATACACAATAATCTTTTGCTACTTGTTCTCGAGATCTTCCATCAACCTTCAAATCTAAATAGCTTCCTTGCATGCTTAGGTAGCTGCCATGTACTCAGCTTCTGTAGTAAACAAAGCTACAACATCTTGTAACTTGGATAACCAGCTTATTACTCCTCCCATAAGTGTAAACACATATCTAGTGTAGATTTTCTTTTATCAAGATCACATGTAAAATCTAAATCGACATAGTCATTGATAGTAAATTTTGATCCTTCAAAACATAATACAATACTCGAGGTCCTTAATGGGATTTGACATGAACCTACTAACTGCTCCCATTGCTTGTGCAATGTCTGATCTTGTACAAGTCATGGTGCAGATAAAGCTTACCATAGCCGATGCATACGGTACTCAAAAAATTTCCATCCTCTCTGCTTCATTGCTAGGACTCATACTTGATGATAATTTATAATTCACAAGAAGTGGGGTAGAAATTAGCTTATCTTGTATGTTGAAGTGCCACAAGACTTTTAGTAAATAATTCTTTTGAGCAATCCAAACCTTCATAATTTTTCTGTCTCGAAGAATTTGCATCCCTAAATTCTTATTTGTAGATCCCAAGTCCTTCATATCAAACTCCTTAGCCAACTGTGCCTTTGATTCTTGGATTTGAGTTTTTTTAGGACCTACCACCAACATGTAATCCACATAAAATAGTAAAATGATGAAATCATTAATATCAAACATATTGTAGTATGTACAATGGTCTAAACTCAATCTGTTGTAACCAAGGCTAATAATGAAGGAATCAAATCTCTTGTATCAACACCTTGGCACCTGCTTTAGATCGTACAGAGATTTAGTCAACTTACAAACCAAGTTTTCTTTTCCTTGTTCTTTAAAACCTTCTAGTTGGAGCATATATATCCCCTCTTCAAGTTCTCTATAAAGACAAGTTATCTTTACATCTAAGATGTAAATCAAATGCAGCACACATAGCTAGAACAATCCTGATTATGGTCAATCGAACAACTGGTGAGAATATCTCGTTGAAGTCAATTCCTTCTTTTTGAGCATATCCTTTAACCACTAATCTTGCATGGTATCTCTCTACTTAATCATTTTCATCTCATTTATTATAAACCCATTTGTTTTCAACGACTTTTTGACCCTTTAGAAGTTTAACAAGTTCCCATGTCTTGTTTCTATGCAAGGCTTCCATTTCTTCACACATTGTTGTCATCCATAGAGAAGCATTTGAACCACTCACAGCCTTTTGAAAGGTTGATGGTTCCCCTTCTTTAGTTAAAAGACAATATGCATCATGGTTTACCATGACAAAGTCTGAGTGCCAAGATGGTTTAAATCTCTGTCGCATTGATCGTTGAACATCTCCTCCATCATTGACCTCATGCAGTTCTTGTTCTTCTTACTCATGTTTTATTTCAAAAGAGTCACCTTCTTTAGACTTCTCTACTTACACTATAATAGTATCTTTGACAGTGCTATCATTTTTTTACTTATATTGCAATATATTTTCTCCAAAAACTACATCATTGCTAATTAAAACCTTGTGGGAAGTGGGATCCCACAGGCGATACCCCTTAACATTGTCAACATATCCCAAGAATATATATTTTCTAAATTTTAGATCCAACTTTGTTCTTTCTTGAGAGTTATAAATCACATACACAGGACATCCAAACACAATAAGGAAGAATATTCAGCTGGTTTTCCTCTCCATATCTCTATCGGAGTCTTCAAACCAATTGCTATTGATAGTGAATGATTTATCAATAACATGCAATTTTAACTGATTCTGCCTAGAAAGATTTGGCCATTCTTACTGTTTTCAACATAACTCTTGTTCTATCTAGGAGAGTCTTGTTTATCCACTCTGCCACACCATTCTGCTAAGGTGTATATGAAACTAAGAATTGTCTCACAATACCGTCTTGCTTTCAGAAAGCCACAAAATTACCATATACATATTCTCCTCCATTATTTGTTTTCAAACACTTTATCTTTTTACCAGTTTCAAGCTCTACTTGTACCTTAAATTTCTTAGACACTGGGAACACATATGACTTCTTCTTGATTGGGTACACCCATAACCTTCTGGAGTAATCGTTAATGAACGATACAAAATATTTTGCTCTTTCTAGGGATACTTCCAGTGATTCCCAAACATCAAAATGAATCAAGTCCTGTATGTGCTTGCTTCTGGTAGTTGCTCTAGCAAACTTCAATCTATATTGCTTGCTTATCACATAGTGCTCACAAAAAGATAAATTCACTTCCTTGAGCCCAAGTAAGAGATTGTGTTCTATAAGGATTTTTAAGCCTTGCTCAGACATATGACCAAGTCTGAGGTGCCACATCATTGTCACTTCTTCTTAATTTTTTGTTACAATTAATGCATTCACTTCTTGCAACGTATCTCCCAAGAGTATGTATAGATTGATTGCAACCTTTTTTGCTTTCATCACTACCATATTTTCTCTTACCACTTTTTAAATCTTACTTTCAATATAAATCTTGCACCCGAGATCATCAAATTGCCCAATGGACAATAAGTTCTTCAATCCCTTCACATGTCGTACCCCTTGAACTATGCGAACAATACCATTATACATTTTTAATTTGATAGTACCAACTCCAACAATTTCCAAGGCATGATCATTTCCCATGAACACGAATCCTCTTGAGATAGGTTTGAAGTGCAAAATCAATCTTTACGTGGAGTCATACGCCATGTTGCACCTAAATCTAATATCCAACAATCATAACGTTGTCTTCTACCTTTAGAACTAACTGATGCTTCACTATACAAGACTTCTACATCATCTGAGGTACTTGCAACACAACTTTGAGAGGTTGATACTTTTGAGTTCTTTCCTCCACTCTTCTTATTTTTTCAACAATTTTTCTTAATGTACCCTCTCTTGCCACACTAGTAGCATTTGAATTTTTTCCTTCTTCAAGATTTTGATCTATCGTGATTTTGACTCCCACTAGAGCCACATTCCATTGATCTACCTCTCATCATTATCAAATCCTCTGCTTGCTTTGAACTTTCTAGCCTATCTTCCTTATTCTTTCACCTGGATTTTTCTTTAAGAACTGCTCCTGGAACATCATCAAAAGAGAGATGGCCAATAATATGGTTATTTGTTATATTGATGACGAGTTGATCATACGAATCAGGTAAACTCTGAAGTAGAAGATCTGCATGTTCATTCTCTACTATGTTAAAATTGAAAGCTGAAAGCTGTGAGAATAAAGTATTCAAATTGTTGATGTGATCCATTACAAAAATAAACTCACTCATTCGAAGAGTGTACAGTTTTCTCTTTAAAAATATTCTATTGTGAAGTGATTTGACCTTGTACAATTTCACAAGAGTATTCTATATTTTCTTTGCAGTTTTCTTCTCTACAATGCTAGACAAAATTAAATCTGTCGTTGCAATGTGTAAATTTGCAATAGCATTGTCATCCATCTCTTTCCACTTTTCATCAGTGATATCTGCAAGTCTACCTTCAATTGCATGTAAACAATTGTCCTTCCTTAAGATTGCTCATATCTTCAATTTTCATAAGGAAAAATTACTCCTCTTAAACTTCTCTACCTCATACTTTGTTGCCATGATTTTACACAACTTACACCTTGAATAGTATTGCCTACTAGAACAATGACTATAGACCATGAACTAATATACTAGGTAAGTTCCCAGGAAAAAAAGATGGGTCACTAACAGACAATCTTAAATACCAAGTCTTTCCTTAGGCAAAACTTTCTTAGACATGCACTTTCACACTACTTCACTATATATCCAGTAACAAGAATAATTCTTTTCTGATGTGAAAGATTAGACTAACTACAACCACAGAGCATACTAAGAATTTTCTCCAACACTACCAATGTACCAACATGTATCATAACGAAATAATATTATAACTTAGCTCTGATACCACTGTTAGGTACCAGGGTGACAAAATAATAAGTTACAACTAAAATAAGATATGAGAAAAAGATAAGAATTGATACACAATAATTTTAATGTGGAAAACCCTCAATTGATAAGGAAAAAACTACGAGGAAGACTAGAAATATTTTCACTAAGTGGAAAAAAAAATTACAACCTCTCTTTAAATATAAGGAGAGAACAATTTCATACTCTCTCTTATACTAAGAGAATACACTCACTTAGAACTCTTTTGTTTCTAACTCTTTCAATGAAAAACTACTAGTAGTGACTACAACTTTGTGATAGGATACTTCAAATGAGCAAAAGAGCTTGCTATTTATAGAAAAATTTAAGTTCATCTATTAAATACAATGACAAATTTTTCTACCTTCTAACTAAATTGCCATCTACCTTTCAACCAAAATTTCATCCACCTTTTTACTTTGCTAGCCACAAAAGTGAATTTACCACACATGGTTTCACAATACCAACCCCCTCAATACCCATATAGCCAACCACCACACTACCACCATCCTATCCTTATCTAAATTGCCCACTAACACTCTTTATGATACCAATATGCTGGCCAGCTTCTCATCATATGGACATATATCAACATGCGCCACCTATAGACAACTAGGAATACATCCTTTCCAGCCTTTACAACACTTACTTACAATACCCAAATGCAAAAATCGCCCACACACTCTCTTGGATAAATCTATTAAAAGCATCCTTAACAACTTCCCTTAGCTCCACTACTAGAGCACAATGATTTTTAATAAAGATAACTTAAAAGGCAGATGAGGAAGTTAAAATTTTTAGTATTTTTTATTTTTTATCATATCTCTTTTTATTAAGTCAACATAAATAAAAACTTTCAAAAAATATTTTAAATTTTAAATTTTTGATTTATTATATATATATATATATATATATATATTATTGAGTGTTTTGAATTACGCCTCAACAAAATATGATGTTCACACTTGGCATTAGGATAAGTCATCTAGCTAATGCAACCTACATGGCTAAAATCAAATGGAACATTCTTCAAAAAAAAGAAAAAAAAAACTCTCTCTATAACTATTCTCTGCCAAAAATACAATAAGGATTTAGGAAAAAATATTCATAATTCTTCCTATACTCAAATATGTCTCAAATATAACCATAATATTATCAACTATGGGCTTACTTGGAGAATAGGTAACGGTGCCTCTTTTAATTTCTAGTATGACTCTTGGCTACCTTTTAGTCCCTTTCATTCATTTATCCAAGGACCCCTAAACATTGATGAAAATGATAAAACTCTCAAAGAGATTTCCAACGATAACAACAGCCCTAATTACCTCCTTTGAAATCCCTCAAGAAATCTAACCTAATTAACCAACCTATTTGGAAACAAAAAAAAAAGACTTTTTACCATCCAATTTGCATAAAACACTCACTAACACTAATGGTAACCATAGTCAAAAATTTGCTTGGATTTGGCAAATCAAATACCACCCTCGTAAAACCCTTTTTGTTTGTCAAACTCACCACCTCACCCTTCCCACAGCCCACAAACTCCACAAAATCAATTGCATCCCCTCTCCAATGTGTCATATTTGTAACTAAGAAGAAGAAATTACCATCATCCACATTCTTCGAGACTGAAAAATTATTAAAGAAATCTAGCTAAAACTCCAAGTCGACCTCGAACTTCTCCTAGCCAATCCTTAATTGCATTAACTAAAATTGTACCCTTACTGATCCTACACCTCAACAAATTCCTTGGAGCACCCTTTTTACCTATACCATCCATAATATGTGGCTAAACATAAACTCTCTTCTCTTTAATAAGATTCATTTCTCTCTCAAACCCTAAAAACTACCCTAGCCAATGCCACCGAATATTGGCACTTAGCCAACCAACATCAAGATAACCCATTGTCTTCCAGTTCGGTGGAAAGAGCTAAAAATAAGTTTCTACGAGTTAAATATGGATGGTTCAGATTTTAACAATATTCTACGGTCAGGAGGAATCATACGTAACAAGCATGGCAGCCACTTTCCTAGTTTTAGTAAATTTACAAGATCCAATCACATACTATTAGAAGAACTCTGGACAATTCAATTTGGTCTACAACTAGCTTCTGACCTCAATATAAAGAAACTAGAAATTGAAATAGATGCAAAAGTTGCCATTCTTTTAAGAAATGAACAAATTAGCTGCTATCATCACTATTACACCATTATTGCAAACTGCAGGTGCCTCTTTTCTTCTGTGGATGATTAGAGCATTCAACACTCCTGTTGTGAAGCAGATTCCTACGTAGACGTACTTTCCAAGCACAGAAGAATCAACACAACACCCGTGACCATCTTCACCAGCCCCCCTCCACTTCTATCTACGTTACTTTTGTATGATCAAATGCACATTGGCAACGTTAGGAAAACTAGTCACTCAGTCCATCCTTAATGTAGTGTCTTTCATTTTTCTTCCTTCTTCTCTCCCTTTCTTTTCATTAGGATAAACTCTTTGCATTTTTGGCTTTCTGTCTTTTATTCTTAAAGCCATTGCCATGTATGCACTATTTGTTGTTTGTTTACTATTTTTTTATTATTAAATTACATACTTTTACCCCAAAAAGAAGAATAGTTTCCTTCCAAAGTTATGTTGACAATATTTCTCTCTAGTTTTTGAGTCCTCTAATTTTTGGGTGAAGGCAACTACCCTTTTGCTAATTGCGCATGCATAACTTTAGGTCTCAATCGTTCACTACAAAGATTTTCTAAAAGAAGGAGGTTGATGTTTCCACTACAATGTGAATAGTGGTCTTGCAAACAAATGGAAGAATCGAGAAAGCATTTACTTTTATAACGTTGCACATGCACAGACTTCAATGGAGAATCATTACTACTTGGTTGTTTAGCGATACAATTTCATATATCTATATCATTAAATTTTTTTAATAAAAATAAATTACGAAAAAAAAAACTAAAATGATTAAGTTATAACATAGTAAATTATAAAAAAATATTTGTTTTTCATACTACAATTTAAAAAAAATAATAATAAAGATATAAAAACAGTTATTTATTTTTTTCCCCGTTATATATTATGCTGTCATCTTTGCAAGTAATCATCAATATATTATATGGACTGAGGGGGTAAAAAACTAAAACAATCTTTCAATATCGCTATTACCTCAATCTAATTACTGTACAATAATATTTCCTTTTATTTTTCATAGTTTTAATATTAATGCTCTTGCTTCCTACTAATGAGAGAGGCGGAAAAGAGCTTACCAATTTTGACTTTCAATAAATATATTGTATGTTTATGATTAAGTCTAATGGGTTTCTAGTTCAGTCACCAAAATAGTGCATCTCAAAAAAAATTAACAGAATGTCCCCTCCTACTAAACGAGTTATAAAAGATCATATGGATATGCTATTGGGAATTCCACGACCAGTTACACCTGGTCCTGATGAGGGAAGCAATAGTTCATATGGAGGTACACCAGCACCACTTCTGTTTTTCAGACGGATGTCCTTATTTCTTGCGTTTATTATTTCCTCTATCTCCTTCAATCTAGAAGAGAATTTATTGAACAGTTTCTGGATTTCTTGATCATTGATCCAATGAGTATGCAATGGGTTTACTTGACCCAAATACTCCTCATCAGGGGAATGAGTGGACAGTGTGTCCTGAACTGCCATTACTTTCGTAGCTTGAAGTTGAGTAGGCAATGATGAGAGGAAAACGTGCTGAGGATTTTGCATAAACTTCTCATAATCAGGTTCATTCTCTTGGGGGATGAGTTTTCTCGTAAGGGTAGGGCGGTTAGGCACATACCCTCCAAAAGGGTATTGTCCAAAATTGATTGCAGCATGTTGACCTGAGGCAACCCAAATCATTGTGGAAAGTATACCGGAGAGATCCTCTTTGGTATCGAGTTTAGGCCACCAGGTTTCATTCCTCTTGTCATGGTGACCCTTACATTTGATTTCACTCCACCATGCTTGGAGCTCAACATCAGTAGTGACAGAATTTGGGTCAGAGTAGAAGTGCGCAACATAAGATTCTACCCATTCTTTTACGGCGGACCAGATTAGGAGTCCATCTGCAGCGTAAGGGTAGTCTTCAATAATCAGTTTTACACCACAGGGCATTGAAGGGTCTTCTACAGCCATGCCTCTGTGAACCAAAGAAAAAGTATCAATATGCCACTACTATGTCAAGGTAGTAGTATGAAATTAAAACTAGAAGAGAAATAAGATGGAAAACATTGGTCACAAAGACATTAAGCTAGTAACTATAAGCAGGGAAGAGACAGGATAGGAACATCTAAAAGCAAGGTGTGTATAGCATTGCAAATTTTCAATATATAAGGAATTTACCTTCGAATAAGATCTGCTGGCAGGGACTCCATATCAAACCGCCATATATCCTTGTAAGCTGCCGAGCTGAGCTCCAATGCATACTTCCCTGGACTGAAGGAAGCCTCAATTATTCCCCCTCCATTTATTAGATTCTGCCGAGCAATTGCATTAATTTCCAGAGTATAGCGCATATGAGGGTGCAGGAGCTTGTAAATGGGATGCATTGAGCTTAGCTGCCTATGAGTAGCAATTATATAGGGCTCCATGCATGCATGAGTCCTTAACCTGCACACAAAAAATTACCAACATATTTTCCGGAAGACCCAGTTTAGAATTGGATTTCAATCAGAATTTTCTCAAATTTCCACAGTTCTAGAAGTATTATAGTCACAACGCATTTAGGATTTTTTCCATTTATTGCTTCAATGGCCCTATGTTGGAATTTGGAAGTTGCATGATCAAATCTCATTGTGTCTTACCAGTGATTTACTAGTTGATGGATGCCAGCATCAACTGAGCAAACATGAGCTTTTGCTAACTTCCAAATCCAGTGTGTTGTAGCATCATGTCCATGTGTATAAACTCGCTTATTCCATAGTGAAGAAGGTGTTGGAGGAAGCGAAAGCTCAATAGCTATAGGCCGCAGAATACCACTAGGAGCATAGAAGAGAATTGTCCTGGAAGCATAGGATTTCCTCCCAGGCATGGAGTTTATCTTCTTGATAAACGGCAAAAGCATGTCGTGGAAATCTAAGATAAAGAGTCTTTTTTCCTCAATAGCCTGCCAATGTAGTAGTAAGAGGTAGGGTTGACTGGAATTTGAATATGTCAGGAAACCAGGCTAGACAAAACTAAAAAGATATAGCAAACCTTTTCCAAGCTCATTCCTCCAAGTTCTGTCTCAAGTAGTTCCTTAGTTATTGCGGACTCTGGAGGGCCATAAACAGTAGGGTCTAGTTTGCTGTGAATAGGAAATTCCTGTGGAAGACAGATAACCCCTAAAGATTCCACAAATGAACAAAGTAAAATTTAAGCAATGGCATTGATTTTTATGAAAATTACCTTCAACAACTCTATGTTTACAGGATTAACCCCAGCTAAACTCTGCCTTGCGAATTCATTGTCCCGTAACCAAGAGAATCTATCCCCTGGACCAGTAAAAGTATTAGCAATGATATGAATGTGGTTTTGAAATTGACTAAAATATGCATACAAAGCTAGCATAAGCTAGTGAGCCTCATATTAACGTGTCTCATGAAACTAGTAAGGGAAACAGTAGAAGTAACATACTTTTTATAACGTCCGGGATTTCATATTTCATTAATTTCTCCCCAACACTGACGACCTGTTTCATCATCTTGCCTAATAACAGATTCTCTGCGATGTCTTTGTGCTCTTCATCTCTCAAAACAACTCCATCAGTATAAAGCTTGTCAATGTCCGAAAAGCACTTGAAAGGAATGTCTGAACTTGATAGCGTAGCAGCAAGTGAAGGAATAAGATTGTGGAACAGAGCCTTCAACCTTCCAGCGTTGAAAGTGTCCTGCTTGATTTCTTCAAAAGTTTCATCCCGGGGAACATAAACAGGATGGGGCTTTTCAATTCTACTCTCACTTAGTGGATCTATTTAAATTAAACCCTCATCAGCCATTTTGCCATCAAGATTAGAAATGTTTTTCCAAATGCCAAAAATGCATATTGAAAAAGAAAATAATAATGCAATTTATATACCTGTTCTGGTTGGAGGCCTGCCGGTTCTACAGCGCCTAGGATAAGGCCTCTCGTCATCCCCTAGAACAGGCCTTGCAAGTTCCTCGTCCTTATCAGGATTTCCCAAGTCGTTATAAGGAGCATAATCATAGATTCTATCATGAGGCTTTCTCTCACCTTTCCCAGTGCCCCTGATGCTTAGTAAGTCCTCCCTTCGAAGATCTTTAATGCCGGCTGGTGTTTGTGATGGTAAGTATGCCTGTCCACACGTTACGCTTTAGTGGGAAACAATTCCACAAAGTATCATAATTTATGAAAGGAAAGAAGAGGAAGAAAAGGGTTAGTGCTTTTAACAGTTTCCCACTTGATTCTTGAATATGATTCTACTTTCAGGATTGTCATTGCGCGAATGAATCCATGTATTTGCTGGGAAGAAAATGGGTACTCCGTCAAAGCCATGAATGACGATCTCCAACAAGTAGAACTCCTTGCTATGAAGATTGGTAATGAGAATAGCCCCAGGACATCCAAAGTCATTTGGGACTGTGAAATCAGCAGCGTATTCCACAGTGTAAGAAAGGTTCGACGGCTTAGGCAGCCACCCTCTCACAGAAGTTTGGATGCTTCTTCCCGAGTTAGTAACTGAAAAAAATGGTAAAACAGTAACTTTAGTGGAAAGTGATCGAGAGAGATTATTAGGTATATATTTTATACTATTTCATTTGTTATTATTTAATAATATTTAATTAATTTTTTTACTTTATATTAATAGATAAATACAATATAAAAAATTAATTAAATTTAATTAATTAATACATAAATTAAATTATACAATACATATACTTTAAAAAAAATTTCTAATCTACTGGATAGTTGGGTAAAAAGTTTTCGATATTTGAAAAAAAAAAAAAGGAAATAATGACAACAATCATGTCCTCCTTTGATGCACCTAGAGGCTAGAACGTCCAAACGATAATTTAGAAGACCACAAAAATATTCCAGAAGTGACCACAACATAATTTCGGGCTCGTCCACCTACCTTCTGCTGTGCATTATGGATAGAAGTAAACAATGACTAATAAGTGAAGTAAAAGACAATCTGGCATAACTCTCAATTTATTAATTGTAAATAAAGCTTGACATTTTTAAAGCCTGCAGAAGCTGCTAGACCAAAGGCCTCGCACTTTTTTTCCTTTGCCTTGATTCTAGTTAAATAAAAATTCTGTGAACTAAAATCTTGTACCAATTCATAACAGTACGCAACAAAAAAATGATCAAAGCGATAACACGAAGAACATAATGGTTAAATTCATACCACAATGCAGTTGATATATATATCGGTGATCTGTTTAAACGGACCAACTCGTGATTAAGATCCTTAACCTCATGCACACGAAGGGGAGCGGAAAATTAAATATATGTTAAACGGAAAAAAAATCAGGCAACAAAGTTGCTAGTGTAAATTTAAAATTAAACTGACCAGGATCGATTTCTTCACTGATAAGCTGAATCTGGATCCCCTGGCCGAAGCCGTTAACGAAGTATTCCCACTGATCTTCTAACTTTTCAGTAAGCTTCTCCTTCATCTTTTTCCTGATTGTCACTACCGCCCTCACTTCGATCCCTTCACTGCCAGAAGAAGAAGAAGAAGATAGCAGCGAGCCGTTCGTCTTCTCGCCTTCCACCGGCGACGTGGCAGTATCAACGATCTTGTCGCCACTATTGATCACAGCTTGAATCTTGACATTCCTGTTGAACCGTGACCAGGGAGCCGGAAAACAGATCTTCCGGCGTCTTCCACTGAAAGTACCGGAAAAGATCAGGGGAGATCGACGGAAGACGTCGTCGGAGAGATTTGACTTGAGAGAATTCGCCGGATTGACCGCAAACATCTCTTCTCTAAGTCAAAAATCTGTAGAAAACTTGAGAGCTGATGAAGTTAATCAGAGATTGAAAGGACGACGTTGTGATATGGATGAGTGAAGAACATGGTGTGGTGTGATAGTGGAGGAGTTGGCCTTGTAGCTTAGAAACTCCAAGTCGTGTTGGTGATACAGACCCATAGACTATGATACTGAGAGGCACTAAGAAAGGAAACAAATGCAAGTGAGGCTGTGGGAGAGAGTTTAGCAGAGGGTATAGCGTGGGAATTGAACCCGCGGACTTGTGCGTGTGTGACACGGTACAATGATTAGTTGGAACATGGCACCACATGCTGCCGCAATTGACTTAATATTGGCTTCGGCGCGTGGTTTTATATATTGTTTAATAATTTTTATCTTAAAAATCTTTTCACGTCGCAGGGGGATTGTATTTTTTCTTTCATAAACTTTTTGACACATGTGAATTTTATCTTTCGTTTTTTTTTTTAATTGTTCATTTCGTCTTTGAATTTTAGAATCTTAATTAATTTTGTCTCAAATTAAACATAACAATAAATATAAATATTATCGATATCTGATAATATTTATTAAAAAAATTTAATATTTAATAGATATTAATTAGAGTATAAATAATAAAATTTAATATTTTAACATTTGTAACTTCTATATCCTATATGTATTGCATAGGCAAGATGAGGTCACTACCTAAAATACTCCATCCAAAGTGTCACAACCCAAGAGGCTAACACAATAAGGGCCATCAACAACAAATTTTTTTATGTTTCTGTCAAACGATTGCATCTACTTGCAATCTTCTTCTTATTTTTTATTTTTTATTTTGTTGTGGTTGAGCAATCTTTCTCTTAAGCTGAAATATTATAATAGTATCATCTTGCATTGGAGGATCATACCAGACAAAAAAAATAATAATAATACAGGTCACATTGTTCTGTACGAGTAAGAATATCAAAATCAACTCTACACCATGCTAAAGAATCCAAGAACCCAAATTAAACAACATTAGAATATTGTACAAATTGGGTAATTCTTGCATCCCCAAAGTCTTTGGCCTGAGTTTTCTGGTGTGTGAGAATTTACCAAAATTTTATATTCACCACAATCACGTATAGGTCTTATTGAATTACCTAGTCTTTACATCATTTTAATGTTGTTAAATTTGTGTTCTTGGATTCTTTGTCATAGTGTGGAACTAATTTTCATATTTTCTCAATTGTAAAAAATAAAGGGACCTGTTTGTGTATTTTTTTTTTTTTTTTTTTTAAAGATCGTCTAGTGCAAGATGACTTGTGTTTATTGTCATGCCCATATATAATGGAGAGGGTATAGTGGTGATTTTTGTGGAGAGTGTAAATTTTAAAAATAAAAATATGACTTTAATACTTTATTAAAAAATAAGTGTAATATGTTCTTAATTTTAGGTATAAATTGTAAACCTTTTTTCATTAGAATAAGATAATTTATGGAATGAGAAATAGAAAGTTAATATATTTATCTATATTATAATGGTTTTTGGTCTTCTTGGTCATTGATTTTCAAAAGTAAATATTATATCATATAAAATATAAAATAAAATATATAAATATAAAATAAATAGGAGGGAACGAGAAATTAAAATAATACATAATGAAATTAAGTTTCAACAAATAATAAAAGATTGAAAATTTAAAGGATAAATTACATTTTAATGCCTTGTGGTTTGCCTTGATTTTATTTAGCTACCTTGTGATTTAATGTTTTTTCAAATGAATGGCATGTGATTTACGTTGTTTCTACGTTGGTGCCCTGTGGTTTAATTTTGTTAAAAATTTAATAATGGTTGTATGTGTCATGCATGTGATCATGAAAAAAATTGATTTCCTTTTTAAAAAACTAATTTTTTTCACAAAAAATGAGTTTTCCTCTTAAAATATCGATTTTCTTTTAAAAAAAAGTGAATTTTCTTCCCAATTTTTTCTCTAAAAAATTGCATTTCTTTTAAAAAAACTTTTCTTAAAAAATCAGTTTTCTTTTAAAAAAATAAATTTTTTTAACTAAAACTCAATTTTTTCTACTAAAATATGATATTTTCCTTAAACCATAAATATTAAATGCTAAATTTTAAACCCTAAATTCTAAATACTAAATTTTAAACCCTAAATCTTATATTCTAAATTTTAGATCCTAAATTTTAAAGTCAAAGCTTAAACTCTAAATCTTAAATTTCAAAATATAAATTATAAATTTAAACACTAAACTTTAAACTATAAACAATAAATTCTTTAAAGAATATAATAAATTTTAAAAATTAAATTATAAATTATATAATTAAAAAATGATAATAAAATAAATAAATAATTATATAAAATATATAGTTAAGTAACAATATATAATAAATAATATATTAAATAATTTATAAATATAATAAATTAATCATTGATAAATAATACATTAATATAAATTAATGCTATAGCGTTTAGTATTTAGGTTTATTTTCTATCTTTTTCTATTTTTAGATTAATCTATAATTATATACAATATCTATATTATTATTTTATTATATTATTTATATTATTTATTAATTATTTAGTTTTATTATTTTTTAATTAATATTTTTTTAAAATTTTTTATTTCTATTTATAAATATATTATAGCATACTAAAATTTTATGTATATGTATAATACTAATGTTTTAAAGATTAAATATAAAAGAGAAAAATTTTGCAATATTAAACTATAGAACAATAATTTTTAAGAACTAAATAAAGAAATTTAAAAAATAAGTTCTTAATGTAGTCTAAAAATTTAGAGGTGATTATTTGTAATTTATTGAAGTTTTGCAACTTTTTAGTAAATTAATGAGTTGGTTATCATTTTAAATTGGTCCATCAAAATGAAATATCTTAATTTAATTTTTTAAAATTTAATTTTCATTCAATTTAGTTCTTCAGTTAATAAGATAGGTAGAAAGTTAACTAACAAGCTCATGTAGTAATAATAGATTCTAACAAATTAGTTCTTAAATGACGAATTAAATTATTTAACAATAAAAAATAAAGAACTTCATATTTACAAATTACACATACAAAATGTAAACTGTGTGTTTTTAACTTTGTGTAATTTATAAATATAATGTGTTTTATTTTTATTTATAAATAAAATCTAATTTATCATCTAAAAATAAATTTTGCATTGATTAATATTATTATTTGTTAGAATAGTTAGTGATTAATAAATTTTACATCAAATAAATGAAGAGTAGAAGTAATATTTATAAATACTTATTAAATTATTTAATATAAATAAATTGAAAGAATTTTGGAAAGAAAAATCTAAAATTTATATATGACCTTTAATTTGATTAATGGTTACATTGGATCTAGAATATATTAGCCCCGAATAATTAATTAAAGAAATTCATTTGACAGTTTTAATGATAAGTAGTCATCAATATTAAAGATCATGACTATTTAGATATTATATAATATCTCTTTCTTTCATCAAACAATTTTAAGATTTGAAAATCATATTTATTTTCTTCTATCTTTAAAATAAAATAAAAAATATTTTTAAAATATTATAATACTTGTTGACTATAATATTAACCTGACTTTGTAAAATCTTAGAAAAAGTCACAATTTTTCTCCAATATTATTAGTTAACATTTCATTCATTCTATTAATCGAATGATTAAATTGATTGGAGCTTAATTTTTAAAAAATTAAATTTACACATGTTATCTTTGAATGATAAAATTAAAAAAACTTTGATATTTTAAAAATCAAATCACTAATTTTCTTTTAATTTTTTTCATTCCTATCCTCTTAACTTTTCAAAAATTTCAAATCTACATGCCTCTGTGTGTATAGTTAGAAGACATGACTCATATTAAGATTAAAATATGGTGGGTTTGCTTCTTTTCTCTCTCTCTCTCTCTCTCTACCAAGCGGTAGTCAATACAGATTATGCTTTAGTACAATTTTGGATAATCTAGTTTGATGAATTAATACGATAATGTTATGTAAAATAAGTGATAAATAAAAAATTATTTATGTAATAAACCTTATTTATATAATAAAAAATATAAAATTTATAGTGTATATCTACTTATCTCAATCTTACTTTTATTTGAACCAAACAAACATATATACGTACTCCATAATCTTAATTATATTAATCATTGTAAGAAATTAAATAAGGAATTATACATTTTTAATAAAATAACGGAAAGATTGATTGAGAGCCAAATATATTTTTCAAAAAGTAAATTTAGCTTTAGGACCAAATATTGTAAGGAGATGAGATACACTTTTAAGTATAAAAGTTCAATAACACTGGAGTTCTATGCTACAAATTTCAAATAGACTAGGTACTAAAAAGATGTGTTTCGTCACATGCTCTTGCATGTAATCTAATTAAGGTCAACGTAAAGCCAAACTAATTAAGTATATAATAATAATAATAATATATGGCAACATTTTAAACTTTTAATTAACAAAAATGGTAGAGTGGAGAAACCAAAGCAAAGCACGTGGACATATGTTGACACGTAGTGTATTAAATTAAATTGACTATTCACGGTTGGTTTCTTGGTGGAATAAATATTTTATTTTTTTAAGTAAAATTTTAAATTTAAATTTTATGTATAAAATAATTTTTTATTGGGAGACTTTTATTTTTATTATAAAACTTTAGTTAATTTGAATTAAATTAATTAAAATTTAATGAAATTTTAAATATTATTAATTTTAATAAAAAATAAACTAAAAATATTAATAGGTATTGAATTTAGGAAATAGAATTAATTTTTAAAAATATAAAAAATTTAAATTTTATTAAAAAACTTATTCATATTTAATATTTAATAATATTTTAAATAAAATTATTTTTTATAAAAATAATATTAAACTGACAAAGTTGACAATTATATAGAGTGAGTGAGCTGTGGTACAATCCTAAGTAATTTAATTTAATTTAATTTTTGATGAGCCCAAAGGCCTAAACTCAAAAGCCAGCATGCCAAAAAGTAAAATATTGGTATTGAGGTACCTTCCACGTGCTCTCTTATCTATATCTGAGTGGCTGTAACAACCGCAATCAAATATTTTAAATTCTTTCAGCCATTTCACGTGTATGTGATTGTTATCATCAAGATATGTTTCCTTCCCATTTTATATTATCGCAATCTAGGATGTGTCTGGCTTTCATTTTGCAATCATAGATGTAGAACTTCTTCTTCTTTCTTCTTTTTTAATGTTTTTTATATGGCATTTTCTACTTTCAGTTCAATTTATTTGGGTAAATTACACTCTGTTTTAACTAAAATACTCTTATACATATTATTTATATAATTACATATATATTTGATCAAATATTAAAAATTTAAAATAAGTTAATTTATCATTTTTAATTGAAAGTGAATAGTATTAAAATAATAAATTTTAAAAATATATTTTGTAATAAATTATAATTTTATTAAAAAATAAATTTTAATTAAGGGTATTTTAATTAATATGAATAAAATTATAAGTTTTTTTCTATATATTTTAAGTTTTAAGAGAGAATGGTGTAATTTTTTTAAAACAAAGAAGTTATGAATGTAATTTTGACATATTTTAAGGGAGGTGATATAATTTATTTAATTTATTTTTATATTATTATTTTTAATAAAAATAATAAATTTATTTTAAAAATTAATTAAACCAAACAACATTTATAGTAATTATAAATTTTTAGATCTAATACTAAAATAAATATCTATATTTTTTGTTGGAATAAATGATAAATAAAAACTCTAATTATATGCTTTTTAGTATTAAATTTCTTAATCATGCTCATTTTCGAAATAAGGCAAATTTTTTATTTTCTTTAATTATAGAAAAAAGGTTACATCTTTTAAATAAAAATTTAAAAATTATAAATAAATAAATAACTTCATCTAAAAAATAAAAATTTGAAGGTAAAGATATAAAATCTTTTAAATCTTTCATCAAGAAAAAATGAAATTTGACAAAAATTTTAAAAATGTTTTAAAAATAAAATTAAATAATTAAATAAAATAGATAAAATAGATAGATAAAATATGTCAGATCTATTATAAAAATATATATTTAAAAATATTTATTCATTAAAATTTTTGGAAAAAATTAGAAAAAAGAAGAGAAAAGAGAGAAAAAAAATAAGAGAAAGAGAGGAAAATTCTATAAATTTACATTATTAAATTTATTAGTAAATCAATAAAAATGATCTAATCTACTAACGAAAGATGAAATTAATTAATGAACGTCTATATTTCTTTTTTTTTTGTTTTGGTCAAAATTATTAGAAACAGAAATTAATTGAATTTTCATTAATCTAATTTAAATTAATGAAAGTCTTCTAATAAAAAATAAAATCTTTTTAACAAAATTTTTTTCATACACTAAATTTAAACTTAAGATCTTATTTAAAATAAATATACTATTCTCTTTGTTTCTTTAAATATTTATTCTGAGTCCGTTGCCATAGCCCATAGCCCCTTTATTAGTACGTCTATTTTTTTTTTTTTTTAACAATAATTTGTCTAAATTTCTGTTGGGATTAACTTTGTCAGGGGCCTCACCATCTCTGAAGTTCTGTTCAAAGGCGGTCATATTTATAAGACTTTTTAATTATTGGTTTTTAAAATTAAATATATATAATAAAATATTAATTTAAAAATATATGTGAAGAGAATGGAAAAAATAGGATTAAAAATAGGTTTATAAAAAATGCATCTAACTACCTTTGGTTTTGTTATTTCCTATTTTTATTTTCACTTAAAACATAAAATAGGATTAAAAATACGTTTGATATAGTTTAATTAAAAATATCTTTTTGGAAATACTTTAAAAAATAGACTGAAAAGAGAAAACATCTAAAAAAAAATTAATTTTAATGTTTCTACGGAATAATCATCAGAATTATTTTATCATTTAATGATAGTCAAGCTCATAAATCAATTAAAAAAAATAGAATCATTTAAATTATTTGACTTAACAATAAATATAAACAAAATTTTAACTTACATACCACATATTAGAGAATTTTTATGTGCAAATGTGTATGTCAACTTTTTAATTTTAAAAATATAATATAAAATAATAATTATTATAAATTTAAAATAACAAATTAAATAATATAAATTTATTTAATTCACTTATTTCTTGTAACTTCTAATTATCTTTATTTTATTTTTCATATATCTTCATATTACACATTTTATTTTATATTTTATATTATCAAATATATTATTTTGTGTGAGACCATTAACTAGAAAGAGCTCAGAGCCATTACATTATAAATATTAGATGCTTTGCATGCACAAATGTGCATGTTTTTTTAAATTTTTAAAATATAATATAAATTAATAATTATTATAATTTTGAAGTAATAAATTAAATAATAGAAAGTTATTTAATTTATTCATTATCTTATAAATTTTTATTTTATGAGATCACTGACCAGAAGGGTTCAGATATATATTTAAAATATTTAAAACTTAAAAATGAAACTAATTTTAAGAAATAGATAGAAGAAAGATTGCTGAAAATGTTTTTATAAACCAAACATACCTTAGGTAAAGTTTAGATACTTTATTATTTTAGAATATAAAAATTATTTTTTTAATATTTAAAGATTAAAAAATTAACTTACACATAAGATCACCAATATATACTCTATTATGTGGTAAATGGTTTAAGCTTTTGATTTCCTTGATATCCAAATCATATAAAGAAGATGTTCCATGTCTGTGTTTGAAAGGACTAAAAAATATAGATGAAACCACTTTTATCCAGTGATTACATATTTGAAGGTGTGAATCTGTTCTGATATAAAACTGTGAAAAACTGAATCTCCTAGAGTATGTGAACATGGCTGATGCAAAATGTGCTAATTATTCCTCAGTTTTCATTTGATTTGTGATATGCTGCCTTTTTTTAATTTTTTTCTAACCAAGGAAAAGAGAGCAATATGGTCTTCATTTTGGTCTGGGAAAAGAAAGCAATCTGATTGCTTTTTGGTGAAGTCACATGAGGCTCTCATTTTGGGCTCTTAATTTGTGTCCTAGGCCTAGAGAGAAGAAGATTCAATTTGGGCTAAGTTTTAGACCCCACCAATGGTTATGTTACCATTTAAAATGTATAACATAGTTATAATTTTAAGTTAGATTATTTATTTATTTTAAAAATGAATGATGACTATATAACTAAGAGCAACACTTTATCATTTTAAAAAAAAGAATTATATTATATAATTAAAATTATATAATAAAAAGAATATAACAAGAGTGTTGAAATAAAAATAATTCAACCCCAACGATTTTTTTGAAATTAAAAATATAAAAAAAATAAAGTAAAAATAAATATTCATAAAAAAATAATGCAACTCGGAGGACGTTTCTTTAAAATTAAATGAAAAGATAAAAAATAAATAAATAAGTGTTAGAAAAATTTAAATAATTATTAGGTTACTTTATTTTACAAATTTAATTTAGGATTATCATTCTTTGAATAAATTTTTTAAAATACTTAACACTTTCTTTAAGAATCAATTAGAATATTAAATATAATATTTGTTTTGAGATTAGTTTTGGCCTTGTCCACTATATTTTTAAAAATTATTTTCTTAAAATTTTTTTTATAGTATTTTAAATTTTTCTTAAAAATTTAACAGTCAATGTCAGGCATGACAGCGACCAAATCTGTTCCCCCCTCCCAACCTACCATTTTATGGTTTTTCTTTCTTTCTCCCTCCTTTTATAAAAGGTTTTTTTTTTTTTTTCATTAGGGAGGATTTTTTCCTCCTAATATTTTTGGAAGTTTTGGCTTCCCATTTTCTATGAAAGTCATCATCCTCCCCTCTTTAGCGGAGATAAAATATCTCTAAATCTACATTAATGAGCTTGACATTTGGAATAAAGAAAGCTGCTGAAAAGATTTATTTACTAAAGAGAGATGAGAAGTGTGTTGCCTTTTGGGTTCAAATCTTCTAATTTTTTTTAATATGTAAAAAATTTTGTAGATTAAAAGAGTATGGTTTTTTTTTTCTTAAATTGTATAGAAGGTCTTAAATTTAGGGCATATTTGAATACAGTTTTTAAAATTTTTTTAACTTTCAAAAGTAAAAAATGAAAAAAATCTGTTTAAATTATTATTTTTAACTAAAAACAAAATAAATAATGTGTTTTGGGAACTAAAAATAGAAATTAAAAATTATTCTAAACTCTAGCTTTTTTAAAACAAAAAAATGACAAAAATTTAATCTTTTTTATTAATATCATGTACATATAATTTTACAAAACAATTTTTAAGAATAAAAAACATAATGCCGTTCAAACATACCTTTATTTTCCTTAAGTGTGTGGCCGAGGGTTTAGTTAGATTTCTCCTCTCTCTTGTTTTCTCTCCTAAGAATGCAGACTTGTAATTGAGATGATATTGTTTCATTTGTAACGTGTTAAATCTCCTTTATGTGTATGACTTTATGTCTTCTTTTATCAATCAATATTTCTGACGAAAAAACTAGATATAAATACCAATAACATAATTATTTAATTGCGATTCTACGTGTCGAAAATAACATCAATTTTAAAATATATATCATGACCAAGAAAGTGGGTCTCTTCTTTATAGTTAAAATTACTTCAATTTTACTTGATAATATAATCAAAAGCATATAAATAGAAGTTCTCAATCATGAAATTCTATTTATTTTTCGAAATAGGAGTATTTTAATCTAACCAAATAATTTATATTAATCCATATATATTTTAGAAATTTCTCTTTATCCATTCTAATAATCAAAATATTGTATTGAGATCATTTTCATCTTATTTTGCCAGTGTTATACATTTCATCGAATAGCAATTAAGCGGGAACCCTTTCAGAGAAAGTCACATAATCAACTACAATGGCCAATTTGCCATTCACCATTAAATGAAGTATTTATTTATTTCTTGTGTCGGCCCTTCTTAGTTCCTGCTGTTTAGTTCGGCCCTTGCTTTCACCCTTGTTTGTTAATCGACCAAAAACAAAACACATTCAATGAACAGGAAATATAGGAAGGATAGTGACAGATTAGACCGACGATGACTTCCACTCGTTCATGCATGTAGTTTTGGCAGGTGTTTAATGCTTATATCAAAAGTTGATTATATTAACAAATTAGTTTGGATTCGAAATGAAAAATAAAATAAAATTAAGTGATATATTTTTTTTAAATTTGAATCTTTTAAAATTTTTTATTTAGAATAATTAAAATAAATAAAAAATAAAAAATAATTAATATAAAATCTTTTAATTTATTTAAATTTAAAAATTTAAATAAAGTCAACTCTTTTCTTCAATTCCATTCTCAATTCAAACATACCTTAAAATATCATTTGATGACATGTTAATTGTTACAAATATATTATCTTTCACTTTCAAATTTTTACTATTAAATTTTTTAATCCCAAAATTAAAATAATTTTCTTTTTATAATTTTTTTTATATTTTATTTTTATTGAAAAATTTGATAATAGATATCCAAAGAACTTAAATGTGCCACATGGCATATTTTGTGTACATATCCGAGAAATTAGAAAGCCAAATGTTATTTATTTAGTGACCAACAACGACTCTATGTAATTGGGATTAAAAGAGAAAGTAGTTGCGGGAGAGGGGCACAGCAGTGGCTGCAGTGCAGGTAAGAACTTCACCATCAGCAGTAACAGTGTAAGTTTCAGGGTCCACAGTAATATTTGGAAGAGCGTCATTGAGCTTCATGTCTAGTTTGGTGAGCCTCCTCACATTCCCCACGGCTTCCACCCTCTTGCTCAGTCCGTACGAAGCTTTTACTCCATTCTCTAATGCTGCCTGCTTGTGAGTTAAGGGACTAACATTGTGAGTCTCATATTTATGAGAGAAGTAAACAAACAAGCACAAAGACGCAATGTGTGTGTGTGAGAGAGAGAAAGGTTCCATGCCTTGCTCACAAAAGCAATGGAGTTATCACTACCCGCCTTGCCATATGCACCGAACATAGGCCTCATAATCACCTGCACAATTTCGTGTTTTGTAGTTTAGTTCAATCACATGCCTTAAAACCAGAATTGACCAACTACATCAGTCTCTCTGCAGGATTTAAACCCAATGTTCCATAATAATTCACAACAATCACTTATTTACTTGAGACGCATTTTAGTTATTATTATAATTTCAGATGCGCAAGCTTTACCGGTTCAGGTGTGGGAATGCTAGCATTTGGATCGCCCATGTTAGCCCATGCAATATCACCACCTTTGATAACCATTTCCGGTTTCGCCCCAAAAAATGATGGCTTCCATAGCACAAGATCTGCTAACTTCCCAACCTGAACAGAATGAAAGGATCGAGATAATATTAAATGGACCAACGAAATATTTAGATGCACAACCATACACATTTTTTTAGGTGGGTCAATCTGGAGATAAAGAAAATCCAGGTGGAACCAATTAGATGCAGCCGCATGGATAGTTGTGCTATACGTGCTTGGGTGCAAGATGCTTAAACAATCATCTCAACCCACACATGGAAATAAGACCTCGAAGTACATATCAGAACACGAGAGAAGCTTGGTTTTCTGAGACTTGAGCTATAGTTTTGCAAAGCCAGTATATTTCCACCCTATGTGTATTCTTCATCAGTTGTTTCCCTTTTAAATCTTCTTCCATATATCATCAAGATTGATAACTTCTACAATCATGTTTTGTCATGGGTAATATGCTATTCACAAGCGCTTTCCCTTTCCGGTTTCTTTATACTTATAAAGAATTGAATACCTTGTCATTTTAAAATTATTCCAAATGCTATCGGTTATATAATAGTGTAACTATCTGACAAAGATGGACATTTTTATTTTCGTAAATTATTCACTCCTTCCTTTTTCTGAGATATAAAAAAAAAATTTATAATTTCATCTATTTTGATTAAAATATCTTTATATTTATTATTTATATGATTAAATATGTATTTGATCAATATAAAAAGTATTTTTTAAATTTAAAATAAAATAACTTTATCATTTTTAATTCAAAATAAATAATAAAATAATAATTTTTAAAATATAAGGGTCAAGTTTAATACAAAAAGCACAAAAATGCATCATACCTCAACTGAACCAACAAATTCTGAGAATCCGTTTGCTATAGCTGGATTTATAGTGTATTTTGCAATATACCGTTTGATTCGAGAGTTGTCATTGTCTGTATCATCAGGCTGAAGCGGTCCTCTTTGCGACTTCATCTTATTGGCAGTCTGCCAAGTTCTACATATCACCTAAGAAATAATTCAACAGATCTAAGCTAGTAAGCATGAGATTCATGTTATAAACTTGATTTTCATTGAAAAATGGCGCTATTCACAATCAACAGCAGGGCATACATGTATTGTTCTGCAGACATCAATTATATACAAGAAAAACATATCTCAAATAGATTGAGAGTAACGCGAGTGGCACACGCCGCTTTACTTTCAGGATTTAATTACGTGATTGTTTCAAGTACCGCCTTTCTTTAAATATTTGGTTAAGACTTGAGTAAAGGAAGAACCTCTCCAATTCGACCCATAGCCTGTGAATCGGAAGATATAATGCTAATTGCCCCAATATCATGCAAAATATCTTCAGCAGCAATTGTTTCAGCTCTTATCCTTGATTCAGCAAAAGCGACATCTTCTGGAATGTCCTTGTCAAGATGATGGCAGACCATCTGTATGTCACCAAGGTCTAAACTGAGACAATCTGGACAGCACAAAATATATAATTATTATTGATACCATTTTTTTTTTCTTACCAACATGTCAAGATGTTCATCTATAGTATTAGATGTATAAGGTCTTGTGGGGTTGGTTGATGAGGGCAGGACGTTCTTCTCTCCACATACTTTGATGATATCAGGAGCATGGCCACCACCTGCACCTTCACTGTTCCAATTGCAAAAGAGGAAAGTCAGTTAAACTTAGATCACGAAGGGGTGACCTAAAAAGCCATCTCATGTTACATTCTGATCAGTGGCAAGATGTGAATATACAATATAACACCTCACAGCCAAGATCAGAGAGAAATATAAGATCAGAGAGAAATATAAAATCATAGGACGCATCGGAAAAGCAGACGTTTAGCCTACTGGCTATTCCAACTCAGCCAAAATAAGAGTCAATAAAGGATAGCAACAAATGATGCACTAACCAATTATATACTAGCTCCACTTCTGAATGTAAATATTTTCATGCAATAAATGTCACCAAAAATATCAGGGTCGAGATTTTCCCTCAATAACTACTTGTTTGATAGCAGTAATTCATACATGCCATGCCCATGCATTGTACAAGTTCAAAAAATGAATTACAAGTTTCAACCCATTTTTCTTCTGCCCTTCCCTGGTTTTGGATAGGTTTCAGGTGCAGGGTGCAGGGGAGTCCACAGCATATACCTGTGGTAAGTGTGAATTGTTCTTCCTTTAAACGCAGCAATTGTATGTTCCACAAATCCAGATTCATTTAATGTGTCAGTATGTATATTAACCTGTTAAATAAAAGTTAGCAACAAAAATCAATTAAAATTACAAAGTTAAACAAGCACATATGTTAAAGCAAAGTAATGCCTGGATGTCATATTGATCTGCAACTGTCAAACACTTGTCTATTGCAGCAGGGTGAGTTCCCCAGTCCTCATGCAGCTTCAGTCCCATAGCTCCAGCCTTGATTATTTTTTCTAGTTCGTCAGACTTGGAACAATTGCCCTGAAGCAATCAGTGGATGGTTTAATCAACAGAGATAAAAGGTCATCACATAACGTGTAGCAAGAAACAAGAAAATAACTTCACAGATTTGCTAAGAACAAGCATTCAATATAAACAGAAGAGAATAAAGAAAACATGCTTTGCCAGTAAAACCAAAGTTCAATGGCAGATAGTCTGTTGATTGTAGCATTAATTTCATCTGAATTGGTGCTGGTGTGCAAGTTGTAGCACGTGTTCCATCAGCTGGTCCTGTTCCACCTCCCACTAATGTTGTGATGCCTACATATAAAGCACAAAAGAACTCGTTAAACTCCATCAACCTCATTTGCACTAGCTGATATAAACCCTGGGGAAGTGACAAAAAGCTAGAAATGTAAATAAAACTTTTTTCTTTGACAAATGAATTAGAGCCTCATTCATGCTAAGTGAAAAAAAAAAGGTCAGGTCAGGCTGTGAACAACATTCATGGAATACATGAGTTTCTCCTTTCTATGGAATTTTAGCAGCCTTGCAATATACTATCAGAAAATTAATATCATCAATTATGTTTTTAAAATCAGCAGGGTCTATGTCAATCTATGCATGATAAATCAAGTTGTTCCATGCTAGCTTCAACACTAAGGAACACAAGGATCAGACATTAGAGTTAATAAATACCAACAGGTTAGCCCACAATCAAATTTATTGTATGTCCTGGAACTGTATACTGCTGCTCAAGGTTATAAAAAAACTTGCACTAAAATTCTAACTGCAAAATTTCTTTTCCTATTAGAAGAGGGTGGGAAAACAAGTTTGTTTTAAGGGAAACCCTACCATACCATTTGCCATTCATCAGAATTATGTCACTTCTGAATTTAACCACATCATTGTTTAATTAACCTTCATGTTAGTCTATGTTAATCACCATGGTAAATATTAATCCAATTTGTAAGTAGTTAACTTCAATAATTAATTTTCATACCGTCAAAGTGGAATAGAATTTGATTAACTAAACTAAAATATGTTTTTTGTGATAAGTGATAAAATACCATCTCAAGTGCAGGGGGAATTGTAGTATAGCCCTTGTCAAATAAGGTGGTCTCATATGAATAAACGAGATTTCAGGGTCCTCCATGATCTAGTCTGATCACATAGGATAAGATGGGAACTAGAAGTCTTAATTTTTGGAAGTAAAACAGGTAATGTAAGATTGATTTTTTTGATAAAAAGGTTATGTAAAATTGATCAAGAGCAAATCAAGAACTAATATGGATTTAGAAGGATGCTCAAGAAAGCAATAATCTCATGAAGATCAAAATCTTTAATACATACATATATAGCATAAGCTCAAGCAAATGATCAAGCATCTCCCAAAGCATGCAATAATATTTGAAAAATAACAGATACATGTACTGAGCACTTTCAGGATAAATATTTCTAGTCGTAGAACTCACCACTTGATATTGCTTCGTATACTAATTGAGGACATATAAAATGCACATGACAATCTATGGCCCCAGCTGTTACAATTAACCCTTCTCCAGCTATAGCTTCAGTGCAGGCCTAGATATGGATGACATATATAAGTGGTCTTAAGGTATGATGTATGAATTAAACTCATTGGTTCTAAGGTTAAAAATATAATATAATATAATAATAATAATAATAATAACAATAACAACAATAACAACAACAACAACAATCCACTTACACCAACAATCATATCAGAACATACACCATCCATGATGTCTGGATTTCCTGCTTTTCCAATAAACACAATACGTCCTTCTTTAATTCCAATATCTGCTTTGATAATTCCACTGTGATCAATGATCACAGCATTTGTTATGACAGTGTCCAAGGAGCAACCAGATGAATCCCCACATGACTGACCCATTCCATCTCTTATAACTTTTCCACCTCCAAAAACACATTCATCACCACAGATGGAAAAATCTTGTTCGATTTCAGCAAACAAGTCAGTATCACCAAGACGGATTTTGTCACCAGTAGTAGGGCCATACATGTTAGCATATTTCTCACGAGAAATTATTGTGGTGAAAGAAGAGTCTACTCCAGTGACACCTTCACTGGAAATTCATATTTGAGGAAAAAAATAATCATATATATATTTATTCACAAAGGTAGAATTGGCAAAGAAGTAAACAAACTGTATAATAATAGCTTCAACCACAAATAATAAACCTTGCATTTTCCTCTTCCATGTGTCCAAATTTCCTTGTGCTTACAGCCTCCATGGCTACCCTGCAATTGGAATCATTAACCAGGCCATCAGCAATGCCATTGCCACCTCTGCAGAATTTGTTACCTCCAATGCTTACAAGTACAACGCTCTTACTTTCCCCTGGCTGGCAACAGAAGATATGCTTCAGTTAACAATAACAAATCTGGAAACAGACAACAGAGAAGAATTCCACCTCAAAGCGTATTGCAGTCCCTGCAGCTACATTGAGACGCATGCCATAAGCTTTCCTTCTATCAAATACTAAGTAGGGATTTACTTCAATGAAGTGATAGTGGCTGCCAACCTGAAAATTGTCTGAAATATTATGAAATGGTCCCTTTAATTAAGCTCAGTAGAGAACCAGTAAACAAGAAATTTAATAGCTTGAACTTTTTTTTTTTTTAATATTCAGAAATCCTCCAATATTTATAACAATATTGAATCTGTACAACAAATATTCAAAAGCTTATAGCTCCTGAAATAAGTAAACTCAAATACACCAGATGCCTTACTGTACAGACTGATCAACTACATACACGTAATTCAAGTATTCTGAGGATCTTGAAACCACCTAAATCCTCCAATAACTGATCAAAACACAACATGAGGCAACTAGTGCCAATTAAGTAGAACTCATTCATAGACTTCATTAATTCATAGGTTTCAGAAAGCATATGAAATCAGCTTATTCAAATTGAATTAGGAAGGGCTAGCACTGCATGTAACTTGGAAATAAATTTACCTTCAACAATTCAGTGGAAAAAAATAGATGCATGATAGGACCCTCCTCTTTGTATTATCTCAAATATTCAATGTAATAGGAACTTGACAGAATCAACAGCAATAGAAAAGAATACAGCAGCTATTGCAGTAGAATTCCAGGAAAAAATGCTACCAAAATAGCTACAGCAGTCTTAGGCAATAATCAGAAAACAGAACAGGAATCAACAACAGAAAGAAAAAGAAATAACATAGTTGCCTGACTTTCAAGAGGTCAGACTCTCTCCCTCATAATCGAATTCCTTCCTGACTTCTCTCACTACTATCCTCTCCTTTTATTCCTTCCACTACTGTCCAGAGTTAGTTATGCTGTCTGTAATCCCCATTCTGCCCTTTTGCTCTTTTTGCCTCCTGACATACACTTCGGTATCTCTTTCCCCTGGGCCTGGCCTACTATCCTCCCTTCTCTCCCTTCTAGTGTAAGTTGCCCGAGTCTCAAGCCCATCAATACCCTCCCCAATAAGTGCCACCTTGTCCTCAAGGTGAAAATGAGGGCATTGTAACTTGATAACTTCATAATTCTCCCAAGTGCATTTGGATTCAGGTAAGGCCTGCCATTGAACGAGGACTTCACCTCTCCATTGGTAAGTTATTTGACCTTGTGGATGGACTGAGGTTGCACTTGCAGTTCCAATTCTTCAATGAGGAAAGGGGGTATATCTTGAGTGGTGGTAGTGGGCTGTATGACCCTTTTCAACTGGGAAACATGGAAAACAGGATGTATCCTGGCTGTCAGAGGAAGCTCTAGGCAGTATGCAACTGTCCCATGCCTAGATTTCACTTTATAGGGTACATAAAACCTAGGACTGAGTTTTTCATTAGGTTTTTTTGCAAGGGACTTCAGCTTGTAGGGCCTCATCTTCAAGTATACCATATCTCCAACCTCAAATTGGAGTTCCCTCCGATGCTGGTTGCTATGATGTTTCATTCATTCTTGGGCTTTCTCTAAATGCTCTTTGAGTTCGGTCAGTACCCCATTCCTAGCCTTTATGTGCTCATTTACCTCTTCCACCAGAGAGAAACAATCTTCCATATGAAATAAGGTTGGTGGATCTCTTCCATAAAGTGCCTTGAAAGGTGTCATACCTGCTAAAATGTTGTAGGAGGTGTTAAACCAATATTCTGCCCAAGTGATCCATTTAATCCATTGCTTAGGCCTGTCACCTGTGAAGCACCTAAGGTTTGTTTCAAGATGGTAACTAGAGCTGTAATTTAATGTAGTTCCAGCTAACTTGAACAACTCCTTCCAAAATTGGCTAATGAAAACTCTGTCTCAGTCTGACACAATTGACTTGGGGAAACCATGTAGGCATATAATTCCCATGCAGAATGTTTCAGCCACCTCTTTGGCAGTGAAAGGGTGAGCTAAGGGAAGCAAATGAGCATACTTTGTAAACCTGTCCACCACTACCATCAAGGTGTCAAACCCTTGAGACTTAGGCAACTTGACAATAAAATCCATGCTAATATCCTCCCAAACTTGCCTCGGTATTGGCAATGGTTGAATTAGCCCAGCTAGGCTCATAGCTTGATATTTATTTCCCTAGCATATCTCACACTTAGCTACAAACTCTTGAACGTCTCGCTTCATTCCCTCCCAATAAACACTCTCGGCCAGCCTTTTGTAGGTGCGCAAATACCCAGAGTGGCCACCAATAGGAGAAGAGTGAAATTCCCTGAGATGTCGGGGTATTCTTGAAGACCTCTTAGGTATGGCCAATCGGTTATGGTATAGTAAACAACCATTCCTCAAGTTGTATCTAGTAGGAGGAACCTCTCCTGTGATGATCTTTTGTCTAATAGTAGCGAGCTTCCCATGTTCTTGTATTTCCTTGTTCAAATCTTCTAATTCCCCATATCTCTACATAGATAAGGCTTTAAATTCCATGCTTTCCCCCCTTCTTGATAGTGCATCAGCAGCCTTATTTTCCAACCCAGGTTTATACTAAATTTTGAAATTATATCCCATCAGCTTAGAAACCCATTTTTGTTTATCTAGATCTAACACCCGCTGTTCTAACAGAAATTTGAGGGATTTTGATCTGTTTTGATGATAAATTTGTGCCCCAATAGATAATGCCTCCACTTTTTAACTGCAAAAATGATAGCCATTAATTCCCACTCGTAGACAGAATTTTGCCGGGCTCTATTGGATAGGACCTGGCTATAATAAGTTATTGGTTGCTTATTTTGCATCAAAACAACTCCCACCCCGATCCCTGAGGCATTAGTTTCCAGCTCAAAAGATTTGGAAAAATCCGGAATGACTAACACTGGAATTGTTGTCGTCAGTTATTTAGGAGGAATATCTTTAGGGATAATTATCTTATCTTTAGGGATAATTATCTTATTTTAAATTAGAGGATTTCTAGGGATAATGATTTGATTATATTTTGTATATATCCCTAATTTCTAGGAATTAGGAGAGATTCTTGGGGTCTTTAATTGTGTATATATATCATTGTAACCTATTCCGAAATATACAACAGCTATTCAGAAAATAACATGGTATCAGAGCCTAAGGCTTTTTTTTGAAATTTTTCTGCTTCCTTCCACTGTGTCTTTGCAAGGGAATTCTTCTGCTGTAACCTACTACTTTTCTTGGCTTCACTTCTAACTTTCTATTCCCTTCTTTCCTTTTCTGGAAATCCCATCCATAACAAGGAAATCATGTCTGAACTCACCAAAGACCACCCACCACCAAAGAAGTTGTCCCTACTTCAGAAAATTCTGCTATGAATCTCACAGAAGATTTACCCAATATCCAGACAGCCTATCGCCTCAATGGAAAAAACTATTTAAAATGGTCACAACTGGTTCGAACATTCTTAAAGGGAAAGGGAAAACTAAGCCACTTGTTGGGAATCGGACCAGCCAAGACAGATCCTAAATTTGCAGCATGGGATGAGGAAGACTCCATGGTTATGTCATGGTTATGGAACTCTATGAATCCTGAGATAAGTGACACTTGCATGTTCCTTGGTACTGCTAAGGAGATTTGGGAAGCAATTAAACAGACATACTCCAAAGTTAATGATGCGGCTCGTGTTTATGAGATCAAAGCTCAAATTTCAGCAACCAAACAAGGGACACGTTCAGTGATTGAGTATTCCAACCTCTTGCAAAGTTTTTGGCAGGAGTTAGACCACTACCAATGCATTAAAATGCATTGTGCAGAGGATGCTGGGATGTTAAAGCGCTTCATGGAGAAGGATCGAATCTATGAATTTCTTGCTGGCCTCAATGTAGAATTTGATGCTGTGAGTTCAAATTCTAGGAAGAGAAGATCTTCCACCCTTGAATGAGGCCATCTCCATGATTCGAACTGAAGAAGGGAGAAGAAGTGTGATGCTGGAATCATGCCCAACAGCAATGGAAGGATCTGCACTGGTAGCAAAGTCCACAAATCTCAAAGAGATAAGTGTGACACAGGCTGCTGAAAATAACAAACAAAATCCTTCAACTAAACCACCAAATAGAGACTCTCTCTATTGCACATACTGCAAGAAACATCGTCATACAAAGGAGCGATGTTGGAAACTAAATGGCAGACCAAGTAATCAGACAAGAAATGGAGGGAGACAGGCGCATATGACTAGCTCTTAGATGGAGAATACAGAAGTATATCAAGGTGGAGTTCAAGAGTTTAACAAGGCAGATATTGAGAAGCTGAAAAATTTCCTGGAAACACTAGAGAAATCATCATCTACAGATACCAATTCATGTTCATTGGTTTTTTCAAGTATCTCCTCCATCTCTTGTGCTTCTAGTGCCTCAAAAAATAATTCTTCAAATATGTGGGTAATTGATTCAGGAGTAACAGATCACATGACACATTCCTCTAAACACTTTATCTCCTATACACCTACTTCTAGCCATAAAAAGATAACTATAGCTGATGGATCTGTTGATACAGTGGCTGGACTAGGAGACATTCAATTAAATAACTCTCTTATCCTAAAAGATGTCCTCCATGTTCCTAAATTATTTGCTAACCTGATTTCTGTGCAAAAACTCACCAAAGATTCTAAGTGCCAAGCTATCTTTTACCCTTCCTTTTGCATATTTCAGGAACAGGGCATGAAGGGGAAGATTGGACATGCTAGTGAGAGGAATGGCCTTTACTACTTGGATAATGAAAAAAAGGACACTCAACCTAAGAACTCTCTTCCCACATCCCTTCTCTCTGAATCAATCATGTCCAATAAAGAAAAAGTATGGCTTTATCATCGCCGTTTAGGTCATCCTTCTTTTCATGTAATAAAGACAATATTTCCATCCTTTTTTGATCAAATAAATGTTGAGTCTTTCCATTGTAATGAGTGTGAACTTGCAAAGCACAAACGTGCATCTTTTCCAATAAACAATAAAAGAAGTCCTACCCCTTTTTCTCTTATTCATAGTGATGTTTGGGGTCCCTTTCCTGTTCCTAATGTTTCTGGTGCAAAATGGTTTATATCTTTTATTGATGATTGTACAAAAGTCACTTGGGTCTATTTATTAAAACGCAAGTCAGATGTTAGTACTATGTTTCCAAATTTTTACAATATGATTAAAACTCAATTTGACACACCAATCAAAAGACTTCGTTCAGATAATGCCAAAGATTATTTCAATCAAACCCTTTCTAATTTCTTTCATGAGAAAGGAATCATTCATGAATCTTCATGTGTCAACACTCCTCAACAAAATGGGGTTGCAGAAAGGAAGAATGGTCATTTGTTAAACATCACAAGAGCCTTGCTCTTCCATAAAGATGTTCCTAAAAATTTTTGGGGGGAAGCTGTCCTAACTTCAGCCTATCTATACAATAGATTACAACTAAGATTCTTAATTTCCAAGCACCAGTAAATGTCCTTAAACAGTTCTATCCAAATCTGAGTCTCTCAATCAATCTTACCCCTAGAATTTTTGGAAGTATATCTTATGTTCATGTTCATTCTCAAAATAGAGGAAAACTTGATCCACGTGCTCTTCAATGTGTTTTTGTTGGCTACTCCTCCACACAGAAAGGATACAAATGTTTCCACCCCCCAACACATAAATTCTTTGTGTCAGCTGATGGTACATTTGATGAAAATGCAAACTTCTTTACTCAATCCTATCTTCAAGGGGAGAGTTTAAATGAAGATAGGGTAAGGGACTTATTCTTTCTTGACTTTCCTACTCAAATAGAACCTAAAACAGTCCCAAATCAGTCTTTAGAGCCTAAGGAGGTTTTAGGGAAAGAAATTCAACAACTCCATGTATACTCCACGAAAAGGCCTACCTCTCACCCACAGCATGTCCAAACCCCTACTCAAACTACTATTCAAGTGCTCCAAACAGACCCAGAACCACCAGAAACTACAATAATCCCATTTGAATCTGACCTTGACCCCCAAATTGAGAAAGGACTTGAGGGACAGAGTGATTTAGACTTACCTATTGCCTTTAGAAAAGGTATAAGGACCTGTACACAGCACCCATTATATCTATTCATGACTTATCAGAATTTGTCAGAAAACTACAAAACCTTGCTCAAAAACCTCCATACCATTCCTATTCCTAAAAATCTAACTGAGGCATTAGGAGATGAGAAGCAGAAAAATGCTATGAAAATTGAGATGGATGCACTTGACAAAAATAGAACATGGGAGCTGGTGGAGCTTCCCAAAGATAAAAAACTAGTTAGGTGCCGATGGGTATTCACAGTGAAATATAAATCTGACGGTTCTGTTGAAAGATACAAGGCTAGGTTGGTTGCCAAGGGTTATACTCAAACCTATGGCATAGATTACCTAGAAACCTTTGCACCAGTGGCGAAAATGAACACTGTCAGAATTTTACTGTCACTAGCTGCCAATTTTGGCTAGAATCTTCAACAATATGATGTTAAAAATGCCTTTCTCCATGGAGAATTAGAAGAGGAGATATACATGGAAGTTCCACCTGGTTTTGAATATAAGGAAAGCTTGGTATGTAAATTAAAAAAGGCTCTTTATGGGCTCAAACAGTCACCGAGGGCATGGTTTGGAAGATTCACTAAGGTCATGACAAGATTAGGGTACAAGTAAAGTCAAGGAGACCACACGTTGTTTGTAAAGCACTCGAATCCAGGGGGAGTAACAACACTATTAGTGTATGTGGATGACATCATAGTCACTGAAAATGATGAAAGAGAAATGCTAGAATTAAAGAAAAGGTTGCTGCAAGAATTTGACATTAAGAAGCTTGGTAAGTTGAAATACTTTCTAGGAATTGAGGTTGCACACTCAAAGCAAGGTATATTTATCTCACAATAGAAATATGTGCTGGATTTATTGAAGGAAACAGGAAACTTCATTTGCAAACCAGTGGCCACCCCTATTGAGTTTAATCATGGGCTGAATGATGCACCAAATGATCTTGCAGTAGACAAGGGAACTTATCAAAGGCTGGTTGGTAGGTTAATATATTTAACACATACAAGACCTGACATTGCCTTTGCTATAAGTGTGGTAAGTCAATTTATGCACAACCCCAAGGAAGTACATCTTAAGACTGTGTACAGAATCTTACAGTACCTAAAAGGTAGTCCAGGAAGAGGAGTTTTGTTTACAAAAGGAGAGAAGATTACTTTGGAGGCTTACACAGATGCAGATTATGCAAGCTCACTGGTGGACAGAAGATCAACTTCGTGGTCTCAGTACTTTTGTGGGAGGCAACCTGGTTTCATGGAAGAGCAAAAAGCAGAATGTTGTGGCAAGGTCAAGTGCAGAATCAGAGTTCAGATCTATGGCATTAGGAATCTGTGAGTTATTGTGGTTGAAAATTGTTCTTGATGACTTACGAATTAAGTGTGAAGGTCCTATGAGATTATTTTGTGATAATAAGTCTGCAATCAGCATTGCACACAACCCAATGCAGCATGACAGAACAAAACATGTAGAAGTTGATCGACACTTTATAAAAGAAAAGTTGGACAACGGTCTAATATGCATGCCTTTCATCTCATCAAAGGAGCAAATAGCTGATGTTTTGACAAAAGGTCTACCCACCACAACCTTTGAAGGCTTTGTTAGCAAGTTGGGAATGAAAGATATCCATTCACCAACTTGAGGGGGAGTGTCAGTTATTTAGGAGGAATATCTTTAGGAATAATTATCTTATCTTTAGGAATAATTATCTTATCTTTAGGGATAATTATCTTATTTTAAATTAGAGGATTTCTAGAGATAATGATTTGATTATATTTTGTATATATCCCTAATTTCTAGGGATTAGGAGAGATTCTTGGGATCTTTAATTGTGTATATATATCATTGTAACCTATTCAGAAATATACAACAGCTATTCAGAAAATAACAGTTGTCATTCAACTCTTCAAAAGCCTCTTGTGCGTCCCTACTCCATTTAAAAGCATCCTTTTTCAGTAAGTTAGTTAGCGGAGCTGCTAACCTACCATAGTTCTTAACAAATCTTCGATAATATCCCGTGAGCCCCAGAAATCCTCTCAAAAATTTCAAATCTTTCGGTATGGGCCACTTGGTCATGCACTTAATTTTCCTCGGATTAGCCTGCACCCCCTCCGGTGAAATTACATGACCGAGATATTCCAATCTATCCCTTCCAAAAGTGCACTTCTTTATGTTAATTACCAGCCGGTTCCATCTCAATATTTCCAAGGTGGTTCTCAAGTGTTGGAGATAAGTGGCCATGTCGGAGCTGTATACTAAGATGTCGTCAAAGAAAACTAGGATGAAACACCGCAAATGCTCCTTAAAAATATCATTCATGAGAAATTGAAATGTGGAAGGGGCGTTAGTTAAGCCAAAGGGCATCACCATGAATTCGTAGTGTCCTTCGTGTGTGCGGAATGCTGTCTTTGCTTCGTCACCAGATCGGATTCGGATTTGGTGATAGTTGGACTTCAAATCCAACTTGGAAAAAATAGTGGCAGCACCTAATTCATCCAATAATTCATCGATGGCTGGAATGGGAAACCTGTCAGGTACTGTAATCTTGTTTAAGGCTCGGTAATCCACACAAAAACGCCAGCTATTGTCCTTTTTCCTTACCAATAGCACCGAACTAGAAAAAGGGCTGCTACTTGGTCTGATAATTTCTGCCTCTAGCATCTCCTTCACTAAACGTTCAATTTCCCCCTTTTGGGAATAGGGATATCTATATGGCCTTATGTTTGGGGGTTGTTCTCCTTCTTTGATGATTATGGCATGGTCCCTAGTTCTTTGAGGAGGCAATCTAGTTAAAGGTTCATAGACTTCTGGGAAATCATTTAGCATCACTTGTATCTCCTCATCCACAGGTTCTCTTATTTGGGTTTGCAAACTGACTTCTCCCAATTCTACCAAGAATCCCTGTCATCCTTTCCTGATTGAACGCATAATGTTCTTCATTGACACCTTAGACCTTCCCAAAGTAGGATCTCCCTGTAGACAAACTAAATCACCTCCTACCTTGATCTTCATGGTCAATTGTTGCCAGTTCACCCTAACTTCCCCTAGGGATTCAAGCCATGCCATCCCTAAAATCATATCAACTCCCCCTAATTCGAACAAGTAAAAATCCTATCGAATTGGTAACCTCTGTATTTCCAACTCCAAGTCTTTGCATCTTCCATCCTCATTCATTTTATACCCATCCCCAAGTGTAACTTCATAGCACTTTATTCCCTCCATGGGTAGCGACAGTCTTGCTACTAGTTTAGATGATACAAAATTATGGGTGGCCCCACTGTCGATCATAACCAACACTTCTTCTCCCCTGAATTTTCCTAGTAATTTCATAGTTTTCCCGCTAGTGATTCCCACGACAGAATTAATGGACAGTGACATTAAGGTCCCAATGTTTTTCCCTTCTTCGCTATCTTCCAGCTCTGTTTTTGGCTCATTTTCCTCATCTTCCTCGTCCGCCATATCCTAGAGTATTATTAAGTTTAGCTGCTTGTTTTTACATCAGAGGGTCAGGCTAAATTTCTCATCGCATCGAAAATAAAGACCCAGTTCTCTTTTTCAATTCATCTCTTCTTCTGTCAGTCGCCGAAATCCGACCCTGTTCGAAGAATAAGAAGCAGCGAGTCGGTTGTCCTCACCTCCTCTACTATATGGGCTCTAATTGGAAACCAAACCCAAGCCGATTGCATTTGGAGATGTTGCGAATCGCATGAAGGTGGGTTAGGTCACTAGAGGTGCAACGAAGTGGCTCCACTTTGCTGCCTGAACTGGTTTCAATACTTTCCTTAGTTTCTCCTCACTTAATCGGTCCATAATCTCATTTCTTTCCTCTATCTTCTAGGCCATGTCTATTACTTCCACAAGGCTTTGGGCTCTAGTCATCCATAACTTAGCCCGTATGCCCTCTTTAAGCCCATTTTGATATGCCCCAATTAACATATCTTCTGGAGCATCCTTCAAGGGGGTTGACAGTAGCTCAAAGCTCTCCCTGTACTCGCCGACGGTGCCCTTCTACCTCAGAGACATCAGTATTTCATACTCATTCCCCTGCTGTGATCTATGGAAATGCTTCAGCAGTCCGTTCTTGAACTCTCTCCAATTGTGTACTGGATTCCTCACCTCTGTCCATTGCATCCAATTCAATGCTCTCCCTTCCAAGCACACGGCTACTGCTTCCAATTTTTCCAACTTCGGAATCCCATTTACGGTGAAATAACGCTCTACTAGGAAGAGCCAACCGATGGGGTCTTCGCCATTAAACACCGGTAACTCCAGTCTTCGATACTTCCCTACCTCCTTCTCATTAGCTCCCTTTGCTTCGGCCAAGGCTTCCCCTACAGAATTCATGCCCGACTGGACCGCCTGGTGATTTTCTCCACCCACTACTCTGTTTTCACCTATCCGTCCGATGGCATCTTTAATTTCCAGTACCCACTCCAAATGATCAACATCTTCCTTCATCCCTCCTAGTTTGCATTCTACACTATCCATTCTCCCCTCCATCCTCGTATTCACCATCACCTGAACCTCACTGCTCTGATACCAAACTAATAGTACCCTCCTCTTTGTATTATCTCAAATATTCAATGTAATAGGAACTTGACAGAATCAACAGCAATAGAATAGAATACAGCAGCTATTGCAGTAGAATTCCAGGAAAAAATGCTACCAAAATAGTTACGGCAGTCTTAGGCAATAATCAGAAAACAGAATAGGAATCAACAACAGAAAGAAAAAAAAAATAACATAGTTGCCTGACTTTCGAGAGGTCAGACCCTCTCCCTCATAACCGAATTCCTTCCTGACTTCTCTCACAGCTATCCTCTCCTTTTATTTCTTCCACTACTGTACAGAGTTAGTTATGCTGTCTGTAATCCCCATTCTGCCCTTTTCCTCTTTTTGCCTCCTGACATACACTTTGGTATCTCTTTCCCCTGGGCCTGGCCTACTATCCTCCCTTCTCTCCTTCTAGTGTAAGTTACCCGAGTGTCAGGTCCATCAATGCATAATTTCAGTTAAAATATCAAGCTGGAAGGTGCAACATGATATCAAATATCTTCCAACTGCTGACTTAAAAGGGATCTGAAAGACGATTTATGGAAAGCACCTGAATTGGCCTGTCTCCAATGTTGACAACTCTGAGAATTACTGCTTTCCTTCTAGGGTTAAGAATCAGGTTTCCACCTCCAAAAATTATTTCACCGGGTATTCTATTGTCTTCTATTGTGGGAAACTTGTCAAGTGAAGGTACTGCAAACATAGTTTCCATTCAGTAAGAGAAAAGCTAATGTACATACAGACTCAACTCCAATTATTACTTTAGTATATCATCAGGTCAAATCTGCAAAAAGTTTCAAACAATATTACAGGAGATTGCAAATTTCCATTCAGAGCAATGAACCATACTATTTCAAGATATTTTGGTTGACATGAATCTGAAAGGAATATTAATTCAGGAGCTATATTGTGACTAGATAGGTTAAGTAATAATAGTCAGTTAAGCTATTTTAACTCATAAACAGAGAGCTCTAGCAAACCGTCATTTGGTAAGTTAGTTATCTTTCTAAAGAGAGTTAGCTTCAAGTTGGTTTAGAAATTATTTATCTCCCATAACTTCCTCAAAGAAATGAGAAGAATCTCGTTTCTCTGATGAATAATGGAAAAGTAAATTATGAACCAAATCAGTAAAATTTATACTAGAACAAGAGTTTTACTAATGGGTGGAAGATAGATAAAAGATAAACTTTGCAAAGTCATTTCATATGCTCAAACTGACATGTAGAGACACTATGAAATCTGCAAATTTATAAGGATGGGCAGAATATCAGTTTATAGCATGCTAGCAGGTGGAAGCACTTAGTAGAGATATCTACAAAATGTCCAGTCCTAAGGTCAAAGTAGAGGCATACCTGGAAGAAATGAACCATATAATGCTAGTTCTAGGTTACCATCCTCAGAAGCAATTGCATTATGAATAGTGATTAACTTAGTCCCATCAGGGAAGGTGGCTTCAACCTACATTAAAATTTATTTAATAAATCAATGACAATAAAATATGGGTAAGATATTTTTTCTCTTTCCCTTTTTTAAGGGAAATTACAGAAAGGAACTCTGAGCAAAATAATTTCTCTTTAGGAACAGTTAACCAGATAAGTGGTTAACAATGTTCAAAGAGAGGTCAATGGGTTAGCCATACATTAACTTAATTAACCACTTGTCTAGTTAATTGTTTAGAAACTGGAAATATTTTTGCCAGAAATTCCATTTTCAAAACTTTTGACGGGCTGAGCGAGTACATAGATAAATTACAGAAAGCACTTATACATTTGAAGATTTCAAATTCGAAGTTTGAATTATAGTGGGAGAACAAGTTCTTTCTTTTCTTTTTCAAATAATATTCGGCACAAGATATTAAAATCCATACTAGTAACCAGCTAATTGAACTACTGATTTCATGCAATGCTTAACTTTTTGGCAAATTCCGCAAGAGGCTGAGTAGAATTTGAATATAAATATGATGAAACAAATACCTGTACAGCATCCAAGAGATGTGGAACGGCTGGAAGAACTTGTCTCCTATGAAAAATCCGAAAAAACAAATGTTTAGATGTTTAAGATAGTTCATTCTGCCTTTTCTATTCGATAATGTGAACCCCTGGGTTGTAGTCATCAATTGAAGAGATGAAACTATTTCCAAAATTAGGTCGAATTGCCAAGATGGATACGTTGATGGAATTAAAATACTACATGAGATACGACATCAAAAGAACAAAATTGACATAATACCTCCCTAAGAGTTGTTTCCCAATGTCCATTAATTCTGCAACAGTCTTTTCACCGTCACGAACGAATTCTAAAATCTATGAACAGCGAGGGGGGAAATCGCAAATTAAAACCGCATTAGGAAATTTATACCAGAATAGGGATAGAAACTGACCTGTGTGGCTATGAGAGCAACAGCTTCAGTATAATTAAGCCTTAAACCACGAGCAAGACGTTTTTGGGCAAGGTAGCCAGCATTGTGCAGGGCTAGCTTGTCGACCTCTTTCGGAACCAGTTTCATTTTTCAGTGTTCACAGTCTTAAGCAAAGCAAGAAAGAGAATCCGGAACTTCACTAAAAATTAAGAAAAATTAAAATTCAAAAAGAAAAATTAGAGGATTCTAATTGTAGTTGAATCAGTATGGAGAGAGTGAGGAGTTATCACTCTTACAGCCGAAATCTAAAGAATATAGAAGTTGCCTCAGCAAGTGCCCTGCGATCATGAAACACGAAAAAAGTCAAATCTCTGAAACGCCAGGCATCATGATGTATTCAGTACCAGAGAGCGGAAACATTTGTCTTTTGCGTCACACTTACACGTGCATAGCTTAGCACTTCTCGTCGTCTTCTTCTTGCTGAGTCGGAGCCATTTTTTTACTCTTTTTGTTATCATGGTTTTTTGGTAGTGCTGCGCAGGTGCAATGAATACCTATTGATTTCTTTCGCAGAAAAGATGATGCGATACTTGCTGGCTTCTGTCCTTCGTACGAGTTTTATTTCGTCACGTGACAATGAAATACAGCTAAACAGCAAGAATTTGTGCATTAAAGTATATTTTAAATAGTTTTTTTTTTAAAAAAAACTTTTGCTCATAATTTCTCATAATTTTTTGTTTTCTTGTTTTTTTAATAACATATCTTTTTCACTTTTTCATATATTGAATGTGCTGTGAGTCTATAATTACACATTGAATTTAAACTGAGATGGAATTCAACTTTGGTGCATATAGTGTGAGTTTCTTAGCACACATTCTTATTATATTTCATGTTTGAATGATTATTCGGTTTTGATTTCATTGAATTTAAACACATAATAATGCTCCTATTCTCTTTTTGGTGATTACACTGTTGCTTGATTGGTAGGGCACTTGAGGCTATGATTAAAAGAGAATTAGGGTCATGCTAGAACTCAACTCAAGATTTGGGGAGTTGATTGTGATTTTAATTACCCACTTGTGTGAATTCTATAGTTATATGTATATTGCGTTTTGGGGTTTTAATCACCTAGTTTTATTTTTTTTACGATTTTTCACATTTCTACTTTTCAAAATAATTTCATAAATATGAAAAATATTTTCTTTTTTAAAAAATAAAAAAAATCTCAAAAATATGTTTTTATTCTAAATAATTTTATTAGATTTTCAAATTCTTTGAAAAATAAGAGATCATTTAGATTCAAATAATTTTTTAAAAATCTTAAAAAATAAAAAAGGAGAAATAACTAAAGAGAGAAAGAGGCAAAGCTAATGAAATTTTCAAAAAGTAAAATCAAATCACGTACAAAAATCCGTTTCTTTTAACATCCTTTTATGTCTTTCATTTTTTCTTTTAAAAAAGTAAAATAAAATAAACTACCAAATTTGTTTGTTTATGAAGTACATGAATTTTGATTTCTTTTGAAGTTACGTAGGACCCTAGGATTCTCTTCCTTAAGTCTACCCATTTTATAATCTTGTCTTCCATGTGTTTGTTTTTGGGAAATAAAAAGGCATATATAAATAACTGCACGGTCATCTATAAGACAATGTAGGTTGCATTAAATCAGTCCTTGTCTTCGCACATTGTGCATTGTTTTTATGAAAAAAAAATCTAATTTTTTTTAAAAAAATATTATTCACGTTTCAAACTGAAATTGCCAAATACATAATTTTAAAGTCACACAACCTAGCTAGCAAGTAGCAACACAAAGTCACACACATAGATTTTGTTTCAATATATCATATACCATACGACCAATCCAGCTCCAACGCGCAAAGACAGTGAAGGCAGAAGGAAATTAATCTGTTACATTATAAAAAATTAATCATTTTTATAAACAATACATTACCATCAGCATTAGCACGTGAAGAAATGGCTTTAAGGATTGAAGCAACGTAAGGCATTGGCATTCACTCCATGCTGCCAATATTAGGAAAAAAAATTTATATTCTTATACTCTCTTAATTTTTTATCAATATATTATACTAAAATAAAGTTACAAGTTGTAATTAAATTAAATACATTTAATGTAATAAAAAAATGTATATATGTTGTTATAAGAGACTTTCACATCATTTCAATGTTTGATATATTATAAAAATTAGACTAAATTATTATTTTAGTTCATAAAAAATTTTATTTATCTTAATTTAGTCATTGAATCATAGAAATATTATATTTAATTTTTAAAAAATAGTTTATATCTCAATTTCATTCATATATTATTGAATATTAGCTAAGATCAACAAAATTAACTGACTCACTAAATCAATCAAATCCAACCAATTTATAACCAATCTTGACTCAACCATTTAGACCCGTGGGTCCTTTTGAGCTGAGTCAAAATTTAACAACAAAAAATTGAGTTGAATTAGGTCAACCCATAATTTATTCAACAACTCATTTATTGTATTCTCTTATATGAGATATTTTATCTTTTATAAATTAATTTCAGAAAATATAAATTTTTTAAAATTAAATTATTAATTTATTTAATATTTTTCTTGTAAAAAAACTTAATCACAATTTTAATACTTTAATTAAAAAATGTGAAATATTTACTAAAAAACATATAAAAGATTTACTCTATAAAAAAAATGAACCATGAGAATATGATATAAAAAGATTTACTCTATAATTAAAGTATATCAATAAGTATTAAAATTGATATAAAATTTTTTTTATATCAACCCATAAGTGATGTATAAATATTAATTTTATTGATATAAAAAAAATTTGTTTAACATTATATTAAATTTTAATAAAATAGAATATGAAGCTACTCCAATGGCTTCTTTGGAACCATGAGAATATAAAAACAAGTGATCTTCTACATGACTGACCACGTTGGAACCATGGGCGTATTATTACTCACTGACTTATGAAACCCACGCAAAGCTAAATTCATTATTTTAAAATATTTTAGTTGTTTTATCCAAAAAAATAAAAATAAAAATTTAAGCCTAATTTTTTTTTTTGAGTTATTTACAATGGATTTTGATAGAGATCGAGGGTTTGTCTTCCTCATGAGTTTTCTGTGGAATTAAATTATTTTTTTGCTAGCAAAAAATTGTGATACCTTCTCTTTACATTTTAATGATGGAGCATTAAAAGTTACTGATAATTTCTTTCCAATAACTCTTTGGATTTAAATTCTTGACTTGTTCCGGAGGTTGAAATTAAAGTTGTTTGTTAATTCGATCAAGCTAACACTTGTTACGTTCTTATAAAAAGATTTAAAATAATATATCTATATATTTATTAACAGAATAATGTACTCATACTTTTATTCATATTTTAATAAATGAAATATTCTGGTTCAAAATTTAGGAACTCCATCAATAAAAGTATTTACTTTTTATTAAAGAACATATTTAATTATGAGTTAAAATGTAAATAATATTAATAATAAATAGTCAGTACCCACGGTAAGATTTCAATATGATACAAAAATTATGCAAATATTAATAAAAATACGTATAGATTTGAATGGGATACACAAATTCCCATTAAAATGCTGGAAAAGCAGATCTTTGATAATCAATCACGAAATTATCTACGGTATTTTATTTCTGTTATACATTAAGAACTTTCAGAAACAAGAAAATTACGGAGACTTCCTGATCATCCGTTTCTAGAAAATGAAATGCAAAATTGATGACGTAAAAAATTTAGTTAACACAGTAAGCAGTGAGTAAAATATATAATTATATATAAACAAGAAAGAAATAAAAGACTAGATAGATTGAATAGTTGTGGTCGGATACGACCTGTCCAAATGATTCTGTATAGCAGCCACATGCAACGAGCAAAGCACTAACTTCAGAAAACTGGCATGGAGGTCTCTGCGGAAAAAGGAGGCATATATATAATAGTGAGTAATAATAAAAATTCCAGCCAATAAAATAATTACAAGCGTCCAATGTAATTACCTAATTATATATTATTACTTTGGATGCAAGTCTCAGTTGAGTTCATACCCTCACATTAACACAAAAACCCAAGTCCGTATCGGAGCAACATGGTCAAATTGCCTTTGGATCTGCTCTGGTTATGCTGCCATTATTTTTAACAACGAATTTTTGCGTTGCTAAAGTATTTTTAATATTATTATAATAAAAAATATTTATTATTATAACTTTTATTTAAATAATTAATTATAATAACAATAATTTTTGTTATAATAATATTTAACAACACAAAAAATTATCTATAAAAATAATGACAGAAAAAGTTAGGCAGCGAATCCGAACGCGGTGAAATTAAGGGTACGCTAGCTCGTGACATGCTTATATAAATATATATATATATATATATATATGTATACACACTAGCTAGGTTTAATTCTAGCTGAATCTATTTTAGTAATGAAGTCTTGAGTTCTGAGCTTTGATGCCTATGATGAAAATCAAGAAGTGTGGATGACAGTTGTCACAAACTAAAAATCTTACCACCAAGTAAGTCCGCGACACAGTGCTTGGTGAAAAATGGCGTTAAAAGGGTGAGTTGGAGAAAAAAAGAGCGTCGTTGATTGCGTGAGAGAAATAGTAACATAGAGAGAGACATTCATCTGTTGGGTTGGGATTTGACTTTTTGGGTGAGGGTTTACGATGGATCGTTGGGTGGATTTTTTAGATATATGAAAAGATGATGTTACCTTTTAGTCTAAATTAATAAAAACTCTGACACAAAGTCAATTATTTGAATGTAATAATTGATTATTAATATTTAAATAAAAAAATTAATAGATATTTTTATTTGTATAATTTTAAAAATTTTAAAATTTTAAAATTTTTTTTATTAAAATTTAAAATTTATAAGAGTTTTGTGCAATGAATTTAAAGTTCAAAAAACTTTTTTTAACTCATTTTCACTTTAATTTGGTGAATTTAAAAAAATAAAGAATTTCACTTTTTTCCTCAAAATGAATGAATTTAATTTTGAAAGACAATAACGAAAAATTTTCATTTTTGTCTTTAAAGAGGATATAATAGAATTGACGTCAATGGTGTTTATATTAATAATTATTTTAAATTTAAAATAATAAACTAAATAAAAGAAATTTAATAAAGTTACTAATCTCTTATCATTTTTTATTTTTTTCTCTAATAATTTTATATTACATATTTTATTTATAAATTTTAATAATTTATAGTTACAAAATATAATATAGATAAATTTTAATAATTTATAAAAAAGTTAAAAGTTATTATAATATAGATAATTAAATTATTCTATAAATTTTAATAATTTATAGTTACAAAATATAAATTAAATTTGAATTTATAATTAAGTTTATATATTAATGGATTAATGGATAAGTTAATTTTGATCCTTAATTAGTGGGTCATTTAAAAATTATATCAATCATCGAATTAAGGTATTGGTTCACGATTCACTAGTTTAATTATAATTAATTTGTAGTTAACTCGGTGACAATTAAATATATATATATATATTAATTTAATATATCTTTCGTTTTTAATATAATATAATAAATAATACTATAAATATTATATAAATTCATTATATAATATAATAAATAATACTAACTATTTATTGATATTCAATATCAATACTCAATTATTTTTATATAACATATTACTCACCTAAATTTTAATTTGTATCAAATTATTCTCTTAAATTATTCAAAAAACTAAAAAAATATTATTTTTAGTGTTAAATTTAACAAATATATATTTATCATGTAATTTGTTTTTCTTCTCTTCTTTAATTTAATTTCACATTATATATAAAGGAAGATTGGTAAAAAAAAAATTATAAACTTCTTAAATATAATTTCAATAATTTAAATATTTTATAAAAGTTATTTATGACAAATCTAAATTTAGATGAATAATATGTTACATAAGTACAATTAAGGGGTATAAAATATAATTTTTTTAAAATATTAAAAAAAATAATGACTCAAATAGACTAATCAAATTGTTAATTTTTGACTTTAGATTAATTCTTTAACTATTCAATTTTTAATTTTTTCAAATCAACTAACGAATTAATTCACTGATTTTTTTGTCCATCCAATTAGTCCGATCTTAATTTTTTCAACTATGATCATGAGTAATTTATAACTCATTTAAAAAATAAATATGGGTCATTAATGATCCACCTAAATGTAACTCAAACCAAATTCATCTAAATCACCCATTTTGTCACCCCTACTGTCAGTCTATGGTAACGAAATTGTAGACGTGGCATTGATGGAAACAAACATGACTGTTGAATTACATATAATTTGACATTACCAAAAAAAAAACCTTTTAGCCACGGTTATTAGCGTGATGAAATTGATCGAAAATCGTAACTAATAGTTTTAGTGAGTTGAAGGAAAAGAAAATATGGGTATACTTGACCACGGTTAAATCGTGGCTAATATTTTCAGTCAGATAGGTATCTAGCTCACGTTTCACACCTTGGCAATAGTATAAGCATTTCAAAGGTACAAGCATCCATGAAGAAGCCATACAACTGGTTGCTTGTCCAAGATCTAACAAATTAAAACTCTTGGCAATAGTTACTGCAATTAAAAAAAAACCCAATTCCACGTTATGACTGAAGGAGTAAAAAACAGTGAAAATAACAGATTTGTCTACTCCATTAGACGTGGTGGCAAATATATGAAATCTTTCTCTACGAAGGAGGAGTTACTTGATCTTTCTCAAGCTTTCAGTGATTTCTCTACTTGTATTAGTGATATTTCCAGGCAGCTGTAGAGGCTAGTGAGTTTGCCATCGCCAGAAAATGTCCTGAAGAATGATGGTAGAGGCAGTGAGGTGGAGCAGGAGCCAAAGCCAGAGCCGTGCTTTGGGGTTTTTGCAGCTAGAGAATTTCTCTACTGAGATTATTGAGAGTATTTCGCCGGAGGATCTTCAGCCGACGGTGATCTGTATCAACAGGCTAGAGTCACCATCGGTTGCTGTGAAGCAATAGGTTTATGTCACGGCCTTGCTGAATCTCTCGCTACACGAAGACAACAAGATGATGATAACCAATGCAACAGCTATAAAGTCATTGATTTATGTGCTTAAAATCAGAACAGAGACTTCGAAGCAGAATGCGACATGTGCACTTTTAAGCCTCGCGTTGGTAGAAGAAAACAAGAGCTTTTATTGGGGCTAGTGGAGCAATTTTGCTGCTCGTTTCCTTGCTATTGATAGGTTCTAGTATGGGAAAGAAGGAAACTCTGACAACACTTTATAAGCTCCATTTTATAAAGCCAAATAAGGAGAGGGCTGTGAGTGTTGGAGCTGTGAAGTCGCTAGTGGAGATGGTGGCAGAACAAGGAATAGGTATGGCTGATAAGGCAATGGTGAAAATCTGTATCCATAGGCCAGAGTCACCAAAAAAAGGTGAAAAGACAAGGTTGTCCTTGGTTTAAGTTAGCAAAAATTCTAACTTGGAATCAACAAATCTAATGTAACAGTTAACCGTTAGTGTTTAAATAAAAAATTTAATAAATATTCTTATTTGTAAGATTTTAAAAGTTCAGGAGGATTCTTTGTTATGTTTTAAAGTTCAAGATAATTTTTTGCAAAAATGATGAAGTTTAAGAGAATTCTGTGCATTTTAACCTTAATTAAATTTATATATATTATATATTAATTATAAATATTAAATATAAATTATAATTTGTTTATGATTTAACTTATTTTAAAACTGTCTTAAATTATTTGAAATGTTAATTTTATTTGTTGAAAAAATATTTTTTTTTAAAATTTGGGATCATTAATGTTTAAATTTTAATATTTTTTTTTAATAACAACCATCCCATTCATTCTTAATTAACTAAAATTGATTTATATTAAATATGATGAAACCAAAAAACTTGAATGAATTGAATGACATTTTGAACTATCCAATTAAATGATTTACTAAGACAAAGGAATCAAAATAAACCAATCCAATTTAATCCTCATCCCTATATACATGGAATGATATCCGGAATGCTGGTAAAACTATTAGATACAATTTCTTTTATAAAGAAAATGCCTCAAGAAATGCACAAATTTTTTTAAAAAATTGAATTTATAATTTATAATATAAAATATAGATAATTCAAGCTTTTAGATAGATGGAGTTGGAATCAAAATCATATACCAGCACCTAGATAAATCTAAATAGTATAATGGTATTGGGATTATATTTCTTTAGTTGCACATATAAATAAACCAAAACTTGTTGTTGGCCAAATAATTAACCAAGAAGGAGGGTTGAATTGGTTCCTCTAAATAAAATTTCTTTTTCAAAAATCTTTAGGTGTATGTTTCTGTATTAACAATCTCTTAAATGAACCAAGTTAACACCCTTTTAATCTAGAAGTTTGAAATAAAACATAGGTTAATGATAATGAGGATAAAGAAAAGAAAAATTACACACAAGATTTATAGAGGTTCAGACTCAAGAATACTCTTAATCCTACGTTCTCTTCCCAAGCACACAGCAAGGGTATTTTACTAAAAAGGATAAATCACAAAAATAAATTTGGAAAACCTTCATACACCTGAGCTTAGCATACACCAGTTTTTATGCCACCTGAAAACTCAAAGAAGGCTAAGCACACTTGCTTTTACTCCACCTAATATTTTTCTAACACACACTTACTCTTAACCAGCTCAACCAATAACTTACTGATTCAAGCTAACATCTACCTTAATAATTGCTCCTTCTAGATTCTTAACCAAATTGTTAGACAAAAGGAATGTTGAAGGATTTTGAATTCTGAGTACAATAAGAATTAAATATGAACTAACTCACTGAGAGCAATTAAAACCTTTCAACACAAAATAGTAGGAGTATTTCAAAGTATGATTTTAATTAGCTTGAGCTTAATGCAATAACTCTATTGCTTTAATGATCCTCCACCTTCTCTATTTAAAGCTCCTTCAAGATAACTGTTGAGGCCTTCATTTAATGCAGCAATAAATACTATGAAGCATGCTGTCCATGGAGCCTCTACTTGATCAGAGTTAACTTTGCATGTATCTTTGAGACATCCGAGGTTAATGCTGGTAGTAAGGAGACTAGTCTTTTTTTTGTAATCGTTAGGCTCATATTTTTCCAGAAGTAGGATGCCTGGCTATTTGGAGTTTTTCTTGACATTTGCACCTTTCTATATTTGTTCCTAAATTTATGCTGCACACTACATCAACTCCTTAATCTTTTCGGCTCTGCTGCACTATTATAGCTTCTGACATTAGCTTACTGTCAAACTCTTTACCCTGCTATACTGTTGCAGTCTTTTGCTTCTATTTTGATACCTGCTATAACCTGCCTTTCTGTAACTACTGAATGTTTTCTATTTTAAGGTAAATTGTTACAGTGAAAATACATTTTCCCACTCAACTTATTTCGAAAACATTTGGTAGTTGATTTTTCATTTTATTTGATGGAGATAAGATTTAATTTTGGGTCGGCCTAATTATTCAAGAATACTCCTTACAATGTTTTAAGGTCTGACCTAAAAAGCATTGGGCTGTTTGATAAAGTATGGACTAGAAAAATATTGAACTGTTTGATAAAGTATGGGTTAGACAAATATTGGGCTTTTTGATAACTTATGAATTTGCTATTTTACATTTTTCAATAATTCTAAAAATTGGAATATTAAAAATAATCTTATTTGTTGAAAATAATTTTTCATTAATAAAAAATAATTAATTTAAAACAAGTTCCAACATTCTCTCCCTTTTTGATAATGGTAAAATTATTTTTGAATTGAATTTTGATTAAGCTCCCCATAATATGAGCTCTCCCGTAATAGATGCATGGATAGGAAATTAACAAACTCATTAGGCAATCAAGATTTTCAAGGAAGGAATTAAAATATTAAACAAGCAACATAATAAAATTTTTATAGTCACCAATTAATTCCAAAGTCCAAAGACCAAAATTAAATATCAATACTTTCTCCCCCTCTGACATTGTCAAAAAAAATAACCCTACTTGTAATCGGTTAAGCAACATGTTCCAATATTAAAGTATGCAGAATAATCAAGCCAATGAATAAAGAGAAAGCCAATATCAACAATAAATATAATCAAACATATTAAAACATACGTCCAAAAGCGCTAAGAGAATAAAACAAGTCTGACAAAATAACGAAAATTATCCAAAGTTTATCAAACGCCAATTAAACTAATAAGGAGATGTATGGAAACAGCTGGTGACATCCGGTAGGATTCCCTGAAGAATGTTCTTCATTTCGGTCAACTCATGGTGAATTCCCTACAACACAGAGATAAGAGTTGACTGATATGTTGGAGGAGGAGAGGACGACGAAATAGGAGATGGTTCTGAGATGCGTTGAGTAAATTGTAAGGAAGTGGTCTGAGTTTGATGAGGAATTAGGTTCACGGGCTGCACTGGAGGCTGAGGCTGGGTTGGAGAGGTAGGCTGGACTGATGGATCATCTGGTTGAGGCTCATCCTTTTGGGGAGATGGAATAGATATGGGCTCTGTAGCCGGACTTTTGACTTCAGCTTCTTTATCTGCAAAAGAGTCTTTCTCAGAAGAGTACTTAACAGAGATGTGACGCTCAGGTGAAGGAAGAGTCTATTGAGACTCCTTTTCTGAATGCTCTATAGAATCATCCTCTTCATAGATAGGAATTGGAGCTACTAATTCAGTAGCTTTTGCCTTCCCTTTTCCTTTGGCAGACACCAACCGGGTAAACTTTCTAATAGAGGCTTTTGATATCTTCTTTTATCCTTTCACTCTTGATACGACTATTGTTTTCCTTTTTAATTTTTTCGGCCCTTCCAGCTTGGATGCACCCTCCTCTTCTCCCTTTACTATTTTTATCCATTTCTCATTTACTTTCCTGAAATGTATATTCTGAAAAAGCCTATCATCATATCATGCTTGATCTGATGCTCTTTCCCCTTCAAAATTGGTAAGATCAACCCCTACATGGTTAGCGATGAGCGTGATCACCATCCTATATGGTAAATCAGCCCCTTCTTGTTGAATAACAGTTTTCATGTGGTTTAGGATAATGTACGGGAGATTTAGTTTGAGTCCCCAATGAGCACAACACATGAAAAATATCTCCAGACAACTGGAATTATTAGATTTTCCTGCCTTAGGCATAATAAGTTGGTTTAAAATGTGAAGGAGAATTCTATGGTTAAGGTCTAGGATATTGATATCTACAATATCTATCTCTAACCCCGTGAGTTCTACTACTGCAGACGCATGTGAATATCCTTCAAAAATTACTTCGGCATGACTAGAAAATCTTTTAATTCCCTGATCAGGACAGTTGATCAAGAAACTCAGGTAGTTGGTGTTTAGAACAATCCTACGTACCCTTAAAAGAGACCGACCTACTGGTTCATCTGAATCTTTGAACAACAGATTTGACAAAAACTCCTTAACCAAAATAAGGTAAACTAATTCCTTGAGTTCCAAATAATTTTTTCATCCTATATTTTTCATCATTTCAAAGCAAGTGAGACCTTCAGAGAGAAAAAATTCAAAGTTTACCTCACGAGATGGACAAATATTTTGATGTTGGAAATCCTCGGAGAACCTACGTTTCGCTTTATCGCTACTAAATGTCTTCATTTTACCGATCTTTTCTCACTTAGACTCCAGGGCCATTGAAGATTCAGATCTCTTTCGTTTGCTTATAACCTTTGATGCCATTTTTGACATTGAGCGGAAGCGAGAGAGTTAGAGAGAATGAAAAAAATTTTAAAGGTTTTGAGAAGTTCAGAATAATAGAGATTTAGAATGAGGAAGAGACTTTTGAGTTTTTTTATTTTTGATACAATTTTCGTAACAGCTGAGAGTGAGAGAAAATAGGTTTTGAAATGATGGAAGAAGAAGATGTGCATCAAAAATAGGGTAACGTACAATGTGTTTTCAATTTCTTTTGTGCATAAGGAAGGACTACTTTTGACAGGTGAGGGCTGAGTGGTTAGTATTGATGTAGCTACTTAATGCACGGACTGGGTGGAAAAAAAATTTGACTAGCTTTACCTGGCTATGAGGATTAACCTATATAGTATCAAGTTAAACATTCTCCTAGTTTGGTTAATCCTAGTTCTCGCCTAATGGTATAGAAAGTTTCTGAGTTTAACGGTTTTGTGAAAATATCAGCCAATTGTTTTTCATTAGATACAAATTCGAGGACTATGTCTCCTTTTTGAATATGATCCCATAGGAAGTGGTCTCTTATTTCAATGTGCTTGGTTCTTGAATGCTAAATTAGATTTTTAGAGATGTTAACGGCATTAGTGTTGTCACATTTTATGGGTACATGATCCAAGTTTAGCCCATAATCTTTTAATTGTTGGGTCATCCATAAAATTTGAGCACAACATCTCCCTGCTACAATGTATTCTACCTCAACAGTAGACAAAGCAACTGAAGTCTGTTTCTTGCTATGCCAAGACACTAGACAATGGCCCAAAAATTGACATGTACCACTAGTGCTTTTTCTATCAAGTTTACATCCACCAAAATCAACATCTGAATAACCAAATAAATTGCAAGCATTATCTTTAGGATACCACAACCCAAGAGATTTTATGCCTACTAAATATTTGAAAATTCTTTTCAAAGCAAAGATGAGCCTTTTCAGGATTACCCTGAAATCTAGCACACAAACATGCAACAAATATTATATCTGGCCTACTAGCAATTAAGTACAGTAATGAGCTTAGCATACCTCTATAGAGCATTTGATTCACTGACTTGTCATTCTCATCTTTATCAAGTTTGGTGGATGTGCTTATTGGTGTATTAATTTCTTTAGCATTCTCTATTCCAAATCTCTTTAATAAATCTATGGTGTATTTTTCTTAATAAATGAAGGTTCTTTCTTTGCATTATTTCACTTAAAGTCCAAGTAAGAATGACATTTCCCCTATCATGCTCATCTCAAATTCACTGGTCATTAGCTTAGAGAAATCCTTACATAAATTTTCGTTAGTAGAACCAAACACAATATCATCCAAATAGATTTGAATTATTAGAATATCCTTTTTGTAAAAAGTGTGGTGTCTGTGTTTCCTTTTATAAAGCCATTTTCAGTTAGAAACAAGCATAATCTTTCATACCAGGCCCTAGGTGCTTGCTTAAGACTATATAAAGCTTTTATAAGTTAGTAAACATGATTAGGCTTATCAAAATTTTCAAAACCAAGGGGTTGTTTTACAAAAATATCCTCTTCTAAATATCCATTTAAAAAAGCACTCTTGGCATCCATTTGATATAATTTAAAATTCATTGAGCATGTATAAGCTAGCAACATTCTAATTGATTCTAGTCTAGCTACTAGAGCAAAGGTTTCTTTGAAATCAATACCTTCTTGTTGATTATGCCCCTGAGCCACTAGTTTAGCATTGTCTCTTATCACATTACCAGCTTATTTTTAAATATCCATTTTGTACCAATGACAAAAGAAAACCCAATATAAGCTACTTCAAGACATTTGGTTGTAAGTGCTTTATATTTAACAATAAATAAAATCTAAGAAAATTAGATGAAAAAGCTTATGAAGGTATTTTCGTTGGCTATTCAAAAATAAGCTAGATGAGGCTAGTAAAGTGATAAGAAATAAGGCTAGACTAGTGGCTCAAGGGTATAATCAACAAGAAGGTATTGATTTCGAAGAGACCTTTGCTCTAGTAGCTAAACTGAAATCAATTAGAATGTTGCTGGCCTATGCATGCTCAATGAATTTCAAATTATCTCAAATGGATGTCAAAAGTGCTTTTTTAAATAGATATTTATAAAAAGATGTTTTTGTCAAACAGCCACCTGGTTTTGAAAACTTTGATAAGCTTAATCATGCCTACAAACTTACAAAAGCTTTATATAGTCTTAAGTAGGCACCTAGGGCCTGGTATGAAAGATTAAGCTTGTTTCTAACTGAAAATGACTTTATGAAAAGAAAAACAAACACCACACTTTTTACAAAATTAACTAGTAAAGACATTATTATAATTCAAATTTATGTGGATAATATTATGTTAGGTTCTACTAATGAAAACTTGTGCAAGGAATTTTCCTAGTTAATGACAAGTGAGTTCGAAATGAGCATGATGGGGAAATGTCATTCTTCCTTGGACTTCAAGTGAAACAATGTAGAAAAGGAACCTTCATCTATCAAGAAAAATATAGCAGAGAATTATTAAAGAGATTTGGAATGGAGAATGCTACAGAAATCAGTACACCAATGTGCACATCCACCAAACTTGATAAAGATGAGAATGGTAAGTCAATAGATTAAAAGCTCTATAGAGGTATGATAAGCTCATTACTATACTTAACTACAAGTAGTCCAGATATAATGTTTGTTGTATGTTTGTGTGCTAGATTTTATGCTAATCCTAAAGAAGTTCATTTTAGTGCCTTGAAAAGAATTTTCAAATATTTAGTAGGCATAAAACCACTTGGGTTATGGTATCCTAAAGATAATATTTGCAATTTGTTTGGTTACTCAGATACTGATTTTGGTGGATGTAAACTTGATAGAAAAAACACAAGTGGTATATGTCAATTTTTGGGTTATTGTTTAGTGTCTTAGCATAGCAAGAAACAAATTTCAGTTGCTTTATCTACTGCTGAGGCATAATACATTGCAGCAGGGACCTGTTGTGCTCAAGTTTTATAAATAACTCAACAATTAAAATATTATGGGTTAAATTTTGATCATGTACCTATAAAGTGTGACAACACTAGTGTTATTAACCTCTCCAAAAACCCAATTCAGCATTCAAGAACCAAACACATTGAGATAAGACATCATTTCTTAAGAGATCATATACAAAAAGGGGATATAATTTTAGAACTTGTAACTTGTGAAAATTAGTTGTCTGATATTTTTACAAAACCATTATGCTCAGAAACCTTCTGCACCATCATACAAGAACTAGGATTAACCAATCTAAGTGAATGTTCTACTTGATTAATGTTATGTAGGATAATTCTCATAACCAAGCAAAACCAGACAAAATTTGTGCTTCCCACCCAATCCGTGCATTAAGTAGTTACATCTGTACTGACCACTCAACTTTTACCCGTCAAAAGTTATCCTTCCCTAAGCACTAAAAGTTAAAAACGCGTTTCATGACACCTCATTTCTTCGGCACACGTCTTCTCCTTCCATTACTCCAAAACCCATTTTCTCTCACTCTCAGCCTTTACGAAAATTATTTTAGAATCCCTAATAGCTCAAAAGTCTCTCCCTAATTCTGAATCTCTCAAAATTTCTAAAACTCTCTTTCTTTCTCTTTCCTCTCAAACTCATTTTCACTTTCATTGAAAACCACCAATGGAGTCTAAGGCTATCATAAAACGAAAGAGTTATGAATCATCAATGGCAACTGGATCAAAACATGAGAGGACCAAGAAACCAAAAACATTCAATGAAGAAGAATCCAAAAGGAGGTTCACAGAGGACTTCCAACACCAAAACATTTGCACACCAAGAGAGGTGAACTTTGAGTTCTTCCTTTTTAAGGGTCTCACATGTTTTGAAATGCTGAAGAATGTAGAGTGAAAAAATTATTTGGAACTCAAAGAGTTAGTGTATCCCATTTTGGTTAAAGAGTTTTTCGCAAATATGGTGTTTGATGATTCAGATGAGCTAGTAAGTCATTCTTTCCTAAGAGGCCATAGGGTTATTCTAGACACCAAATACCTAAGTTTCTTGATTAACTGTCCGAATGGGGGAATCAAAAGATTTTCTAGTCATGCTGAAGTAATTTTTGAAGGATATTCACATGCGTCTGCAATAGTAGAACTCACAGGGTTAGAGATAGACATTGTAGATATCAATACCCTGTACCTTAATCATAGAATTCTTCATCACAATTTAAACTAACTTTTTATGCCCAAGGCAGGAAAATCTAATAATGCCAATTGTCTGGAGGTATTTTTCATGTGATGTGCTCATAGGAGACTCAGACTAAATCTCTTGTACATTATCCTGAACCACATGAAAACTATCACTCAACGAGAAAGGGCTGATTTGGCATATGGGATGGTGATCACGCTCATCACTAACCATGATAAGTGGTGTGATAAGTGGTGCATACCATGAAAGGGTAAGGAGGAAGCACATGTTGATGATCTAATTAAAGGTAATGGTGTGATAAGTGGTGTTACTTGCATGTGAGCGTGTGAAGAAGTTGAACTTATCCATGTCTAATTTATCCCATGACTTGATTGTTTCTACCCTTACAGGGGAGGATGTTGTGACTTCTTCAGTTTATTTGAATTGTCCCATTCTTGTTGAAACCTGACCTTTCATTATCAACCTTATTTGTTTACCTCTTATCAACTTTGATGTGATTTATGGGATGAATTGGCTACCTATGAATAATGTGGTCCTAAAGCTTTTTGAGAAAATTATGAATTTTATAGATACCTTACTAGTACTACAGAGATGAGAAAAAGATCCAAATAGTCATTTTTCTATGCTCTTTCAAGATGGAAAGTCAGCATAACCTGAATGACATTCCTGTAGTAAGAGATTTCCCTGATGTTTTCCTAAAAAAGATCTTTAGCCTCCCACTAGAGAGGGAAGTGGAGTTTTCCATAGATTTAATGCCAAGAATTTGACCCATATCTGTAGCACCCTATAAGGTGTTGTTTTTGAAAAAGAAAGACAGAAGTTTGAGGTAATCTATAGACTATAGGCAATTAAACCAAGTGACAGTGAAAAATAAATACCCATTGCCTAGAATAGATAACCTCTTAGATCAGCTGCGAGGAGCTGTTGTGTTTTTTGTGATAGATCTAAGGTCGGGGTACCATTAAATCAAAGTGAGGGAAAAAGATATCCCTAAGATTGCCTTTAGAACTAAATATAGACATTATGAATTTCTTGTAATTCCATTTGGATTAACTAATGCTCCGTAATATTCATAGACTACATGAATTGCATCTTTAGACCCTATATCGATCGGTTTGTGATAGTGTTTATTGATGAAATCTTTGTATATTCTAGGAGCAAAGAGGAGCAAAAGAGCACCAAAGGATAGTACTACAATTGCTAAGGGAGAAGCAATTGTATGCCAAATTGGAGAAGTGAGAATTTTGACTGAAAAAAGTAAAGTTTTTAGGCTATGTGATCACTAAGGATGGTGTAAGGGTAGACCCTAGTAGGACAAAGGAGTTGGGAAAGGCCTAAGACAATAATAGAAGTCCATAGTTTCCTTAGAATAGCAGGATACTATAGAAGTTTTATCCAAGGATTTTTCTAGATAGCACTTCCTTTGACTTGATTAACTAGGAAGGATGTGCCTTTTTTTTTGGACTATAGAGTGTAAGCAAAGTTTCCAAACCTTGAAGAGGAGATTAACTACAACACCTGTCTTAACTATCCTAAACCCTTTAGGAAGGTTTTAGATATATTACGATACATCGAAGAAAGCCTTAGGATGTGTGTTAATGTAAGATAAAAGGGTAATAGCCTATGACTCTAGAAAACTAAAGTCATATAGGGAGAATTACCCCATTCATTATCTTGAATTAGCAGTCATAGTATTTGCCTTGAAAATTTGGAGGCATTACCTATATGGAGTTAAGTTTGAGGTGTTTAGCAATTATAAGAGCCTTAAGTACCTCTTTGATCAGAAATAGCTGAATATAAGACAAAAGAAATGGATAAAATTTTTTAAGGACTATGATTTTAAAGTAAAATACCATCTAAGGAAAGTGAATGTAGTTTTTGATGCACTAAGTAGAAAATCCCTTCATGTAGCTCAGATGATGATGGATGAGATGAAGCTAATAGAGAAATTTTAAAATCTGAGTCTATCCACTTTAATCCTACCAAATAAGATTTTTTTTGAGTGAATTAAGGGTATAATGTGTACTTAAAAGCCAAAATCTTAGAAGAAGGGAGGATGACTTCCTGAAGTTCCTAAAAGATTTAAGGGAATTCACCAAGGCATATATAATAGGGTGGTGTTGTTTCAAAACAGAATATATGTCCCAAAGTAAGAGGATTTAAGGGATAAAATCCTAAAGGAAGCATATAAGAGCCATTATAACATGTATTTGGGAGCCACCAAGATGTACCAATATTTAAAGAGAAAATTTTGGTAGTCAGGGATGAAAAAGGATATAGTGGAATATGTGGCTAAGTGCTTAATATGTCAACAGATAAAGATAGGATATTAGAGACTTACGAGACTATTACAATCTTTGGACATCCCGAAATGGAAATGGGATAAAATCTCAATAGACTTTGTTGTAAGTTTACCCAGAACCCAGTCAGGAAAGAATGTCATTTGGGTAATAATAGGTCAATTGATTAAATTTACACATTTCCTTCCCATTAAGATTATTTTCCCCTTATATGGATTAGCTCAATCATACATCCAGGAGATAGTCAGACTTCATGGTATTCCCTCTAGTATTGTTTCAAATAGAGACCTTAGGTTTACCTCTAGATTTTAGATAGCATTGCAAGAGGCCTTTGGTACTAAACTAAAATTTAATATTGCTTATCATCCTCAGATTAATGGACAGACTAAGTACCATTCGGACCTTGGAGCATATGCTTAGAGCCTATGCCATAGTGTAGAGGGGGAGTTGAGATAAGATCCTACCATTGGTAGAATTTTCTTACAACAATAGTTACCATTCTAGTATAAGGATGACACCTTATGAGGTATTGTATGAAAGAAAATGTAGGTCTCCCTTGTGTTGGTTTGAAGTAGGAGAGAGACAACTATTAGGTCCCGAGTTAGTTTAACAAAATACTGATCAAATAAAGATAATCAAGGAGAAAATGGTTTTAACTCAAGACAGACAAAAGAGTTATGCTGATAAGAAAAGAAAATCACTAAAATTTAATGAAGGGGATTATATTTTCCTAAAGGTTTCCCTAGTAATAGATATTGGTAAACCTATAAAGTTTAAAAAAATTAAATCTTAGATATATAGACCATTTTAAAATTTTAAAAGAGTTCTTTCATCTGCTTACCATATAGCTTTACCATCTTATTTGTCCAACCTCCATAATGTCTTTCATGTTTCATAACTTCGTAATTATATCCCAGATCTTTCACATGTTCTTGATGCCAATACAGTAAAATTAAAGGACAATTTAACTTATCAAGCCAAACCCATGGAGATCATTAGAATCAAGGTGAAACATATCAGAAACAAAGTTATCCCATTGGTAAAGGTGTTATGGGATAAATCATCACCTCATGAAGCAGCATAAGAGAAAAAAGAAGACAAGAGACAATCATATCCAGAGTTGTTACAATAGATAAGTATGAATTTTGATGACAAAATTCTTTTAAAAGAGAAAAAAAATGAAACATCGGATCTTACGTGATCCTCAAGGTTTGATTTCTAATAGATCACTGTGTTAGTGCAAGAAATTCAATGAAACCTCTAAAAGATAATCGGAAGTTGAGTAGGGATTAAAATGAAAAGTGAAAAGAAATTCAAAGGTGAAATTTGAAATTTTGTCAAGGAGGGGCTACTGTAGCCAATTGAATTAGAGAACTTTCTTACCAACATTGTGAGGGCAATGTGGTAATTTTGCTATTCCAATACCTAAAGTGGCTTGAAGGGTGAGTTTAAGGACCAAATTGTAGGCCTTGTTTCCTTTTTCCCTTCTTTTCATATTTTTTCCATCTTTTACCCACCCCCCCAAATATAAGATATTGGTGAAAGAGAGAGAAGTCAAAAAGCAGAAAGAGTTTTAGGTAGAGAGAGAGAGATTAACTTTTTAAAGAGAGAGAAAGTTAAAGAGACGAGGAATCTGAGCAAGAAGTACATATTTAAAACTAAGAAACTACTTCTTAATCTTTCCACGACTCATCTGGACTACATCTAGCAAGAGAAATACAGATCAAGGTAGCTAAATCTCCTTTCCTCCCTTATTTTCGAAATGTACTGTTTATGATAGTGAAAATGTCATTTTTTATGATTTCTGAACATAATGGGAGGTAAAACTTATATTCTCTTATTTCTTTACTTCTATTGGATGTCGTATGCTAATTTATTCTACTATTAAATGCTTGTATAGTAGATCTAAAATCTATGGTAATGCTCGTGTGAGAAAAATAGAGAAATATTGAGATTTAAGGGAGATTGAGTTGAAATTTTTGTTGTTTTCTATTATACAAATGTTTTAAAGATTGTTGGGATTTAGATTTGATAATAAAAATTGCAAATAGGTTATTTTATGGACTAGACATGGGTGAAAATGCAAGTTGGTATGGTAAGCCGAGACGTAGCAGCTGACTGCCAAACCCTTGAAACTTGACTATCGTGTTCATCAAGTTACCCAAAACAGTTAAAAACATGGCAGTTGACTACTAGCTTTATAACAATTCGACTATCAGGTTCTTGAGTTGTTTGGAATCCAGAACAGTAGGTTAACAGTCAACTACCAGAAAGTTGAAAGTTGACTACCAACTTTCTGGTTCAAGTGCCCTTTTCAGGCTGAGAGCAACCAGCCAACTGTTAGAGAGGTGGAAGTCAACTAGGAGGCTTCAAAACAAAAGAAATTCTTGGTAGTCCTTCAATTTCATGTTTTAAAGCTTAATCAATTCCCCAAACTCGAAGGTTATGGGAATTAAACATTAAGAAACATGGATCCAAAGGGAAAAGAGATTGAAAACTTAAGAAAGAAAGGAAAGTATTCCTAATGTATGCATTGGTGGTAGATAGGCTCAAGTTTGAGTGACTGATTGTCGATTTATAACAACTATTAAGCATTCCATTATTGGGACATCAATTAGGATGATAAAACATCCACTCAAACATTGAAAGAGATTTTGAAAATACCCTGGCGATTGCAAATTCTAGGTTTGTGTACCCTAAATGAAATGACCAAGAAAGGATCATATACATTAGTGAATAGCATACTAAGGAAGTGATCCACCAGTGAAGGCTGGTAATTCCATAACCTTATGATCTGTCTGGGATGGAGCGAATGTGACCTACTATAGAAGTAGTAATACCGTAATCTACTAAGAGATGCCTCAAACTGTGCAGTGGTCTGGGACTGCAATGGGATTGGAGCCATAGAGTACTCATTCATGTAGAGCTTAGGGGTATGTAAGGTGCTCGCTGGGCGACACCGTCAAGATGATACTTTCTTTATATGAGATCTAATGTGGGGCATGAGCTCTAAGACTATGTATGCTTCCTTAAAAGAATCGTTTGAGCATGATCATGTTACAATGTTTAAACACAAATATTTTATGATGACAATGATGATTGTAAGTACATCAACACCTCATGAAAGTTTTTATAATGAATTTATTATACATGCATAATTAAGTATTTGATATGAACATGCATTGCATCCAATAGATATATGTTATGAAACTATGATCAAGAAGAGAATGTATAATTTTCTATACAAGTATAACTAATACCATTAGTAGGTTTGTAATACATGTGATCTATAGCTACGAGATTATAAATCTCATATTTTCACTTTCCAGAGGTCTAGTAGTCGATTGATAACTCTTGGTTAAAATATAAAAATGCAACCCGACAGTTGGCAATTGATTGCATTTAGGCTGGCAATCGATTACTAAGTTATGTGACTTTCTAAGAAATTATGGAACAAGACTATCGGGTGTCATAGTTTGCCTAGACTGGTTTGCCGGATTCGCCTATAGAGACTCTCCTACAAGGGTTTACTCGTACAAATTCACGCACAAGGGTTCGCCCATGAAAATTACCATAGGTCCGAGAATTGCTTATAAACATATTATTAGTTTATCCATAGAGTATTTTGGTCAACACTTAACACTTGCGTATATTCTTCTCCCCTATCATCATTGAAATTAAATGATTAATTAACTTCAAGTCTAAATTTCTTTCAAATATAAGAAAAGTATATGTCTTCTCTTTTTTTTTTTATAAAAAATGAATGAGAACAGCACTCTATATTCTTCGAGTTATGAAACCATTTTCATAGCTAGACAACAGTCCTCAAGCAAATGAATCAGAACTCCAGATTTCAGAAGCAAGTTAAACTAGATACTCATGAATCAACGTCCTTATGTTAAGAACTTCATCCCAAAGTAAAATATTTGTGAATCAAAATAACCCCAGAAGCAACTTGAACCATAACACAGATTTTCTAGGAAGTTCATTTTACCTTCAGAGATGAATTCGATGGACGATGGCAGAGGCTTGATGGACAACGGTGGGATCAGTTGCCTATTTTGTGATGATGGCAGATGACCATGGTAGTGGCCACTGTGGCAGCGACAGCGGCGTACGTTTCTGTCAAGTGCGTTGCTGTGGATCTCACTACGATCAACCTCCCTATGCATTGTGATCGTGGGTGTTCTGTTTTCCTCTCCGGTAAGGTGCAAATCGGCGCTCGACGGTGGCCCAGCTCTGCTCTGTCTTCCTCTCCGGTTCCACAATTTTTCCCTCCTGATGTGCTCTAATCTCTAATCTGGTACCCCCTCCCCTGTTCTGATTGATGCCAAGCCTTTTTAGAGGGAAAGATTTTTTGGAGCATTTTTATTTCAATAATACATTTAAAATAATTATTTCTTAATGTACTATACTGAAAAAATTATTTCCCTACATACAATAAACTTTTTTTTTTTTATGATTTTTTAAAACATCTTTGTTATGTCAGATGGCGAAGTTGCTGTGTCAGACTGGCGCTTTGCCATTTGACACGGCGAAGCATGTGAGAGCTTTGTAAAAAAGCTTTAGCAGCGGTTGAATCCAATGCTATAACATCTTCTAACATTTTAGCAACCGAAACTTCTGATGCTATAGCTTTTATTTAACTACTTAAAAATTTTAATTTTTAATCTTTTAAAAATTAAAATTAATTCATCTAAAATTTCTTCAAATAATTGTTTACGTTTTAAAAGAATACTAAAAATTAAAATCTTTTTTTAAATATTAATGTTTTTATCATAAACCAATGGCGAAAATTTCCTAAGGCATTCTTTTTTATCAAACCCAGAACTTCAAAACCAGTAAAAACAGATTCTGACCAGATTTCAAAACTCGTAAAAAAGGTGTTGCAGTTAACCCATCCGGAGAGTAATCCTAGGATTTGGGATACATAGGTCTGTTTGAACATTTTTTTTTATTTTTTATAAAATAATTTTAATAATTTATATTAGTATTATTTTTATGTATGATTTATATATAAGTTATTAACAAATTTTAAAAAACCTATTCAAACAGCGCGGTATTCTCCAAATCCAGAGTTTTCTCATACTACAATTTGGGATAAAAAAAAGGATTTACTTATTATTTTTAATGATAAAAAAGATTTAAAAGGCGAAAAATGCAAACTTTTGGGAGATTTAGAATTTTTAAGCAAAGTTGTTATTTTACTCGCATGTTGAAACCGTCCCAAGTGGAAAAGAGAAGATTTTGGAAAAGCCACCCTCTTTAGGGACTAGAATGAAAATTTTTTAAAATACTTTGAGTGTTCCAATTAAAGATCGATGCCATTAGGTTTGACAATCACATGAAAGTTTGTTAAGATGTAATACAGATGTCATTAAATTTGAGAAGGTAATACTTCATAGTTTATTGGTCAAACTTTAATTAAATTGTGATTAAATCAGTACTAATAAATATATTAATTATATATTATACAATAATAATAATATTATTATAAATAAGAGTTAAATTAATAATAAAATAATAAACTTTACTTTATTTAAATTATTTATATAAAAATATTTTTATTACATATAAAATTAATTAGTATTTTAAAATATATTTTATATTTAACATATTTATAATAAAAATATATTTAATATTTAATAAAAAATTAAACATATATATTTCAAAATAAAACCTGTTCCATATACTTTATACTCCAAAAAATTGTCATAATTCACCTCTTACTCTCTCACTATTAGCTATTAGCTATGCCCGTCATGCCTTGGCGGTTGAATAGTTTGAAGGCAATAAATAAAAGATATGTTGACATCAAACTCCAAGTCTCACTCTGTCCCATGCTACATGAGGACGTCTCATCTCTCCCTCCCTTTCTTTTGTGAGCGGATCCTCTGTATTTCCTCTCTCTGTAGTGCGCCTGCATTTAGACGAAACGGCGTCGTTTCATTTGCTGTCTTTTTTTTTTGTTTTCGGCGCCATAAAACGACGCCGTTTCGTTAAGTGAAACGGCGCGTTTTGTCGCCTGGAACGCACCGTTTTGGATCTAATTCAAAACGGTGCGTTTAGCCTCAGCGACGGACAAAAAAAAAAACCACAAAAGCATGAAACGGTGCGTTTGGAAATGAAATTTCCCGCGTAAGCTTCATCTTCTTCTTCATTGTGCGTCTTCGGTTCCCGTTAGTGTTGCAGCTCGAGATTGTGGCTCCTGCACTGGTTCTCTGTGTCTTCGGCGGTGGTTCTGTGCGTCGTCACCGTGTGTGGAAAATTCCTGCGCGAGTTGCTTCATCTTTGTCAGAGTCCGCATTCGGTTGTCGTCATTGACGTTGCATTTTTAAGCTCCTGTTTTTGCCTCCTGCCGGTTCTGCATCGTCGACGGTGGTTACGGGCGTCGCTTATGCGTGCCAAATTCCTGAGCGAGCAGCTTCATCTTGATCAGCATCCACTGCCATCACTGACGTTGTATTTTGAAGCTCCTGTCGTCATTCGAATGCCGTCTGCATCGTCGCCGTCTGTGCCATTGTCGTTGTCTCCCGGAAGAAGCTCAGACATGTATGGGACATTTGGATATATTCATTTATTATTTCCATTGAATATTTATTTTTAAAAATATTTGACAAAAGCTTTCAGAATATCAAAATTAAAGTAATGGGAATGTGAAATATGAAAATTTTTCTTGATTTAGAATTGAAAAACAATTATGTTATTGAAAAAGTATTTATCTTGTATGCATTCAAAGTGAAAATTATATGTTTAGGAGCTCTTGTAAACATATAATTAATAGCATAAGTTATTTTTTCAATTAGTAACATGAGATTATTGTATTAAATCATAATTTTATGAGTTTTAAACTCACTAGTTCTTATAAATATTAGTTATAACTTATAGTTAAATTTCATAATTTTTTTCATGTCTTACAGGGAAAACATTAGCATAGACCTTGAATGGAAGCCTAAAGTGGGGATGAAATTTGATAGCATGGAGTGCGCTTGGAAATTTTGGTCAAATTATGGTGGGAAATTGGGTTTTGGAGTTAGAAAAAGTTATACAAACAAGAGTAGAAAAGATGGGTCAATCACGTCTTTTCGATTCGTATGTTGTAAAGAAGGGGTCAGAGGAAAAGATAAGAGAGATCATTTAACAATTAATCCAAGACGTGAGATAAGAACCGATTGTAAAGTAAGAATGGTGCTTGGGCGTTTGAATGATCAATTTATAGTAAATGAATTTATAGAGGATCACAATCATGTACTCCACCTCGCAAATACTACACACATGCTAGCATCTCAACGACACATATCTGATATCCAAGCACATGAACTTGACTTGGCAGATGACTCTGGAATCCAACAAAGAACTAGTTTTACATTGATAAGTAAACACGTCGGGGGAAGAGTGAATCTTGGATATACACGGTTGGATCAGAAAAATTATTTGCGCACTCGACGACAAAAAAGTTTAGAGTACGGGGAAGCTGGATGTTTATTAGGCTATTTCCAAGAGCAGTTTTCGGCGAATCCGTCTTATTTTCATGCATATCAGATGGATGCAGAGGAACAAATAACAAATATATTTTGGGCCGATGCAAGGATGCTATTAGACTATGGCCATTTCGGTGATGTTGTCTCTTTGGACACGACATACTGCACAAACAATGCACATCGACCGCTTGCTTTGTTTTCAGGATTCAATCATCATAGAGGAGCGGTTATTTTTGGGGCAGCATTATTGTACGACGAAACCGCAGCATCTTTTAGGTGGTTGTTTGAGACATTCTTAGAAGCACATAATTATAAAAAGCCTCAGACAATCTTCACAGACCAAGATCAAGCAATGGCAAAGGCCCTACAAGAGGTTTTGCCTGACACTTACCACGGACTGTGTACATGGCATTTAATGCAAAATGGCATCAAGCACTTGGGTAATTTAATGAAGCACGGGTCACATTTCTTACGAGACTTCAAGGCCTGTATGTACCAGTATGAGGAAGAGACAAAGTTTGAAGAGGGTTGGAGTCAGTTACTCTCTTGTTATAATGTCCGAGAAAATGCATGGATAGGAACAGTATATTCATTAAAGGAGAAATGGGCAGCTTGTTATATGAGGAAAGTATTTACATTAGGCATACGGAGCACGCAACTCAGTGAAAGCTTAAATGCAGATGTTAAAAGGTGCTTGAATCCAGACGTCGATATTCTTCAATTTTTTAAACATTTTGAACGGGTAGTGGAAGACAAGAGATATAATGAGCTGAAATGTGAATTTGAGGCAAGGGAAAGGTTGCCGAGATTACATAATCCAAGCTCGCCCATGTTGAAGCAGCTTGTAGAAGTTTACACGCCTACTATCTTTGATATGTTTCAAGTTCAATTTGACTTGAAAGATGCTTGTTGTGTAAAAGAAAGAAGGGAATTTGAGCCATTGATTGAGTATGTCATTGACATGGTTGATCACAGAGGAGAGTGGAAAGTGTTGTTTCATCCTCAGGAAAGATCGACTTCTTGTACTTGTAGGCGGTTCGAGAGCATTGGAATATTGTGTTGTCATGCATTGAAAGTGTTCGACGTGAATGATATCAAAAAGCTTCCTGATATGTATATATTGAAGAGGTGGACAAAGGAAGCTAGAACTGGGAATATATATGATATCAAGGGAAAAGAGGTTGAGGAAGACCCAAAATTGGGTCGCACGCTTCAATATAGATCCCTTTGCCAAGATTTTGTGAAGCTAGCATCTGAAGTTGCAGGTAACGACGAGGAAGTCTCTGTAGTTCGTCTCGCTATGCATGAAGCAACCAAGAAAGTAATGGCACTTCGTCAGGGGAAAGTGCATGGAACAAACGAGCTTGAAGATAACCCTATCCGACCTAGTGCCAGTGGGGTGTTGCAACCAATCGGCATTAAGAAGAGGGTTGGAATTAAAAGAAAAAGGCGAATGAAGAGTTGGGTGGAACAGCAACGTTCGAAGAAAATGGTTTCAAGGTCTATGTCACAACCAACCATCTCAGTCTCTCAAAGTGACCAATCCATGGTGAGTAGTATAATTTCAGTTATATCGGAGTTATGGAATGACGACTTTAATGTTTTTTGATTGTCCGTGCAGGATATTAGAGTGTTAAGTCAAGTTCATCCAAAAAATTCATTTAGTTTTACAAAATTATTAATGGTAAGAATTTTAAATAGTCTCGATTCACTTTTTATTATAAATTATTAAGTGTTTTGTAACTTATTCTCTTTTTGTGTTATGTACAAAGGATCAAGGTGAAAGATCAATATCCCTTGAAGAACCAAACATTGGTGGTGACAATGTATAAAAAATTTGGACTTTATTTGTAACATATTCTTGTAAATGAGCAATGACACATTTTTATTGTATTGAAAACCACTTCAATAGTACAATGTCATCTCAAATATTGAAATTGCAATACAATTTCAAATCTAAATTGGAGTACACTACTATTATGTAATAACATCTGTGAAGTATTAATACTTCGAAAATAAACTATTCAACCATTTTATGTGGTCAATCCATCATATTGTACAAAGTTTGTATTTGTGTTAGTATCGATCCTTTGCATCCATGGCATCTGCATCCGTAGGCAGGAGCAACAGTGGCAACGCTAATGGTAGTGCTTCCAGCACTTCCTTCAATAACTACTTGATATTCCCATTTAAGGCAAATTCATCCTTTTGGCAAGCTACTCGATATTCCCATTCCATCGGATCACAAGTCATGTTATTGTCTTTTAAGGAAATTTTGTCATACTAGCAAGCCACCTGCAAAGATACAAAATCACAACTTGTTAACATGGTTGTATTTGGTATCAAATTCATTGAAGTAGATAAATTTTTTTGGGGCCCAAAATGAAGCAATGACATAAAATATTTCAAGCAAACACTTAACAAGATTTTGATTTCCAAAACATGAAAAAGCCAGCTTCAAATGACAATAGTTGTGACTGAGTCTGAAAAAGTTCAGGCTATCTAGCATTTGTAAAAGAGTGCAGATTCAAATTGCACAAGAACCCAACACATGGACACTGTTCTAAAACAATTCAGATAGAACAACACCTTAGCTTAAATGTATAATTTCCAATACAAATATCCACCTGCACTGTTGTGCCAGTCTCACAACCATTAACATCAATAAGGGCATTGACATTTGAGACACTGGGAGCATTGAGCATTGACATCCTTTATATACTCTAAGTTGACTGAAAACCTTCACATCTTGCACTAGTTCCTTCATTCCATAATTTTGTTCCAATTGGACAAGCATTGGAATTTTTACAGTGAGTCTACTGAAATAAATAACATCTTATGAGATTTTTATATTTTCTTAGTGGTTCATCATTGGGATTTTAAAATTTAAAAATCTGCATGGAGGTAGAATACAAACAATGGGGAAAGAATGCATTCAGTCATTGAAGTATCAATAGATAATTATGACAGTGAGCCTAATGCAATGAAGATGTTTAACACCCACACAATATAAGCATTGAACTTCAGAAAGAATGCATTCAGTCATTGAAGTGCTATATTAATTTGCAGAGTACAAATAAGTCTTGCTACTTAGTTAAAGCCATCAGAATCAAAACAAATGGCTATTCCTGAGAGAACTTCATTCTAAATGTGATAGATAAATCTTGACCAGTGCTCACAACCTTACTCATTAATAATTAGATAATGCTCCAGGCGTCTGATCCTCAAGAAAAAAAATATACTTCGCAATACCTCATACATAGTCAAACCAATTCGAAGATAAATGCAAATGTCCATTAACCACCATCAATTCCTACTGAATCAAACTGCTTTCCAAGTTTATCTCTAAAAGGATGATTTCCTAAAAGCTTCAAAATTGTCGGATTTTTTTTAACATAAAATAGGGGTTTATTAAATATTAGAAATATACAAAGAAATCAGAGTAAAAACAAATGCAAGCTGTATGGAAAAATGATGACTTGTTTGGATCAACAGATTACATGGGAAGGGGGATGACCTTCCAAGACCAACAAAAATAATCATTAAGTTCAAAGAGTGATGTTCACCCTCCTGAAGAAAAATGACAAGATCATCAATATTGAGTTAAAAGACAGATAAATTAAAATTAGTAGATTACCTTGCTAAGTTGTTTTCTCTAAGGTGCTTCCAAGTCTATCTCTACGTAAGGAAAATGCCTCCTGAGGCGGTATATGTGGCAAGGTCCACCAGTTACCAAGAATTCCAACCAAAGTGAAATTCTGATCCCTTACTTCGACATTGGCCAGACAAAGAAGCTTATAGTCCCGAACTTCAACTTTGCTGGCATATAGTGACTGCAGAGGTAAGGACAACTAGACGTCAAAAGGCAATACACTCACCTTACAAACAGATTGCACCAATCCATTGAGACAAGTAAAATTCAGGAAAAAGACAAAAGCATGTTCGATCTACTATACCGTAATTTTTTTATTTTGGTATACAGTATATACAATCAATGCATATTCATCATCAAGATATGAGTTATCTTATAAATATAATGGAACCAATATACCAACATCCAGGTTATGACGTGGGATTCTTTTTTATGAAAACACCAAAATCAAAGTGAGAAAATACTTTACAACCAGAAATCATGTAATAATTTAGAAATATATAAACCTCACAAAGCAGATTGGAAATTTACCAAACAATGTGCCTAGTGCCACATTGATACTTATTAGCCACTCTAAGGAAATAAAGAGATGCATAAGTGGCCATAAGAAGCTGAGTTAGAGCAAAACAAGAGACAGAGTAAGCATAAATAATGCTATAATTGAATGTGCACAGCTACACGTTGCAGAATAAGATGTGCTAAACTACAGGTCCCATAAATTGCGTTCATTAGTCTGTGGACAAAACCAGCCCCAGTATCTAAAAAGAATATACTGAAGTGCTAACAGTTGTGGAAAAGAAAAAAAGTAAAACCAAAATGTTCTATCAGTTAATAATAAAATTCTATTAGACGTAGCAGAATGGAGATCCTACATTAAAATTTTTCATGTTACAAAATAGAAATGTATATCTATGTAAGAGATGATCACCCACCTTTATTTTACGCAATGAAAGTTCTTGGTGCATAGATTGCTGGCACAGCTGCAATAATTACAATTTGTCTTGAAATATAATCAAGCAATATCATATGAGCAATGTTCAAATAAAAAATTAATTCAAAACACAAGAAAAATCTAGGTTAAGATAAGAGAATATTTTAAAATGTTTTGTCAAATTAACAGAAAATTCAATAGAGCCCCAGAAAACTGTAATGAGAGAAACCCAGAAGAATGACCTTGAGGAAACTGAAGAGAAACCAAGTAAGACATAAAAGTAAATTGTGCAGTTAAAGTTCCTGGAGTTATTAATGAGATAACTAAAAGAAGGCTCTCTGACTTGATCAACGAAAATATAGACAGAATAAGGATTGGGCTTTGTGCTGAGGAGGAATAAGGTAACTTTAACTAGTAGTAGCGCCATTGGATCATACAAGTTTGTCAACACAGTAAAAAACAGAAAAAATGGCAGCCAAAATACTGTTTAAACAGAAGACAAGAGAATCAATCAAATATTTGGAATGACTCAAATCAATAAACTTCAGCTTTCCTAAATACTGTTTAAACAGAAGACAAGAGAATCAACTAAATTATACTAGTATAATTAATCTCCATAATAACATTTAAGATAAATTCTTTTCGCGTGAAGTATCGTGCCTGAATACCATTCCAAATTCGTTTTATTTTGCTATATTACATTGAAATATCAACAAGCTGGCTCCACCAACTGCTGCAATGGCCTCTCGATTTCTATCATCAAATGACAAATTCCAAAGCACACCTGCAGCTTCTTGCCCATAGATCGTCGAAGGGGGAGGATTACAAAAAGATATTTGTTCATTTACATAAAGAATCAAATAAAACAGAATACCAACCTAAGTGGGAACTTTGATGTTGTTGATGATGATGATGTTGAAGCCGCGCATACTGGCGTTAGCGTTAGCAGCAGCGAGGCGGTAGTCCACAAATCAGAATCCATGAAAGGATAATAGACCTGCGTCTTCATTCTGATTTCGAAACAGGGGAGAGATGGGTTTTGCATCTTTCATTTTTTTTTTTTTGCCTTCTGAACTACATAAAACGGTGTCGTTTTTTGGTGCAGAAAATATAAAAAAAAAGGCGACGAAATGCGTTCCAGGCGACAAAACGCGCCGTTTCACTTAACGAAAACGACGCCGTTTCGTCTAAATGCAGGCGCACTACAGAGAGAGGAAATACAGAGGATCCGCTCGCCTTTCTTTTGGTTTTAAATTTCTTCTCTCATTACTATGTATCACTTTCTTCTTCTGACCTTTTCATCTTCTCTCAACTTTCTTTCTTCTTCTTCTAACCGTCTCCTTCTTTCTCTCTTTCTTTTTTCTTTTTCTCATCATTTTCTTCTCCATCTCTTCATCTTCTATATTTGTTACTCCTTCTTTTTCGTTCGTTCTTTCTTTCTTTTTCTTCTTTTACCTTCTTTCTAGTATTTCATCTATCTCTTGAAAATATTATTAAAACATGAAAACAGAGAAGGAAATATTTCATACTAGATAAACTGCTCACCGGCCGATTTTATTCCATTTTTTTTATTTTTGATCAATTTTTTTAATTTGTGACCGATTTTTTTTCATGTTCCATTTTTTTACGCAACCAGATCGGTACCAGCTGATTCACCATTTTTTGTCCAGTTTTCTAAACAATGGGTGTGACACTACTGCTCTAGAGATATTTTCTTATATACTTTCTCCCTCTAGCTCTTTATTTTTCTCTCTCTAACTCAGCTTGTTACCTTTATTTTGCATAGAGACCCGATATAGAGAGGGTTAAAAGGCCTTAAGCTTAAAAAAGAAATGAGCCTTTAAACAAGAATGACCTATTTCAATAGTAAGATGAGTTTTTGCATTAGTACTAGGAGGATTCCTAAAATAGTATTAGTAGTGGTCTAGTTGAAATATCCTTCGTGAAGGTAATGACACTATTCACTTCTTAAACTGAATAACCAATGGTGGCACTCGTGCATTTTTAGCTACAAACAACATCTAGTTTACCACTACGATTTTTAGCCACGGCACCTTTAGACATTACCAACTCTTTTGCCAAAGATGGCTTCTCTCGTCACTAATTTAATCCCCCTTACCCACAACTCAGCCATTTCAACTCCACCTTCACTTACAAAATGTACCTCTTTCTTTGTTGTAGTGACCACATGGAAATTTCCTGGTTCATCAACATCAAACTTCCTCCTGCGATTCCATCTGAATTTTTCACTGGGCCCAACCTCAGCATCTTTACAAACCACATTTCTCTTATTTGATTTTCCCCATCGTAATATTCCAGCACTCTGTACCATTCTCAGTACCTTACCATGGGGAGACCCCTTACCGCACTTGGTGTGCTTCTTCACGCGAGCTCCGTACAAGACAAGTCTTCTAGCTAGCTCATCTAATATCACACGCTCCGCTTCATTTCCTACACCATTTTCTCTAGCAAGTGAAAGGGCCGTCTCATGTCTCTCATTCTGGATGTCACATTTGGCACCACTTGAGACTAGAACCTCACATACTTCACTACGGCATTCTTTTGCTGCTAACATTAATGGGGTATATCCATCATCATCAAAAGCATTGACATCAAAACCCCTTTTTATTAATTTATGAACAAGATCTGCGTCCCTATTGCGTGCAGCTTGGTGTAAAGGGTTTAATTCAATATTGGAGGCATTGTTTCCCTTTTCAAGTGCATATTCAAGCATAATTGTTTCAAAAACTTTCCCATACTGGTCCATGTCTATAAGGTTAAGGGCCGTCAAACCATACCTATTTCTCAGCTTTAGAACATCGGCTCCAGCTTTAAGAAGCAACCTGAAAGCCTCTGTGTTACCTTCTGCTACAGCTATCATGACAGCTGAGAATCCATTTTCATCTTGCTCATCTAGATCTATGATTCTATGTTCAAGGAGTTTCTTCAAAGCCTCAATATCATTTGCACGAGTTACAAAAATCAAAGCAAAAAACCCGGAGGTATTGCTGGATTTAACAACATTTCCAGCGCGAATCACATCCAAAATTGTTTTCTGGAAGATATTAGTCCACTGAACAGACTTTGCAATTGAGGTTGCACAGTTACCAGATGAATTTATCAGCCCCAAATCAGCACCTGCTGATGCTAGGACTCTAAGGCAATTCTCGTGCTTATGCCTTGCACAGATCATTAATGCCGTATCTCCAGATTTTGTTTGGGAGTCCAAGTTACAATTAGCATTGATTAGGCAACGAAGAATGTTGCTTGATCCAAGCCGTGCAGCCATGTGAATGGGGCGCAAATTGGATTCCTCAATCGTTTGCACTGCCATTTCTGCATCTGCACTGCAATTAAGAAGTACATTCACAGCTTTTTCGTTGTTACAGAGGATGGCGTGGTGCAAAAGAGTCCTTCCAAAGTGCAAACTCATGGGCGAGAGGTGGCGTAGCAGCATATGCAATATAGCTCCACTAGCTTCAAAATACTCCACAGCACACCAGGTGATAGGATAAGCATCAGCTAATCCCACACCTACACGAAATTCTTCTCCTGTATCAGTTTCCCAGGTCCAAGCCCCTAGTTTGACCTTCATATCTGTCCTTACACCAACCTGTTTTCCAAGATCAAAAAGTGATTACCTCGGTAGATCTTGATTCAGTAATCTGCAATATAACTACTCAACTCAATTAATGCAAGCACTTGACCAACTAATATTTGAATTTGATAACATATAACGAAAGTGCTATATAGGGTAATCACTAGCATAAAAATGTGATGTCATCATAGCATCATAGTTAAAGGATGTCAAACGAGTTTCTTCACATGGACGAGGGAAGCTCAAACAGACCAATGACTTGTAATGTCATATAAATCTAAGCCAATGTTACTTTGAAAACCTGCACGTATTTATCTCATTTGAAGCTGACTTAATATAAGGTCAGAAGCCAACCTGCAACAACAATCTGACAACATTGATCTGCTTGCTGACAACAGCCGCAAACAATGCATTGCAATCAACATTAGCATGAAGAAATGGCTTTGAAGACTGAAGCAACGTCCTGTCAATGGCATTGACATCCACTCCATGCTGCCAATGATATGGAAAAAAATATATATATCAATTCCCCTCGCAATTACTTCTTACAAAGGTGAGCTACATTTACCATAATTTATAAAGAGAGTAGGTCCATGTAATATCATAATGAGTGTACCTTGATGAGTACATCAACAACCTCGACGAATCCCCGGCAACAGGCAGAGACAAAAACATGAACAGCAACTTGAGGACGTATCATGTTGGACTGCATGAGCAGCTCAGCACATCTGGGCCGGCCCAAGTGGCTTGCTTCTATCAAAGCCTCCTCGCATGCCAGCTGAGACGCTCCAGCACTGATAAGTATCTCCAGTACTTGTAGGTGTCCTTCTCTCACTGCTGCTGTTGTAGCATATCCCCGGAACAATCTCAAATTCAGATTAGCTCCAATATTCTATTCAATGAAAACATCAAAACTCAGCTAAAAGTCAACAACTAAATCATCGAGAATCATACAGCTATATATTTTGAATTCGAAAGAATAGAAGACGATTTGAGACTAAATATCATTCAGGAGGAAATTCAGATTAGAGTTGAACAAAAAGTATTTAATATGTGTGCCCTGTGATCATCAGCGTTTCACACCATTTACGGCGTGTTTTGGTTCATGATTAGCTCTCTCAATTATTCACAATATAACGATGTTACTACAGTATCGACAATTAATCATAAAAGCGAAAATGCAAATTTGTAGGGGAGAAAGAGAAAAAAGTAATACACTACTAATAATTCGTGTATCCAGCATCGTCTACTTGAGTAATACCAGGAAAACAGAAAAACGCGTTCTATGACAGAATACATGAAAATCAAATGGCTTTTAGTTCAACGTACAAACATCAAATCCAATAGCCCGATCAATATTCATCCGCAAGAACGAGGATGAAAAGATGCATAGACGAAAGAAATGACACATCACAACAGATCGAAGCATTCACAATCAAGATCACAAAATTCATTAAAATAAAGTATGATCGGCACTCAAATTGTTCTTTCAATTCAAAAATCGAAGCGTTACTTACCAATAGCTTCCTGAGTAGTGTCAAATTCCCAGAATGAGCAGCGAGAAACAGAGCAGTGACCTCGGTCTTGAACTCCTCGTATCCGAAGCGGACTTCGTGAGGCGACTCGCCGTGCAGCACAATCTCCGTCATTTTGCACTTGAAGTTCACGGTTCCGACGAAGTTGATGTCGACGAAAGGATTGACGATACATTCAAAGGCAGCGTCGGTGTCGCCGTTATGAGCAGCGTCGACGAGGCGTTGTGACACCTCCGTTTCATAGTCAATAGGAAATACCTGTTTGCTAGGCACTGAACCTGTGCTTACGAACACCGTCATTTTCTGCCTCTCTCTTCAGTCTGCTGTCAGAAACTAGAAGAAAAGAGGGAAGGGAATATATGATTTATAGTACAATACAATTGAGGTAATTTTGTCTTTAGCACTTCAATAATAATAACAACAATAATAATAATAATAATAATAATAATAAAATTAGTTGAGAACTTTTTGACACAAAGGAGAGTGTAGTATAAAAGTGTTTGGCTGTTGGCTCTACCAAGAAATGCATTACAATTTCAGTTGTGGTTGACCGCTTTAGGAAAATTATAAAGAGAAGAGAACAAGGACAGAGAAGAGACAGAGTGGTAGGGGACGTCACTTGGCGAAATGTTCGATGTAAGAACATTGTTTTCCTTTTTATCAGAAAATATAACAGCCGGATATGGCCTGCACTTCTTTACCAATATGAAGACGAATTCATAATATCCTCTTAACCTTTATCTTTTAATTTAATTATATAGTACAACAGATATTTTAATTTAGGAATTCTTTTTGTTATTCATGAAAATAATTAATTCACATCAATTTCTTAAAATTCATTTAAACCTTAATGTTATTTAAATTATTAATAAAAATAATAATATAATATTTAATAATAAATTTTAAAAATATAAATAAATTTTTAACAAAATTCAAACCTTAAAAAATAGTGTATATTTTTAAATTAAAATATTTTTACTTTTATTTAATCGCTATTTAACATAAAAATTAAATTTTTTAATAAAAACATCAATAAATAATTCAAATATGACTTGAATAATTTTATTAATGGTTTTATATTTTTTTAAATATAATATTATATCACTATTTTTTATTAATAATTTAAATAACATTAAATTATAAAACAAAATTAATTTTAATTTAAAATTTTAGACACAAAATGAACTATAAAAAAAATTTACTGAACAAAATTAAAAGTTAATATAAAATTTGAGAATATGAAAAATGTTTGACATGAAAAAGGCCAAAAGTGATATTAATAATTAATAACTTGGTCTGTCTTATCTAAAATCTCATTGCATTTCAACTTGGTATTCTTTAATTATTAAGCTTTTTTTTTTTCATAGTTATAAAATATAAACCAGACATTAAATTGCTAGGTCTTAATTCATCGTCATAAGTTAAATAAATTAAAAAATTATTTTTATTTAAAAAATTATATATATATATATATATATAGACACTCTACATTAAATATTGTATGACTAAAGCCTTTTCATGCACAAAAATATATGTCAATTTTTTTAAAATATAAAATTAATTAATTATTATTATATTTTAAAATAAAAAATTAAATAATAAAAAGTTATTAAATTCTTCATTCTTCTTTTTTTATTTTTTTTGGTAATACAAAAGAACATTCATATGAACTGGTAAGAACCTACGTGGAAATATTGAAAAAACTAACTAGGCCAGCATCCCTTCTACCTGGGAGTCTAAAACTGATATCTCGAAACAAATTTAGAAGATATTCAATATCCAATCCTACCGCAAGCATTTCCTTCGGGAAATCTCGTCTTCCTTGAAGCATCTCCAAGATGGCTCTGTTGGGCATGAACATATAAGTCTTGCAATGAGCGTATGGCTTGAGGGATTCTAAGAGCAGCCAAATTCCTTTGGGGCAGACATTTAAACTATTATCTTTATCATTGGAAAACATTCCTACGTACTGCTAGAACATAGACCTCCCTATTTTTCCTGAAAGCCCCCCACCAGTATTGTTCTTTCTGACTTTCTTCTAATCAATTGTCCCATTCTTTGTTGGTAAATATGTGTTTATAATCATTTGGGTTTTGCTTAGCTTGCTTGTTGATTAAAGCGCTAAAGCATTGGGATTCCATTGCACTTGCCATCTCGATGGGTTGATCCGGGTGAACTGTTCAACCATAAAAAATTCTTTGGTTCCTTAAGCTATAAATACTCCAACATAGTATAAATAGTATGAATTGAATTTCCATGTCTCCCCCTCTTCTTTGAGTATATATGGTCCTTAACTGTTCTTGACACCTCCACCTGTTGAATTGGAGTGTACCATAATTGGCTCTGTAGGTTTATAGACTCCCCATTTCCAATTTGCCACCTGAGCTTGGGTAATATTATCTCCTGAGCCGAATGAATCCCTTTCCACGTAGCGGACGACATTGGCAGGCACAAAATTCTATCTTCCCCTTTTTGTTCTCTGTATTTTTTCCATCATAACCTTACTAAACATAGTTTTCCGATTGTTGAACATCCTATAAATCTTCTTAGCTAATAGAGCTTTGTTAAGGTCTTCAAAATTCTTGATACCTAAACCTCCTTCAAATATAGGTTTACATAATTCATGCCAACCAGTCATATGTGGTTTGTACCTCTTTTTATCACTACCCCAAAGAAACCTAGCTAGTAGCATATGTCACACTTCTCACACTCTTTCTTTGTTAGCTTGTGATAAGATAGATGATATAGTGGCATGGACTGTAAAACAGATTTTATAAGCATGTGCGGACCTGCTTGTGAGAGAATTCTAGATTTCCATCCCTGAAGCTTTTTTTCTGAAGATTCGTAAATGTAATGGAATTGATTTATGTCCTAACTATTTCCTTCAATGAAACCTCCTATATATTTCTTTATTTTACCTGTTAATTTACATTGAATAATCCTACTCATAACTCTCATCAGACGGCACGATGTATTCTAATTAAATTTCACCTCTGATTTTTCATTATTCATCTTTAAGCCAGACCAATTTCCAATTTCATGTAATGTCTGCTTACCTTTCTTGCATGATTTTGGATCCGCTTTAAAAAATATAAGGCAGTCATCTGCATACAAAGAGGTGATTTACACTAGCGGCTCTTCTACTTACTTTAACCCCTTTGATTTTCTTATCCTCTTGAGCTTGAACTAATTTATTGGATAGTATGTTCATACATAGGATAAAGAGGTAGGGTGAAATAAGGTCCCCTTGTCATAAACCAGCTTTTGGCTTAAATCAACCTGTTTGAACACCATTTACTAGAACATGGAGGGTAGTCGTCTTTACACATTAGGCGATGAGTTGCCTCTAGTGGGACAAAAAATCTATATCCTGAAGGACATCCTCAAGAAAGTCCCACAAGACTATATCATAAGCTTTATATAAATCCACTTTCAACACTGTCCAATTTTTCTTTTGCTTTCTTACTTTGTTAATATAGTGAAGAACTTCTACCACCATTATAATGTTATCTAAGATCTATCTTCCTTGGACGAAAACACCTTGAAAAGGGGTAATCAAATCTGGTAGGATTTTCTACAGCCTATTAACAAGAGTTTTTTTATATAATTTTGTAAATCACATTACATAAACTAATGGGATAAACATTTTTAAATGTCTGAGGGTTAGAAATTTTTGGTATTAAAATGATGTTTGTTCTGTTGAAATCTTGCAAACTCTCTATTCAAGAAGGAACTAACCATTAGGGTAATGTCCTTTGCCAAAATTAGCCAAGAGTGTTGAAAAAAGCTAGCCAGGAAACCATCTAGTCTTGGGGATTTGGATCCTTCCATCTAAAAGACTATTGTCTCAATCTCAAAGCTTGTGAACGATTCATTTAACATCTCCAAATGAGCAATGGTTAATTTCTTCGGATTCACTCTTCATATGTAATCTCTTCTCAAATCTCTGTTAAAGAAAGCTACATTTTGAAACAACTTGGTAAAGAATTCCTTTCCTTCTTTTTGAATAACATTAAAATCATTCGATCAATCCCCATTTGCTAGGGTAATTCCACGTATCCGATTTTATACCAAATGAAAGTATTTGGTGCTCTTATCCCCTTCAATAAGCCATAGCTAATATGCACATTTGGCCCACATGACCTGTTTGCAGTTTAACAAGTGTGTAAAGAAATTAAACAGAAGATAGTAAGAAGGCAGTAGAGGTAGTTAACTGAAGGCAGCAGTAGTACAACAGAAGTGGAGCCATTTTTTTTTTTAGTTCTTAAGTAGTTAAAAGTAGTTAGTAGTATTTTACTTGTTTTACCTTTTTATCCTTGGTAATTACAGTGGTAGTTACAGATAAGTTACTCAGCATTTTGTGTATATATGCAGCCTAGTGCAGAATAATATTATTAGTGCATTCTTCATTCTTCTACTTCCATATACGTTTCTATTTTTGTTCATGGTATCAGAGCATTAGATTCTGATTCATAATTGCGATCAAGGAATATCAAGGAGATGAGCGTGGAAGGAAGCCAGACTTTCAATATAGGTTCACGAGCGACACGAACAGAATCGACACCGGACCTGGTGTATCAAAAAGATCCTCTGTTCCTACATCCTTCTGATAGTCCAGGTCTGTAGCTTGTTTCAAACTCTTTGACATTGAATAATTACTTAATATGGAGTAGGTCCATGCAGATTGCATTGAAAGCTAAGAACAAGCTTGGCTTCATTGATGGATCGTGCGAGCAGCCTGCAGATCTTACTTCTGATGAATACATATAGTGGAGCTTTGTAGATTCCATGGTAGTGGCGTGGATTCTTAACGCCATGTCCAAAGATTTAACAAAGGCTTACATATATGCGCCAAGTGCTAGAGATTTATGGAAGGAACTAGAAGAGAAATTTGGAGAAAGTGATAAATCACAAATCTTCAATCTTAAGAAACAGATTGCATCTTTATAGCAAGGTAATGACTCAGTAACAATATATTCTAATAAATTGAAGAAGCTTTGGGATGAGTTAAACTGTCTAGAGCCTAAGCCAAGGTGTGTGTGTAATGGATGTAAGTGTGATATTCATAAGAAACTTGATGAGATTTACCCTTCTAACAATGTCATGCAGTTTTTAATAGGTTTGAATGATGCATATAATAACACAGTGAGTAATATACTTATGCTAGAGCCTCTTCCACAATTTAACAAAGTATATTCTATGATTTCAAGAGTTGAAAAACAAAGAGATATATATAACAACACTGTAGGATCAATTGAAGAAAGTGCTTCAACTTCTAAGGTGATTGAGCCAAAGATAAATGCATCCAATATGAAGAATTTTAATAAGAAGAAGGATATGACCAAGAAAAGTGATAGATACTGTGAGCATTGTAATAAGCAAGGACATTTGGAGGAGGCTTGTTTCAAGAAACATGGCTACCCAGAATGGTTCAAAGACATGAAAAATCAAAAAGAGAAAAAGAATAAGTCATATGCTAATGCTTCCACTGCACAGATAAATAAAGATTGTGAAAGAAGTGAAAAGGCTGCAGATTTTGACATGGCATCCATTTCTGAAATCATACAGAGGAAAGTTAAAAAATATTTAAAAGGTAAAGGCCCACTTGAAGACACTCCTATAAGCACAAGTTTTTTTGCAGATTTTGCAGGTAATTCTTCTATCATAAATGCTTGTTTTCTAAATAAAATAGAATGGATATTTGATTCTGGAGCCTCAAGCCATATAAGTGGTAATTTGAGTTTATTGTCTCGAGTAAGACAGTTAAAAGGAAGGAACATAGTATAATTACCAAATGGTAATCTAAATTTAGTGAAATACATTGAAGAAGCTATGCTGAATGAAAATTTAACACTTAAGAATATGCCTTATATATCGAAATTTAAATACAATTTGATTTCAATAAGTAAAGTGATATCTGATTCGTGTATGTAGGTCATGTTTTATTCATCTAAATGTGTTGTGCAGGACCTTTTGAGTAAAAGGACAATAGTTGCTGGGACAGTACGCAAGAATCTATATATGATGGCATATGAAGAAGAAAACAAGAAGGAGATTGTTACAGAATCTTCTTTGTTTTGCAATAAGTCTGTAGATAGCTATGATATATGGCATAAGAGTTAGGACATCCTTCGAATGAAGTGATGTATCATTTGTCCTTTGTACAAGGAAGTAATAAAAATAAAGTTTGCACCACTTGTCATGTTGCCAAACAGACTAGGAAAAATTTTAGCATAAGCTCAATTCATACTAATTCTTGTTTTGAGCTTGTACATATTGATATATAGGGACATTACAAAAGATCTTCTATGACAGGAGCACACTATATGCTTACAATAGTATATGATTTCTCTAGAGCTATTTGGACTTATCTTATGCAGAATAAGGAACAAGCTCCTAATTTAATTAGTAAGTTTCTTAGATATGTTCAGAATCAATTCAACACTACAATTCAAATTGAAATAATTGATAATGGAGTTGAGTTCTTGAGCAATACTTGTCAGAGTTTTTTTGATGGAAAAGGAATAGTCCATCAAAAAACATGTGCATACACTCCACAACAAAATGGAGTTGTAGAAAGGAAACATAGACACCTAGTACAAATAGCTAGGTCACTGTTGTTTCATGCAGGTTTAGATGATAAATTATAGGGTGAAGCAATGTTAACAGCTACACATGTGATTAACAAGTTTCCTTCTATAGTACTTAAGTGGAAATGTCCATTTGAAGTATTGACGCAAAGGGAAGCAGATTACAGACAGCTAAAGGTCTTTGGGTGTTTATGTTTTGCTACAAATATTAATCCTAGTAAGAGAAAGTTTGATGCCAGAGCAAGAAAATGCATTTTCATTGGATATGTTCCAGGTTGTAAGGGATATAAAGTCTTTGACCTGAGAACTAAAGAAACTTTTATTTCTAGAGATGTGATTTTTTATGAGCACGTTTTCCCTTTGAAAGGTAAGAATGAGCCTTAAGAGATACCTATTTCTATTCATGTAGATGATTCATGTATTCCTAAAAGAGATACTGACAGGGGATATAATTCAAATGAAATCCAAGAGATAAGCAGTGAAATTATGTAGCAATCCTCAAGACTTGAGTATGAAGATATGCAAAATGAATCTAGTAATGAACTAGTTCCTATTTCTGAAGGAAGAAGAAGTACACGTATCAGAAAGCCTCCAAATTGGATGAAGAATTATGTCACATGTTTTATTCCAAAATCATCAACACATACACCTCCATCATACCCTTTTGTTCAGCCATCTTGTCTTTCTAATTCCTATATGGCTTTTTTTGCAAATTTATCGCAGGTGAAGGAACCCTCTAACTATGATGAAGCAAAGATGAGTCCATAATGGGTTAAAGCATTGAAGGCAAAACTTACAAATTTAGAAGCCAATAATACATGGAGTATGGTCAATTTACCAGAAGGTAAGAAGGCAATAGGGTGCAAATGGGTGTATAAGATAAAATTGAAGGTTGATGGGTCAGTAGAAAGGAATAAGGCCAGGTTAGTAGCAAAAGGTTTTAATCAAAAAGAAGGTGTAGATTATGTAGACATATTCTCACTTGTTGCAAAAAGTCTAACAGTTAGGTTGCTACTGGCCCTCACAGCAACAAGGGGTAGGTAACTTCATCAATTGGATGTCAATAATGCTTTTTTACATGGCTTTTTACAGGAGGATGTGTATATGATACCACCTCCGGGTTATAGTAGAGGTGAAGCTAGACAGGTGTGCAAATTGAAAAGGAGTTTGTATGGATTAAAGCAGGCTTCCAGGCAATGGAACATTGAATTGACAAAGAAGTTGAAACTTATAGATTTTAAGCAGTCAGCACATGATCATTGCTTGTTTACTAATACAAGTAGTGCTAGTTTTATAGCATCATTGATATATGTGGATGATATTTTAATCACTAGTTCATCTTTAATCTTAATCCGTAAGGTTAAAAATTTTCTCCACAGAGAGTTTACAATCAAAGACTTAAGGGAGGCCAAGTATTTCCTGGGATTAGAAATTGCTAGATCAACAAAAGGGATATACATTAATCAGAGAAAGTATGCTTTAGACTTAATTTCTGAAGCAAGTTTGATGGGAGCAAAGCCAATAGATACACCCATGCTAAAATCCCACAAAGCTTTGAGTAATAAGGGTGTTAAGTTCAAATATCTAGAAAAATACCAACGATTGATCGAAAGATTGCTTTATTTGGGTTTTACCAAGCTAGATATTGCCTATGCTGCACAGCAGTTAAGTCAATTTGTTAATGAACCTTATCTGCATCACTAGGAAGCAGCCTTGTATGTTTTGAGATATCTAAAAGGGAGTCCTGCAATGGAACTGTTTTATCCAGAAAATACTAATTTGCAGTTGGATGCATACTGTGATGCAAATTGGGCAACATGTCTTGATACAAGGCGGTCATTAACTGGGTATTGTGTGTTCCTTGGAGGATGTTTGGTGTCTTGGAAAACTAAGAAACAAAGTACAGTGTCTAAGAATTCGGCTGAGGCAAAATATCGAAGCTTAGCATCTACTGTGTGTGAATTGCAGTGGATTTCGTATGTATTCCATGTGAAGATCAACAACCCTATTTCCTTATGGTGTGATAATCAGGTAGCAATGCATATTGTAGCAAATCCTATCTTCCATGAGAGAACTAAACATACAGAAATTGACTGTCATCTGATTAAGGAGCAATATAAGAAAGGTTTCATTCTTCCTAAATACATTGCATCTGAAGTTCAAATTGCAAATATGTTCACTAAGCCCCTTACTGATTTACGGTTCTCACAGTTGAAGTGCAAGTTGGGACTAGTAGACTTTCATAACCAGCCTTCAACTTGAAGGGGCGTGTAGAGAATTAAACAGAAGATAGTATGAAGGCAATAGAAGTAGTTAACTGAAGGCAGCAGTAGTACAACAGAAGTGGAGCCGTTTTTTATTTCAATTCTTAAGTAGTTAAAAGTAGTTAGTAGTATTTTACTTGTTTTATCTTTTTATCCCTGGTAGTTACAGTGGTAGTTACAGATAAGTTACTCAGCATTCTGTGTATATGTACAACCTAGTGCAGAATATTATTATTAGTGCATTCTTCATTCTTCTACTTCCATTTCTATCTTTGTTCAAAGTGATCTAGTTATTGTCTTACTTTTCTTTCCTCTACTAAGCTTTTATCATATTAAACATTGACTTGTAAGGTTTAAAATTAACCTTCGAGAGTCATTATATTATTTTGTAAATTACCAAAAAAATTCCTTATACTAGTTGATAAGCCCTTTCTGACTTGGTTGAGCTATTAAAGGACTGTGTAAGCCATTGATCCTCTAAAGCATTGGTTCAAACATTTGTCAATGATCCCCTTACAACTCTCCTCCTTCAACCACATTACTTCAAACTTAAAGCCTCTATTTTTTATATTGTTTTCTGTATTCAAAACTAACGGTGAATGATCTGAAGTCGCTATAGTTAGTGCTTCCACTGTACTGTCTCGAAATTGTTTACCTATTCCATATTACATAGAAAATGATTTATTTTTTCCCAAACTTCTTGTTCCCCCTCCTTATTAGTTGTCCACGTGTAAAAGACACATTTAGTAGGAATATCAATTAGCCTTATTTGATCTGTTAACTCCTTGAAGTGGGATGTTCCCGTTGACATGTTACATCTACTCATATTTTCATAATAGTGTAAAACTTAATTGAAGTCTCTAAAAATCATCCACGGTATATAATTTGAGACTATTTCTTGTATAAAGTCCAAAGAATGTGATGCTCATATTGTTTAGAGGGACTATATAAAGCTATCAGTATTATTTTAGATTGATTTGGAAGGGTGATGTCACATTGAACCAAGTAAACAGAAATGCTTAATATATTTACTGTATAGTCCTTATTCCATGCAAGAAAAAGACCTCCACTATGACCCCTTGGATCAATGACTTTTGTACAATTAAAATAATCTCTATCATTAAGTCTCATTATCTTGTCTCCCTTACTCTTAGTTTCTTGTAACCAAACAAAGTCAAGACCATATGTTTTGATGAGTTGTTTAAGTCCAGCCACTATCGAGCTACAACCTAAACCTCAACAATACAAGTTTAGGATCCTTATGGCGACTTAAGAGGCTGTTGTGAGACAGCCTCCTTGAACCCCAGGTGACAATTGGCTAACATATCTGCCAACTCAGATACAATAATTTCCCGTACCTCATCTTGTTGCGTTGGGTCCAAAAGGTTCAATTTTTTTGTAAAAGGAAAAACTGATTCATCCCTATTCGTCTTCCTATCTTGTACTCTGCTCCTTTCCCTTGCAATTCACCCAAGGTACTTAAGATAATCGGTCTCCTTTTCACTTTTCTACTAATTTCTTCTTGCAACATAGATTCTATCTCAAATTTATGCTTGCATCCCACCTCCTAATCTCTATTTGACTGCTAGTCATCCATGTATATATTCATATGGGAGCTTAGGTCTTATATCTTGTGTAAATCAACAAGCCAGTATGTGTACCTCTATTTGTCCCCTATGAATTGTGCTTTTAATTTGACCCAAGTGCCACCAAAGGCCCATATCCGTGCTCTGGAATGTGTTCGGCCTACCCTATCCTTCGTCTTGGTCTTCCTGATATATCATGATTCCTTGTGTGGACCAGTGTTCCACTAAGGGCCAAGATTGGTTTGGATCCGTGTATTGCTCTTCCACATTATCTTGACTCAAAGTTCTATTTTCTAAGTTTCCCCTAATATTTTCCTTTGAATTCGGTACTACTTCCATTTCCTCCCCTTCTAATTACTTATCCCCTATCCTACTATTGCTAAACTCGCCTACTTCATGTATGGAATCCTACCATAGCGAGGGGAATTTAATTTGATATTCATATGTGACACTATATTGGCCGAGCCAACATGCTTCCTCTTCTTAACCTTCCTCTCTGAAAAAATCAATGCCTCTGTTCGGTGAGGGTAGCTCCCAATCAAACATCCCATTTGAGATTCCAAACTCTCCTTCATCAAATTCCCAAACTCGCAACGAGAAATCATCAGCCATTGGTAAACTTTGCTCATCTCTAATTCTAACACATGGTAAAGGGAATAAGTTACATTCAACCTTGTATTTAGAATACCTTTCTAATAAGGATTCCAACTCCGGATCCATATTTACTTCCTGAGGCTATGTTGAAGGCCCTATACTTGGTGTCTCTAGATGACCATTTTCTTGCTCTACACCCAAGTCAACCTGGATAGTATGGTGTTGACCCTCTTCTGTGTCCTTCTCTGGGACAGTTTCAGGAAATAGGTCTACAGTTTGTAAAGGTTAAAAATCGTCTCCTGCCATCTCCTCATCATGTATTTCATCGTCATGATCCAGTTCCAAAGGCCAAGGATTCATTTGACTATTTTCATCAAGGATGCCCCACTTTTCAAAATCGACCTCCATCAGTGGTGCATGCCAAGGACGATATTCCACTCCTGTATGGGTTTCATAAGTGACAATTCTCATGGATCTCTTCCCATTTCGATTGATATACCTCTTGGCTTCTGAGACAAAGTGGGCATTGGACAGACTCATCCCAACGTCCACTCTAAAAGTCTCGCATATACTGTTCATCTGAGTATCTAAGGCCAGGTTAGATTCTTCTTCCAACCAATCCAACCTAGGGTATATGTTACCGATTCTACCACAACTCCTACAAAATTTTTATATTCGTAAGTATCTGTAGCTTAGCTAAATCATCTCTCCATTGTCTAGCTCAAGTAGTAATCCCATGAGCAATGGTAGGTTCAGTTAAGTACGCACCTGAACTCTGAGGTACCTTATGTTCCTGGGCATGACAGACGCCTAGTCTATCTCTAAGACATCCCCTACCATTTCTCCAAAACGACGTGCCACTTGAGGGACCTGGTACTCTAGCAGGAATCCCCAAAACTCCACTCAAATTAGGATTTTTGCGAGTATTGTTCAACTAAGCACCATGTTGTTCTTCCATCGCAAGAACGTCATCAAAGCTCCGTGAAGGGACCATGGGCCTGCAATTTGAATGAAGAAGAGATCTTCAAGTCTTTCAATGTGCATCACGTACCGGTTGCCATCCCTACCCACCATAGTTACTGCTCCCAGCATATAACAGGAGTGGCTGATGATATTTTGCACTCTTGATACTAAGAAACGACGTATGTCAATAAGGGAACCAATCAAACAAAGCCCATTATCTTCTATCAGAGAATTTTTAAATTGCACCACTAGTCCCTACGCAACTCTATGTGGAGGGGGTGATCGTTGGTTAGCAGTCAGTTAAGCTTCATGATTTTCCTCCGAATCTATACTTTGATTCGAAACATTGGATTCTTCCCAACCAATTTCACGTTGGTTATTAGTTATGAGGTGAAGAGCCTTTTGTATGTAAGTAAGTCTGTTCATATCCACAAGGGCTAATACACGTACGTTTAGAATAGTCTTCCTCAAGGATGATTGAAAACCTATATTTACACTTGCGCACGCACCCTTGATGATTGGTGTGTGTTAATTGATGGAAGAAAGAAAGCTTATTTATTGACTGTTGTCTGTTCCTATGAAGATGTATCCCAAGATCCTCTGTGCTCTACCTAATCTTCAAGCTAGTTCTATACTCTAAAGACAGGAGATATCTTCTCTTCATTTCACTGTGACTTCTCATTTCTGAGGTTGCCTTTCTCTGCCCTAGGGTTCTTAGTGTTCATGATGAAAAACTTCAATAAATCAAGATAAACCTCTACTCACCTTACATAATGTGTTTGAAGACGATCTAGCGTGCTAATGATGGCTAGAAGATAGATTAGACACAAGTAAAAGTAAAAAATAACTTATTGTTTTTACCCAAGATGGGAACTCATTGTTTTAACTCATGAGAGAATTTTCATATATTGGCTCAAAAATTTTGACCCTATCTTTTACTAAGCTTTTTGTGATACTCTTCATTCTTCTTTTATAATTTTTCATTATTTTTATTTTTTTCTTTGCTCTTGGCTTTATATATTTTATTTTTTATTGTATATTATTTATATTATAGTAGTTCTAGGTCAGTGGTTCCTCTAAAATCATATATTATATAATATATAATATAAATTAAAATATGTGAAGTGAAGAGATGGGAAAGAGAAATTAAAAATAATAAAAAGTTATAACAGAAGAGTGAGAAATTAAATAATTATATATTATTTAACTTATTATTTTAAAATATAATAATTATGTTTTATACATTTTATATCTCAAAAATTAAAGAACAATTGACATACACTTTTGTGTATGCAAAAGTATAATATATATTTTTAGAAATTAATAACCAAAACACCTAAAAACCATAATAATAGAACTATATTTAAAAAAATTTAGATATTTTTTTAAATATGCATCAATATTATTCAAACCAGGAAAGTTAGTCCAGTACATCCATCATAGCAAGGTTAACTACAGAATTAGGAAATGAATCAAATCAGAAGGAAGGAGAAAAGCCATATAGATATGTGGATACATCATGTGCTACTTTGTTTCCTTCCCTACCTACATGAGCTAAGGAAAATGAAGCAAACTGTTGTGACAGAATCCTACGATCAGCCGCGATGGAGTCTAAAATAGATAAATTAAAATTATAAATTCCTTCTTTCTTTTTATTTTTGTGTATCTTTAATTGTTCTTTTTGCACCTTGTTCTTTGATTATCACCTGAAATCTTAAAGAGAAGACTCTATACAGGGTTCATTAGTCAGCTTGTTCATTCCATAAAGCTTCAAGGGAAGATACTATACAATATACATGTATATCCAATACAGAAATATGCAAATTTACGGATTGTTCGATGAATATATATGACGGCCTTTCGTATCGTACGACCAGTGAAGTATATTAAGCTTCACAAGTTTATTTGAGGTAGAAATAGCAATAGAGCATCACTTTTAAGTAAATTTTGAAATATTTAGGTTCTGCAATTTGATAAGTTAAAATTTAAATTTTTTACGTTCCTCTGAATTTTCAATTATAAAATGTTTGGATTCATGTAATAACTATGAAAATTTTGAAATTTATGTAATCGATCTAGCCTAAAAACGTTTATTATTAAGTTTCAAAAAATTTATTTTCGCTAGAACAAGTAGTGCCTCCAAATCAATTTTAAAACATGCATTTACGTGATGTTTAATTAATATATTAGAAATTTAATTTTTCAAACACCTAGAAGCTTATTTATGAAATGTTTAGATATAATAGCTAAGAAAAGTTTGAAATTTAGACATTTTATGAAATATTTGTTGATTACCTTTATGAAAATTTTCAAACGTAAAGTTGTTGACTACCTTTAAGTTTTTTAAGCCCCTAAAAACTTTTTTAATTTATGAAATATTTAGATATAAGTTAAATTTTATGTACTATATAAGCTAAAATTAAAATAAAATTATGATTATTTTATTTTGTAAAATTATCTAATTTTATCCTTTTTATCATACCATTGATCCAATTTTTAGTAACAAATTTATCAAATTTGTTGATTGAAATATTATTTATTTATACAAAATTATCAATTTACAGTTCAATTTCATATCTAATTTATTGAATAACTGTTAAATTTAATATTGTTTAGATCATTATACAAAATAAGAGGACAATATTATTTATTTTTAAATTAGAAAAATTAACTTAAAGATTTCATAAAATTAGAGGGACCAAAAGTATTTTTATTGATTCAAGCTATTTATAAAAGGTTTAGATTCAATATGTATAAAATCTTGTTGAAACTCGGAATATCGATTAAATAAACAAACTTGAACATAAAATTAAATTGATTTAATTCTTTTGGTTTATTATTTAAAGATAAAATAATATAAATATATATTATGTATAATAAATATTTTAAATGATATATTTATCATTCATAATATATATATATTGATATTATTTTATCTTTAAACAAATTATTCATAAATTAAACAAATTAAATATCAAATTTTCAAGTGCATCTCATTTAATTGAACAAATATAATTTTAAATTCATAATTGAAATAAGACACAAAAATCTTACTCTCACATAATTTATACTTCCTCGTGAATTAATTTTGTTATATCTTTTGATGCACGCGTTACTTTTAAGACTCAGTGATTCAATACTCACCTTTTAAATTTATAACTTCATTGTAAAAAAATAGACAGAACTCCACCCACACATTTCTCTACACAACAACTTAAAATTTCTTCTCTTAAATATTAAGCTCACTTTTTTTTCTGTTCTCGTGTACAAAATGACTTCAACTAATCCATATTTATAATTATAGGTAATATGGATTTAAATATATTAAAAACGGTTATGTCGCGCACCACCAGCAAGCTCAACGTTGAATTTGACTGAAAAAAACGTCCATGTTTCATTTGTTTTTGGCTCCTGTAATGCAAATAGCACTCATACCCTACTCGTTGGATCTGAATTTGATTTTGAGTATTAAAACAGTGGTTCAACTCTGAAGATAATATTTTATTCATACTCATATTTGTTTAATATAAATTATTTAAATATTATTTTTTATATTTTAAATATATACTTAATTTATTATTTAAATATTTTATGTTATTTATTTTAATTTTATTAATATGATAATTTACCCTTAATATAAATTTATAAATTATTATATTTATTAATTTTTTAAAGATAAATTTATTAATATTTTATATTAGTTATATATTTGAATTTTTAAGGATTTGAATATAAAAATATCCGTTTATATTTAAATATAAGTACGAAAAATATAATTCTCTACCTATGCTGTATCCATAGTCATACCTGACTGCAAATTGACTCCTTCGGAGATGTGGAAGAGGCTAGGTGTATTCCTGTTGTTCCATTATTTTGTACTGTTCTGAACTTAAATAAAGCTCATAAGAAAAATGAAAAAACCGTCCATGTGTCTTGAGTGGAAGTAATATATGGACGCGTTATGTTCGTCAAATTATTTGTTAAATGGGAAAATTAACAATGCAACAAATTTTGTTGTAGTATAAATAAAATTAGACATCTCCTTCATGTCATCCGTTGTAGTCTAGTCGGTTAGGATACTCGGCTCTCACCCGAGAGACCCGGGTTCGATTCCCGGCAACGGAATCCTTTTTCCCATTTTTAGCTAACATTTATTGGAAAGTGGGACAAACAGTAAATGCCTAAATGGTGCCTTGAGTGAGTGAGGTTATGCGAAACTAAAGAAAGCATTATATAACAACCATGGCCATCCCCATTACACTGATTCTGACGGAGATTATGAAAAACGAAGTTATAGTCTTCGATGGTTATTATATTATGCCTTCTTTAGTTTTACTGTTTCTTCTCCACTATGGTAAATTCTTCACACCCTCTCGAAGGATTTTGGATCTTTTGTTTGGCACCTTTAGCGGCGGTTTTTTCCGCTGCTAAAGTGTGTTTTAATATTATTGCAACGAATATTACTGCTGATATAACTTTTGTTTAAATAATTAATTTAAAAAGGTTATAGTAGCAATAATTTTTGTTACAAGAAATTTTAGCAGCGAAAATAACCGCCGCTAAAAGCGACAGGTGCCAAGCAAAAATTGCCAAGCAGAGAATCCAAACGTCTCTCGAAGACTTTATCTTCACTTTTCAATAAATGTCAGCCAAAATGGATGAAAAAGGATTTTGGATCCTCGTCGAAAATAAGGGCTGCTGGATGTTTTTAGCAACAGTTTTATTTGTTGCAAAAGTGTATTTTAATATTATTATCATAAATATTATTTTTTTTATAACTTTTCTTTAAATAATTAATTTTAAAAGGTTATAGTAACAAAAATATTTGTTGCAAGAAACTTTAACAATAAAAAAACTGCCGCTAAAACACCAGGCTCTGAACAAAAAAGATCAATTAAAAATCCGGACGCATAAAAAAGTGTCCACTGTCCCCGAGAGCCGAGTATCCCAACCGACTACACTACAACAAATAACTTCATACAATCGTTAAATTTACTTATATTAAAATACATTTTGTTGCAGAAAATTAAAAAGTTCAACTCTAATAGGCCAATACACTCACGTATGTTAACATAAATTTTATTTTTTTTCAGTTAGGACACTTGTCAAATATAACTTGAATATGTGCCTAACACCACTCATATTTGAATAAAGTATAGTGTAAATTTTTATGTGTATGAATGGCAGTGACATCAGTATATAACTGGCTAGCCTTTCTCTGCAACCATTTTCCATGCAGCAATGAGGATTAATCAACAGTATATCATCAACACGGTGAGTGTGTTCAAGGTTTCTTGGGATATGATGATCTAATTCAGGGAAAGACACAGAAAGAATAAAGATTATTTAGTCTAAAAAAAAGAAAGAAAACTGAAACCTAGGATGTCATGTAGACATTTAACCAAAGACAACGAGTAGAATGAGGTGAGCCGACAATTTTAATGACGTTTTGGAGTTAGAGTTTATTTGGCCAAATTTTTAAATTTTGTTTATTTTATAATTATTTCTTTCTAAATAAAATTTTAAGAAAAGTGCTATAAAAAAATTGTTTGTGTTTGATCAATTTGTATAAAAAAATATTTTAACTCTCAAAATACTAAAAGAATATGTATAGATTTACTTTATATTAATATTATTTAAATAGATATAAATATTATTATTGTTAATTTTTATAAATTTATTATTAATTAATTATACATAAATAAAAAATAAAATAAATATTTTAAAAATTGTAAATATATATAAATGATCTATGTTCTTATTTATATGTCTCAAAATAATATATATATATATAATTATCATCCAAGAAAAATAATTCATACATAAGATATTTGTATTTGTAAAGGGTTAGTGGAAAAGAAATTAAAAGTACTATTATACTAAGAAATTCTGTCTTAAAATATAAAATTCTCAGCTTTGCTTTTTCTTAGAAGCAGAAGCTATAATTTCTAACTTATGTTCTACAGTTGAAAAATTGTTTCTGCTACCAATTAGAAGTTTTTTTTTTTTTTTTTGCCAAACACATTTTTTTAAAAGGCAAAAGAGTTATTTGTGTTTCAATCAAAATTGTTTTAAAATATAATATCATTAATTTACTTAACAAAAATTTTTGAATTAGGGCCAACTTTAATATTCATATGCAAAATCATTAAAAATATTAGTAATTTATTAATATTATATATTAGAAAATCAAATCTCTAATTTTATTTTTCTACTTTGCCATAGAACAGAAGAGAGAAGAATAATCCATGAGTAAGTAATTCGTCTACCCAACAACAATTGCTCAGTATAGCTTAAATCTTTATGTAAATTCAAGCTGGGCTAAATTAGATTGGTATTAAAAAAATTGAATTTTTTTTAATTTAATTGATTGAATTTGGGTTTTGAGTGTTATTCTTAAGATGTTAATAGTTTTAATTTATGACCAAAAAAATGCTTTCTTTTTTGCATTAAGGATGTCCGAAAAAGAGTGCAAGAAAGTAGACTACATTTAAGTTTTAATGTGCTTATAATTTAAAATTCAGTGTAAGTTTAGAAATTTATTTCTTCTTTGCATGCAAGATTAATACATGGATAATATTGATAATAATTTGATATAAAAATATAAAAATTAGTTTTAACTCAGTATGTTTTATTAACTAAATTAACGATATTAAAGATTAAGAAAAAATTTATTTTTTTATAGTGAAAGGGTTAATCAATTAAATTTAAGAAATAAAATTAAAATTAAAATTAAAGTTAAAAGATTAAAAAAAAATTTTGTAGGACTCTTTTATCTTTTTTAAAATAAGTACATTGAGAAAAATAAACAGTTTCTTCCTCTCTATAAACTTGGCCAAATAAATTCTTATATTTATTAAAAAAATGAAAAGGACTCCCTGAATTTCAAGTCACTTGCCAATAGCTTTTTAAACTTTTAAAACATGCAATTAGAGCCCTAAACTTTCATATTTTAACAAATACGTCATTTTGCCTAATTTTATCCTAAATTCCTAACTGTATATTAATTTATCTACTACCTCAGATTCTCATATGTCAGCTAAGTAATTCAGATATATCGGTTCTAATATATAAAAATTTCTGAAATTACAAATAAATTAGTCTTGTCAGAAAAAGAAGAATTAAACATAAAGGCCTATTTGCTAAAATGCAAAAATTTAGGGGATTAATTGACAGTTTCAAAAATTCATGGGGCCATTTATAGTTGACGTAAAGTTTAAAGGGCTTTTTTTGCATTTTTTTTTTCTAAAACATAATAGTTTAGCTTTCATTTCATTTTTCTTTAAAAATTTTTAATTTATTACTTTATTTTCATCTGACCAAGTTTGAGCTTTAAATTTTTTAGAGTAAATTATATTAAATTTCCTTAAATTTTAAATAAATTACACTTAGTATCTCTCTAACTTAAAAAAGTATACTTACCTTCCATCTATTTTGATTTTCTATCAATGAAAGTAATTTTCTTTTGCATAGAATAAAATTAAAATTTTATTTTTAACATAACAATAAATACAATTAAATTTATACTTAGATTCAACATAATATTATTAATATAATAATAGAGATATTTAAATAATTTTATCATTCTGGAGTAAATACATCGCAAAAAGAACACTGACTTTATTAAAAATAATAAATTTAAAAAAATTATATAACATTGTATCAATCATCAAACTCTTCAAGATTATTAAATGTAATTTTTTAAATTAAAAATATAATAAATATAATTTTACTAAACATCAAAAGAAATTGATATAATTTATTCAATTTTTTTTATAATAAAAGTACGGCAGCAAGAGACCAATTTACAACTACTTAGTTGCAAATTGGTTTATTTGTTCAATTTTTCTCACAATTATAAATTTATTTTTATCATAACAATAAATACAATTAAATTTATACTTAATTTCAATATAAAATTCTTCATATAATAATAAAGATAATAATTAAATAACTTTATCATTTTAAAATAAACACATACCATATAAAATATTAACTTCATTAATAAAAAAAATTAAAAATGTATAACATTGTATCAATTATCAAACTTCGGAAATATTATATGTAATTTTTGAAATTAAAAAGATAATCAATATAATTTTACTAAACTTCAAAAGAAATTGATATAATTTACTCAATATTTTTATAATAAAAGTAGAGGCAACAAGAGACCATTTTGCAACTTTATTTGTTCAATTTTTTTCCTGAAGTTTAAGGATGGATCTACTTTTCAGAATGTGTGCACTGTTTGTTAAACAAACAAGGCAAACACATATCAGGGTAGTATTTCACTCAAAGATAGTACATTTTTTTATTTTTTATATATTATTCTCCATCTTCATAATATCACATTTTTCTCTAACTCCTTATCTTCCTATATAGTTCAACTGGTCCATCAGTCATTACATTAGGTGCAAGATGAACTCCTCAAACCAAAAGCAACTCGTAAAATCAAACAAGATCAAAAAAGGGAAGTGCCTTGAGCACTACCAGCCGGGCAACACGGGCCGATGATGACGCTTGTTGAAAGTTGAAACCAATTTCCAGTGGAAAATGACTTGTACAAGCTTCCAAGTCCCAACAACAACCTTGATGTCTATTATGTACAAACACAGCCCACATAATAAACATATATATACAATTGAATTTAAATTTTCTCATATAAAAAAATAACATAACTGTATCATATAAAAAGAGAAATAGACACAAAATTAATTGAGTAGTAAATTTTATTCACATAATAAATATTATAAGTAAATAGTATATTTTAACTCTATGTTTACCTCTCCACATCGTCATATTATTCAATCAAAGATCCTGATCCTTATACAACTTGTTGTCACCGACAGAACTGAGATGAATCCAACACTTGGGAGAGATGGATGAGACAGAAGAAAACAAAACCCATAAATTACACAGGCCTGTACATCTTGTGGCTTCCCTAACCACAGAAGAAAAGGTGCTTACCCGTGGGAACTGGAAGGAGGGGTAGGTAAAAGTAGGAAAAGATAAGTATAGATATAAACAGAGATTTACATACAACCCATGGAGCTTAAATCTAGTAAATAGAGTAGCTCTTGCTTTTCCAGAAAAATTTAAGAGGCTTTCCAATTATTCTTCTGGACATTGACTTATGCAGTGGTTTGGTTTCTTGAGGAGGCTTAGCCAAATCACTAGTTACAGGGGGAAGCAATTGTGTCTTAACAGGTAAAGGGTCTTGTCGCTGCTGTCTAAAGAGCATCAAGAGTTTCTTAGCTTTCTCTTTTCCTCTAGAAGTACCGTTTACTGATATTGACACCAACGCAGGTATTACACCTTCTCGCAGAACCATGTGACTACAATTCTCATTCCCATTACACAAATTAACAAGACAAGACACTGCTTGCTCCTGCTCCAGGACCACGTCCGAGTCCAATTTCACGGCCAATGCACTGATGAGTCCAGGAGTTGAGATCATTTCCTCCCTTCCCAAATGAGAAGCAGCCAAATTAGTCAAAACAGCTATGCATTTTTCTGTCCACATGCAATCACCCTTGCTTGCAAGAAGGGATATGAGGCCACTAATGATGTCAGATGAGAGGAGGTTTGGAATATTGGAGGGGACAGTGGAGAGATTATAGAGTGCATGGAGGGAATCTTGCTTGCATTGAATTTCAGTGTCAGCTCTAAGGAGATTTACAAGGAACTGGACAGCCTGACTAGTCCCAATCATAGTCTTGGCTTCTTCAAGGCAAGACAGATTCAGATAGAGGGCCGTTGCACAGCCATAAGAACTGGAGTTTGAAATCATTTCCTCTAACAAGGATAATACTCCTGCTGATAACATAATTGCCTTATTTCTGTTGAAAAGAAAAAAAAAAAAGAATGAAAAATGTCTATGCTAATGATGCACCCAAAGGTTTTAAAAATAAAGTTATCATTATCATTACAACCATTTAATAAGTTTCACTCAATCAAATATGCTGATAAGGAACACAAACCTAAAAACTGAAGAAATTAGATGGTTTAATAAAAGAAGTATAAATTAGGAGTGTAATTTTAGCATCATAGAAGGAAGCGTAATTTACCCTATAAATTATGTTTACAAATCATTAAACTTGTCATGAATTCATTCAATTTCTCTTGTCTTTTTTCTGAAATGCAGGCAGCCTAACAAATATGAAAAAAAGAGACCCAGAAAGCAGTAAGAAATATTGTGATGATCCAAAGTAGTATAAATAACCATATTATTGATATAGAGATTCAATATTACAATAATTGAAGATATAGTAGTCATTACCAAATGCAAGGTCAGATATTTCATGGACGAAGATATTTTAATGGTCCGTTTATAATAATGCAAAAGCAGTCTCACTTAATGTTATTGTGAAGAATAGGAAAGATAATACACACCTGTTGTTATTTACAGCAAGGTTGAAGAGAGCCATTGCTCCACTTTCTTGAGCTATCAGATTCCTTTCAGATACAGCAGACTGCAGAAACTGCAAAAGTGCCTCAACAAATCCATTAGCCCCCATATAAGTCCTGGCTTCCTCATCATCCCTCAATGACATCCTTAACTGTTCCACCACTTTACATTTACTCGGCCAAGTGTTTTCTTCAGTCAAGACTTTCAGAAACCCAAGATACTGCTCAGTATCTTTTTCCTGTTCAGATACACTTTCAATTTCAGTTTTATCTACTCCAGCTTCCTCTGAGATTCTGCTCTCTTCTACAGGAACCACTTTGACACCCTTCAACTTGCTTGAGCTGAAACTGTTTGCAGATCTTGAATTTGTTGTGTCAGACTCTGATAATGCCAATCTCCAATAGTTAAGATCAAGAGATTCAGGAGGGCCATCTGGAGCAGGAACACCATTCTGTTCGCACCAACTAGCAACAAGACCCTTAACACAGTAATTAGGCGTCAAAGAAAGGTGCACAAGTTTCTGTTGTGTCTTGGGACAGGTGTTGTGCCCATCATTGAACCATTTCTCAATGCAAACTCTTTCATACGTTTGCCCGGAAGCAATGATGACAGGATCATACATAAGCTGCAGAGATATTGGACACCTTAATTCTTCAGGTGGAAGGGGCATCTGCCCTGATTTCCTATTATATGGATTAAAATTAAAGGAACAACGATGTGAAATCTGTCTGTCAATGGCCTCACATTGACCATCACAAACACCACGCTCAACAGTTCCTTTAATAGTGGGAGAACAAGGAGCAGAACCCTGTGAATCATTATCATCCAACAGATCATTTCTAAATAACTTGGAATATTTCCTCATAAGATGTAAAAGATATGCAACAATTGCCTCCTTCCTCTTGTCTTCCTCAGCTCTAGCTTTTTCTATGAGCTTCTTGAGAGCTCTTCTTTCAGTAAGAGCTGCTCTTGAAGATGTAATTCCAAGTTTAATAGCACCCTGGTGAAAACATTCAAGCTCACTACCATCATTAGAGTTGCTAAATTTTCTCCCCTGTTGAAGTAATGCAATTAAATCATCACCAATTTGCTTCTCTGAAGGGTCAAGTGCAAATGACACACTCTCAAGTTCATCCACAATCTTCTGAATCTGAATAGAGACCATTCATTGAGAGGGGTCAAATAATATTCCAAGTTACAATAACAGAAAAGGGCAACATTCATTCATGTGCATATATGCATACAAGAATTAGAGTTGAGAAAACTAAAACCAGAATACTGCAAACAAGAAAGGATATCGCTAATTTCACAGACTAGTTCTAAGTTTTTAAGACTCAGATGTCATTCCATTACTTTGGAAGAATAAAATCACATATCTAATATAGGCACCAACTCACTCATGTACACAAAAAGGCAATACAAGAGCATCATTAAGAAGCTCCTCCTTCCACTAGCATGGTTTAAAAACAAGTTAGAAGAACATTAAAATGTAAAAGCATCATCAGAATACATACTTGACCCCTAGATGCAATCCTATGAGCAAGCAAGTTTCAAACAAGAATAGCAAACATTATAGTCATATTGTTCAAGTACCTGACACCCAATAGATTTAGGAACAATATCGTCCACCTGCTTAAGGCTATTTTCAAGAGCAAATTTAGCCTTCTCAAATTTTAGAAGAACAGAATCCCCAGTTATAGCCTGCATAAATAAAATAATGTCTTTCAGAAAGAAAGACTAACCTCATCAAGCAACAGTAAATAACCTATTCTATGGAATCATAGACTAAAATAAGTTAAATCCACTATTTATACTGACAACACATAATAAGTAGAACAACAAAAGAAATAAAATCATACCAAGTAAAGTTTACTACACTCGGAGCAGTGCTGAAGAACATTCTTGGCCTTCTCTAGGGCTACGTGCAATGAGCATAATGCCTGAATACCAGATTTGCTCCTAGGCCTAGCTCCTTCCAAAGAAGGAAATATTGACAAAATTTTACAATAAATTGTAGAAAGAGTCTTGCACATTTCTCCATGTAGCTGTATGATAAACCATATTAATATTGGTTAGACTAAATTATTAGAAATGTTGAGAAAATAAACTAGAAACAGAACGTGAAACAATGGCTAAAAAGCCCATGATAAGATAGAGAATTTATCATCATACCTTGGCATCACTTGCTGCAAACAGATTTTCTTCAACCTCAGCAGCATCCATCATTCACGTATAGGTGCAACTGATCTCAACTATTTTAGCCGGTATCATAATGGAGAATTATAAAAGTTATCTAAGGGGTTAGAAAGATATTACAACATATCAATATAAACAAAAATAGAAAATGCATACAGCTGCAGCCATCTGAACTTAAATATATTTACTATAATTTAGTTATTAAAATAAAACTTGTCGTACATCACGGTATGATATTTCATCTCATTAACTCCACTTGTGCAGTGAACACAAACAAAGAACGGGTAAAGTCAATTCGTTAGGCACTGTACCTATTGCCCCATTTAGGACGTAAATCCATAGGGAAGGTAAAAAAATACAAGAGAAAGGTGTGTCTCTGTCCAAATCACATAACATGGTGCTATCATTTCCTTATACAGGAGAATATTCCAAGATGGCAGTGAATACGAGACATTCGAAACAAAAGAGAAGGTACACAAATCAATTTAGACATTTCCGAAGATAGTGTAAGAAGAATAAAAGCAGAGTTTGATCAAGATATATCTCATGATCAATAATTTTTATTTAACAATCCAGACAAAACACAAACAAAAGAGGCTTCAAAAACGGAATCCTCCACTAAAACAGAATCCAAAAATCTTTCGGCAATAGAAATTCCAAAATGCAAGAAAAGAATAAGAATCCTTCGTCAGAAAAACAAGCAAATCAAAACAGAAAATCCCAAACAGGAACACAAACATATTAGGGTTAAGAAGGAAGCAGAAACCAACCAGCAGAAAAAGCAATGAACCAAGGACGCTTCATAAAATGAGAGTTGTAAAATCTCAGCTATAACCGGACGATCCGTAACTTCATTTACATCCAAATTGGAAAGCAAATTTCTCTCTCAGACTCAAAGCAATCACACGCAGGCGGAACAGAAAGAGGAAGAAGGAATGAGATGGATATAAAGGATTGTCGTAAGAAAATTATAGAGTTGTCATTTTAAAACTTGAGCTTGATTTAAATTTGTATTAAAATAACTCGCGGATGATAATGATGAAGTGTAATTTTTAAATTTTATTTTTGGTAATATGAATGCTTGTTCTTATCCAAAAGAAAAAGAAGTATTTAAAAGAGGAAATTAAAATTTTCGCCGCTTTTATCTCTCCGCTTCACCGGCCGACAGTTACTGATGTCCTGGTTTGTCGCCTAGCAGACCTGTCAAAGACTCATATTTATTGTCCAGTGACAAATTTGTTCTTTTTCAGCTCTTATTTTCGTCGTAAATATTAAAATTTAAAACTTAAAATAAGATACATATTTGATAAATTATATGATTTATTAATTTAATTTAATTTTTTAAAAATAAAAATATATTTAATATTAATCTTTATTTAAGTTATATTTGTATCTTAACATTTAATTTAATAAAATATTAATTAAAATTTTTTAATATAAAAATTATAAATAATAAATCATTTATATCATATTAAAAAATTATGTATATAATTATTTAAATTAACTTTAATTCTCAAATTTTTATTAAATAAATAATTAATAAAAAAATTTATGTATATATATAATTAAAGAATTTTAATTTATATTTTGATATTTTATTTTATATAAATTAATATATGATATGTATAATAAGTATATCATTAATTAAATTATACTTAATTAAAAATAAAATTGTGACAAAAATATAATATTTATAATATTTTTATTTTAATAAATTAAATTAATAAAAATAATTTATAAAAAATTAAATTAAAAATTACTGTATTCATTAGACCAAAATAAAAATTTTCTAAAACAAGGCAAAACAATGAGCTGACGACTGAAATGAGGTCAGTTTAATATTAGTAAATGATGAAATTGAATTGACCACTAAACTCTAACATTATTTTATTTTATTTTTTAAAAAATTCACATTTAATAATAAATTTATATTATAATTATTTTAAAAATTTATAATTAAATTTAAATTAAACATACTAACCATAAGTTGATATTATTAGAATAAAATATTAATTAAATATCACATAAAAAATTATTTAATGTAACTAAAAATACTTAACAAAATATTTTAAATAAAAATTATCTAACTAAAAAAAAGCAAAAGATGAAAAGATGATATTATTAATTTATATTAAAAATAAATAAAATATAATGTAGATAAAATTAATACATTAAAAACATTATTTTATTTTATTTTAAAAAAAATTCACATTTAATAATAAATTTATATTATAAATAATTTAAAAATTTATAATTAACTTTAAATTAAAAATACTAACCATAAGTTGATATTATTAGAATAAAATATTAATTAAATATCACATAAAAAATTATTTAATGTAACTAAAAATACTTAACAAAATATTTTAAATAAAAATTATCTAACTAAAAAAAAAGCAAAAGATGAAAATATGATATTATTAATTTATATTAAAAAATAAATAAAATATAATATAGATGAAATTAATACATTAAAAAAAAATTATTTCACTCTATAGTGTAATGTAAGATGATACAATATTATTGATATTATAATATAATACTTTTTTGTGTGATGTAATAATATAATTTTATCTCAAATATTTTTATATTATTATATAATATTATAATAAATGATACTATCTAATTATATTATTTAATATACTATATTATCTAAGGGAAGATTGTAGAAATAACACTATGTCAAACATTCCCTTTACGTCAATTTTTTAAAGTTAGAGTAAATTGTACAATTTTAGTGATATTTTTTGACAAAAAGAATAAAAAGAGCGTTATATAAAATTAACAAATTTATCAAGCTTTTAAGTTGAGGAAATTAAATTAGTAGAGACGGTGGATTTGATTAATTGGGCTCAGCCCCAAAAAGATAATAAGTTATATTTCCAACCATAAAATTTTTTTAATTCTTTTTAAAACAAAGTAAAACCAAGAGGTTTTCTAGAACAAATAAATTGACTTTTAAATCTTCATATATACTAAAAATTTGGTTTTAGAAAAAATTTTATCTCCATCTTTAACTAATACATCAAAGATTAGCTTCATATTGATTAGATGTTTTATGTTCTAGTCGCCAAAAAAAAAAATCATAATAGTTAATCAGAAACCTTAAAATAATAAATGTGTTTTTAATTAGTATTTTATGACTTTACCTTTCTTATTTGTTCGCACTCTCACGCTGCATTTCTTGATTTTAAATCATTAATACATCATAATTTTATGTAGTTAATTAGAAATAACAAAATTTTCATTCGCATCCTCTTTTTAATACGTGCCAAATTAGTAGTAATGTTAAAATGGATTAAATGGGCCACACATTTTGGCCCGTTACTCATTTTATTTTTCGTAATTTTTAATATTTTAAAATTATTTTTTAATAAAAATAAAAAAAATATTAATAATTTTTTATTTTTTAAATTTATTTAAAAAATAAAAATAATTAAATTTAAAATGATAAAAATAATATATCTAAATTTATTTATTTATTTATTTTAAACATTAGTATTATCATCACTTGAAATTAATTTTTTATTAAACTTTTTTATATATTGTAAGAATAAAATAATCACCTAACATATAATATCATTCTAAATATATATTTATATAATTAATTTTTATTAATTTTTATTTTTTTATTTTTTAAAAAAGTATATAAATTAAATAAGTCAATTTATTTAGACTCATTTTTAAGTAAATTATTCTTTTAAGAATTCATTTATTTAGCGAACTGAACAAATCGACCTACAGATCATAATCCTAACATACTACAAATTAGTTATTCTAACAACGTGGGCAGATGAGGGAGACTAAGAGGGTTCAAAACTTTTAGGAACTTAGCTCATGTAAAACCAATTTTTTCAGGTCAAGTTACAAAAAAATTCAATAATAAAATTATTGATATAATCTAAAACTTTCGCGTCAATATAAGAAAATAAAATATACTTGGACCCAAAAATCAAAGGAAAGTGTAACATATCTAAATAATAAATTAAATTAATATAATTTATTAAAATATATAAAAGTTATTTTAATTTTGTTGTTTTAATATTTATATACATACTATTATTAAAAAATTTATTTTTTTATTTTTTATTTTAAAAAATTAAAGTTCAGAACATTTTTAATTGATATTTTTTTAATTCTTAAAATACATATTATATTTTTATATTTTTTTTATCAAAAATAGTTATTCAAATATATTTTTTATTTTTTTATTTATAAAAAATAAAAATAATTTTTAAAAATTGTATTCAAACAAGCTTTTAACTTCTCATTCTTCTATTTTTGTAACTTTTTATTATTTTTACTTTTCTCTCTCATATTTTTGCATCACATATTTATATTATATATTATATAATATATAATTTTAAAAATTAATGACCAAAAGATCTCAACACTATTATAATATAGATAGATATATATGATTTTAAAATCTTCTTATATTTTATCTTTAAAATTATATATTAACATATATAATGAAGAGAGTGGAAAAATAAAGAGATTGAAAAAATATAAAATAACAACAAATTAAAAATACATATAACAAGAAAAAATGAAAATAATAAAGAGTTAAAATAAATATCATAAGAAAAAGAAGTTAAATAATTTATTATTTAAAAATATAATAAATATATTTTTATTTTATAATTAAAAATAAAAAATAATACTATATTTTTTTGTCCAAATCACTTATATTTAAAAATTTACTTGAATCTAATTAATCTAGTTCAAGTTAGATGAGATCTCATAATAATGATAGAGCTCTCTAACAGAATTTTTTTTCAACACAAAACTTATATTTAAAACCTAACTTAAAGAAAATCCAATACTTACCATTCTAACTAATTACTTTTTGATAATACTATCATTTAATATTCGTTTCATGCATGTATTTTTTTTTTTTCGACTAAAGGAAAAGAAGACTCAACTACATTACACAGACATGGAGAGACCCATTTCAAGAAAAAAAAAAAAACTTAGGTGTACGTCACTTTATTTTCTTAAAATTAATTTATAATATTTAATCAAAATTTTAATTTTATATATCATATAGGATAAATAAAATAGATGACTTTTTTTTATGTAAATGATGGATATATTAAAAGAAAAGGACAGACAAGTACAAGGAGGTTCAAAAACTAACAGCAAAACAGCCAAAAGGAACAGTAGATCATCCTCAACTTGGTTCTAAGGCCAAAATTTTATGAGGATGTCTAATCCCAAAAGCGTCAGCCCAAAAAACATTTGACAAAAACACAGGAATAAAGGAATAGGTAGTAAAGTGTGTTCTTGTTGATATAGCATGCTTAGCTAGTGAATCCATCTTTTTTAAGCTTGAACAAACCTTATGAAGGGGGATCCAACCTACCTCCTCAGTGATAATAAGATTGAGGATTGAAACAGCGGCTGAAAGGAAATTGAACTTAGCAGCTCTTGCGGTGGCCATTTTAACTTTGGATCCGTTGTTATTATCTTTGCTGTCATTACTTTTAGCAGCGATTTTTTGTATTATTAAAATAGTTTTTAACATTATCGCCACGAAAAGTACTGTTGTTATAACTTTTGTTTAAATAATTAATTATAGCAGCAATAATTTTCGTTGCAATAATATTTAGTAACACAAAAAAACACCACTAAAAGTAATGGCAGGGTAATGTCAAGAAAAGTAATGATAGTAAATCCGAACGCGGCCATTTTTAGAATGGCTATAGAATCAAATTCTTGATTCCAAAAAACCTTTTAGTTTCTAGAAACCCAAATGTGCTAGAGAAGGTAAGAGAAAAGGGTCCCATGAAGGATATTGGAAGGAGCAATGGGCACCAAGCATATCGTGTTGATTTTAATCCACGCACTAAGATCTCTGGAATTGAGGAGCTTTAGAACATTATTTGGGTTGCACCAAACTTCTTTAGTTTTGATACAATTCATGAAAATATGTTTTGGAGTTTCTTTAAAAGCTAAAAATAGAGGGAAAATACTTTGAACAGCTAAGCCTCTTTGGGCCATGATCTTGTTACAAGGAATGCCATTATGCATGAGCCTCCAAATAAAGAATTTCTACATGTAATGGCAATTAATCTTCCAAACCCACTTAAAATTACTTTGCTGAGATGTTACCCTTTGGTCCGAGGTGGCTATAAAGTAAGTAGACTTAAGATCAAACTTTCCATTTATGTTGCTTGTTGAAACCAATGCATTATATTTATTAGAGTCATAGATGATAGGAATTGCTTTAATAGAGTTTATAATATAGGTTGTTAGAATAAAGGAAATCCTATCTAGATTCCAACTAAAATTAGAACTTGAAATCCATTCCATAAGATTTTCAACTTGTTGCAATAATTGATAAGCTTCATAATATGTTCCCTGACTCCAAATACTCCATCATAGTGACAAATGTCAAGGAACGAAATATAGTAGACCTTCTGACTCTTTCCAAACTTTTAAAATTTTTCTCCAATAGCCTTTAAATATTCTGAAGTCAATTATTTATCCAGGATACTCTGTCTAATGGTCTAATCAATAGTATACTTCATAACATTCAAAAAAATTATGTTTGAATCATGCCACTGTTTATGATAGGCCCTTTTGATAGCTTTGGAATTGTTAGTCAAGTCAACAGGTTTCTATTCCCTAAGAGCCAAATCTTCTTTAGTGATGATTAAGTACAAATCTAGGGACTCTTTCCAATCATGATAATTAGTCTCATTCAGAGTTTTCACTGAAGACAGCTGCTAGATTGGAGAAACTGAGAAAACAAAATCATGAAACATTAATTATGTCAAGTCAACATAATTATTTAAACAAGATTTCTTTCACAAACTCAGCTTCATACAGCTATCAATATCAAGAGTTTTTATTATAATCTCACCTAAAGGTCCCACACTATAATAAACCAAGAAAACTCATATTAATTTGGCTCAATAAGAAACAACAAACAAATGCTCTAAACATTAAGGCTTCTAACCAGTTATAATTTTAGGCCTTAAGTTTTCAAATTTATATTAATTTTGTCACACCAATAAGATATGTACATTATTAATATAATATAAAATTTTATTTGTTCTAATTAATTCAGAGAGAATTAAATAAAATTATATTAATTACTATAAAATTTTAATCATAAAACATCAAGTAATTGGGTTCACAATAGGTAAACTCATAATCACTAGATATAGAATATTTAATTTTGGTCTTAAAATTAAATTTATAAATAAATGACCAATATTCTCCCTAAAAGCAATTTAATTTAATCATTAAATATTAAATTTAATTAATCAACAATTAAATTAAATAAATAAACTAATACTATAAATTATTTTCAATACAAATAAACCTTAATAGGCATGCCATAGTGGTTGCGGATTACGCACAGCAAACCACAACGTCCCACGTTTGAGATCTAGTGCGGCCAATTTCACAAATTTTCGCCTAACAAAATGATGCATTTTTTGCCTTTCAATTTTAATATATACATTTCAGTGAAACGTCGCCGTTTCACTCAAGAGAAAATGACACTGTTTTGAAGGTTAAAACGTTGAGTCTTAAGGAAGGTCGTCTTTCTCCTCTAGTCAGGTCTCGTGACCTGACTCGAATCCATATTAAACCCAGAGAGAACCTTGCCATTTACAAGCGATTTCTGACATCTTTCACCATTGTTTCAACATCGATTCTACCATATTTTTGACTAGAAGGTTTTCCATTATTTCAGAATTGAAAATTGGTTCAAAAATTGATTAACCCAAATCACCAAAACTTCGTAAGATTCAAAACAGAGGCAACGAAAATTTATGAACCAAAACAATAATTGCATACATGATACAAATCGAAAACAACTCATTAACACATGAAATTTATATATATATAATGACGCATGAAATTTTTATATATATCTATATATATAAGATACACATATATGATATACATGAATTGCTTTCATAAAATTTATTTCACAGAATACAACAGGCATGTTCGAATTTACATAAATATAAATTTGTTCTAAATTTTGTAACATCTATTGAAACATATTCATATTAAAAAAATAGTGTTCATAAATAATGCGAATATACAATGATCAAAATAAATAAATATAGATTCAAAGTGTAAAAGTATAGAACTTGACTCTAATACCAATTGTTGAAATATAAACTCAATCTAAATTTAGATGTATTGCAGAAATATAAACTCAATATAAATTTAATGAGATATAAATTTATATCTATATTTAGAATGTAATTGAGCAAATAAAAATTATAATACATACTTGTTGAAGCCATAATATTAAAAGTCAAAAGCAATGATAGGATCTGCAACCGCAATTACTCTACACTCTAAAGAGAATAATAAAGAACCAGAGAGAATGAGAAAGTTTCTGACGATAGAGATAAATTAGTTTCAATCAAGATTTTAGATGTGATAATCTTAATTTTAAATAACCTCTAGTAAGAATATTTTATCTTAAATTTAAAGTTGAAATTGTAATTATAATAATATAAAATTAATATTTAATTAATATCATTCACAAATTAATTATATTAATCTAACAATTAATTAATGAATCAAACATACTTCTCTTAGGGTAGATAACTTCTGCAAAGCCTCCATTAATTAGGTTAACATGATTGAATGTGGAAATACAAGTCCATAAGAGATTGGTTAAGTTTGTGGGGAAATAGAATCTTTCCCAAACTAATTTGAGAGAGAACAAACTCATTCTGTGATAAGCTTTTTTTCTGGATCCAACTTAATAATCATCTAGTCATAATTCCTTTTCTTTTTTTATCTTAAAATTATAATGATTTCCTGAGTAATTACAACATTATTAATGGCTAAATATATGAATGTCATGTAAATATTTTTTAGAATGATTTTGCTAACCTATATGTATTAGTTAAACATTATTTGAATTGATTGATAAAATATTTAATGGTTGAAATTTTGTGAAAAAATTAAATAAAAATAATAAATTTTAATAATTAAATATTTCACCAACTAATTAAATAAAATGTTAACCAATTTAGGACATTGATTTGCAAAACATTAAGAAAAATAAAAACCTTATCTTGTCGCTAAACCAAACATTGAAAATAACTCCAAACTTGTCGTCTGTAAATAATTATTTCACTTATTTACAATAAAAGATACTAATATTATATTGTCATTGACAAGGCTGCATATTGTACTAGTATAGTACCGAGAAAGTACAATAAATGTTTCAAAAGTCAGACATATGTAGAATTAAAATTATGATCAAGTTATCAAGTTGGTACATTATATAAATTATATTTATCATAATTTGTAAAATATCGAAGCTTTCTTTTGCACATAAAAATTTGAAAATAGCAAAAACTTTGCATATATTAGAATCAGGTAAAACTGCAATTAAAGTATCGAAAGGAAAAAAAGAACCAAAAAAACAAAAAAGGAGTGGGGAGAGTGTTGACGTACATATAGAAAATAAAATATAAATTAACATAAAATTTACATATTATGAAACTAGTCTATATTATAATGTTTTAGGACTTTTTAATTGTTTCTCTCTAAAATTATTGTATATTAATTTATATAAAATAAAATATAAATTTGAAAATCATACCAAGAAAATGATAGTAAAAGAATGGGAGGTTAAAGAGTGTGAAATTCAAAAAATTTTTATTATTTTTTTAGTATTTTAAAATAAATTTTATTTTTATTTTATATTTAAAAAATAAAAAATTGATATGCACTTTAATTAATGCACAAAATTTTATTTTGGTTCTTAAAACATATGATATTTTTAATTTAATTTTTTACATATTATTTTTATTAATTTAATATCTCAAAGATATAATACTTTTATTGTTACCCTTTTATTTAAACTATATTTATATGTTAATATTTTACTTAACAAAATGTTGATTAAAATTTTTTTTTTTTTTAATGTGAAAGTTATAAGTAATAGATAATTCACATCATATAAAAAAAAATTCATATATACAATTATCCAAATCAATCATAATTCTTAAATTTTTGTTAGATACCCAATTAGTAAAAAATCTATATATGTATGTGTGTGTATATGCAATTGAAAAATTTTGATTTATATATTTACATTTTATTTTATATAAATTAATGTATAATATATAAGATAGTTATGTCATAAACTAAATTATACTTTAAAATTGAGTTAAGTAAGAAATTATGGATAAAGTTTAAATAAAAAAATAACATTAAAAGTATTTTTATCTTTGTGAAATTAAATTAATGACAATGATATATAAAGAATGAAATTGAAAGTTTGTCAAAAGAGTAAAATAGAATTTTTCTCTTAATATATAATGATATGCATGTGTTGAGATAATGGAGAATTATATAAAAAATTATGAAGTTATTTAATTTTTTACTTATATTTAAAATTAAATTTCAAAAAAATTTGATGTACATTTTAATACATATCAAGGATCTAAGACTTTTATTTTAAATTTATATAAATTTATTAAAAAAATTAATCATAAGATGAACCCGTTAAATTTTGCTGTTGATTAATGTTGGCTCGATTGATTAACCCAACTCTATGGATATAAATAGTTTTAAATTCAGTTTTTTTGTTATTATTAACATTTAGTAAATGTCATTTACCCATAATAAGATACTTGTTTACAAAATAAAATAAAGGGTTTAAAATTTTTTTATAAAATTAATTTTAAAAATATCTGTTAATATTATTTTCATTTATTAATTTATGTATATACTCAATAAAAATATTTTTTTTATGTATTTTCATTGTAAAAAATTGAAGTTTATAATATCTTTTAGTTGTTTCATATTTTTTTAAAAAAAATAAATATTTTATTTTTATTTAAAAATAGCAAATTTAGACAGATTTTTTTTATTTTTTAAAAAATAAAATACTATGTTTAAGAACATAAATAAAAAAAACCCAATACATCCAGTTCTTAAATCTATTTTATAACACAATAATTTAGAATTAGAGGTGCATGTTATTTTTTTAATTAAATTAAATAATGAGAAATTAATTAACTTTAAATTATTCTATTATAATTTTTTATTATTTTATTATTTTGTATATTATATAATATATAATTTATAAAATTAAAAATCATATAATTATTATAATATAGATATATAATTATTATTAATTGCAGTAATTTGAATATGTTACAAATGACTGTGGATGTCATTAGATTTCAGTTTTTGCAAGAATATTTTTATGGCCAATGAATTACAACGTTGCGATTTTTTTATTTTTTTAAAATTATTTTTATTAAAAATAATTATGTTTGAAATATTATTAGATACTAAATATAATATATCTTTCAATAAAAATTTTAATTTTAATTTATCACAATATTATAAAAAGGTTAATTTTTTTGTTAAACGCAGCTTCCATTAATTATAACGTTATTAGTGCGACTGCAAATCCCAAAGGTGTGACGATAAACGTGGTTATTGGGCTATAAAATAACAATGCCATATAAGAATATATGTAGATTTAATTTATCTGAGGTATGCCTTATTTATATAATTACTAAATACTATACTATAAATATATGATATTGATATACTGTACATTTTTTTCACACGATAGTATCTTGCTATTTTTCAAATAAAAAAGGTCTAGATCCCAATATTTTTCTAGTGAGAAATATGAGTAATCAACATGGTTTATATAATTAAGTATTGTAACCAATTAATAAAATTCATTAAAGTAAATATTTGAATATATCTTACTATTTTTACCACCAATTAAAAAAATTCGTTCATTCTTTTTTTTTTATTGTACAATAAGGACTAAAATTTTATTTTAGTCTCTCACAAATACTCATTTTCTCAATGTGATTGAGTAATATTTTAAAGTATTTTTTTTTTACTTTTATTTCAAATAAGCAAAAAAAAAAAAAAAAGCGTTTCAATTTAACAAAACATTGTTTTTGGGGAGGTTGCATCATCAAACCCATTATACACTGCATTTTTGCTTACTTTGTGTCATGTCTTCTCCGTTTGCAAATCTAATGGATGATTTCTGCATTTCTGATGTAACCTAGTATTTTTACAAAGATAGAGTTTTTAAATATTTGGTTTAATTTGATTTTTTCTTTAAAATTGAACTGAATCAATATAATTAGATTTTAAGACTTTGTTGATTTTATTTTTAAACGGTTTGGTTTGGTTTTGAAGTTAATTTAGTTTATATTAACTTATTTTTTATTTTATAATATATTAAAATTTTTTTAACTTTTTTATAATATTTTATACATTTATAAAATTTAAAATAATAATTTAAAAAGTTCAAACTATAATATTATGCTAAATAACTAACCTTAAAATTTTTAATCAATATTACAACAATATCAATATATAAGTAATAAAATAATTTAAGTTAATTAATTATATTATCTAAAAATATCATATTAGATATTCTTATCTCTTAAAGTATCAATTTATCGACATAATTATTTAAAAATAATAAATAATAAATAATAACTATATAATATAATTACAAAAGGTAATATAATTTTTATTATTAAAAGATAAAAATGATTTGGTTTGGTTTAATTAAAAATAATTATAATATATATATAATTTGATTTGATTCAATTAAAATTAAACAAAAAAATTATAAATTGATTATTTTTAACTTTATTCAATTTCTAATCAATTTTGAACACCCTTAGCAAAAGTGGATGAAATTGAGAATATAAATTTATAAAAAAAAAACTAAATTAAAAAAATATGTAAAGAACCAAAATGTAATTTTAGTCACAAATAAGTATATCCAACAATTTTGACAAAAACGTAAGCAATCATTTTCCATCGCATTAGACAATTAACATCACAGCCTTTTATTTGTGCACGTCATCATGATAGTGGACCCCACCTAAGCTGTTCTTAGTCTTACTTGGACAGTTCGACGAGTTTTCTGTTTTCTTGCTTTAATTGCAAACCGAAACAAGTGGCGCTTGTTACGTTATGTCAAGCCGTCTCTTTTGGCAGTTCAAGTGAAGAGAATTTGGACTCTTTACAATTATTTTTGAGTTCAATTTTCAAGGTAACTAGTATTGTTCCATGCAAGACGATGTTGTACAAATATAAAAATATATTTAAATATGTAAAAATAAAATAATATTTATAAATTATAAAATTTTTAATTTAAACAATTCAATAATAACTTAATGTGTATGTTTTAAAAAAATAGATCTATTAAATGCACTTAATATATTATTATAGTTTAAATTTTCAATAATAAGATATTAAAGATATAATTATATTTAAATTTGTTAAAAAATTAAATGTATATATAAGATGTTCCCATTTTTAAATATTATAGATATATTTAATTTAAATTGATCTTTGGTCTACAAATAACTATTATTTAATACTAAATATCAAATTTTTTAATATATGATAATTATGAGTGTATAGAAATAAAAGTTAGATAAAAATATTAATTTTTATAACATATTAAATATTTAACTGATATGGTAGTCTCTTAAGACAACACATACGTGTTTTTTTTAATTATATTAAATGTGTTTTAATGGAGTGTCATTCGATAGGAGGTTCGATCGAGTAACGAGTATTGCAGTATTTGATAGAATAGCCATCAAATTCGCATTGATAGATACCTTTATGTGAGACACAAAAAAAGTGTTTTAATTGTAACTTATATTTTTATTTTAATATAATATTGATGTGTATCAAATAAATAAAGCTAGGAAATGCTTTTATTGAAGTAGTTTCACAGTATTTTAAGCAATTAGTCTCTTACTTTAAAAGATTTCTTCTTTTTACTATTGAATTATGAGTCTTAATTTAAAATACAATTATAAATTAAATATGTTTTATATAAATTTAAAAAAGAATAGAAAAGAAAGAACACAATCTCTTAAGACATCAAGTTTTTCATAAAACAAACTCTAGTTATTCACGTGACACGTCGGTTCCATGTCTAGCTTCCCACATGTATGAGTTCCATAAAAAAGAACAGCAAATACATTCCTTCATTATATATAAGATTGTACCACGTTATAAATATTGATTAGATGTATTCTTAGAATTAATAAGAGTTACTTCATTTAATTATTTTTTATTCATGATAATTATATGACTTAAGTCTAAATATAAATGATCTTTTATTGATTGGTATCTATAAGCTTTTTGAAGTATTTTTTTATTATATAAACTTACCATGATTTTAGATTGGAACGTTATTTTTTTATTTAAATTTTTTTAATAAAAATGTTTTTAACACATTTTTCTAAATAAACCTCATCTATTTACAAAAAAATCAACAAATTCATTTCTTTAATCAAAATTGAGAGTTGAAAATAACAAATTCTTAGATATATAGGTTATATCAAATTATTTATATATTGATCAATAATATTTATTTAATTAATTTTGTTTTAAATTAGATGATTTATACAATAAACAACCTGAAAAAATTTTCATTGATAAAATTATTTATAATTTTTTTATAAATACTTTAAAATTGGATCTTAGACTAAAACTTTATCTCCCCACTTAAATTTTCACAACACCAAAAAAGCATTCCTGGATACCTTTTCTATAAACCTCATCTATTTACGAAAAATAAAATTCTAATTTATTTCTTTTAATCAAAATTGAATAAGCAAAAAAGTTGAAAATAATAAAATTTTAGGTATATATACTATATTTTATTATTTATATATTGATAAATAATATTTATCTAATTTTTATAATCTAAAATAAATAAATTATATAATAAATAGAATAAAAATAAATAATTAAATTTTATTAATTAATATAAAAATAAAATAATACATGGACACATCAATTCTTCATTAATATTTATTTTATTAAATTGACCGAAACACCCCAACACTTAGACAGAGCTAGTAGTAGATTTGCACCCTCAAAAGGACCCACCTGTAGACCTATGAGTTGAAAGATGGGTCATGAATTGCATGTGATTACCTCATCTTGCTTTGAAAGTTGTGACCACGTTCTTTGCATGAAAACTACAGTGTAACCAGAATCGGAGTAAAATGTGGGATTTTAAATTCTCAAAATTTAAAAAATAGTATATTTTTTATGTTTGAAAATAAATAAAAATATTTTATAAATGTATTTTAAATAAATTAAAAATTAAATTAAATATTTTATTTTATATCTCTCTTTAAATATAAAAATTATATTATTTTTTAAATTTAAAGAATTCATGTAAGCACATATTGCATTTATTAATCCCTAATCTCTTGATCTAACTAGACTCAATTATTGGAACCTTGGGTCTCCATGTTGGGTACTGCAAAAGTAGAAACTCCTATTTTGAGGTATCCTTTTCTATGCCTAGTAGAAGAAGGAGAAACCAAAGTTTTTACACTAAAAATAAAGTACAAATTTTGTTTTTTAGATAAATATATGTATGCATAATTATATATATATTATTTAAGTATTATTAATTAGTAGTATATGTATGTATGTTATTCAATTAATTAATAAGTTTTTATGATTTTTATTTTTAATATAATATAAGTAGTTTTAAAATATATATAATTTAAAATATATATATTTAAAAATTATCAATGGAATATTTAAAATTTTTTAAAATATTTTCAAAAATATTGCAGTTGAATAAAATGTAAAAATTTAATATTATTGAGAATATTATAAAATATTCTCAAAAATTTTTAAATAAACAAATAAATTTTTTAAAATTCTTGAGAATCATATTCTCAGAAATATAATTTCTAAGAATAAAAAATCTATCCGTGTATCAAAAATTTTTAAAAATTATTTTTTAAAATAATTGAATTTTAAAAACTTATTCCAAAATATTTATTTCTTATAAGCTCTTTATTTTTCTCTTGTAACATAATTTATGTAAAGTAAATTGAGAAAATTAGCTTGAATTATGTTTGTTGACAAAAGTTAAAAGGTTGAAATTAAATTAAAATTTGATTACCAAAATGATTTAATATAAATATATTATTTTTAAATTTTTATTTTTTAAAGGTAATTTTTAAAATAGATAAAAATTAAAAAAAGTAGAGCTTATTTTTTAAAAATAAATTAAAAATTTTAAAGGACAAAATAAATACTAAAAATATTAGTTATTTTTTTACTTTCCTCTTAAACAGATACGTTTTTGTTTCATAATATACAAGAAAAATATTTTTTTAAAATAATTTGAACACAGTAACATTAATAAATTTTTTATAAAATAAATGACTTCTTTTTTATAATATTTTTTGTGATATTTATAAATAAAATAAAATGAGAAAAATTTTATAGTATTTTAAACATGCTCATAGTAGTGTTGGAACTTTCTATTTCTGAATCTCTTAAGGGCTGGTTTGCCCAAGAGGTTAAGGGGGAAGACTTAAGATCTTCTGCAGTCAAACTGCGCATGGGTTCAATCCCCATAGCCAGCATTATTTTCGATAATAATAATGATTTTTGACCGATGTATAACTAAATCTTCTGCGATCAATTTCCTTCTCGTAGGCTTTAGTGATTAATTTTATTTTTAAAATTTTAAGTTATAATTAATTTTATCTTAAGTTTAATATTATTTAAATTATCAATAAAAAATAATAATATAATATTTGAGTATATTATAAAAAATATTCGAGTGTGAATCATCATTTTATTTTTATCAAATATCATATCATTGAACCTTGATATTTATACGTTAATATATTGTTTTTTATTTGTAATTACTTCTATTTTTGGCTAATATTAATTTGTAATGACGGGTAGTTCTTATTTTTTTTCTGGGACAAATTTGGTCCAACTTCTAAAAACAGTTTTGGGTCTAACGTCAAAATTATCGTACTAGTAGACTTAATAATATTCATTATATTGTATATCAATTTTTTAAACTTAATTTTAAATATAATAAAAATAAATAAATAATTATTTAATTTTATATTTTCTTATAATTTCCTCTCACATAAATTTTTCGTTTATATTTTATATCTCACTTTTATACTGTATTGTATGATGAAGAATTAAAGAGACAAAAGACTCAAAACAATATAATATAGTACAGGTATATATTTTTTCCAAGAGTTTGATACAACACACTTACACCTAACTATAAACCAAATGGATTTATGGAGGAGGCAAACCACTTTTAAGCATCAACTTAAGATTTTCTTGGAGAAGCCAAGCTCGTAAAAAAGGGACCAAACTTTCAATTTTTGTTTTGACAAAAGAAATTCTTCATTCATTCTTCAGAAACAGCACTAAGCCATAAAAGTAACATATCTATAAAGAAAATACAAAGTCAGTTTAAGACTACGCTCATATTTTGTAACAAGGTGCAAGAATAAAATAATAAAAAAAATTCAGCCTATATTATACGAAAATACAATTATAAAAATTATAAAAAGAACTAGAAATTATATAAAGAAAACCACATATCTTTCAACCTTCTAAAATGATTAAGTCTTCCCCAATTTTCATTCTTCAAAATCTAAGGTTTAAATTGTAGCTGACTGAACTTTCTTATAAACATGATTTATGGAGCCAAACCTGTTTTTTCAAAAACAATGCAGGCCTAGCCCGGTCTGATTTAAAACCAAAGAGGCCCGGCCCACCCGTTTTGTTGGTCACTGTCTCGCAACTTAGAACAGGTTGGATACTTGGGTTCGCTTCAATGGTGCTTGCTCGCCGATGGGAAAGATCTAAAAAGATGAGTGTTGACAAGATTAGAGATGAAGATGGGACTTGGGAGTTGGGAGGAGAAGCTACGCGCAGCTATGCACTGCGAGTGAGAAATGAGAATGAGACTATCAGATTCGGGGTATGGGGCATAAATGGGTTAACCTTTTAAGTTATATAATATAATAATATATTATATTAAAAGTTTCCTATATACAAATAATTATTTTTTTAATTTTTAAAATATAATAGAAAATAATTATTATTATAATTTTAAAATAATAAATTAAATAATAAAAAATTATTGAATTTAATTTTTTTAATTTTTTATTATTTTTATTTTTACTCTTTTTATGTTTTTGCATAACATATTTTATTATATATTTAATATTATAAAATATATTATTTTATGAGACAACTTATAAAAAGATTAAAAATTATTATAATATAAATTATATTCAATACTAATACTATTATATATATATGATTAAATAATTCTTATAGTTTCTATAGTTTTAGTTAATTTTTAATTAGATTCTTATAGTTTAAAAATTTATAATTGAATTCCTATGATTTAAAAATTTTTTAAATTAGTTCATATTGTCAAATTTTTGTTAAAATTACATTAAATTTTATCTTTTAAGGTATCAGAGCCTAGTGATTGATTTATGTTAATATTTATTTTTGATTGTTCAAAATCTGATAATTTTGTCATATATTTTCAATATTAGAAAACATTTTAATATTTTCTTCAAAGGAATATAATGAGGAGTTATTCTGATCATTGTTCAGCCAGTAAGAGAGGTCCTGCTAGTAAGTCTCAAGGGTTGAGATAGTGAATCGATTGGTTATCCTATGGTCTCAGTCTAGAGTAAAACTTAGCTAGCCTTAATGTCAAAAAGAATAAAAATGTTATCTAATAAAGAAAATGATAAGATAGAAGAATTAGATCAAGACTAAAAGGAAATAAATAGTAACATAATTCATCATGAACTTAGAATATCTGAGATAGAGGATCAATTAAATAAGTGGACTTTACCTAAGTTAAAAATATCATCTATGTATAAAACTTCCTTAAAAGACTTATTCTTAGGAGAATATGTAATAAAAACTGTAGAAAAGAAAATAAATATTTCTAGAATTCATGAAACTGTTCCCTTAATTTCTACATCCTTAATTACTTAACATATTAAAAAATATAAGTATCTTCATATAGGATCTATTCAAATAACTATGAAATTTTTGTTTATACAAGGAATAAATTCACCTAGCTTCGTTATCTTAAGAGATAATTGACCAATAGGTCTCATAATGCATTATTTGAAACTAATTCACATAATGGTCCCATCTATATAAATAATTATCCTAATTATTCCATAGCATTGTCTAGCTTTCATAATACTTCTTATAATATTCTATTAGATGAAAAAATGATAGATGAAGAATGGAATCCTAATTCAATACTTATAGTTGTAATTTATAGAATATATTATAAAGTAATGAAAACCCAATTAACTCCTAAAGCTTTATTAATGTCACCCAAATATGAAACTACTTTGTTGTTAGTTAATCCTTAAAAGGTAAATGCCTCAATAGCTAAGACTTTAAAATATAAAGAAATAACTAGTGGATTGAAATAGAGATTAAAAGATCTTTAATTTTAGAAAAGCCACCATTAGCAATATTAGACGAAATAATAGAATATAAGTCAGGAGTGATAAAAGTAACTTTTTCTCTCTTAAGAAGAAAAAATTCATAAAAAATACCAGAATCTAGAACTCATAGTATACCTAAAAGATCTATAGATGAGTCTAATTTTACAATTCCAAAAGAATTATATTTAAAAGGAGTTAGGACAAATCCAACAATCCCAATTCTGAAATATGAGGCAGAATCTTCAAGATCGCTCCTTATAAATTTAGCATATGAAAACTTTGAGTCTTCTCAAACCCATAATTCACCAACAAACTCTGATTTTAATCATTTAAATGTTATAAAAGCTTTTAAAATAAATAAAACACTTCTTAGGGAAGAATTCTTAAAAGAAGAAAATAAAGCCGAAAGAGAATGGTTTTTTAAAACATTCTCCCAGGAAGAATTAAGAGCTTTTAAAGAAGAATATTATTAGGCTCTAGAAGCATTTCAAGAGAATATTTCTTATTTTGAATGGTTTGAACAAAATAAATTAGAAAAATTAAACATTAATGCACTAAAATCTGATGGAAAAAAATGAAAAATAGAAAAATAAAAAATAATTAGTACAATCCCTCCCCAGAAGAAATAAAATTTTCAAATAATCAAAATAAAGAAGTAATAGGCTCACCTTTTAAAATGATAAATGATAATAGAAATATGCTAGAACTTGCCAATATAAGAGATGTTAAAAATATTCAATATCAGTTAAATTATACTAATCAATTATTACATCAAGTAGCTAATGAAGTCCTAAATCTTATAGAAATAGATAAATCTTCTATAGCCTCCTCTTCTAAACTAGAAAAACCTTTACTTAAATCATTTAAGTTTTCAGAAATTGAATTAAAAAATATATAATTAGGAAAAGAAACTAATATAGCTCTAAAAAAATAAATAAAAAATTAGATCAACTAAAAATTAATAAAGTACACACTTTGACTAATGAGGACCTAAAAGATGAACTTATAAAAATAAATGGTGTAATAACCTAATTTTTTTAAATAAATTAATTGGGTAAAATAAATTTATATTTTGTCGAAATTAAATTAAGCGTGATTTTCTAAGTTTGCGGTTGAAATTTGAGAATTTTTCAGAGTCAAAATTTTATCTGACGAAGGAAAACTTGATCCAACTTTAGGGAATTAGCAGGTAATTTGGAAGGCTTTAAAACTTCAAAAGACCTCTGAATTCCTTCCATGTGGGCCTGTAATCTTGCTTAGATCGAAGAATACATGGAGAATTTACCCTGGGCGAAGTGGGAAAAGATCAAAATGCCCCTGAAGGCCTTAAAACTCCAAAATTCTCATTTTTTCTCTCATTTTTCCTTTCTTCTCTCTCTCCTCCACATATTTTCTCTCTCTTCTCTCTCATTTTTGCGTGCCACCACCAGCCGTTGGAATCGCCGCCTTGCACCACCGCCAGACCTCGCCCTAGTGCAGCTCGATGCCCCCGACATCCAGCCACCATTCCAGATTGTTGACGAATGCCACAGTGGCCGAAAACAGTCGCATTTTCCCTCTGTCATAATCTTCGTCATTCGACACTGTCTAGCCACACTGCTGCCACCGTTGGGTAGCCTGAGCTGCTAGCTTCCTCCACCAGCTTTCAGTCGGTGGAGCGCCACCGCCACGCGCCTAGAACAGAAGAGAAACAATTTGTCTTGTGCCGCACTTTGTCGCCAAAAAATTTCGTCTAAACGGTCGTGTTTTGCCGAATGAACCCTGGATCCGGCATCCTCGAGTTGCTGCGCCACATTTTGGTGTATCTTTCTACCCCAGCCGCTGTGCGCCACTGTGAGCCACTGTCTGTCACCGTGCTCCGTCGTGCGCCATTGCTAGAGTTGATGGAAAGTTGCCAGAATCAGATTTCAAGCTTTTGAAACCCTCGGTACAGTTTAAAATACCCCAATTTGATATTTTCCTATTGAAATTGACCCCAGATATGTTTAAGGATTAAGCCGGCCTAGGAATTTGATAAATTGACTTAGGAAAGCCTATTTGAAAGAAAAACCCACCTAAGAATTTAATTATTTTCCCAAGGAACTAATTAGGATCAATTGTTGAGGAAACAGAAAATCCCAACCCAATTAGAAGCAAGCAGTGAAAGGTAGAGTAATTTACACTCCTTGAAACTTTAAATTGACATGGTGAATGCTTGTTTAGAATAATTTGGTTGCATAAGAATACGTGCTAAAATATATGAGTATATACGTATGCCTGTGTATTGAGAATGCCTGTTGCATGTTTGATAAGTTTGGCTATCAGATTTATATGAACAGACTGATTTAAGGTGGGTATTCAATAGCAGGTATGGGACGACCATTGAATATCCCTTATGCAAATAGTTTTGCATAACGAATTATTTTTACTTAGAGTAGTCTGCATTCGTTAGGGATTATTCGTTAAACCAGGACAACCCTATGAAAGGTTTAAGGCGTATAAGGGGGGATAACCTATACGGGATAACGTTGTGGTTTAAAAATAATATCCTATAACCTTGAGAAGTGGTTGGCTATGCGTATGTAGTTTTGTATAAACTATATGAGGATGAGAATTAGCACTTGTGCACATGCTAGGGGATGCCCTAGATGTTGATTATCACCCGGTTCTTGAGTGAGTTATTGGTGTCACGGATCACACTCACAATATAGGTGTGTTTTCGAGTGATTGATGTTACGGATCACACCCAACGTAAAAATGATGTTTTTTGTAAAAACGGCATGCAATTGGAAAGAATAATAAATAGTCACATGAGACTTGCGACTGATAAGTATATGAAAACCCCCAAGCATGATCTTAAATAAGATTTTCAGTATAATTTTTCAGAATAAAAATTTTATGCTCATTATATCATTTGCAGTAATTTCCCATGTGTTCTATATTTTAAAAATATAGTAATTCACATGCATTTTAATTGAATATAGGGAGATGTTTTCTATGTGTTGTCACAATTAAGAATCCAACTATTTTAGTACTGTAAATTGTAAATTTCTCTACTGGGATTTAACCATCTCATGAAGTTGTTTGCTCAAATGAACAGGAACAGAGAATGCCTAGGAGATAGCTGGGCAGAAGCAGGATTTCAGGATGACGTTGTGACAAAGTTTAGGCTTGAATTTATGTATATATATATCTGTGCTGTTGTTTTTTATTGCTAATGGATTTTACTGGATGTAATTATGGATTTTGACTGGTTGTATTAAAGGGAAACGTCCAGTTTTTAGGGGAAACTCTGTCGAATTTTTGGTAGAATGACAGTATGGAAGAATAGTCTATTTTAAAATGAATTTGAATGGATCTAGCAATCTGAACTTGTATATCTCAATGATATTTGTATGGTTATTAGTATTTATATTCCAGAGCATATTATGGTTTGTATTTGATAATAGAAATGTTGCATAGGACTTAGGGTTGAGTGAAATCTGAATGGACTGAGGAAAAAGTCTATTTGGGTTACACTCAACCAGTAACGACCCTCTGATGTTCCCTGACATGGGAAAAATGAAAAATTTGTTTAAAATTTTATATGCTTTCGCTACTCTGATATAGGAAAGTATAATATGAGTTAGGGGGTCGTTACACCCAGCGTCCTTGCTGGCACACTGATCTAGGTCTTGGCTCTGATACTAATGTAATAGTCCAGCTACCCACTTGCAGATATTGTTCTCTTTGGGATATTATCCCTCACGATTTTGTTCCTCCCCCTAGTATAGAGGAGGAAACACGTCTACAAGGAAAAAGTATCCACACCCTTATAAGACATGCTTTGTTCTCCTTTCCAACCGATGTGGGACTTTACAAATAGAGCTAGAAATCCCTCTTTATCTAATATTCCTAGGGTTTTTCTACTAGTAGAAATTATTATCCTCGACCTACCCTACCAATTTGAAGAAGGGGATTAGATAATCCATCCTTATTTATTGGAGAAACCATTACCAAATGGAATATAAATAGAATGATATATCACTAAATTTTAAGAAAAACTACTGAAATGACTATGGCTGCTACTGCTTTTAGAACTAAACATTCAGAAGAAAACACTGCAAAATTAATCATTGTTGGATTTACTGGAACTTTAAAAGGTTGGTGGGATAATTACTTAACTCAAGAACAAAAAATATTTATATTAACACAACTTAAAACAGAAGGAGATCATCAAATACTAGTTATGGTAGAAACGTTAATATTGGCCATAATTCATAATTTCGTTGGGGATTCTAAATTATTTGATGATAGAACTTCTGCCCTATTGCATAATCTAAAATGTCCTACCGTAAGAGATTTTAGATGGTATGTAGATAATTTTCTACCCATGGTATTAACTAGGGAAAAATGTAGAGAAAATTATTGGAAAGAAAAATTTATAACTGGATTGCCTTTAACTTTTGCTAATAAAGTTAGAGAAAATCTTCAAGTAGAATATCCTAATACCCATATTAGTGAATTAACTTATAGAAGAATAACATCTGTAATAAAGAACACAGGATTAGAATTATGTAATAATCAAAAATTAAAAAATAGGATAAAAAGAAATCAAGATAAAGGAATAAGAGAATTGAAAATTTCTGTGCCCAATATAGATATGAGAGACTTAGACCTCCCTCTGCCATAAAGAGAACAACTCTTAAGAAATATAAATTTTTTTTGAGTAAACCTAAAACTTATCAAAAGAAAAAAATTAGTAAAAGAACAACCCAAAACTTTTAAATCTAAATCAAATCTAGTATGTTATAAATGCGGAAGATATGATCATATGAAGAGAGATTGTAAATTAAAACAAAAGATAAATGAAATATTAATGGATGAAGAATTAAAAACTCAAATAACTAAAATATTTTTAATTGATTCAGAAGAAAGTGAAATAGAAGAAAAAAAAATTGATCAACATCAAGAATTTTCTTCTTCAAAAGAAGAAGCAGACGAAAATACTTATGATAATTTTGATAATTGTTAATGCTCCTATAAAATAAATATGATAAAATTTAAAGTAACTTTAAAAATAATAGATAGAATAGAAGATCCTAATAAAAGATATGAATATTTTGTTAATTAAAAATAAATTAAAAAGATAAAGTGAAAAAATAAATTTATCACCTATCTTATACGAAATTCTTTTATACTATCTTCTTGATTTGGTTAAAGACGAAACTATCTTTATTGTGCTATGAAATTGATAAAAACTTAATTTTCAAGTTAAAAAAGAAAGAAAGAAAGAAACAGATCCAATTATTTTAAAATAAAAAATTGAAAACGAATGCTATTAATCTCACTAAAAAATTATCATCATCAATAATATGGATTAAACAAAAAAAATAAAATGTACATCACATGTTACAGAATTAAATTCATTTATATATGTACTCATAAATAAAAAATAATCATTCATATAATAATACAAATTTGCATAATTGTTTTATTATATCTAATCGACATAATGAAAAACTTTCAAATTACATAACTTGAAAAATAAGCTTATGGAAATCTATCATGGAATCCAAGTTATTTATTTCCTGGCGCCTGATAAGCATATTGTGGCGCTTAAAGCGCTGTAAAAATTAATGTGGAATAATTTCAGATTTTTTTAATTTTGCGGCGCTTAATAGGCGTTGCTAAAATTTTAAAATTTTATTTTAGTGGCGCCTTGAAAGCGCTGTATCATTTTAAATTATTTTAAAATTTTAGCGACGCTTATAGGCGCCGCTAAAATTTTAAAAATTTTTTAGTGGTGCCTTGAAAGTGCAGTATTATTTCAAAATTTTTTGAATTTTAGCGGCGCTTGTAGGTGCCACTAAAATTTTAAAATTTTATTTTTGAATTTTAGCGGCACTTATAAGCGCCACTAATTTGTTTTCGCAGCGCTTCACTAAAGTCGCCATAAAATTTCTTCATTTTGTGGCGCTTGAAAGCGCTGCTATACCCAAAAAAATATTTCCCTTCGTCCTGGCGCGTTATTTTCCCTCCTGAAGTCTATAAAGAGCGCCTAGAAGCTTCATTTTCTCTCATTTCCCTCCCTTCGAAGCATTGGCGAGATCTGGTTCGAGTTGCAACCTTCACAGTCGCTCGCTCTCCATTCTCGTTCAGCCTTCGCGTTGACTCGTCCAGCGTCCTTGTTCAGTAAGTTTTCGTTTCTCCATTTCTTCATTTGAGTTATTGATTTGGTTAGGGTTTCGATTTGGGGCTCAATTTGTTGGTGGGGTTCATCCTGTGTGTGGATTATAAGTTGATGGGAGGGTTTGCTTTTGGTTTTGGGTTTCCATTTGTTTGAGGGTTTGTATTTTTTGGTTCTCCATTTGGATTCTCTCTGTTCTAGTGGATTACTCAGTTTTGCATCCATAGTATTTAATATGTTTAGGTAGATGGAATTGGTTTCTTATATTTTATTACTTTCAAACATTTGATGATATCGTGTTGGTTTTCAAATATAAAACGCTAACAATACTTGAATGGAAAATATGCTTTCAGTACTAAGAAATATGTTCAAGTATAATTAGCAACCTATATTAAATAGTTAAATGGAATATTTTATAATTAAATGGATACATAGCACAGTCCCACCACTTGGTCCACCTGAGCCGACACTTTGATTTTTATTATGTCAACCTACACTTTTTCTAATTCTAATTTTACATGTATGATAAAATTAACACTTAAATCTAAAACTTTTATGAGGATGTCATGTCTTGAAAAAATATTACAAAGATGTCATGGGTTAAAAAAATATTATGACAAATAAATATATAATAAATATTATGTATACAATTCAATTGTTAGAATTATTATTTTATGAAATTAAGGACTCTAAAATTACATAAATATATCAATTCAAATATTTATTTTTTTAGCTAAAATATTTATTTTCTTTGTTTCATTTAAGTTATAAAAAATTTGTTAATCCTTTCAGGCATCTGATGCAAATAGTGGGTATCCTTCAGTTGAACCTCACTTGTCGGCGGGAGAAGATCCCACTTAGTAGATGGGGTATTACATATTTTGGTATTTAGTGTAGTAATTAAATATATATTATAAAATCTTATGTATCAAAATTTGGCCTATGAAAATTTAAGGTACTGACTTGTTATTAATTATTTTGAATTATAATTAGGAATTGCATATATTACATTTATGTTATTTTGAATATGAGCATTTGATGCAATCGAGATACCATTTTGAATGTATCATATGTTGAATTTATATTATTTGATGTTATTTAAATCATACTTGCATTTTGAAAGTTTAACAAACAATAATTTTAAAAATTTTACTTCAATTAGAGTTTAAAGGGTATTAGGAACAATCAAATACAAAAAAAAAATTATATACATGCATGAAATAGCCTTAAATTTTGGTGAAATGGAGTAGAAATATAGATTAAATTGATTCTGTCCAAAAAAATAGCGACGCTTCAAGGCGACACTTCAAGGTGACACTATTATTAAATTCAAAAATATAGCGGCGCTTCAAAGGCGACACTATTATTTCAAAAAAAATTTTACATGAAAGCGCCGTTAAATTCATAAAAAAATTCAACCTAATTAATAACGGTGCTTCTCAAGCGCTGCGAAATGCATAAAAAAAATCTCATTAAAAGCGTCACAAAAATATTGCGGCGCTTATCAAGCGCCACAATTTAAAATCCTCAAGAAATTCATCATGCTGAAGTGTCGCTAAAGGTTGTCCCGACACCCACAATAGCGGCGCTTATAGAAGCGCCACGAATATGTTTTAGCGGCGCTTGAAGCGCTGCTAAATAGTCACTTAAAGTGCCTCCAATTGAATATAGTGTGCTTTATTTTATGAGCATCAAAACTTGTCTTGTGTGAAAGAGACTATTTAGACTCTACAACATTGTCACCACCCTATGATACTCTCTTCTTCTGAGGAATACTGCAATTATTGTTTAAGACACATTGATCTCACACAAAATTTTGTGAAAGCAAATCAAAGTTCTGAAAGGAGGAGAAGAAGTTTATATATATTAAGAGGTATTGAGGTTGTTTTGAAATCTTTGTGTGAATAGAATTTGTATTGAAGTAGTAATCCATTTAGAATTAATTAATTAATTTTTCAAATCTTTGGATAATGATATATATCTAGATATATATTTATATATATATATATATATATACACATAAATAAATACACACACACATAATTGAATTTGGTGTCCAATTGGTTTAAGATAAACATATAAAAATATGATTTTATTTAAACTACCCTTAATGATATTATTAATTTTTTAAAAAATTATAATTTATTAAAAAATAAATTTTAAATTTTATTATTATTTAATTTAAGTTAAATATAATAAAATTATTTTATTTTAAAATTTTAAAAAATTATTTTTATATTAATAAAATAGATATTTAATTATATAAATAATAAACGTAAGAGTATTTTTGCCAAAATAAATAAAAATATAACTTTTCATCTTTTAAGGGAGGGGATTTTAATTTTTGAAAATAGAAGAAAGAAAGTGTAATTTTAAGATTTCTCAAAAAGTAGTGTAATTACTTTTAAAATTTTATATATAATTTTTAAAGAATTTATTATTAAATATTTTTTTATAAAAATATGATATATGGATAATTTTTAAGGAGTCAATCACATGATTTTTTTTATTATATGCATTATAGTTTTATTATTGAAATTTTAAATTTTGTCTTAAAGTAAACCTCATTTAATAAATGCATGTAAAATAATAAACTGTAAAAGTATATTAAGTGCATTTAATAGATCTATTTTTTTTAAACATACACATTAAGTTATTATTGAGTTGTTTAAATTATAAATTTTATATATTTATAAATATTATTTTATATTTACATATTTAAATATATATTTATATTTATACAACATCATCTTGCATGGAAGAATAGTAGTTACCTTGAAAATTGAACTCAAAAATAATTGTAAAGAGTCCAAATTCTTTTCACTTGAACTGGTAAAAGAGACGGATTGACATAACGTAACGAGCGGCCACTTGTTTCGGTTTGCAATTAAAGCAAGAAAACAGAAATTAATTATAAAAACTTAAGTAATGCATTAAAATTTGACAGTCTACTAGTAACAACTGCTTGGAGTCGAATATCATTTTTCATTCTTTAAAATTATTTTATAAAATTAATAACAAAAATTTATATTATTATTATTTTTAGGTATTTATGTAGATGTTATTAATACAAAAATTATTTTTTATTTTAAAATATTAAAATTCAGAACATCCTTTAATTATTTTATATCTGTTGCTTCTAAAACACATTATTTTTTATTTTCATTCAAAACAGTAATTCAATATTTTTCTATTTTTAAAAATAAAAATAATTTTTAAAAATTGCATTCAACATGCCATAAGTTTTCTGATCTCAGTTTTTTCAAATTTTTAAAATCATTCGTTTGCTTCTTTTTTTTTACATATTTTATTTTTAGAATAATATTTTAAAATAAAAAATATGACAAAATATATATCATCTTTTATAAAATATTTATCAAATTATTAAAAGATTATTACTTATTAGCATTCTGACACATTACTGTTTTTTTTTTTTTACTTTTTTAAGTGAAATTTATTTTTTTATGAATAATTGTAAATTTAACGGAAGATATGATTTAAAGATAAAATATAAATTTTTATCCAATTAAATTTTTATAATTTAAAAATTTGTAATTGAGTCTCTATAATTTAATAAATTTTTAAATTAATTCATATTATTAAATTTGTGTTAAAATATATTAAATTTTATTAATGTTATCAACATATAATATCTTAATACTTTAAATATATATAATTTATGTAAACAAAAAAAATAATAATGTAAAAATAATTTACATATATTAAAATAACTTACTTATATATAAACGGGCTGAGTTTTCGAGCTGGATTAAAAAAGTTTGATTCCAACCAGTATCTTTTTAGACCTTTTTAAAAAATAGGTTTTTGAAAATTTATTTTCAGGCTTAAATTACCTTTTCGACAAATTGAGCCTATCGAATTGAATGAATTTTGAGGATCATGATCAAGTCTAATTGTACAGTAGAATAGAGTGGTATATGATGGGCGAGGGCAATAAGATAGTTTAATATTTGGATTTTACAATTTTCATTTTAAAAAATGTTTCATAGAAGAACAACAAATTATGTAGCCCATATAAATTGCTCTTTTATTAATGCTATATAGTTTGTACACATTTTAAAATTTGATAGAAGGTCACCTTCATCTCGTAACATAAACTTTCATATTGTAAAATTATTCTACATAATTTTATTATTTTTCATTTCTGATGCTCTTTTGATTAAATAATATTTCAAAGCTTTTCTCATTTCATTCTATCATTGTAGATTTGATTTTTCTATTTTGCCGTTTCATATTCAATCATGATTTTGCTGTTTCATATGTAATAAATGTTTTGTTTTATAACATATAAAACAAGAAATTCAAAGTATGATACAATTTTTACTCCTCAATGCATGGAGATAAATATTAGTAGTGTAGATACAGATAAATAAATCCAAAACCAATTTGGGTCAATGTCTTGGTGTTCCAATTATTAATGGGCCAAATAATCGTGCCACTTTCCGATTCACTATTGATAAAATTAAATAAAGATTAAGATTCTTAAGGATCTATTCAAAAGAGTTAGTAAACATGATGAGAGGTGTAGAGAGAGAAGGTGTACAGTATAAATCATCAGAAGAGGTGGATTTACTTGAGAGAAACACTGAGAATCTCAAGCGCAATGATGGTTCAGGTGCAAAGTCAACTAGAGGCCAAGTGTCATATGAAGAGACTTGGGGGGATATGTAGAGGAGATGGATGATGTTGACTGGGAAAAGAAGAGAAACTACAGGGATTCTGTCCTAGGATGTTCTGGGAATGATAAGGAGGCGTCCTCAATTCAGAACTCGAAAGATGAAGAGGAGGAAGATGATGAAAGGCTTTCTCCTTTGAAAAAGATCCTGAGGATGAAGCCTGCATGGTGGTCAGAATCTCTAGCAAGCAGAGGAGGAGAATGAGTGAGCCATTTAACAATGCCTTGAGAATCAAGTTAATGGGAAGATCGATAGGCTTCAAGGTATTGGAGAAGAAGCTGAATCAAATGTGGGCTCATCAGGGGATACTCACTATTATTGATCTAAGCCATGACTTCCACTTAGTGAAGTTTAGTAGTGTGGAAGACTATGCTCTTACTGAGGGACCATGAGTCATGTTTGACCACTGTCAAACCATTAGAAAATGGCATTCAAGTTTTGACCCAGCAACTGCAAGCATAAATGTGGTAGCGGTTTGGATTCTTTTGCCTAATATTCTCAATATTGAATGCTTTGATGGTAGATTCCTTTCCTCACTTTGATGATAAGATAGGTGAAACAGTTAAAGTGGACATCACTACAGCCCTTCAGGCCAGAGGAAGATATGCCAGGGTGTGTGTTGTAGTTGACTTAGAAGCCTTTATTATCTAAGTTCAAATTGGATGGAAGGAAATGATATATAGAATATGAAAGTAGTGTTCATCTTATCTGTTTTGCTTGTGGAAAGTATGCCCATTATGAAGAAAGATGTCCAACGAGAGAGTCAACGGAGAAGAAACAACCTAGTAAACAAGCTCAAGATCATGAGGCGATAGCGCAGAACGAAGATATGCAGCCATGCAACGAAGAAGAAAGAGTGGAGAAGAGATTTGGACCTTGGATGAAAGTGCAGAAAGTCAGAAGAGGGAGGAAAAAAAAAAAGGACAAGACCCTTCAAAAAACGACGTCCCTACGAAGATGGGGATCAGAGGTGCGAACACAGGAGCAACCAGAATAGGGGATAGACCAGCCAATGGTATGAGGTTTGATGCCCTTCAGAATTTCTTACCTCAAGATGGAAGCTTAGAAAACTTGCAACCTTCTGTCCTATCTCCTAGGACATATGTTAAGAATAGTGAGGGTCTAAACATAATGGAGAAAGAAGTAGGTACAAGTGAAAGTTACACAGGAGGGGTGAACAGGTGTATTTAAAAATTATTTTAAATTTAATAAATTAATATTTTATTTTTGAAATCAGTAAATATAAATAATAAATAATATATATATGTACATATATAAATTAATTTGTAGATAGATAATGAAATTTTAATAATTAGAGTAACGCAAAAAATTAAAAATTTAAAAAATAAACACAGATAAATCATGTTGATTTAACCCAATAATAACTTACATCCAATCTTCTTACAGAGCAAGAGCTTTTTATACTATCAAACTTATTTTTATAACTGCTTACAAACAGTGATGTTGGTTTTCACTCACTCACCAATAACGAAAAAGTTTTTTTCGCTCACCTAAAATGACTTATGAGTTTTTATTGATCATTCTCAATGTTAGGTTTTCTCTTGCTAACCTAAAACGAACTTCAAAGAAAAATATTTTTGTGGACCCTTATATCATTAAGAGAAAACAACAAAGAGCTCAAAATGTTTACATTCTCTAAGTGTATAAAACGTAAAAATTAAGCTAAAAACAACTATTCTCAAATGAAAGAAATTTATGACACTTTGCCTATTTGTTCTCTAGCTTGAGATTTGATGTAGAATAATGAATGAGTAGCTCCTTTTATAGTGAAGCTTGAACATGAGAGGAAGGGCATTTGACTTTATAATATGTCAATTTCAAATCAAATAGCTTTGGGAACTCCTATACATACACGTGCATCCTTCATGGAATTTTGGAAAAATTTGATGGGAATCAAGAAGATTACACATGCACTTTTCCACTTTAATTTGAATGACACAAATTTAGAATTTAAGAAGTTTATTTTATAAAATAAAAGAATACTTTTATTTTTCAATTTCAATTTAAATGTGATAAATTTAAATAATAGCTTAATCCTTGAATTTGTTAAGTATTTGAGTTGAATGATTTTGTTATCATTAAAATAACAAAATAATATTGCATGAAACTTTGGGACTAACAATCTCTCTCTTTTTTATGATGACAAAATCATTGTAAGAGAATTTGTAAACTTGTTGCTCCCCTTTACTTTGTGGTTCTAAATTTATTTAGCATATATACAATTATATTACTTCTCCCCCTTTTAGACATCATTAAAAAGGGAAGGTTCCAAAGACATAGAGAATAAAAACATAAAATTGCATACTATGTTGGAATATAATAAAGATCATCAAGTGAATTGCAATGAAAAGAAACAAACTTATTTCATGACTCTAGAGTGATCATCACTTATTTATCAAAAACATAAAGTAAAACATCTAAATTAATTTGACATGAAGCTTAGAGAGAGTGGCCATGAACTCATGATGATGAATTTTTGTGGCTATCTTGAAATGTTTAACTTCAATTTTCAATTCTTCAATGTCCTTTTTGAGATCCCTAACTTCATATTGAATGTTTGAAGAAAATTTTTCTTAGGTGAGTAGAGTGTTTTCAATTTTAGTGGTAAGTTTTGGTGAGCTAAGAGATGAAGGAAGACTATAGGAGCAAGAAAATATGAAGATCATTCTTCTTCTTCAGAGCATTTATGAGAAACCTTGATCTTCTTGTTGTTAGATTCAAGAAAAACTTGATCAACATCTTGTTCTTCTTCATAGGATGATTCAAGGTCAATAATAGGATAGGGAGTACTTCCTTCTTCTATAGACCTTAAGAGGAGGTGATCCACTAAGATCACTTTCCATGATAGTTTATGAGAAGGAAGAATGAGAGTGAAGGTGTGAGGGAATACAAAGAGTGAGTGGTATTTATATAAAAAATTTTATTATGAAAAAGGAAGCTTTTTTTAAGAAAAAGCTTGATTGAGGATTTTATTGAGAATTTGCCAATATTTTCTTATGTAATAAAGGAAGTTCTTATTAAAAGGAATGAAAAGAAATTCAAGATGAGACACATATATCCATTGAAGAGTGAAGTATGGAATTCCTAAGTTTACATGTATTTTGTTTGAGATTATTTATTTGATTATTTCTTCATTCAAATGAATTATCATCATATCAATTTGAAAAGTGAAGTACGAAATTTCTATTTACAAAAAAAAGTTTGAAATTCCTAAGTTAACGTGTATTTTATTATTTATTTATTTATGTTATATTTAATTATATTTATTTTATTTATTTATTTTTCTTTTTAGATGTAAAAAAAAATTACTCACACATATAAATATTATATAAAAAATTTTTACTTTCTATCATGCCGATCTCTTTTTTGAGAGTTCAAAATTTGTCTTCATGAAGAGCTTTTGTAAAGATATCTGCAAGTTAATTGTTTGTCTATACATAGCAAACCTCCACGTCACCTAGTAAGACATGATCTCTAATAAAGTGGTGTTTAATCTCAATGTGCTTAGTCCTAAAATGCTGCACTAGATTGGAAAGTATTTTCCTTAGAATGTGAGGAATGAAAAACAAATTGAATTTATGCAGATCAAGTAGGGCAGTATGACTTTTGATGAGTACCTTGCTAAGTTTGAGGAGTTGTCCAAATTCTCTTCTTACTTGAAGCTTCAACCAGATGAGGCATGAAAGGCCATGCATTTATAGGCTAGGTTGAGGCCAGAGTTGAAAAGTGTTTTTGCTCCGTTGGAAATAAGGAATTATGCCACACTAGCAAATAAGTGTTGCTTACTTACAAAAAATCTGGCAGAGATGAAAATAGAGAAATAGAGAATGAATTTCCTCAAACGAAAGCAACCTAGACCTTTCAAAGGGAGAGATAATAGTTTTGGCAGAGGCCAGGGAGTTAAAAGGCTAATGGTGAGACAGGCAGTACCGCGTATTTGCTCTAAGTGTAGAAAGAGTCATGATGGACCCTTCAGATGGCAACAAAATGTTTGCTATAAATGTGAAAAGTTGGGAAATTTTATTAAGGATTGTGTATAGTAGAGGAAACCGACTGAGATTAGTAAACCCCCGACTATTGAAAGAGTCTTTACCCTCAAGGGCAAGGAAGTGACTCATTCTGATGACTTGATTAAACGTAAATGTGTGATAGGTGATGTATCTTTGATTGTACTATTTGATTCTGGCGTTACCCATTCTTTCATTTCTTATGAATGTGTGAAAATACTAGAATTACCTGTATCTAGTTTATCCTATGAGTTGATTATTTCTATTCCTACTTGAGAGCAGGATTTGACTTCTTTGGCCTGCTTGAATTGCCTAATCATTGTTGAGAACCAATATTTTGTTGTTAACCTTATTTGTTTACCCTTGATTAATTTGGATGTTATCCTTGGGATGAACTGGTTGTCTGTGAACAATGTAATCTTGAATTGTTTTGAGAAATTTGTGACTTTTATAGATACCTTACCTATGAATAGGTGTATTAAAGAAAAGATCTAAATGATGCATTTTCTATGTTCTTCAGAGGTTGAGATTCAGCATAAACTCAATGATATTCTTGTAGTTAGTGAATTTCTAGATATCTTTCCAAAGGAAATCTTAAGTCTTCCACCTGATAAGGAAGTAGAATTATCTATAGAGTTAGTTCCTAAAATGGGACAAATATCTATAACACCCTATAGGATGTCTCCCTTAGAGTTGACAAAGTTAAAGGTGCATATAGAGGACTTCTTAAAGAAATAATTTGTCAGACCTAGTGCTTTACCATGGGAAGCACCAGTGTCATTTGTGAAGAAGAAAGATGAGAGTTTGAGATTATGTATAGATTATAGGCAACTGAATAAAGTAACAGTGAAAAACAAATACCCTCTTCCTAAAATTGATAATTTGCTAGATTAGCTAAGATGAGCTATTATTTTTTCAAAGATTAATTTGAGGTTGGGGTACTATCAAATCAGAGTTTGAGTTGAAAATATACCTAAGACTGCCTTTAGAACTAGGTATGGGTATTATGAATTTTTGGTAATGCCATTTGGATTGACAAATGCTCTAGCTATTTTTATAGATTACATAAATCGTATCTTTAGACCCTACCTTGATCAGTTCTTGGTAGTGTTTATTGATGACATTCTTGTATATTCTAAAAGTAGGAAAGAGCATGAATAACATCTTAGAATTATGCTACAGTTGCTTAAAGAAAAGCAATTGTACACCAAATTGGAGAAGTGCGAGTTCTAGTTAGAAGAGATAAAGTTCTTAGGGCATGTGATTACTAAAGATGGGGTAACAGTAGATCCAAGTAAGATAGAGGCGGTAGTTGATTGGGAGAGACCTACCATAGTAATTGAAATTCATAGTTGTCTTGGATTAGCAGGTTACTATAGGAGATTTATTTAGGGGTTTTCGCAAATCATGTTGCCTTTGACTAGGTTGACCAGGGAAGATGTTCCATTTGTGTGAGATTCCAAATATAAACATATTTTCTAAACCTTAAAGGAGAGATTGACGACTACACCTGTCTTAACTATTCCTGATCCCTTATGACACTTTGAATTGTATTGTGATGTATCTAAGAAAGGCCTGGGGTGTGTCTTAATGCAAGATAGGAAAGTAGTAACCTATGCCTCTAGACAATTGAGACCTCATGAAGGAAATTATCTTACTCATAATTTAGAGTTAGCAATCATAGTGTTTGCCTTAAAACTTTTGAGACACTACCTCTATGGATATAAATTTGAGGTATTTAGTAACCATAAAAATTTCAAATATCTCTTCAATCAGAAGGAGTTAAACATGAGGCAAAGGAGATGGATGAAATTTGTTAAAGATTATAACTTTGAGTTAAAATACCATCTAGGGAAGGCAAATGTAATGGCAGATGCACTAAGTAGGAAATCCCTCCATGTAGCTCAAATGATGGTGAATGAGATGAGCTTAATTGAGAAGTTTAGGAACTTGAGTTTGTCCACTCTAGTATTACCAGATAAGATGTACCTAAGTGAAATGAGAATTGAGAATAATCTTAGAACTCAGATCCTAGAAGCCTAAAGAGAGGATGAATTCTTAAAGTCCCAAAAGGACCTAAAGGAATTCAACGAAGAAGCTGATAGGGTAGTTTACCTTTTAGAATATGGTATATATCCCAGAAATAGAAGGATTAAGGGGCTAAATCTTAGAAGAAGTGATAAGCACATGATTATACATTTTCAATTGATGATTTCTATCCACATCATGAGCATTTTATTGTGTTTGATTAAGAATTACCTAAGTTTTTACCTTGTATCATGTTATCCAAGTTCCAATCAGTTGTAAAACAGTTTTAGAGCAAAAAAGGGAAAAAACAAACATCCAAAGGCTCAACACACCCTAGAGTACGCCCATGTTGAAGCAAGGGTTCTAGAACACACCTTGAAGCATGACCAAGCATAAAAGCTTCGATGACACACCCTTCAACACGCCCTTGTCATCTTCCACACTACAACACAGCTATGCTACCCCAAAAGATTCTAGAACACACCCTTCAACACATCCAAGAACATGGCCTAGCCTCCAACACACCCTTGCCATTCTTCACACTAGCACACAACCATATTGCCTTTCACACCACCCTTATCTATAAATAGAGAGGCAAACAAAGAGAAAAATGAGTGTGTGGAGCTGTGAGCGTGAGTGGTTTGAAGAGTGACACTCCCTTCCATCTATGGACCTGGGCAATCCAATCTCTTTGACTTTCTACAAAGGTGACAACTGTGGAGATCTAAGAAAGAATTAGAGGAAGAGCTTGAGAAGAATCAAGAAGCAATTAGAAGTATAATTAAGGAGAAGATCAGAGCCAAGATTGTTCACCCAAAACACAATAGATGAGGGTGTACCTATTTCTATTTTGTTCTTCTTTCTGTATAGTTATCTTTTATGTTGTTCTAATCATAAACATGAGTAGCTAGATTGGTAAAACCCATTGGGGTTCCTAAACTATGTTGGTGATTTGATCTTAGTGTGCTTGAGTTATAAATTAGGTTATGTGATCTTCTTTCAGTTACGAATTATTGTTTAAGTTTTCATTATAAGACGTCGTAGGGAAGGCTATCTATATTCCTTCCAAAGACTTGACAAATTATAGTTGAAATTCGAAACTAACTAAAAAGAATCGCTGATCCTCACTTAGAACTAAGGTTGATTGACTGCTGGATTAAGATCAATTCTTAATAGTAGTGAATTAAAACTTTAAAGCTGATATAGAATTAACCATTAGGAAGAACCAGCCAATGAGAGGTTATATGTTTTAGAAATCTATTGAGACCAATAGAGAATTTGGATTTAAATTAGAATTCACTTATAGGTAGTATAGTCAATTTAATAATTCATGATTCTTTATGCATACATCATCTAGTTTAGAACCCCGGTAGGTTTGCTTTTCTTGACTTGGTAATTCCCTCTGTCGATCAAGTGTTGCTAGTTCCTTTTGTAGTTAGTTAACATTAGTTAGATACAATCAATTACCATTTATCTTAAGCTAGATAACAAAGAGTAAGTAGTAACTCTTGGCTTTTCTGTTCCCGTGAGATACGACCTTGATACTGACCAGTACATTAGGCTTTGTCGATAGGTACACTGCCTTAGGTGTTACTGTATATAGAGCATTGGTAGTATATCAGGAAGCTTATAAGAGTAACTATACTATTCATCTTAGTACCATTAAGATGTACCAAGACTTGAAAGAAAATTTCTGGTGGCCAGGTATGAAGAAGCACATCGCTAATTATGTTGCTAAATAATTAGTATGCCAACAGGTGAAGATTGAACATCAGAAACCTGCAAGATTGTTGCAACCTCTAGAAATCCCTGAAAGGAAATAGGATAAAATTTTCATAGACTTTGTGGTTGCTTACCTAGGACTCAATCAAGAAATGATGCAATTTGGGTAATAGTATACTGATTAACTAAGTCTACACATTTCCTACCCATTAAGATAAATTTCTCACTAGATAAGTTAGCCCAATTGCACATCCAAGAAATAGTAAGACTCCACCGAGCACCTACTTGTATTGTGTCTGATAGAGACACTAGATTTACTTCTAGATTCTAAAGATATTTGTAAGAAGCTTTCAGTACTAAACTCAACTTCAGCATTGCTTATCATCCATAAATTGTTGGGCAGACTGAAAAAACCATACAAACTCTAGAAGATATGCTTAGGGCTTGTGCTTTAGAACAAAAAGAGAGTTGGGATAAGAATTTGCCAATAGTGGAATTTGCCTACAATAATAGTTTCCACTCTAGCATAGAAATGAATCCTTATGAAGCCATACATGGGAGAAAGTGTAGATTACCTTTGTGTTAGTTTGAAGTGGGGGAAAGATAATTACTAAGGCTTGAATTAATGTAAGAAACTAAAGATCAAATAAGAGTGATCAAGGAAAAGATAGCTAAGGCCCATGATAGACAAAAAAGTTATGCTGATAAGAGAAGAAGACTATTAGAATTTGATGAAGGAAATCATGTCTTCCTTAGGGTATCCCCAATTACTGGTATTGTAGAGCTATTAAGTCTAAGAAATTGAATCCTAGATACATTGAACCATTATAAATTTTGAAAAGAATTGGTTCATCCACATACCAAATAGCTTTAACCCCATGTTTGTCCAATCTCCACAATGTTTTTCATGTTTCACAACTTCAAAAATATATTCCCGACCCTTTATATATTCTTGACTTTAGTACAATACAATTAAAAGATAATCTGACTTATCATCCGAAACCTTTGAGAATCATTTATACTGAAGTCAAGCAATTAAAAAATAAGACGATTCCACTAGTGAAAGTATTGTGGGAGCAGTTATCGCCACGAGAGGCCACATGAAAAAAGGGAGAAGATATGAATAGCCCCTACCCAGAGTTATTTGAATAGGTATTGCTAATTTTGAGGACAAAATTATTTTAAAGAAGGGGAGAAATGTAACATCTACTCCTTCTATTCATGAGAGATGTTTGCTAATTATTAAATAAGTTAAATGTTTGTGTATGTTGCATTAGAATTGTATGTAGTTGCATTAGTGTGAGAGACTAAATTGTTGCATTAGTGTGAGTGACTAAATTGAAAAGAAAAGAGCAAGGACTAAAATGAAAAGGAAAAGGTTAAGTTGAGGAAGCTATGTAAGCTTTCATTAGACTAGGGGTAGCAAAACATAATTTTAGCCAGACGCAGAGTTATCGTAGCTAACAGATTTTTGAAATTTTCCGCTACGATTTCAGGGGTAAAATGGTAATTCTCAATATGGCCGGAGAAGTTGCTAATTGAGGACAGATGATCGAAACTCAACCCTGATATCAGATAAGGGTTGTAGTTTCCTAACCACTCGACTACCTATATATAGATGCAAACACTGGAACCTTTACCATTGTCACCTTAAATTCAGAACTTCTAGAGAGCTAGAGAGAGAAAGAGAGAAATTGAGAAGGAAGTGAGAATTTCAGTGTGATTTGAAGTAAGAATCTTGTAGCAAAGAAGTCTAAGAGGATATTTGATATTATCAACCCAGCTTTTACAAGAAACAAGGTAGCGAATAATCTGCTTCCCTATATTTTGAAAAATATTCTTCACTTGGTTGAAAATGGTGATTTTAATACTATTAAGTTAAAAGAAGGATTTAAACCTACATTCTTTGTGTTTTTAACTTCTATTGGGTGTTTTATGTCGATTAGATGTACCTATATATGCTTTTTTTAGATTTTATGAAATGGGTTGCACTATTCACCATGGATGACTTGAGTTTGAATCCATTGTGATGGATGCGTTTGAGTATGTATGTGAGTTTTGATGTAGGATAAATGATGATTTGGTATTAAAAACTAATCTCATGCTTTTTTTAAACTTGAAAAGAGGTGAAATCTAGATTTTGTAACATTTCATAGCAGTAAAACTGAAGCTCAAGATCCTACAAGTCGACTTCAATGTTCTTCAGCTTGATATTTTCCAGAAAACGTAGGTAGTAGTTGACTGCCAACTCCTAGTAGTCGAAGGTCGGGCCTTTAGCAACTGCCTATCAGCTTACAGAAGCTTAACAGTCGACTGCCATGTGGTTGCAAGTCGACTAGTAGCTCTTTATTAGCCAATAGTTGACTGCTACTATCATGAGAGCCGACTTGTAGCATCATGTTTATGTTTTTCAAGACTTTATTTCTATAAGCTAACCGCTTTAGGGTGTAAGTCAACTGATAGGTGGAAAAATATGGTTTTTCATGAAGAAATTGTTTTGAAAGAGCCACCTAGTTTTTAAATTGAAACCTCAAGAGTCTAAAATAAGTTGTTGAGCCTAAGTTTCTATTTTCTTAAGGTTATGCTCAATAGAGTTAACAATAGTGTCATCACAAAAGGAAAATTTGAGTGATCAACTATCGGTATGGGACGGTCGTTAGGCATTTCATGATTTGACTATAATTTAGGATGGTAAAACATCCACCCAATCATAAATGATTTTGAAAACATTGTGATCATTGTGAATTCTAAGTTGGTGAACTCTTATATGGCTAACAAAAGGAGTCACATACTTAGAGTTAAACATAACCATAACATGAGCCAATTCACCTTAAAATGTATGCTTGTGAATAGTGTGCTAGGAATGTGATCCATCAGTGAGGATGGTGATTCCATAGCCTCATGATCCACAAGGACAAAGTAGGCGTGATCTTTCAGAGGTAGCAGTGATCGCGTGAGTTATACCAGTCCCTTTTTGGGATGAAAGGGAAGTGAAATATCTAAAGGGATATCGATTCTGCTAGTCAAGGGATGATCTGCCAAAGTTGGCAGAGACCATTGAGTGAGTGTGGAATGATCTGTCAGAGAAGGCAGGGACCACAGTGTACTTAGGATTCGCTGTGAGGCACTCTAGATAATATAGGGCAGGCGTTGGACTATTAGATGGTTAGGGACCAAAAGAATCAACTCAAAATTCATTCATGAGTGTTATAAGGGCACGTAGAGTTGTTCGCTAGGCGTTTCTCCCGATGACTCATATAATGATATGGTAATGGCCATTATGATATGATTGTTTTCCTTCTCATGTTTTATATGTGAATATGATTATGTTACCATGACAAATATATGTGATGAAATGACATATTTGATATTGTTGACATCTGGTGTACTATAACTATACATGCATTCATAAGTACATATTATGAGGTTATGATGGCATAATTGCATAAATAATGCATTGTATCCTAATAGATACTATTTTCTAATTGATGATGGAAAGGAATGTAGTGAATTTTTGTATGTTTACGGTGGTAAAGGCCAATGATTTTTATATAGATTGTTATGCTACTGAGATTTATTCTCACATAAACGCTGGTATGTATCAAATGCCTAGATATCATCTTGTACTGGAGGTGGAAATCCAGTTGGTAGATATACTATTTTAAAGATATTTTATGGTAGTGAAGGAGATTTAGGTAATAGTAGTGATAGACATTCCCTTATCGACCCTACCTATGGGAGGGATGGACATGCAGGATTAATATGGTAGTTCTATATTTTTGACAAGTAAATAAGTGAAGTGTACATGCCCCATTATCTTAACCCCTTTATTATATTTTGGAAAGGGTCAGGATGATGCATTTTTGGTGTACAGAGAATGAGGAAATATATGTATTGAGATATGTGAGGAATATAAGTTTATCCACTAGTAGATTTTTTGTTAAATGGGTATGAGTGGCTAGATTATTGCTTTCTTACCATGAATGATAAATAGTTGATAATCTCACATATCTATAGGTTTATGTCTTTTGTAAAGGAATTATGTATGTGAATGTATGTGCATATATCTATATATTTTTATTTCAATTATTTTCACTACGTTATATGTGAGAACCCAGTGTAGAAATCCCAAACCAATGGCAATTAATTATTTAACTTGGTAAAAATTAAAAATTTATTTAGGTAGAGTTAGTAGTAACTCATCAATCTTATAGTATATTATATTATATTATTTAATTAATTAAAAGGAGCTATAGGATTAAGGTTAGTGAGTTGACATACCTACGTGCCAACCTATTTTTTTAATTTTTGTTTCATATTTTAATTATGAGCATCTAATTTTTTAAAGATCATTTGAAGAGTTTTTCTTATGCTTAACCTAATGAAATTTCAATTAGTGAATTGAATTTATTGATATATGTAATGAACTAATTTTTTTTAATTAGTTGATGCAAGTTTGATGCTAATACTATGATAAGTATTTAAAAAGTATATAATTGCAATTTTAAAATCTAATTCTATGATAGTGGAAAGAAAATAATATAATTAATTTTATAATTAAATTAAATTTTAAAAGCTAATTCTATGATAGTATAGAGAAAATAATATAATTAATTTTATAATAAGTAAACTACATTAATTAAAATTAAAAATAAGAGAAATGAATGAGAAAAAGTGTCTTTAAATAAGCTAATTTTATTACAATGGAAAGAAAAAACTTTCATCTATTAAATTATAGATTTTTTAGCATATGATATATTGTAAACTAAAGAATTTAAAAAGAAAAATGGGTCACCTATAAGTAACTAGACACAAACACATGTAACCTATAGGTTTAGTGGGTCGAGTCAAAATTGACCTGTATCTTCACGGGTTGGCATTTTGCCAATCTAACCCGCCACTTTTGGTAGGTTATATGGGTCTAACCCGTGATTAACAGCTCTAGCAATGGATTAGCGAGGACGATAGAAATATTAAAATCTATCACACTAATACAATCAACAAGAGAAGGAGGAATCACATCAAGATGCTTCGAAATCACTAGAGAGAGTGGACTAAGGATGATAGTAAAATTAAGAAAATTACTTCAAACTATTTCAAAATTTTTTTTGAAGAAGATGAATTTCTTAGGAATCTAATAACTACTTTTTTGTGTTTTCCTAAGTTGAACTTGAGAGATATGAATGGTCTTAGTGATTGCCCCGAGTGTAACATCCGTTCCTAAAACTTGCATTTTATGATGACGTTGTTATTATTATTATTGTTAGTATTATTTGTGGAATATTAAGGATGATTTATTAAGGAGTTAGAATGGACATTTTTATCATTATATAATCACTTTTGTGATAAAAGAATATAATTGGAAATTTGGTAAGGAAGGGTAAAATAGTAATTTTATCATGAAAGAAAAATTTTATTTAATTCTCTTATTTTATGAAATCACATTAAAGGATTTCCATTATTTTTATTTAAGAGAGAAGAAGAATCTGGTTACATAAGTGATTATGTGCAATGGAGGCCAAGAAGGTCAAAATTATAATTTTACTCTAAGGACATATTAGTAATTTTACATAATGTAGAAAATCTAATTTTTATCTTAAATATTTCAAGAAAATAGAAAATAGAAATCCTTATCCAGCTATGCTTAAAAGAAGAAAGAAAAAGGGTAAAAATGATAACCTTGGCATAAAGGACAAAAAGATAATTTTGCCTTGAGTAAATTAGACACTGAGCATGTAGTCATAGCCCTTTATTTTTGGTCTTGATTCTCTATATTCTTTAGGTTAGAATTAGGACTATCATTTTTTGGCTGTACATAGAGGGAAAAGGGTATATGTATAAGGATATATGAAGGACCTATTCATTCTTGATATTTTGAAAAAGGAGTTTGAGTGGTAAACTTGTTGTCTCCTTACTCCTTATGGATAGGTACTTCTCATATCCTGGTATATATATCCGGAACGATGTACCAGGCAGTCACTATATATGTATATAATATATAAGTTTTTTTTTATTTGGCTGTGATGCGTAAAAATTTTATATTCCACTGTGCCTAAGAATATTTACCTGAGCATAAGAACCCGAACCTAATTGCACAATAAATTGGTGATGAATTAAGTGCTCGGGAGAAATTAATGTAATTAAAGACTAAGAATAATGTAACCACTTATCTAAATTAGTATTATGACGTTGTTAAGATAAGATAAGGGGTGTTACACTAAGAAGGAAGAGATCAAGTAAGCTTCCTTTGCTATGATGGCCTGCCTGCTTTCTTTTTTTTTTTTTTCAAAAGAATTGGTATACTATCAAAGACATAGTGATCAAAGTGATTAAAGGGGTTTTCACAGGAGATTTTGGTTCGGAAGCTATAGACCATACCATTCTTATTCTCATCTCGAAGCTAGAAAAACCTAAATTCATCATCTAATTCAGACCTATCTTACTTTGTAATGGGATATAAAAAGGTATTGCCAAGATTATTTACCAAGCGAGCTTTGTTCCCGATGGGAGTATTTTAGACAATATAATTATAGCTCAAGAAATACTCCACTCTATGAGAAGAATGAGACATGAAAATGGCTTTATAGCTATTAAAATTAACCTAAAGAAGGCTTATAATAAGTTAAATTGGTTGTTTCTAAAAGCTACCCTTCATAAATGCAATTTTAGACAATATAATTATAGCTATTAAAATGGGTTTGTAGAGGCAGTATGTTACTAACTAGTCTTTCTACTTAACTACCTGAGTTCAATTTTAAATTCTTGTGTAGGATCCATTTATTAATTTAGTTTCAAGTTTAGGTTCTACTCGGGTAACTCACTCTTATGCATAACATTAGCAAAAGCATAAAATATAGTAACTATATAGTATGTACATTTTCAAAATAATTGGTGTGAGCTTGAGGAAAGTTATTTCTACTTCCAAGGCCACCTAACCCATTATGAGATACATTATCACTACAGTTAGAGAGAGTTACTATACTTATATATAAATAAAAACTCCCACTCGTATCTATACATCAACTCCTAACCCTCTGGCTATCAGCAAAACAAGCCAAAGGTATGAGTGAGTCCCCAAAAATAACCATCAGCCTCCCTCCACATTAACCCATCGAGGTTGTAGGTGGAATATCCATGATCTATATAAGAACATCCCTAATCTTGAGGAAGTACCTGGGAGATCATGGATGATTACAGCATAGAGATAGGGGATGATGCCAGTTGTTGATGGCACGCCTAGTGATAAGATGTAGGGTAGTCAGTAGAGGGTTGATTCTTCTAGGAGTTTAAGGAGTAGTCAGTAGTACTGAATTAGCTAGAAAAGGGGGGGTTTGAGCTTAATAAAACAATAATTAATTTACCAAGTATTAAACCCTTACAAAGTTTGCTTAGAGTGATCGTACATGAGAACAAAAAACTATCATTTCAATCTTACCAAGCCACTCCCTAAGGCTGTTCTCAAGAAAATGAGGATGAGAATCACTCTTTAACAGCTTCCCTAACCTTGTCTAAATTGGGTGTTGCGGGTGGCGCTTGGCCTACACTAAATTTACTCTTAGAGCATTACTTTCATGCGAAGTTAGAGTAACCTTGGCGTGATTCTTCTCAAGTCAGCCTTGTGTTGACCTTGAGGGAGGGGATGAGCCTATCACACTCTTTACTATCTCATACTTATTAAGAGGGGGGAGAGTGCGGTATCTTAGTTTGCTATCCAAAGGACGGATTCACTAAGTGCCCTGAAGCACTTTACTCAGTAAGGGATTTATTACTATGGATTGAGCTGAGACTAGATATCAGACTATATGATATTGGAAAGCTTAAAACGAGACCTCTGTAGAGCCTAAGGCGAGATACTTTGTAGAATCCAAGGCAAAGCAATTTGCATAACCTTAGGCTAAGCCATGGTATCACATAATTAGGCGTCTAATGTCTTAGGTTTAATGTCCATGGGATAGATTATATAGAGTGGGAGAGATAGGTATACCTTCCCTTTTAATGTAGAGGCACCTAGTGGGAGCACCTCTTTACTTATGTAGAGGTAGTCTTTCTATTTAGAAAAAGGGGTTGCCTCCTCTTAAGAGGGAGATGTCGTCTCTTTTCAAGGGAAATGGGTCACGTTACCTCTTCTTAAGGGAGAGAGTCGCTTCTTTTGAGAGGAGTCGCTTCCTCTCTCTCGAGAGAAGTGGTCTGCTCATAAAGAAGAGGAATCATCTTCTCTTAAAGAAGAGAGATTACCTTCTCTTAAAGAAGATAAGTTGCCTTCTCCTAAGGGTGAGGAGTTGCCTTTTCAGAGGACGAGCCACCTCTTCTTAATTAGAAAAAATCACTTATGGAAAGTTATTAGATTAAAATAAATAAATAAATAAATAAACCAATAATAAAATAAAACTTTTGTAGGAACAATTGTAATTTGAGAATATATATTATTATTTAATATTTGAGTATTGTCAAAATTTTTTTCATATTATTAAAATTTATTATCAAATGTCATATCATTATTTTTCGTTAATAATATGAATGATATTAGATATTGGAACAAAATTAATTATAATTCAAAATTTTATAGACAAAATTAATCGTAAACAAATTTTAAAAATAAAATTAAAAATTAATATAAAATCTAGAGATATAAGAGATACTTTTGCAAGAAAAAAAAGACAACTTTCACTTCTTTTTTATTATATTTAAAATTAAATTTAAAAAATTGGCATACTGTTTAGTACATAACTACATACCAAATTCATTAGTTTAAAGATAATAAAAATCTAACCCCAGAATGTCGGCCCAAAAAAAAAAAAAAACCCTCATAAACTCTCTTTTTCTATGCAGATGCCGTCGTCTGCCACCCTCTCTCTGCATCTTTCTCAGTCTCATTCCCTCATCTCAGATCCCCAAGGCCCCAACCGCTTTGTTGCCAGCCACCGTCACATTCCGTGAGCTCTTCCCCGGCCGCCGGCATCTGTCTCTGCTACGGTGCGTTTCTCCGTCTTTTCTGTTTTATGTGTTTCCTTCTTCCTCTGGTCTCTCTGTAATCAAATCTTATATTCTCTTCTCTTGATTTTGCTTCCTTCTCTTTCTAATAAATTTGGCTTTTTCCCCCCTTTTATCATCAATTTACCCACTCGCAGACGCTAGCTTCTGCATCCCATTGACGACAACAAGAACATTTCTTTTCCAATCCCTCGTCTCACGTCTCTTCGAGGTTAGACTGTAGTTTCTAGTTTTTAGTTCATACAATTTTGCTTGGTTCTTGGTATGGGTTCGTTGGGATCTTCGGCATGTTTTGGTTACTTAAATTTACATTGGTGACTGATGTTTATCCATTTATTAGTTGTATAAAGCGGCTATAAGCTGATCTCATATTTACATAAGGGCGAGCTCTGAATCCCAGGAAGTGATTTCATCTTAAAGATTCTTCTCCTGTCTGCCGTGCCTTTGCTGTGGGTTTCGTTAACATGAAGGTTCGTAGTAAATTCTGCCATACTTGCTGCACTTTTTGCCTTTTTGGTGCCATCACAATTTAATGGTATTACTGAGCTTGAATTATCAGAGCATACAATACTTGCATATTGTTTATTAATTTCTTTTTCTTCTTGTTTATGAGTAGAAAGGAGATGGTGCTGGAGTCATTGACTTGGACAAAACAATGGTGACGTTGGAACCAGAGAAGTCCAGTGGTGGCGGCCTCTATGTTCCTGGGAAGGAAAAAGTGGTGTACATACCTCAAGAAAGAAAATCTCGTTTAGGTATACTTTTTTTTTTCTTGCACATGAACATTGAATTTTTAAGCTGTATGGAGGTAATTTACCTTTATAATAATATAAGATATGATGTAGTTGATAAATAATGTGACAGGACTTGATGTCCTTGCCAATGCAAAACGGGGAGAGTCTCATCTTGATGCGGGCTTCAAGGTCCCAAAAGAAAGGATCACCTCTATTGCAGCATCTGCAGAGGAAGAAGATAGGTCCGAGTCTTCTGTTGTTGATGAGAGTGGGCATGGAGGATCCATTAGTACAAGCAAACATGCTAATAGGAGATACCGTGACATGACTAGTGAAACAGCGGAATCAGGTATTTTATTATTTATTTATTTATTATAAATATGCTTCTGATAAACGGACTTGTCTAGTTATTTTTAATTTTTCATCTATCAAGTCTGAATGTGCATTGACGATTTTATTGTAAAGAGTTCTTCCATTATTTTCAATTAAAGCTCAGGTTTTAGTGGTGGGCATGAGTTATTTGTTTTCATTTGGATTGGGAAATACAACAGCAGATAAATAAAATGTTACCTCTTTTTCTGCCAATTAGTAATTTGTTTGATTATGCTTCTTTTTCAAACATATAACTACATGTAATTACATATACCTTTTAATGTTCTAAACATAAGGTGGTTGCTCTCTAATAATTATGCTTACATGTGGCAATTATTCAGAATGGGTATGCTTGCTAGAAAAAGCAAGTTGGATCTTAGATTATTGTGTGGGATATTGGCATTGCTACGGAGTTACAAATGCCTTAAATGTGAATCCATCACTAGCATTATAGTTTAATCCTATCATCCATATTCTTGACAAAAGCAAAGCTTTTGTTAGTATCCAGATTGACTGTTTAGTGGTGGGAACATGTGAAGGAATTATCCAGGTGTGGCATATCTGCCCTCCGATTAGGTAGTTTGCACTAATTATATACTTAGGTTGTGGGTACAATCAAAGCATATGCTTGTGTAACATTCTGTCTCATTGCCTGATAAGTCTGAAGTGCTATTGAACAAAAAAACATAGACCAACTGGTAAATATGAAGGTTTTTTGGCATGGCAATGCAAGGTAGCAGACTTTGTAATGAAATCAACCTTGTCTCTTGTTCTATACTATGAATTCCATTTGTTTTAGTCTTTCATTGCTTTTGCTTTTCGGTGAGTGTGCCTTGGTTGGGGTGTTTAGGTTTCAAATCTTTTGTTGTCCCCAAATAAGTGAATAATCATCTCAAAAGGTTCTATGATGTCAGCAGAAAGTTCAGTGACTGAAGACCATCATGGTGATACTTTTGGGAGTCGTTCACGTGATCATATGGATTCAGATGTAAGATAATTTATCCTATTTCTTGTTCTCATAGTTTTTATTACTAATGATGTTATTATTGTTATTTTGTGGTTTAGGACAGTGCTTAAATTGTTAACTTTATGACTATTACTTGGGAAAGATATGATAGTCCAATGATTTTGCATTTCTTCAAGTTGGAAGGAACAATATTCAATTAATATAGACTTGCTCATGGTTAAACTATAACATATATAGTGTTCATGTTCTTATTACGCTTTGTGTTTGATTTTTATCTCCATAATGCCAATTTTGGGATTTTCTGATCCTAAACCATCTATAAACTATCTATTAACCCATTTGTCTCTGAGATGTCATCCCTGCTTAGCTTATTCTGAAAGATTAAAGAGGAGATCTGTTAGAACCCTGCAAGTAGGCCAAACCTCAAAATATATGTATATATTACTGTGTTACCAAAATGTTCCTTCCCTTGAAGGTTCAAGATACCTCAAGAGAGAGGCTTTTGTACTAGCATATACTTTTTTTAAAAAGTATTTACCAATTTATATTATTTTAATCTTATTTACACAATTATTCTTACTTTGGTGGCGCAAAATTTTTTTAAATTTTTTCATCAATTGTGTTACGTTGACCGGGGAAGCGCACCACATTTTTCTTCCTAACGTGTTGTGCTACCTGGATAGCGCAACACAATAAAATATTTAACGTGTTCTGCTAATAGGGGTAGTGTAACATGTTTAGGCATAATATTTGTAATTAAACAAAGAAAGCAACACAGTGTTCTGGAATTATGTGTCTCGCCTAGAGTAAAGGTGACACAAGTTGGATAATATTATAAAAAAAAAGGGCCATGGTTGATCTTAACTGTATTTTTTCATTAATTTTCTTTTTCTAATCTTCACTTCATTTATTTGATTTTAATATATTAAAAAAAATCTGAAAATAAGATAAGATCAACTTAGTTATAATATTATGTAAAATAAATATAAAAAATGTCGAAAATATCAGAAAAAAGTTAAGTATAAAAGTTTTAGTTAAATTAAATTTGGTGTTAGGTAAATTTTTTTTTTCATTTAAGTATTTGCATTTTAGTTATTAACAAAAAATAATATGAAAATTCCAAAAAAATATTAACACATCTTAAAATAAGATACCTTGTTGCAATATTGTGTAAAAAATATAATCCGAAAAATTTTCTTTATTTTTTTATTTTTTCTAAACAAATATGTTAATTTCTTTTTACTTTGTTGCCTTTTTTGTTTTGTATCTGTTAATTTTTTAAATAAATATTTATTTTTCTATTGCACTTTATTTATTTTTTGTTAAATATATTTTTACCTGTTACAATACTTTTCTTTATCAATTTATTTTTTTGAAGAATATACATCTATTTTTTTGCTAATGTAAATTATTTAATATTTATGATAGTTTTTTTTTTAGTTAATAAAATATAGTTCAAATTTTTTATATGTTTTAACTATTTATGATATTTGTTTCAATTTTGTAAATAATTTTTTTTGATTATTTTGATGATATTTATTTTATTTATATTTATCAAATTTTTATAGAGAAAAAGAATGTTAAATTCAAATATTATAACTAAATTGATCATATATTATTTTTCATTTTTTTAATATGTTAAAATCAAATAAATTAAGTGATGATTAGAAAAAAATTTTTTTAATGAAAAAATAAAGTTAAGATCAACTATGGCATTTTTTTTTTTTAAATTTATCAAACGTGTGTCGTTTTTATTCTATGCGAGAAACATATAAGTTTTTAACCTTGTGTTGCTTTCATTTTTGGCGACACAAGTTGAATTTCAAATATTATGACCAAAAGTGTTGCGCTGCCCTTGGTAGTGGAACAAGTTAAATACTAGGTAGCGCAACACGTTAGGAAGAAAAATGTGTCGCACTTCCCAGATCAGCATAACACAATTGATAAAAAAATTTTAAAAAATTTTTGTGCTGCCAAAGTAAGTATAATTGTGTAAACAAGATTAAAATAAATATAAATTGGTAAATAATTTTTTAAAAAAGTATATGTTAGTACAAAAGTCCAAGAGAGAAAACAGCAGCCCAATATCACAGAAAATACTGAATAACCAGCACAGCACAGTAATTAGAACCAAAATGGAAAAGATAACTGAAAGTAAAGACACTAGCATTCGTGAGGCTAGGACTCCCAGTCCCTTCCATATTCTGCCTGCCTCCCCACCACTGCCAGCCACAATCCTTGAACCTTTTTTCCCCCATGAGTGGACCCCACTACACAGGAGTGAGTTAGTTAGAATCTCTCCCTCTCTCCTGTGCATCTGCCAGCACATCCTCTTTGCTATTCCTTCTAGAATATACCTTCAGGCTAGGAGCTGCAGTGCTACCCGTACCTTGCTTCTCATTTCTCTCCTTTTATATTTCTTGTAACTAGTTGTATCAAAATCTAAATTAGCTTAAGCTTCTTCTTTACTCAGTGGACAAAAGTTGTTGGAATTTGGGTACTTAGCAGTGAGTCCTACTCATCATCATTGTTAAAGACAAGGAAATTGAGAACAAGATTATTCAAAAGAACCTCTATTGTGGATTGTGGAGTTTTTTATAATTGGCTGTTTCTATTTCTACAAAGGTATGTGATAGAACCCCCTAATACTGGATAATTTTACTGACTAGTACTCTGGTATTATTGATGAAAATGCACTCCTCTTGGGATTATAGTGACCTCAAGAGTAGGATACAGCACATCAGCTACCCACAACAGCACACACTTCATCACAGTAGCAGCAAAATGGAAAGAAATTAAACAAAATTGAAAATGAAAGACAGAAATAGAAATGGATTGCTAGCTTTCGAGAGGCTAGCTCTCTCCCCTTCCTCTGTCCCTAACTGCTAAGGAAATACCCCTATTCCCATCTGTGGTCCCCATTTCCACACCTACACTCCAGCTTAGACCACTCCAACTCAGACTGTTAGAGATATTCAGGTCTTCCACCCTCCCTGCCATCTCATCTCTTTTATATCTGTCCACCTCATCTCTTTTATATCTTCTAGAATGAACCTTAAGTTGGGGTTTATCATTATCCCCACTATAAGAGTCACCTTGTCCTCAAGGTGGAAATCAGGAAATGGTTATTGATGGACTCATAAGACTCCCAAGTACTATCATGTACTGGTAAATTTTTCCATTTGATCAGCACCTCCCACTGCTGGTTGGTTAATTGCCTTACTTGTTGGACTTCCTCTGGCTCTGTTTGCAGCTCCATTTCATCCGTAAGTTTAGGTGGTAAGGGTAAAATCTGAACTGTTGGTTGAAGGCTCTTTTTTAGTTGTGATACATGGAAAACTGAGTGAATTCTTGCTGTCTCGAGTAGTTCTAGCCGATAGGCAACCGTACCAATTCTCTCCCTCACTTTGAAAGGGCCATAATATCTTGGACTCAGCTTTTCATTGTATTTCTTGGCTAGGGACTTCATCCTATATGGTCTCAATTTCAAGCACACCGAATCACCAACTTCGAATGCCACTTCCCTCCTTCTTTTATCTGCATAATGCTTCATTTGCTGTTGGGCTTTTTCTAAGTTTTCCCTTAGTTCTTCAACTACTGCATTCTGCTGCAAAAACTGTATATTTACCTCTTCCACGGCTGATTGAACATCTCCAAATTTCAAAAAATTCGGAGGGTCCCTCCCATATAGAGCCTTAAATGGAGTCATACTTGTTGACTGGTTGGAAGTATTATTAAACCAATACTCTGCCCAAACCAGCCATTTTACCCAGCCTTTAGGTTTATCCCCTACAAAATAGCGTAGGTAGGTTTCTAAGCCGCTGTTTACCACCTCTGTCCATCTGTCTCTGGGTGGTATGATGAACTGTACCGAAGCTTAGTACCCAGTAGTTTGAACAACTCTTGCCAGAATGTACTCATGAATAGTCTATCCCTATCTGATATGATTGAATTAGGAAATCCATGCAATTTAGCAACTTCCTATATGAATTCTGTAGCTACTTCCTTGGCTGAGAATGAGTGAGCTAAGGGAATAAAATGCCCATACTTCGTCAGTCTGTCTATCACCACCAAAATGGTATCAAACCTAGATGACTTGCGTAAGCCAGTGATAAAGTCCAAACTGATGTCTTCCCATACTCGCTTTGGGGTTGGTATCGGTTGCAGCAAACGTACCGGGCTGAGAGCTTGGTACTTATTCTGTTGACATATGTTACATTGAGCTACATAGGCCTGTATATCACGTCTCATCCCTTCCCAATACACACAAGTTGCCAACCGTTTAAAAGTCCTCAAATACCCGGAGTGTCCTACCATCGGAGTCACATGGAATTCTGCCAGTAACTTGGGAATTCTTGTGGACTGTTTGGGTAAGACCATCCTTCCTTCGTAGAGCAAGTAGCTATTCTTCACGGTATACCCCTCAGGTGGACTTTGATTGGAAACTACCTGCTGGCATACTGCATTCAATCTTTCATCTGTCCTAATTTCCTCTCCCCATTGTTTCAGTTCTTCACACTGCCAGATATTGCTTGTAGTTCCTTGCTGTCTTCTCTTCTGGACAGTGCATCCGGAGCTCTATTTGCCTTCCTGGGTTTGTACTGAATTTCAAACTTGTAACCCATCAACTTTAACACTCACTTTTGTTGCTCTATACTTAATTCTCGTTGTTCAAACAAGTATTTGAGTGCTCGCTGATCTGTTCTTATGACAAATGGGTATCCTAGCAAGTAGTGACGCCACTTTTTGACTGCCAACACTACAGCCGGTAATTCCATTTCATATACTGAATCCATCTGCCTTTTAGAAGATAAAGCCTTGCTGAAATAGGCTATTGGCCTCCCTCTTTGCATTAGGACAGCTCCCACTCCTACACCAAGGCATTTGTTTCTAATTTGAAGGGCACAGTGAAATTAGGAATGTTAAGCACTGGTACAGTAGTCATAGCTTCCTTAAGTTTTCAAAGGCTGCTTGTGCTTCTTTTCCCCACTGAAAGGCGTCCTTCTTTAACAATAACGTTGGTAGTGCTGCTATTTTCCCATAATTCTTCACGAACCTTCGGTAGTATCCTGTAAGGTCTAAGAACCCTCTTAGAGATTTCAAGTTTTTTTGTGTGGGCCACTTAACCATGATTGAGATCTTTTCGGGGTCTACTTGTACTCCCTCACCCGATATCGCATGTCCTAGATACTCCACTTCTGATTTTACAAAAACACATTTCTTCAGGTTGATTATCAACTTGTGCTCATGTAAGATCCTTAGTGTATTCCTAAGGTGTCGTATGTGGTCTTCCTTGTTTGAACTATACACCAGTATGTCATCGAAGAACACAAGTATGTACTTGCGCAATTACTCCTTAAATACATTCATCAGCAATTGGAAGGTGGATGGTGCGTTGGTTAACCCAAAGGGCATCACTAAGAACTCATAGTGACCTTGATGAGTCTGAAAAGCAGTTTTCTCTTCATCCCTCGATTTGATTCAGATCTGGTGGTACCCAGATTTCAAATCCAGTTTGGAAAAGACCTTTGCACCCCTTAGTTCATCCAATAATTCATCTATGGTCGGTATAGGAAACTTGTCAGGGATGGTAATTTTATTCAGTGCTCGGTAGTCTACACAAAACTACTAACTTCCATCTTTTTTCTTTACTAACAGCACTGGACTAGAATAAGGACTGCTACTAGGTCTGATAATCCCTGCCACTAGCATTTCCTTAACCAATCTCTCATTTTCTTCTTTTTAGGAGTGGGGATAACGATAGGGCCTTATATTCGGGGTTCTGCTCCGTTTTTAATTGCAATAGCATGATCACGGGTCCTGGTCGGAGGTAAGTTAGTAGTGGTGGCTGTAACTGCCGAGAATTCATCCAATAAGGCCTACACCGCTCTTGGTAATTGTACTTCTGTCGTCTTCTTGTTACTGCCCTGTAACTGTAAATTGTTAAATTCAATCAAGTATCCTTGTCCGCCCTTCTTCAATGTCTTCACAGAGACTTAAGTGAGACTAAAGTTTTTGCTAATGAAGGACCTCCTTGTAAACATTTTTCTTCTCGCCTCACTCTTACTCTTATGGTTAGCTATCCTCAATTCACTTTGACTTGTCCCAATGACTTCAACCATTCAATCCTTAACACCATGTCAGTCCCTCCTAATTCAAAGACATAGAAGTCCGGTTTTACCCTTAACCCCTGTACCTCCGGCTCCAATTTCAGATAGAATTGATTCCCTCTCACCTTATATCCATCCCCAACCGAAGCCTCAAAAGTGCTGATCTGTGTGGTTGAAATTCCCAATTTTCCCACTGTTTCAGGTGATAGAAAATTGTGGGAGGCTCCAATGTCTATGAGTATGATCACCTCTTCCCCACAGCAATTCCCAAGTACCTTCATTGTGTTATTATTAGTCAATCCCACCATTGAATTCATGGATAATTCCATCGGGTTGTCTTCTTGTACTCCTTCTGTTTCTTCTTCATTCACTTCGCCTTCCTCCACTGCCTCCCCTTTCTCGTTCACGGTCTGTAGTAACAACACTTGAAGCTGTTTGTTCTTGCACTAGTGTGTTGGGACTGTATTTTTCATCACACTTGAAGCATAATCCCAAGGCTCTTTTTCTCGCTGCCTCCGCCTCAGTCAATCACTTGAAATTTCTGCTCCGTGCGACACTGAACTATGATATCGTTGCTATCACGGTTCCGTTTGTCTTTTCCTTCTTCGACTCGGGTTCCCATCCTGAAACCCATGATGAATTTCGTCCTGGGTCAGGGCTACCGGTAACCCGGTTCCACAACTGCTTCGGCCCAATCCACCTGTTAGAGCCCACTGTATTGCCGAGCTTGTTCAGCGAGTCTTCCTTGGCTTTGAGTAATACTGCATTCTTCATCTCAATTTGGTGGGCCAAATTCCTGAGGTCTTTTAGTGACCCAATCTGAGTAAGCCGAAGCTCTGCTCTTATTTCAGGTTTCAGCCCATTTTTGAAAGCACCTATGAGACACTCGTCCGAGACATCTTTCAATGGAGCTGACAGTTCCTCAAATCTCTCCCTGTATTAGGTCACATTACTTTCTTGCTTCAATGATAACAGGCGTTCGAAGGCATCTCCTTGTTGAGCTTGGTGGAACCTTTCAATCAACTCCCTTCGGAATTCTAACCATGATCAGATCAGACATCTAATTTCTAGCCATTGGAACCAGTTGAGCTCCCTTCCCTCCAAACAGAGTGCCACCGCTTCCAGCCTCTCTGTTCTGGTCATTCCATTGATGTCAAAATACCTCTTGGCTCTGAACATCCATCCTATTGGGTCATCTCCCTCAAACAGTGGTAATTCCAGCTTTCTGTATCTGTTCGATTCATTTTTTGCTTCTTCGCTGCTTTGCTTTCCTGGATTCCCTCCTGTTTGTGACTCTGCTTGCTCTCCAGTAGTCTTTGTCACCAGTTTTTCTCCTTTTGCATCCATCTGATCATCTCCCTCATCTCTATCAGTCAAACCTTCACTTCATTCATATCATCCTTCAAAGTAGCTACATCTTTCTCCACACTGTCCATTTGGCCTTCCATTCTGGTATTTACCATTCCCCGATCGTCTCCGTTCTGATACAAAAATGATAGAACCCCCTAACAATGGATAGTTTTACTGACTAGTGCGCTCTTATTATTGATGAAAATGCACTCCCCTTGGGATTATAGTGACCCCAAGAGTAGGATACAGCACACCAGGTACTCGCAACAGCACACACTTCATCACAGTATAGCAGCATAATGGAAAGAAATAAAACAGAATGGAAAATGAAAGATAGAAATAGAAATGGATTGCTAGCTTTCGAGAGGCTAGCTCTCTCCCAATTCCTCCTCCTCTCCCCTTCCTCCATCCCTAACTGCTAAGGAAATACCCCTCTTTCCATCTGTGGTTCCCACTTCCACACCTACACTCCAGCTCAGACCGTTAGAGAAATTAGTTAGAGATATTCAGGTCTTCCACCCTCCCTGCCACCTCATCTCTTCTCTATCTGTCCACCTCATCTCTTCTATATCTTCTAGAATAAACCTTAAGTTGGGGTTTATCAATATGTTATGAAGAACCTGAGAAATATTTTGAGAATTTGTTAATTGTTATGGGAAATTCTTAAAACATTCTTTTGTCAATATGTCTAAAATATAATGGTTCAATTATTTCATTGCCTAACAATGTTATTTCATTTTTGCAATTGTCATTCTTGGTTCTAAAAGGTACTTGTGAACCTTTTGGCATTAACTTTACTATGTCAACTGTGTAGGCTCCTGCTTCACCTTCTAAATATGACAGGGAGGATCACAGAAGTGAGAGAAGACGTCTCAGGCATGATTCAAGAAGTGATAGCAGAAGCATATCGCATAGAAATAACAGTGAAAGTAGGGAACGGTATTCAGAAAGGGATTCACGTGGTAGATATGACCATGAATATGGTAGAAAGCGAAACAGACATGAGGGTTCCAGGAGAACACCAGGTTTGTAATGACTATGCTCTTTTTTTTTTTTTTTTAAGGAAAGTTTTGAATTAACCCACCCAAATTTTGAAGCCACGGAAAATGTATGGCTTTTACCGTGTTGGGAATGTTGTAAACATAGAACTATATTTTTCCAGTTGTATTAAACTGGAATGCCAGACAGCATCTTTTTCAAAAGTTCTATTTTGCAAGTTATCCCACTGTATTGAGAAATGTAGCGATTTGTTGATGACCCTAATCATGAATACACATATTTCCATATCAGTGAATATTTTTTTATAATCTAGTGTTGAAACTTTAAAATCTTACAGGCAGGTCTGACTGGGATGATGGCCGATGGGAATGGGAAGAGACTCCACGAAGGGATAGTGTCTCTTATTCTTCCAAGCGTCATCAACCTTCACCATCCCCAATGTTTGTTGGTGCCTCACCCGATGCACGATTAGTTTCTCCATGGTTGGGGGGTCATACTCCACATTCATCCTGTATGTTATTTCAAATATGAAATTCTTCCAGTGAATGTCAAGATTTATTTATTTGTTTTCTAATTCCTATAATTTGACTGAGATAATTTAAGCTTTTGAATAGTAACATTATTTCATTGCTGAATACAATGCAGTTACTTCATCATCTCCTTGGGACCATGTATCTCCATCTCCCGTGCCAATACGTGCTTCTGGATCTTCTGTCAAATCTTCTGGTTCTAGGTCAAGTGGAAGATCTCATCACCTAGCTTTTTCTTCAGAAAATTCTAAGTCATACGAGGTAATTTTTGCTTCTATCTTCTGTCACAATTGATATAAACAATTTTCTCTTTGGATGCTATGATGACTATAGCTTCAAGGTTGTCAAACTCAAAATTTTAAGTAAACTTGTATAAGGAAAGTAAACTCGACACGTAAATTTTGATTCATAAACTCGTAGTAGTTTATCTATATCAATAAATAGTTATAAAAATATATATTCCTATCATAATTAGTGTTCAATTAGAATAATATTTAAATAACATAAATTTAAAAGCATAAATACTTAATATAAGTTCACTCAAATCATAAAGTTTAATATATAATACTTAAACATAACCAATTCAAATCAAACATCATCTATAATTTTTTATATAGTTGATAATCCATGCATATTCAAATAAAAAAAAAAACATTTAAGAAATTCAAAAGTCCTATCCTGATAGTCTCCATCATCAGCCTTCAATCAGATTAGGTATGTTTGGATGATGGGTTTTCTTATGGATTAGGTCAAGTTATGGATAAAATTACTTAGGGATAAACTTGCATTTATGAAACCAATACACACACACACACACACACACACACAAAGGAACTTCTTTTATAGTGCCAAAAAAAAAAAAAAGGTGAACCTAGAGCTAAAATCGTGAGTTTAATTTTGAGTTTACCAATTTTACGAGTTTGTTGGATTCCAATTTTTTTGTGATTTAACACATTTTTGCTATGTAAAATCATAAAATCGATTTTACAATTTATAACTTGATTTTAACCACCATGTATGGTTACTTTGCTTGGTATGCGTGCTGTAATTATATACTATAATTGATTCAATTTCTATATTTATGTGTGAAGGATGAAGTGGTGGGCAATGCTGATTTGGGTGAAGAACGCCAGTATGAGATATCTGAAAGCATGCGTCTAGAGATGGAATACAATGCTGACCGAGCATGGTAACCAATATTAGTTAGGAAAAAGTATTTTTCTTTGATATAATTTTAGATCTCTACATTTGAAAGATGTACAGCTGTAATAGATGAGTCTTTTGAGAAACGAGAACCTGAGTGCTTAATATCTCTAAATGACGTGGGTTCCTTTTTTGGGTTTGCCTATTATAATTACTTATTTAAGCTTTTGGAAGATGTAGTTGGTAAAATTTCCTTTTTTTGTTGGCCAGTTCTAAAAGTTTACTTGTAATTCACCTTATCTTAGTGGTCATGGAGCCTAAGTAGGAGACGTTTCAATCAGACTTTATATTATGCGGCATACTTACCAAAGTTCTTTTTTTTTTGTTTTCCTCTTTTCATTTCTTACATTTACTCTAATTCAGATGATGCTGTTTACACAGGTATGATAGAGAGGAGGGCAGCACAATGTTTGATGCGGATAACTCATCAGTCTTTCTAGGAGATGAGGCTTCATTTCAGAAAAAAGAAGCTGAGTTGGCCAAACGACTGGTATTTTCTTAGAAAAAAGTTTATTATAATATAAAACTGGTTCCTGAATTAGTTTATCAGTATGAAGCTTCCTACTGCTATTCAATTGTTTACTGGTCATTGTTGTAGACCATAAGGGGAACTGATATTAAAGAACATGGAAAGCATATGAAATAGGTTTACATGCTATAATGTGTCTCAGGGTTGATAACATGGTTTTTTTCATTCAGATATGTTTAGATTTAAAAATTTTAGCAATTCATTTGTTGTGATTTAGTTTTAGATTGGGGATTTCAACTGTATCCAATGTGCTGGGCATACAAAAGATAGTTGCTGGCGTGCTATTTGTGGACGCTGCTGTTTGTGCTTTAAGCAATGTCTAGTGTACAGTTTGAGGGTGCTGTTAATGAATTATGATGTCTGATTTATCAATTTTTTTCATTTGCTTATATGTCCAGAATTGTTGTCTCATTCTTGTGGGTGGCAGATATCTAAGGTGATTCTTGTTAGATATCTGCATATTCTTTTATGATAGCCAAGTTTTGTTGAAGTGGCTACTGATGCTATTGTGCACATCGGTTGTTCTGTAATGTTGTCTTGCAGGATTTTCAAGTTAGATATGTTTGTAGTTAGGAATTGCCTACATATTTGTGCATAGATGGAGCAAATGTATTCATTTTGATATATGACAAAAAAATTGAAGTTTCTTTCGCAAAATGACTAAGGTCTAGTTATTTCCAAGAGAAATTTGCAATGATGTCCTTGTGTTGATTGGTGGCTATTAGGAGCACTGTGTGCATGTTATATTTATGTTTTAGATGTGGAGTATTATTCACAAATTCAAAGTGTAGGATATATGGTGCGAATTATTCCAGAGCAAGATGGCAGTTTGTTGTCTGAAAATTAATTAAGGAGTTGTTATCTATAACACAGATCCGAAGAGATGGGACTAAGATGTCCCTTGCTCAGAGCAAGAAGTTGTCTCAGCTCACAGCTGATAATGCTCAGTGGGAGGACCGGCAACTGCTGAGATCAGGAGCTGTTAGAGGTACGGAGGTTCAGACTGAATTTGATGATGAGGAAGAGCGCAAGGTTATTCTTCTTGTACATGGTAAATATACTTTGACAATTCTTATTTTGAACAACTATGAAAATGTACCACTGTTTGTGTGCATGATTGTCTTCCCTTTTAACTGATTATTCTTCCCACAGATACAAAGCCTCCTTTCCTGGATGGAAGAGTTGTTTTTACAAAGCAGGCAGAACCTATAATGCCAATAAAAGATCCTACATCTGATATGGCTATAATTTCTCGCAAAGGATCTGCTCTAGTCAGAGAAATCCATGAAAAGCAAAGCATGAATAAGTCTCGCCAACGCTTTTGGGAGCTTGCTGGCTCAAAACTTGGTGATATCCTAGGTGTTGAGAAGACAGCAGAGCAGGTACTTCTCTAAACCTTTTTTTTTTTGGCTCTCTCTCTCTCTCTCTCTCTCTCTGGTCAGAGATGTGGTCTTATTCAAATGTACTTCCCAATTCCAGATAGATGCAGATACTGCTGTGGTGGGTGAACAAGGTGAAATTGATTTCAAGGAGGATGCCAAGTTTGCCCAACATTTGAAGAAGGGAGAAGCTGTGAGTGACTTTGCAAAGTCAAAAAGCATTACTGAGCAAAGGCAATATCTACCCATATTTTCAGTGCGTGAAGAGTTATTGCAGGTTAGCTTTCCTTTGGTATACTTGATAACTATAAGCCTGATTACTTTCTTTCAAAAACATGAAATCATTTGGGAAGTGACAGTTTTTGATGTTGAATTATTGGTGATTGCATCCAATTGGTCCAAGTGTTCGAAATTAGGACATTGAATATTTGAACCAGTAACATCTGCTTTACTTATCTCTCTTTCATTTGTAGGTGGGGGCTAGTTTGAGCAAGCCAACATAATAGAACCTTCTTTTCTTGTTACATTGTTTTCTTAATTACTGGGATATGTGACCAACCTTATCATTTTAGGATAGTTCAGATATGTATAAAGCCAAAAATCCTTTCCCTCTTTCAACCTATTGGTTATGCATTTGTGCATTTTTATGTGGTTGATGATTATACTTAAGAAAATATATTTAAAACTATGGCCACATTCAAATTGATGAATTAAAACAACTCATCAAGGGTATGTTTGAATTGAGGAGAGTAGAGGGGAAAGGAAGGGAAGGGAAGAGAATTTAGAAACTTTCACCTTGTTTGGGATTTTAAATTTTGGAGGGGAAGAAAATGAAGGATTTTGCAATAACTCTTCTTAGCCTCTCTCTTTCATTGATTTTAATTACCCCACATTGGGAGTTTTTGGAGGAAATTCAAACAAGGGAAAGAGAAACTATCGTTTAACATTTCATTCCCTCTCCTTCTATTTCCGTTCAATTCCCTCCATTCCCTTCTCCTCCTCATTTCCAACCCACCCTAAAAGATTAAATTCTTTCTGATTTCTTGATTGCTTTATCATTGGTTGAAATTACATTTGAATGTGGTATCTACTTCCCTTCCATTATACTATTTCCACTTGGTTTTGCTGATTAAAAGATGTAAGCCTTGTCTTGTGTATTTTCTTACAATATGTTCTGGGTATACTATGTGTAGGTGATTCGTGAAAATCAGGTTGTGGTGGTTGTAGGAGAAACAGGTTCAGGAAAGACAACACAATTGACACAGGTCTTCTGCCTATTCTTTGTTTTACAACAATCTCTTGCGTGCCCCCCCCCCTCCAACCCAAAAAAAAAAAACAACACACACACACAGACAATAGGAGAGAGAAAAGGAGGTGAAAGGTTTGTTGGACATAGGTGAAATTTGACATTTTGGTTTTGTGGACAGTATCTGCATGAAGATGGCTATACTAGCCATGGTGTCATAGGCTGCACACAACCAAGGCGTGTGGCAGCTATGAGTGTTGCCAAGAGAGTTAGTGAGGAGATGGAGACAGAGTTGGGTGATAAAGTTGGCTATGCTATACGGTTCGAGGATGTAACAGGGCCAAGTACTGTTATTAAGGTAGGTACCCACTTATTACAAGGATACATGATTGTGAACTCTCTTTTTGGTATGCTCTAAAGGCTAAACTTTTGTGTTAACTGTTGCAGTACATGACAGATGGGGTACTTCTACGTGAAACACTCAAAGACTCTGATTTGGACAAGTATCGGTATGGAGATATTGAAAAATTACCCTTCTAGATTTACACCTCGTTCATTTTATCCAATAAAAACAATGTTACTGATCATCAGGTCAAAAATATTGCAGGGTTGTTGTCATGGATGAAGCCCATGAAAGGTCACTAAGCACAGATGTTCTTTTTGGAATATTGAAGAAAGTGGTTGCCCAACGTCGTGATTTCAAGCTAATTGTCACATCTGCAACTCTAAATGCACAAAAATTTTCAAATTTCTTTGGAAGGTAGATTTTAGATCTCTATTTTTGCATGTTTTCTCTGTATCAACTTGCTCAAATCAACTAAATTAGGGTATCCCTGCAGTGTCCCAATATTCCACATTCCTGGGAGAACATTTCCTGTTAATATATTATGGAGCAAAACCCCATGTGAAGATTATGTTGAAGCTGCAGTGAAGCAGGCCATGACTATACACATAACCAGCCCACCTGGTGACATCCTTATCTTCATGACTGGCCAAGATGAGATTGAGGCAGCCTGTTATGCTCTTGCTGAGAGAATAGAACAGATGATATCATCTTCAAAGAAAGCGGTTCCTAAACTCTTGATTCTTCCCATATACTCTCAACTGCCTGCAGACTTGCAAGCAAAGATATTCCAGAAAGCTGAAGATGGGGCCCGTAAATGCATTGTGGCCACTAATATTGCCGAGACATCCTTGACTGTTGATGGTATTTTCTATGTCATTGACACAGGCTATGGTAAAATGAAGGTGTATAACCCTAGGATGGGTATGGATGCTCTTCAAGTATTCCCTGTCAGCCGTGCTGCTGCTGACCAGCGTGCTGGACGAGCTGGGAGAACGGGGCCTGGTACATGTTATCGGTTGTATACAGAGAGTGCATACTTAAATGAAATGTTGCCCAGCCCTGTTCCAGAGATCCAGAGGACTAACCTTGGCAATGTGGTATTGTTGCTGAAATCACTTAAAGTTGATAATTTGCTTGATTTCGATTTCATGGATCCACCACCACAAGATAATATTCTCAACTCCATGTATCAGTTGTGGGTTTTGGGTGCACTTAATAATGTGGGGGCCTTAACTGACCTGGGATGGAAAATGGTTGAGTTTCCATTGGACCCTCCCCTTGCTAAGATGCTTTTGATGGGTGAACAGCTGGGGTGTGTGGAGGAGGTTTTGACAATTGTTTCAATGCTTTCTGTACCCTCTGTTTTCTTTAGACCCAAGGACCGAATAGAGGAGAGTGATGCTGCTCGTGAAAGGTTTTTTGTGCCAGAATCTGATCATTTAACCCTGTACAATGTTTATCAGCAATGGAAACAACATGATTACAGGGGTGATTGGTGCAATGATCATTTCTTGCATGTTAAAGGTCTAAGAAAGGCCAGAGAGGTGAGATCCCAGCTGCTTGATATTCTCAAGACCTTAAAGATTCCCCTTACGTCAAGTTGGCCTGATACTGACATTGTTAGAAAAGCAATTTGTTCAGCATACTTCCATAATTCAGCTAGATTAAAGGGGGTGGGGGAGTATGTTAACAGCCGGAATGGAATGCCATGTCATTTACACCCCAGCAGTGCTCTCTTTGGAATGGGTTGTACTCCGGAGTATGTGGTTTATCATGAGTTAATCCTGACCACCAAAGAGTACATGCAGTGTGCCACAGCAGTAGAGCCCCAGTGGTTGGCTGAGCTGGGACCTATGTTTTTCTCGGTTAAGGAGTCTGATACGTCATTGCTGGAGCATAAGAAGAGACAGAAAGAAGAGAAAACGGCCATGGAAGAGGAGATGGAGAATTTGAAGAAGGCGCAGGCTGAGGCTGAGAGAGAAAGGAAGGAGAAGGAGAAGCAAAAGAAGGCTAAGCAACAGCAGCAAGTCTCTATGCCAGGGTTACGCAAGGGTTCATCCACATTTTTGAGAACAAAGAAGCTTGGTTTGTAAATGTAAATATTGTAACTTGGGTGAAATATTTGTTAGTAAGATTATGAGAGAATTGACATTAGCTTAGGTGAGAAAGAAAGCCTTGATGGTAATCAGAAGTCAGAGGTATAAATTATTTGTTGTGTTACAGGAAAAGGGGGATTTCTACCTGGCTATTGTAATTTGTAATTGGATTGTCCAACTTAAGTAGTTGGCCCTCCCTATACAGTTTTAGGGGTCTGTTAGACAATTTGAACATATTCATTCTATAACAGTTATTAGCAACGATTTAAAAAGTCATAACTATGTTAAATCGTTCTATTAGGATGATCGAAAATGCCAGTCTGAGTGTGTTTGACTCCGCTTTTTGGTCGCCGGCCAGTCATGTGGTTGTTTCAAGGGTTAATTTTTATTACTTTCAAATTTCTTGGTGAACCTTTTATGTTTATATATCTTTTCGTTTCTTGAATATATTCATACCTAATTTTTATACAACATTTATTGATAATATACTAATTTTCGAACTTTTCAGTTCATTGTACTTGATTATTAAGTCAAATTTTCATTAATTTATTTTCAATCAGAAGAAAATAAGGGTCTATTGGTAAGTGCATTAGATGTTTTTTTTAATTTTTAAAAAGTAGAACAACAAAAATCCTGATTGGAATGACTTTTTGATGTGTTTTGAAACAATTTTTAAAATTTGTTCTGAAGACAGAAAAATAGAAACAATTATAACGTGTTTTTATTTTTTTTAAAAAAATACTTATGTTAACGTGGCTTGTTTATGATTAAAAAGATTTATTGATGATGTTTTAAAATATTATTTTTATATTTTTTATATATTTTGAATAATGATACATATTTTAAGTTTATGTATCAATATATTTATAGACATGAACATGAACAGTCAACACAGTATAATAATAATTCACATAGATATATAATAATAATTTAAACAAAATACAGTTTTTAATAATAATTCATACAGATATTAGGGATAAGCATAATCTAATTTATCCTTTTGAACCCAACTAAACTTGATAAAAAATATGTGTACAATCGAATTTGAGTGTGTCAAATGAGTTCCATCGACTTTTCTAAAAACATTATTTAAGCCGAACCACTCTTTTTTTTTTTCATATTTTAACAAAAATGCTATGAGAAATCATTGCTATATAGTCTTTTATGATATTTAAGCTAAATTATTATAAATAAACAAAAAAAAATTATTGTGCTTCTTTTTTCTAAATTCATATCTCATGTTTAAATTTTAAGTCTTTTTATTTAGAAAAAAATTAATTTTAAATATAATGTGATTGTTGGCATGTGTAGAGATATTAATTTTTCTAAATTAATTTTAACACAGATATTAATTTTTATTGCTATATCTTAAGGAAAAATTTTATTATAGAGTTATGATACTTATTTTGTTGTATGGTATTGAATGTTGGACGATAAAAGTCAACATAAAAAAAATTCAATGTCATAGAAATGAAAATGTTGCAATGGATGAGTAAACACACTAGAAATGACAAGATTAAGAATGAATATATTAGAGAAAGTTAGAGTACCAACTATTACAAAAAAAATTGGTTGAAACATATCTTAAGTGGTTTGGTCATTACAAAGGAAACCATTAGAAATTTGTATAAGAGTACATCAAATAAAAGATAACTCAATAATTAAAAGTAGAGGGAGACAAAAGAAAATAATAGAAAAATTATTAGGATTATTTTTTGGTTTTCCACAATCCTTGAACATTAAATATGAGTACTATTTTTTAAAAAGAACTAATCATGAGAGAGATGAGTTGTATAAATTATACACGTATAAGTTTATAATTAGACAACTTGATGACAAAAATATAAAAACTGTATGTGCATTTTTTTTTTTGATAAAACCAAGCTCACCTAGTACAAAAAAAGCTTTATTTGATGTGGTCCTTGTTTCTAGACTTCTAAAAACTATTTTATTTAAAAATTAAAAATTAAAAATTATTAAAAAATATTAAAACTTATAAAATAAATAAAAAATAAGATACACAATATTGAAAAATAATAAAATATAAATTAAATTAGAAATTTAAAAAATATTTAGTAGAGAAATGGATATATCAATCTACATCATGTTACTTTATAAACAAAAATATTATTATCTAACATATAAGACTATTTAGTCATTTTGTTACTTTACAAGCCAAAATATACGTTGATGTACAAAACTATTTAAGTTAAAATATGATACATTTATTTCACACATAGAAATAATTAAAAAACTTCATAAATCATTAGTACATGACTTGTTGTTTTTAGTAATAAATAAAATAATATTTATATATATCCAATTTATTGTAAAAAATATTGACCTATCAATTATGACAAAAAATGATAATGAAAAAAATAAAAATACACTATATATATTAAAACATGATGTAAAAACATTAAGGTAAAACACATTAAAGATTAATGCATACACTTAATTGTAAAGATGCTGGGACAAAATTTTCAATAGCACCACAAGATTGAATAATTAGTAATTGTTGGGAATGACTATCACCTAAGAGGAGGGATGAATTGGGTGTTTTCAAGCTTTTGGAAACTTTTGAAGACTTTTGTAGTAGATGAAGAAAGATAGGATAGTAAAGAGTAAATATTATGTAGCAAATAAAGCTTAAAGCAGTAAAAACAGAGTGTAATAAAGTAAAGAGTAGAAATTCAAAGTGTAGAAAGATAAATTGTAGACATGTAAGTGCTAAAAATAAAGGAACTCATAGAATTTATCCTAGTTCATCTTATCTAACAAATCCTACATCCAGTCCCCAAGCACAGCTTGAGATTTTCATTATCTCCTCATGTTTCAAATGGGTACTTGAAAATCACTACAATGCTCTCAGAACTTTCTTTCTCTCTTTTATACTCAAGGAAAACCCTTTCTTGATTTCTAGCTCTCTTCTGACGTAGAAGAAAGAAATTTAATGAAAACTCTCTTTTTTAGAGTAAATATTACAAATGAAGAATATAAGCAAACTTACAACAAAGAGCTTAAAAGGTTTGAATCAAATTCAAAGTTTAAGATGTTCTCTTGATGTTTTAAGACTTTCTAAAACTCCTATTTATAAATTTTTTGAGGATATATCAATTAGAGCTCATGTACTTGAAAGTCACTAGAAAAAGAGACATTTTGTACCTTTTCTACAGCATTATGTAAGCAAGGCAATTGACTTGTAGAAGGGAGGCAGTTGATTGTTATGTTCTTGAATTCAATTTTTCTAACTTATGGGCAGTGGTAGTCGACTTCCTTAAGGCAGGCAATTGACTTGCTACTCTTGGATTTTGTTTATTTTGAATTCTTGGACTGGTAGTCAACTTCATGGCATGTGGCAGTCAATTTTTTATTCTCAGGTTTCCATGGATTTTAAAGCTAAAATCTGGCAGTCGACTTCTTAACATGAGGTAATCGATTCTTAATCTCGAGTTCCTATGGATTTTAAAGCTATAGTCTAGTAGTCAACTTCTTTACATGAGAAAGTTGACATGCTCTTTCTAATAGGCTAGCGATCGACTGCTAATTTTCTAATAGTCGACTTGCAGCTTGCTGTCTTGGTTTCTTCAAGTTTAAAATGTACCAGTCGAATTCCCTAATATGTCAATTGACTTGTTGCTTTGGTTTAAGTAAAGAAACTCAAGAAAAGGAGCTACCAAGTCTTTGAGAGAATGGAAAACATCTTTCAAAAGAAATTTGAAATACATTTTGAGGTCAATTTTTGAGAGAACTTTCACATACTAAGTCCTAGGTGCTTATATATTATGTTGAGAACTTTATTGGCCCTTGGCACTTAAAGAGAATCCTTTAATGAGTTTGTTATCATCAAAACTTTAAGAGTTCATGCTAAATGGGGTAAAAAATCTCCCCCTATTTTATGATGAAAACTTATTGAATGTCATGAAGTTTAGAGAAGGATTTTTGATTAGATAATATATATAAGAGCATAAAACTCCCTTGAGTTTATGTATTTGGTTTTGTCAAAGTTTAATGAGTTTTGGAGAAACTTTACACACTTCCCCTTAACATATACACTTTGAAAAGCTTTTAACATTGGCTTGTGATGATTTAACTAAAAAAAAAAAAGAATGAATGCCATGACTAAAAGTCTTAACATGCAAAAGAATCAATATCCAATATTATTTTAAAAAAAATTATTCCAATATCAGTTCATCAGAATTTATATCAAAATTCAATCAGTCCAGTTCAATAGAATTTATATCAAGAATTCAGATATTCATAAAATAAATTGATTAGTAATTTGAAGTAACCATAAGATAAATCAATTCAATATCAGAGGCAATAACATAGAATAAACACCTAAAGCTAGTTACCTAAAGATAACTACTTTAAGCTAACTAATTCTCCCCCTTTTTTCATCAATAAAAAGAGTGAAGGGTAAGTCTAATGGCATTAAAATACAAGAAAACTAAGGCTAAACTCCTAGTCCCCTCTACTCATCCATGCTTTGTAGATTTCCTAAGAAGTTTATTGTTGTTAGATAAGTGAGTTCCATAGCCTGAAGCTGCCCCTAAAGGATGGAAACACCAGATGCAAGGCCCCTAACTTCTTAATGAAGGCCATCAAATCTACTGTTAATGGAGGCTTGAAACATCTTAAAGGACTTTGAGTTTGCAAGGGCATCATAAGTAAGAGCAGGGAGGGAAGAGGATGGTCCTTCCTCTTTTATAATGGGGATATCTTATTCTTGACCCCTTCCTACTTCTATTGCTTCCTTGCGCTCCCTTTGCCTCTCGGGCAAATTTTTCTACTTTAGGAATCCAACTTCCTTGATTCTTGATATAGTGAAGCCTGGAGAGGGTGTTCATGTCAATCTTGGTAGGCTGCTCAATAACAGTGTCAAGAGGGTTAATGCCACACTTATGAAGAATTAGGGAAATGACTAAGGCATGATGGAGAGCAATCTTAGTGGTTCTGGCAATTTTAAGCATATTTTAAATAAGGTAATACGATAGGTTAAATGGTTGCTCAGTAAGCATAGAATACATGAAGAACTGTTCCACTTCATTGGCATAAGAAAAATTTCCTCCCTTGTTTACCAGACAGTGAGCTACAATCAGATGTAGGAGGTGATTGTTTGGTTCAAACTCATTAGCTTTAATGATGGGTTCATGAGAGAGATCTAGTTCAACATTAGGTTTGCCCAATAGATGATTCTGCATTGTGTACCTATCATATCCCTCAATCTTAAGCAGACTAGTTATATGATCTTCAATTTCATGACCTTTATTGGGAACTGCCAGCCAATCACTTGATTGTTTATAGGTAAAAGTAATTTTTTACCTTCTAATCTCAGTTATGGCATAATAGTTTTCTTTATCCCATTTTAGATTGGCATAAAACATCTTAATAATGAATGGAATCCACTTATTTTTCTAATTTTATTGCTTTATATAGACCATAATTTTTCAGAAAAGAAAAGAATCCAAAGTGTTCTTCTTCAAAAACTTAGTATCTACAAACTTACTTGGAGTCATTGATCGATGAGAAAATTTGTCATTGAAGTTCTTTTCCAATGCCTGAGAGAAGAGACCACCCATTTGAGGAAGATTCGAACTAAAGCCTCCAACTCTTGATCTTTTGGATTGACGTCCGATACCATGTGGGGAATTGAGGATTTGATAGTGAAGTGAGTTTTTAGAATTACTAGAAAGGGGATTTAGAGAGATTTAAGTGACGTAATTTATGAGAAAAAACCTTGAAAATGCAAGATTTTGGAATTTTGGTGGTTAGGGTTTAGAAGTGGCAAAATTGGAAATTTAAGGATTGAAGGATGAAATGATGAAGGATTGGAGAGAAATTTATGGGATTTTGGTCGAATAACTGGTAAGAATCGATTAATCGATTTAGATTTGAGAGATGTTGCATAGAAATTTAAAGGGATTTGAGAGGGAAATAAGAAAGTTTGAAAATGAGGGTGAAAATGACATGACCCCTTTAAAAAGTGTCCTCTGAAGCTTGGCAGTTGATTGTCGACCTTCGTTCCCTTTTAAAGAGCCTTTTAGAAGTCTACCAGTCGATTGAAAAATACCTGATATTCGACTAGAAAATCTCTAACAATCGACTATCATGGTTCAGAGACTAAGAATTCGACTGTCTGCCAGTAGGCAGTTGACTGATATGTTCTTCAGAAACCCACAAAAGGGAAGAATAAGGCAGTTGGTTGTCTCTAATGTACCATTCATCTGATTGCTCTTTGCTAGAATTTTTTAAATGTCTTGAGAGCTATCAGTCAACTTCTAGCATTGTAACAGTTGACTTCTACCTCTTCAAATTGCAGAACTTCAATCTAAAACACTTGAATCCTTCTTCCTTTACTTTTCTATCTTTTCTACTTCAAAATTTACACTAGTAAAGTCCATTCAAGCCACTTAGGTTAAATCTTTAATCATCATATGTCCTTAATCATGGAAGGATTGATACCAATTTTGTCCTTTTGAGGAGGAAGTGAGAAAAAAGGGATTAAGAGACCCTGTGATGTGCCTTGTTTTACACATATTTGCTTAATATTAATTATTTATTTTTATGTGTTTTTATTTCAAGAATCATTTTAATTTGTATCCTTTTTTATTTTTAGGCATTTTAGCAAGTTATTATCAGAAAATGGAGAAATTTCGAGCTTAGACAGCCTTTGGAGCGCCCAAATAAAGCATTTGGGCCAATCCTCCCTTATTGGGTTGAGAGCATGCCTATTTTGGGCCTTTAGTAAGGCAGGTCATGCATTGAAGTCTAGGACTGCGCATTCTGAGTGACAGAGGAGAGTTTCCGCATTATAGAGCAGGCGACCTTCGAGCATCTACAGCACTTGCAAGCGAGTCTTCTGTGATCGAATCTGGGAATCGTAGGATTTGGAGGCGCGACGCATCAAGAAGGGATGAATTTGTGAAATTTTGAGCAAGAGATTGAGAGAGCTTTTACAGTCGTGATTTGCGATAGAGGCGATTTTTGGCTCTGCTAGGGCACACATTTTCCACCTTCAATTCTCCTTTAAGCGGAGCACGACAACTTCCAGTGACCAGGGGATGATGAGCTGGACATCACCATCGAAGTTAGCCACTAAATCACAATTGTTTGTGGCGTTTTAAGCACGACCCAAAATAGACCAGAGTGTGCCACCTGGCCAAGATTCACAACCTATTCGAGGTTTTTTGTCAGGTCTGTCGTCTGCGATCGACCATCCACCCACAGATGACTCGTCCATGGCCTTTTGTCTGACCTTAGGGCGCCATTGATGTTGTTTTCATTGGGTACTTGAGAAACCAAGAGGTAACTCATGGGTAGTTCATCAAATTCATATTTTATGAGATTTAAGGCATTTTTCGATGATTTTCTAGCAATTTTCTAGCGACTTTCATACTATTTTCCATCTAGCATGAATTTTACTCCTTCTATCTCTTGTATTTTTGAATTATTGATGGGATTGCCTATTAATATGTGTAGCTAAATTTGTTCCTGACTGTTTTGGCATTTTGTTTTAATTGTATGGATTTTTATTTTGATGCTGTGATCTTCTTTACAATTATGCTTGAATGATTAAGTTTTCTTTACAAGACATTGTGATGAATGCTATTTAGGTTCCTTTTAGTAATCGACCGATTTTCACTAGAATTGGACATCTAATTGTAAAGAACAGTTGATTATCACTTAGAACTAAGGTTAATTAATTGTTGAATTAAGACGTAAACATCTTACGACCCTTAATAGTGGTGGATTAAAACAATAATGCTGATCTAAAATCGATCATAAGGAAGAAATTTTAGTGGTAGGTTCTTAGGTTTAAGAAATTCAATTGTAACGACAGTGAACTTGACTTAGTTTAGAATTCACTCACAAGCAGCATCATTAGAAACTATCAAAATGCATAATGGGAGAAACAATGTATAGATTTTATAGATTTCTTATTCCAAGTCCTTTTCTTTTAAAGCAAAATATTTCTTCAAAAAGAGGCTTAGTGAAAATATCAACATGTTGAAAATTAGTTGAGATGAATTCTAAAAGAGACATTATGATTAAGCACAAGATTGCTAAAAAATTAATGTTTGATATCAATATGTTTAGTTCTTGAGTGCATGATGAGATTCTTTGTTAAATTGATTGCACTAGTGTTATCACATTTTATAGGAATATTTTAAGATTTACATCTAATCTTAGAGTTGTTATTTCATCCAAAGAACTTGTGCACAACAACTTTCAATTGCTAAATATTCAGCTTTAGTAGTGAAAAGTGCTACACACTTTTGTTTCTTATTAAACTAAGATACAAGTGAGTTTCCAAAGAATTGGCAAGTGCCACTAGTGCTTTTTATATCATTTGTGTTGCTAGCAAAATTGGCATTTGAATATGCAATTAAATTACATAGATATCCCTTAGGATATCATAGTCACATTTATGTGTTCCAACTAGATATCTAAAGATTCTTTTTACAAAAGTAAAGTGTGACATTTTTGGGTTTGTTTGGAACTTAGCACACATGCATAAACTAAACATAATATCATGTCTACTTGTTAAATAGAGTAGTGAACCAATCATACCTCTATATTTAGTGATGTCAAAGGGTTCACTTTCTTCATCCTTTTTCATTTTGGTAGATAGACTTATTGGTGTTCTAATAGGCTTTGCCTTTTCTATGCTAAATTTTTTTTATCAATTCTTTTGTGTATTTGGTTTGGCTTACAAATGTCTAATTTCTTTGTTGTTTTATTTAGAGTCCAAGGAAGAAGTTCAACTCACCCATCATTGACATTTCAAATTCTTCTTGCATTAGTTTAGCGAATTCTTCACAAAAGTGTCAAGTTTGCCTCTTTCAAAATTCATTAGTAGACCCAAAAGATGATATCATTAATTTATATTTGTAAAATCAAAATATCATCTTTTATTTTCATAATGAATAGAATAGTGTCAAGTTTGCCTCTTTCAAAATTGTTTTCAATTAGAAAATTACTCAACCTTTTATTTCAAGCTCTAGGATCTTGCTTTAATCCATATAAAGCCTTCTTCAATTTGAAAACATGATTAGGCAAAGATGAGTTTTCAAAATGAGGGGTTTGTTCCATATAAAATTTCTCCATTATGACTCCATTTAGAAAGGCACTTTTGACATCCATTTGAAAAGTTTAAAATTCTTAATGCTTGCAAAGGCTAAGAGCATTCTAATGAATTCTAATCTAGCTATTGGTGCAAAGGTTTCATCATAGTCAATTCCTTCTTCTTGGTTGTAACCTTTAGTAACTAATCTAGCTTTATTTTTAATTATATTTCTATTTTCATGAAGTTTATTTCTAAATATCCACTTTGTTCCAATAATTGGATAATTATTAGGTCTAGGGACTAAATCTCATACTTGGATTCTTTTGAATTAGTTTAATTCTTCTTGCATAGCCAAGAACCAATATTCACCCATTAAGGATTCATCTACGTTCATAGGTTCAATTTTAAAAAGCAAACTAAGATGATTACAGGAGTTTCTAAGAAGGTTTCAAGTTTTTGCCCCACGTGACACATCTCCAATGACTTAGTCAATTGGATGATGCTTCACATTCTTCCATGTAGTTGGAAGAATTTTTTGTTCTTATTGCTCTTGTACTTCTTGAGTCTCTTCATCACTTGCTATTTCTTCCTTCTTTTCTCTGGCATTTTGTTTGTCATTTAAATTTAACCTTTCTAAGCTTATTGTAATTTCATTTGTGACATTCTTTGAATCAAGGGGTTAGTTTCATTAAAAAAATATGAATGGATTCTTCAATAGTGTGAGTTCTTTTATCATATACTTTATAAGCTTTTTTTGAGCTATAATATCATAAAAAAATAGCTTCATCATATTTTTCATCAAATTTTTCCAAAATATCTTTTTCATTGTTATGAACAAAGCATTTACATCTAAAAACATGTAAATGTGATATATTAGGTTTTCTTTTTTTGTACAATTCATATGAAGTTTTCTTTAAGATTGGCCTAATTAATGCTCTATTCATTACAACTTCAACCTAAAAATATGTGGGAAGTTCTTTTTCATTAAGCATGGTTCTTGCCATTTCCTCTAATATTTTGTCTTTCCTTTTAACTACACCATTTTGTTGAGGAGTTCTAGTTGTTGAAAAGTGATGTTCAATTCCCTTTTTATCATATAAATTTTCAAAATTAAGATTTTCAAATTTTCCTCCATGATCACTTCTTATTTTCACAATAGTCAATATTTATTCATTTTGAATAAGTTTTGCTAATTTGACAAATGATGAGAAGGCTTGATCTTTTTAAGTAAGAAATAATGTCCAAGTGTATCTTGAATATTCATTTACAATAATAAACACATAGGAGTTTTCTCCCAAGCTTTTTGTTCTAAATAGACTAAACAAGTCCATATGGAGTAGTTGTAAAGGTTTGGAGGTGGAAATAAAGTCTTTAAATTTAAAATAGGCTTTGACTTATTTTTCTTTTTAGCAAAAATCACAAAGTTTATTCTTTTCAAAATAAATTTTGGGCAATCCAATGACAAGATCTCTCTTAGATAATTTTTGTAAAACACTCATACTTGCACGTGCTAATCTCCTATGCCATAGCCAACTATCATAATTAAAGTTTATTAAGCAACTTGAGACTAAATGAGGTTCATCATCTAAGTTTAATATGTATACATTATTTACCTTATATCATATTAGGATGATTTTATCACTACTTTTATTTGTAACTATACAATTGTTAGAATTAAAAATCACTTTATTATTCTTACAAAGTTAACTTATGCTAAGTAAAACCATTAAGACATTATCAATAGAGGTGGAAAAATTCTTACCAACTTTACTTATACCAATGATGTCTCCCTGACCATCTCCTCCAAAGGTGACTTTTTCTCCTTTTTTAGGTTGAAGAGAAATGAACTTTGATTTGTCTCCAATCATATGCTTTGAACATCTACTATCTAAGTACCATTTGTCACGTTTTGCCTATAAGTAAACCTACAAGGCAATTCATCATTTATTCTTTAGTACCCAAACCTTTTTGGGTCCTTGAGTTTTAGTTTTTTCATTTGGAACACATACTTTATTTTTTTCAAAAGATCCATTTTTCTAAAAAGCATAACTTTGTGAGCTGTAACCTTTTCAACCACATTGGAAGCATATAGTGAAAGGGGTACTAATCATAACATCTGGAACAAAGAAATTCTTGTAATATGTTTGCTTTGAACTTGAATTATATCCTCTACCAACTTTATTGAAAACACATCTTTCCCATCCTAGGAATATATTTAAGTTGTCTCTTCCTTTAGTAATTTTGGCTAAGGTGTTAGTCAAATCTTCCTTTTCTAATTTTAGTTTTTCAAATAACTTACATTTTCCAGATTTTGAGGAAGAGGTTTGAATTTGTTTTTGCAAATCAAAATTTCTTTGTTTTAGAGAAAAATTTTTCTTTTGTAACATAAGCAAATCATTTTCTAAAGTTGAAACGTGTTTCTTGGATTTGCTTAGCACTTTGGCCATTTTTAATGATTTGTTATGCAATTCTTTAAAGGAATCTAATAATTCATTATAAGAAGGAGATAGGTTTTGATCATTTACCTTACCATCTTATTTTGCCATGAGACAAAGATTGGCTTCTTTAGCTCGTTCTCCTTCATCATTATCTCTATCACTATCTTCCCATATAGATCATACATATGCTTTATTCTTACTTTTTTTTTTCTCTAAGGCCTCTTACTTTTTCAAGTATTATGGGCATTCCACTTTATGTATCCAGACTTCTTGCACTTATAGAAAGTAGGAGATTCTTTACTTTCTTCTTTATTTTGTGGTCCTATTCCTCCTTGCCTTCTTTTGTTAAAGGACTTACTAAATTTTTTGACAAATAGTCTAAAATTTTCTTCATTGAGCTTAAGGTTATCTATGAAAATGTTTATACTATCATCTTCTTCTTATTCTTCTACTTGGTGAGAAGAAGAGAAGGTGGCCTTGAGTGACAAGTTCTTTTTCTTCTTTTCTTGGTCCTCATACATCATCAATTGTTGGAGCTTGGTCTTATACTCTTGAAGATTTCCAAAGAGAGTTGAAATAGATCTTGTTAAGTCTCCTTGGCTCTCCTTTATTGTTGTCACCTTTTGTTACAATTTTAGTGAAAGTGATCTCAAAATTTTGGATACCAAATCCTTTGGAGTGTAGGTCTTCCTTAATGCTGCCAAGTGATTAACAATATAAGTGAATCTTATTTGCATATCTTTTATGGATTCACTAGGTTTCATTCTAAACATTTCATATTGGTGAGAGAGAAAATTAATTTTAGTGTCTCTAATACTAGCTGTACCCCCATGAACTATCTCTAAAGCTTTCCACATTTCTTTTGCACTTTCACAATTAGAAACTCTACAATACTCATCTTGGCTTAATGCACTTGGTGAGAATTAGTTTAGTTTTAGCATTAAGCTAAACCATTTTTTTTGTCAATTTCATTCCATTCATCCTTTAGTTTCTTTATAGAGTGACCATTCTCAATTTTGGTAAGAATGTAGGGTCTATCTTTTATAACTTTCCAAAGATCTACATCTACTGCTTTAACAAATATTTTCATTCTTAGCATTTAAAATGTATAGTTTTCACTATTAAAACCTTGAGGCTTATTAATGAAAATACCTTCAGGCAACACATTATCACCAAATCTAGCCATTGGGACTTTTAAGATTGTTAAGTCATTTTACCACAAGCCAAACTCTGATACCACTTTTTGGGAATGACTAGCACCTAAGAGGGGGTGAATTGAGTGTTTTAAAAATTTTAGAAACTTTGGAAAACTTTTGTAGTAGATGAAGCAAGCTAGAATAATAAAGAATAAAGATTATGTAATAAGTAAATCTTAAACCAGTAAAAATAGATGCAACAAAGTAAAGAGCAGAAAGATAAATTGCATAAATGTAAGTATTGAAATTAAAGGAACTCAGAGAATTTCATCTGATTTAGCTTATCCAACAAAACTTACATCTAATCTCCAAGCACAACTTGAGATTTTTACTCTCTCCTCAAGTTTCAAATAGGTAGTTGAAAATTATTACAATGCTCTCAACTCTTTCTTTCTCTCTTTTGTACTCAAAGAAAGCCCTTCCTTGAGATTCTAACTCTCTTTTGAGGATATATTTGTTGGACCTCGTATCCTTTGAAAGTTACCAGAGAAAGAGACATTGTTTATCTTCTCTGTAGCATTACATAAGCAAGGCAGTCGACTTGCAAAAGGTTGACAGTTTAATGTCATGTTCTTGAATTCAAATTTTCTGACATCTAGGTAGTGGCATTCAACTTCCTTGAGGTTAGAAGTCGACTTGCTGCTCTCAGGTTTTGTTAATTTGAATTCTTGGTCTGACAGTTGACTTTATGGCATATGGTAGTCGACTTCTTATTCTTGGGTTCCCATGGATTTTTAAAGTTGAAGTTTGTTAGTCGACATTATGGTATGAGACATTTGACTTCTTACTCTTAGGTTCCCATGGATTTTAAAGCTGTAGTTCGGCAATCGATTTCTTGGCATGAGGCAGTCAACTTGCTCTTTCTAATAAGCTAGCGGTCGACTATTAATTTTCTAGCAATTGACTTGTAGCTTGCCATCTTGGTTTTTTCAAGTTTAAAATGTATTAGTTGGCTTCTCTAATATGGCAGTCAACTTATTGCTTTGGAAGATGTCTTTTAAGTGAAGAAAATCAAGAGAAGGAGCTACTAAGTCTTTGAGAGAATGGAAAACATCTTTCAAAATAATTTTGAAATAAATTTTAAGCTCAATTTTTTAGAGAACTTTCACATACTAAGTCCTAGGTGTCTATATATTATCTTGAGAACTTTATTGGCCGTTAGGACTTAAGAGAATTCTTCAATGAGTTTGTTATCATAAAAACTTTAAGAGTTCATACTCAATGGGATCAACAATAATAAACTTTCATGTTAGAATTTGGAAAGAATGAGCATTTAGTAAAAAGAAAAAAAAACCTCTAATTGGTCAATATAAATGGATAAAAATATGGATGTTTATTAGGTTAATTTAACTCGAAAACCCACCAAATTCAACCAGTTGACATAATTGGGTTGATTTGGATTGAGTTTATGAGTTAATTCATGTTCATTTTCTTTAACTTGCTACTAATAGTTCGAGTTGTGAATTAAATAAAACTAATTTTTTCTAACTCGAATTAATTCGCCCAACATAAATTTTTTATTTTTTAAAAAAAATTATTTGGTTTATCACTTAATCTCATTCAATCATTATTTCAAAGAGAAATGATAAAGTAAATTAAAAGTATCATTATTAAAAATATAGTATATACAAATTGGACATTATCATGACATGATTGTCATGTTAATTTATCTTACTACTTATAGATGAGAAAATGATATGATTTTAATATTAATTTATTTCAATCCTTATATAGATAAGAAATAATCATTTCTTTCTTATATTTATAATTTATTTTAAAAATTAAATATAAATATATATTTTTATTTTAAAAAAAACTCAGCTTACAACTTGACCTAAACCTTCGTAATTGATTTTGATATTAAATATTTTGTTTCAAGTTCTATAATAAACTTCTTAGACCTATTTCAACCAACTCATCATATCCTAATTGGTTTAGATTAAATAATCCTCTTAACCTAAACTAACTCAACCTACCAACACCCCCTGAGTAAAAATTAATATGTTGAATTATACTAAATAAGGTTATTATATAAATTTAAAATAATAAATAATAATAAAGTGTCATGGGAAAATATTTTCACATTATTTAGACATTTAATACAATATAAAAGTTGAAATATTTTAGTTTTATTTATACTTTTACATACGGATCATATTTAAAACTTTTAAAATAATAATTATTATTAAAAAAAGATATTGAGTACAAATATATTATTTTAAAGTAAGACTATTAGATATATTTAAAGTAACAAACAATAATAAAGTATCATTGTGAGATTTTTTACATCTTCTAATAATTTAAAACAATAAAAATATAAAATTTTTTTATTTCAATTTAACATTCTAAAATGTGCATATCTACATTAAATGGTAGAATTTTAAATATTAATTATTTGCATACAAACTTTAGTCTTAAATTTCTCAAATTAATTATGCATTTATTTTAAATTATTCGTTAAAGATATTAAAATACTTTTAAAAAATATTTTCTTTTACTTAAAAATGATAGCTTCTTTATATATATATATATATATATATATATGTATAACATATTTAAAGTTGAAATAAGATTATAGGTTTAAAAAATAGAATTTTTTTAATTTATAAAAATATGAATAATTAATATTAAATTTTATATTTAAAATAACAAAAATAATTTTAAAAATATAATTAAAAATAAAAAATTTATTTATTTTTGACAAAACCAACCTCACCTAATTAAAAAAAAAAGAAGCTTTATTTGATGTGTTCCTTGTTCTGTAACTTCCAAAAATATTAGAGAATAGTCAGCAACCCCACTTATACGAGTATACGACAATGGGCAGGTCGACTCCGTAAAGTGTAAGCTCTAATAAAAGAGAATAGTAAGGATTAAGGAACCGTAGTTCTACGACACCTAAGGGTCGCGTTGCGTACAATGAATAAAGTGACAAAAAACTGGAAGAGAAAGTGAAAAAGAAACAAGTGGCGAAGACCACGATTTTTCGTTCTCATTTCTGGTCCTGCGTGCAGCGTTTGCTCTTGGATTCGGGTAGACTTTTGTTGTTCGATCCGATTTTTTCAATTCAGTATTTATTCTCTTTCACAATTTGAATCATTCGTTTCATTATTTTTATAAGAATCCAGGAGAAGAGGAATTTTCTCGGCTTATTATTTGTTCCCTTTAATTAATCGAGGTTTAAGAGTTTAAATTACATATATAATTGAATCACATGCGCTCTAAGGGGTTGTTCGTAATATTTGGCTTTTCTGCTACTGTATGATGAAAGTCCCTTTCAAAAATGATTATATTGTTTCATTTTCATGCGGATTGATTTGTTGTTTTCACTTCTTAAGAGATACATTACTACTGCTTGCGATAGTATAAGCATAATTTCAACTTTTAAGTTGCTTTTGTATCGGATTTGCTAGCTATTTGCTTTTTTGCGTCTTGCTTTAGATCAATGCTGCTTACGTCTATGGCTAATAAATTGCTAATGATATCTTCTGTAGAGATTGGAGGAAAGTAAAAAGTGGTATATTCTGAACAACGCTAACTTAAGATGGTAAAAAAACTGTCGCCTAATTTACTTTGTTATAGTCCAAAGAGATGTCAGCTTTGACATCCGTTTTCTATTTGGTTTCAGTCTGCTCTATTCAATTTCCATTCATTTTTGACTGTGATACTACTGGGAATTTGCACCTGCACTTATTTGAAGATGCAGTTTCCAGCTATCCTTGAACAGAGAACTGGGTATGCATCATTTTCTATCTTTTGCATTTTATAATTTGGTCTCCGGGTTTGTAGAAAATGTCTCTTCCAAGTACCACACATAGATTATGATCAATGCAGCTTTTTGTGCAATGCTACTAGGATAAACAAAGGGTTGAAGTCACTGGATAGATAGGGGGATTAATTCTGTTTTTATCATATTAGACGAACATGTTATATTGATGAGCCTTCGTGCCAGTTGCCACAAGGCACAGGGCATATATGATCCTCTGTACATGCTACAGCCATAAGAATCAGGCCCATATACTTGCCCACATAGCTGTAAGAGTTCTAATACAATGGTAAGAGAAATCAGCATTTAACTTTCTGTTTTCTTCTCTTTCCTTTTCCTTCAATTCCTTTCCTTCCCTTCCCCTCTCAGCTCCCAACCAAACCTTTAAGGTCCTCATTCATATAATTTCCTGGATAATTCAAGGTATGTTCATGGAAGTTATTTTCTACAATATTGTTTTTCTTCTTCATTATGGATGGCTAGAAACTACTGAGAACAGTATTGATCACAGACATGCTTTCTTGACAGGTTTCGTGGTTTCTTTTGGAAGGCAGCAAGAATAGGTAGATGTATCCTGTTTTATCTGTTACTTCCTGAATTGGGCTAGTGCATCATTCATATCTGCATATTTTTCCTTTCTTTATTATGAGATTGGAGTTAAAAGGAGGATGGGAGAGGAGTCTTATTCCTGCTTACTGTATAAGATTCCTTGGTTTTGTTCCATTTGATTGATGCCTAAAACATTTCCAATTTATCCAGTTTAGCATCTCTTATATAACTTTTTGAGTGACCAAAATAATAATAATAAGGATACAATAACTTTTTTCAGTGAACATCTGGTTTAATGGTGCTTACTCACCTTTCTCAATGTGTGTTTATGGCTTACAATTGTTAGTGGACTCTGAGACACTTTTGATGGACGTCCATAAAAAGGTTGGACTGTGAAGGTCCAATAAACCCCAATACCACCGAGTATATAAGAGGAGAGGAGAAAAAGAGAAAAGGGAAATGGCAGCAGTAAAAGAATATTCTAGAAAAGGTAAAAAGAATAAGCTGGCAGAGGGAGAAAAAGGAGCTAACTAATTCCCTAACGGTTTGTGCAGAAAGGACTGAGTGGGAGAGGAAGTGTGCAAAGGTAAGTGGGGCCCAGGACAGTTGGGAAAAAGGTATTTAGCATTACTGACAGAGGGGGAAAGGGCATCGGGAAATTGGGACTTAGAAGGGAGAGTGCTAGCCTCTCGAATGCTAGCAATCTTAGAGTATTGAAGCCTATTTTTCTCCTGTAATTGCTGTTTTCTGTTTAGCTGGCTAATTCCTTATTGAGAGATATTGTGAGCTCAGAGGGACTGTAAATTCCTATTCTGTGTAATTGTTTACCAGAACAGGAAATTATTGGCAGTAATACAGTGAACCTATTGAGCACAGGTGGTATTTTTTTTTTTGGTCTCTAACAAGGTCATAACTTATTAGTTATGACTATGTTTTCTTACAAGTAATTGATAATTGCATCCTTGCAATCCAGCCCTTTTCTTTTGGTGTTCTTATGCATCATTTTAGAAATTTTTGTTTTCTTAACTTACTTTGTTCTATTCTTTGTGATTCGTAAAATATCATTCGAGAGATTTTTTCTGACATCATCGACTGGATTCCAATTTTGTTATAGAAGCTCAGTGTGATACATTTCTCACTGGATGAACATATCACTGTCAGGATTTGTTGTAGTACATACTGCTAAAAGGTTGATATTCATCCTTCCTAGCATTCAATCATGGTAGACACCAGAACAACAGAAGAAAAAATTAATAATGGGAGCATAAGCCAAGTTAATTCTGTGATTGGACTTAAACCTAATGACTGATAATTATATGCCCTATGCTTATGTTAAGTGGTTGCTGAAACAGGTGAGCGTCTAAGCCCGTGGGTCGCTGTAGGCTGCTTTCTGATGGGGATCTCAATAATCTTCTTCTGAGTTGCGTTACATCTCTATTCATTAGTAAGCTGTCTTTCTTTTACAGAGTGTCTTTTGGTCTCACCAAAATAAATCCCAATATAAGGCAGTCTTTAAAAGTCCTCCTCAACTTAATTTTAAAATTTTAAAAAATGCACACCATTCACGATCTACATAATAACTGCCACAGATAAACCTCCCACTCCCATGACCCATGCCCTAATCTCTTGAAGTTACAATTGACATTTTAATATGGAGTTAAACTTTTTTTAAAAAAAATTACTAAAATAAAAACAAGAAACATGCATGTCAAGGTACTAGTTTTAATTTATTGACATGCTTAACAAATAATTTATTGCACATATTTGACTTAAGAAGTCATAGATTGATGTAGACAGAACACCATTTCATGGAAATCTGTTGGTTAGTGTTGCCTTCTCTCCTTTAAGATGGTGCCTTGTTTCCTTTAAAATGGTGCAACTGGTGATCTGTATTATGTACTATCTATTTTGAAGTTGAACCATTTTTCAATTGTATCTAATTGATTTGGAAACTCTGGCAAATGTCTTTTCTTGAGTTAAAATTAAAATAAACTGATTAGAGATTTTGAAAGTGGTGAGCTTTGTTGATTCAATAACAAGCATTTCTGGTCAAACTACGATTTTCTAGGATATGTATTTATTTGTAGTTGGCATACAAACAGGATAAATGGAAGTCCTGGATGGATACTGGTTCAGCACTGCTCATATGAGTACATGGATATTCTTGATTCTAAACAGTGAAACAGTGAAATTTCTAAGCATAGAAGAATTTAGGGCAATGGGGGAGGGGCCCGTGGGGGTATCTTGAAGCTGACAGGGATGTAAGCAACGACATTTATTGCAATGTTATGCTTGAATTTCCTGAGACTCAACCTTCCCTTCCCTCCAGTGAATCACCAGTTATGTTGCATAGGTAGGGGGTAATGATATGGGTACACGTATAGGTATGTAATACGTCTATATATACTAAATGAGCAAAGAAAATCTTATGATATATGAAAATGTTTACAATAATAAAAATAGATAATGAACCTTTAATCATTTACAATCAATCAAAATAGTACTATAAGTTTTTTAAAATGCTCTTAAACTCATATAACTCTAATATAATTAGTCATAATTATATATATATATATTAAAGTATATATTTATTTTTATTATAATTGTTAGAGATAATAATAGTTAATTTCTTATCTATAAGGTTAAAAGTTAAAAGTTAAAAGTTTATAAGCACACATACAATTTTCTCAATATGTATTGAAGTCAAACATTTTTCCTTTAAAAAAAAAAAATACTACTATCCAAAGAGCTAGGGTACATCTTGAATTTCGAAGTAGCCAAGCTTCATAGATCACCAATATAGCAATCTTCTGTATCGACCTCTTTCTATTAGCTCCATAGTCACTGTTCTTCCTTGTCTCTCCAAGTGGGCCGCATCTCCAGATTATCAATTCTGTTTGATCTTTTCACCCTCCATACCTTTGAGATCTGTACTATTAAAATTAGCTAAGAATCTTTGGTAGCCAACATAATGATCACATGGAAAAGGACACTATTAGAACTAATACTTAAACCTTGTACATGAATTTTCCTGTTTTTCATATTATTATGCTATTTTCAATTATAGCTGAAGATGCCAATTGTCTTACTTAAATATGAATATCTCATTCATGTCATAAACTAATCTCTCGGTTATTCCATAAATAAATAAAAAAATAAAACTTTGGGTTGAATGTGACAGAGAAGGGTCATATCAGGATAGAGTTAGAGCAATCTTCCAAGAATGGAGAAGCAACTTAATTAGGTAATATATGATTTAATTTGATGCTGTTTAAATGTGTTTTGATCATTTAGCTTTAAATAATATCTTGTCACGTTGCTGCAGAAATATACACGCTATTATGACCTGAATGGATGTGTAATACTGTGATCATACTGTTTAGTGATGAGGGATTTGGATAATTTGCAGAAATTCAAATCTCATGTCTATAATCTGGTTGTAGGATATTGCCAGTAGTTTTGGTCATGGCTGAAGCGTAGCAAAATTTAGGACCATTAACATGGTTACGTGTAAAGTAAACGATAGCTTATGTGAAATGAAACCATATTACAAGCTGATATCATCATGTGCTATTTGCCGTGACATCTTTATTCTGGTATGTGTACAGAAAGGAGGAAAATTGATTAACGGCACTATTATGTTTGTGAACGATACACACTCCATATACTTAAGCCCTTTGAATTTTCGTCTGATGAAGCGCTCCGCTGTCGCTGATATGTTGATATTTGATTGAAAAATTAAAATCCTCCGAATTGATTATGCGTATCTTCTTCCAGTATCAAAACATCTCTATATTGACTCCATGACAGGGAGACCTGATTTTTTTTCCCCCTTTTAAGTTTATGTACCCATATTCCTAGCCAACACAAGCATAGTTTATTGAAGTTTAAAAGAGGAAAAACTTTTAAATAGTCCAGTTGAACTTAATAAGTAGGTCATTTTGTCATTTCTTCCTAAATCCTAATAATCTTAATACATGTATTATTTCAGATTACTCTTTAGTATACATATTTTTATTTGGCAAACAACTTCTTTAAATTATAGTTCATGTTTTTATAACTTTTATCAAACATAAAAATTTGATTTAAAATTCTTAAATTTTATAATTTGTGTAAAAAAATTTTGTTAACCTTAATGGTGCGTCAGAAAAAGTAAGATATATTAAAATGTTAAAAATTTATGAATTTTAGGTTGTGTAAAAATATTCTCTTAACTTTTAAGTATTATGTTAAAAAAAGAATTAACAGAGTAGGCGTTTGCTCAAGTTGCAAAATTTAAGAAAATTTTAAGTTAATTCTTGTAATTGAAAAGGTATTAGGGTAATGTATATTTTATTCTATTTTTAAACCACGTGAACTGATGAAGCGGTCTTTTGGCCCAAGTTTGAGCTGATAAAAGAATTAACAACGTTAAAAAAAAAAAAAAAAGATATTTATTGAAGTATAAAAGATCACAAATTTAGGGCATGTTCGATTTGAATGCAGTTTTCAAAAATTATTTGACTTTTAAAAATAAAAAAATATGTTTGAATAATCATTTTTAACAGAAAATAAAAAATAAAATATATGCTTAGATAAAAAAAAATAGAACAATTAAAGATATTTTAAATTCTAATTTTTTAAAATAAAAATATATAAAAAATAATTTTTTTTATTAATAGTAAGTATATAAATATATAAAAATAATACTAACATAAATTTTTAAAACTAATTTTATAAAATTATTATAAAAAATAAAAAAACATGTAACACCCCATTCATACAGGTGCTATACATATTAGCTCATAGAGGTAGTGTGCTATTATCTTATCACTCGCTTTATATTTACCCAAATTCAATTTTAAAATTTTCTCAAGATCCTTTAATTAATTGAGTTTCAATTTGGGATTTACCCTCGAGTATCTCAATTATCATATTGCGTCAATAGAAGCTAATACATACATATATATTGATAATCATCCTAATACATATATAATTAAAATATGTACATACAACCTCAAAATAAAAGTGAGAGCTTCAGAGATAATTAGAGGATCTCTCAAAGATCACTTACCCACTATGAGATAAACGTATATTCCTTATAACTACATACATATATACATACATAAAAAACGTTAGAATACTATAACAACTCCATATGGCCCCTATCCAATTGGGCCCATTCATTTACTACATTATGACCATAAAAACAAAAATAAATAACTCACAACAAGTATGTGTACAGTGTCTACCTCCATCTTTATCATGGTGACATACCTACTCATCTGAACATATCAATGCACAGGTGAGATAAAAATCTTAGTAATCAAGCAAACCATTTTAGAAATTATAATTACCAATGCCAATCGAGAATCATCTAAAAAACCATGCATTCTTGAAGTGTTCTCATAATAGTTTCATGCTTTGGATGTTATGCAATTTTATGCTATGTCATGTACTTATGAAATGCATTGATAAATTTATGTAGATACTTTCATGGGCATATTTAATACATTCCTCATCAGAATACCGTAACATGGGCACATATACAAGTATGAGCAAGAAATAGCATATCATATAAATCAAAAAAGCTTATTGGCCAATCAATATATTAGAATAAAGTAGAATTGAGAGATGGAAGACTTGTAGGTCGACAATTCCTAAGACAGGGGCTACCCAAAGGAACAAACCAATGACAGTTGCAGCTCCTACTAACCATAACGTACTGCTGGTCATAGCACCCATATATTGAATTAGTTTATCGGTGGCAATAGCCTTATACCCCTAGAGCGTCCCCAAGTTACAGGGTATGTACCAACATTCATCTCTCTCATTGGTCACTATGCCCTAGGTTTTTCTTAGCCAAATCATTCCACTTATTGGTCATTACATAGTTAATCATTGCCACTAAAAGAATCACCACCTTTTTTATGATGGATCATTTTGTGGGTACATGATTTGCTAACATATATACGAGGATGATAGGTTCCCAATCATGATGTGTCTAACTATAAATAGGCAACTCTATAAACACCAGAGTATATTAACTTAGGGTTAACAACTAACACAATATTTTCTCAATAATTCTAAGATTGAATGGATGTTTTACCATTCGAATTATGGTTCAACCATGTAATAGGAACACTTTTTAGCTCTCTTCTCTTGTTATTTCCTCTTAACCTATTATCCTATGTTGCCTTCACGTGTTCTAGTGCCTAGTTTAAGTAGATGTCTAGCCTTGTTGCTACCCCAAGTAGAGAATTAAGTCCATTCTTCATTATGCAAAATAGGGGCCCACCAGTCAACTTTCAAGGTCCTAGCAATCCACTTGTAACCCTCCACCAAAATTGGTATTTGAACCTAATAGCTGGCAATCGATTTCTAGAGAGTTAGTAGTCGACTGCTAAGTTCTTGATTTTTCTAGAAATTTTAGAATATGGAAGTCCACTTCTAGAAGCCTAGATGTCGTCTGTTATGTTTAAATTCTAGATTTTGGTAGTCGGATGCTACGTTTGTATTCTATTTTCTTAGTTATATTTCATTCAAAAATAGCCCAAACCAAGTGTTTCAATTAAGGATAAATACATGGACTTAATTCCTACACTTAGGTGCATAGCATACGACATATATTCAGTCTACCTTTTGTGAAAAGTCATAAACATGAAATAGCATACAAACATCCATCCAAGTTCAGAAAAACATAGAATGCAAGTTTGGAACCCCAAATCAAGATGGAAGATTCAAAATCCTGAGATTCCTGTGAAAGTGTAAAAAATGAGTTTAATAAAGTTGAGGGATTCAGGCATGTTTGATTACCTTGTTATCCTATCCGAATTTGTGCGTTTCATTGTCCAAAAAGGATTATACAATGTCTTCCTAATTGATTTCCCATTGTCTAAGCTTTGATCCTCCCTCCCAATCACCCTCTCTTTAGCTCCACCCTTTCTCTTTCTAAACTCATTTTTTCTCTCTAGCTTTAGATTTTCTTCAGCTTTTCTCCCTCTTCCCACCTATATATACATTAACTAAGCATTTAAAAATAATTGTCAATTAGTCCCTTGGGCCAATTGGCAATTTAATAAACTTGTAAGATATTTTACCCCTTTGTGCCACTCTTCAATTTTATTTCTCCTAGGATCCTTTTTCTTAATATTCTCTACTCTAATATACTTAATATTCCTTTGGGTTAAATTCTCTCAATGTAACACTTCCCTACTATATATTTTATTTACCTAAATGTGCCATTTACCTTTAGTTTCTCATTTCTTTTAATTCGAGCCTCGTTTCAGTCTAAATTTTTAGTCAATCTCTCTTATGATTATATCTAACTCTAAGCTGCAACCAAGTTTCAAACACATGCATTATGACTTGATTAAATTCTAAGAAAATATATTGAGGTTCTTAGAGCGAGTTGTTACACTTTACCCTTATATTAAAAATTTTATATAATTAGAGTTTAACATCAACTTAATTAACTATATTTACTATTATGTTAAAAAATAAAATTACATTTTTGTTTTGTGCAAAAAATTATCTTCATTGGTGAAAAATAAATTAAAGGGGGATTTAGTTTTTTAACTAAACCTCTCTCGTAGATCCTAACATAAATTAAAGGGGAATTTAGTTTTTTTTTTCCTAATACCACTAAATTATTTGCCACTTTAGAGTTCTTATATATTAGAATGGATATATCTAATTTGCAGTTTTTATTACAAAGGTCTCTCAGTTGATATATAAAAAAGTTTGAGAAATTAGCAAATGAATATGTCTACAATTAGGAGAAAGGTAGATAAAATGGTCAATTTGCTAAAATATAGAAGTTTAAAAGGCTAATTGTCAATTTTGAAAGTTCAAAGGGATTGGTTGCAGGAGACCCAAAGTTTAAGTTTTTTTTTTTTTTTTCATTTTTTCCAAAAAAAAAGTTATAATTAAGATGCTCATGGAAAAAGGAATTTCATCATATTCAATTTTTATTTTCTAAAATTTTTTCCAAATTCAAAAGACTCAAATTTAAATAGAAAACACAAAGAAAAACGAAATTTTAATCAAACCATTTGCCACATTTTAATCTTATTTTTTAATATAAAATTCTTAATGCCACAGGGTAGACGATTAAATAATTTTATTGTTTTATAATGAATATATGTTGTATATATAAAATGTTAAATTCATTCATGAAAAATAAATTAAAAATTATATAACATTATATCAAATTTCAATCATTGAATATAATTTTTGAAACAAAAGTAATAACAAGCGTATAATTTCACCGACTCTTAAAAAATCTTGGTATATTATGATACATTAATTAAAAATGGTTAAAAGCAATTTAATTAACCTAATATGTAATCACGCACTAGCTACTTGTAATATTAAAATAGAAGTTGATAATTTGTCGACTGGTTGATATCACGGATGAAGATGCAAGAACACCTGCGGATAGGAATGAAAGAGGAGGGAAAGGCCCGCTTGAAGCACAGACCACTCCTTTTGGGATAACTTAGAATGCATCTTATAGGTTATGAGTGTGAATCCATCGTACGAGATTGATCAGCTGAAGTTGATTGACTGGCTATTTGATGATCATAATGTCAAGTCAATCTAAGTATACTAAAAATTTTATAAAATTGTATTTTACAAAAGTGCATGTCAATTTTTATCTAATTTTTTAAATATAATATAAAAATAATTATTATATTTTAAAATAATAAATTAAATAATTAAAAATTATTTAATTTTTCACACTTTTATTATAATTTTTATTTTTTTTCTCATTTTGTTATATTATATATTTTATTTTTTATAATATATAATTTTAAAGATTAACACTATAAAATTTGAGAGCCATTATATAATATAAATAAGCAGCGTAAGTATCATAGATGCATGATATAATAGGTAAGAAATTCGTGTCTGAAATGCACTAATTGGCTTAACGAATCACTCCTGCAATCTAGGAGGCCAAAAAGTAAATCAGGTTAAGAACTGATTTCCTCGCTTTTCCACTTAGAGCAGCACAACAACAATTTTGTTCTCTCTTTGATTAGACATTTGCGGCGATTTGCTAATTTCAGTGGTCTCTGTCCCTTTCACGTTTCTACTATTTTATCCCTTCCTTCTGACATCGTTATCGTAATTTACTTATTTACTATCACATGAAGAGACGAACATCACTGCAAAATTTTATTCCTCAAGGCTCAATATATATTAATATATATAAAGGGCAAAGCAAAGAAAGAAAGAAAAGGTAGAAACATAATCAGAATCCTGAATCTCTTCATGCAGACTCGGTGCCTGCGGCTGGGTAGCTTCTATGAACAACAGGCTTTTACAACTATTACCATAACTTGGGGACAATTTCTGATGTGAACTTCCCTTCTTAATTAGAGACTAAAAAACTAAACCAAACATTAAAATTAAAAATCTAACCATATTTAGATATACTACACCGTATCTGCCCCCCTAAACAGATTTTGACAATTTTACACGAAAATCAAAGAGCCCCAACACCGTGAAAGAGAGAAGTATAGAGATCTGTGGAGGGATAAAGGATGACAACACGCGCGCGCCTACGAGCTTTTCTCCATCAAATTAAACTTGATCAATGCTTGCTTCCCTTGTATTGTTTGTGTTGTTGTCGCTGTTGTGCTCTGTTTGGTCATGAGAATCAACTTGAAATTACTTCTTCTCTTGAGGTTGCTCTTCTTCTTGTTGCTTATCTTCCTTCCTCTCTCCGATCTCCACGCTCACTACTTCTTGTTTTTCCTGTTTCTCCTCCTCAATGTTGTTTTCAGTAGTTATATCACCTTTGTGTTCTGGGAGCTTCTGATCCTTCATAGGCTTGTTCTTTCTGTACATTGCATAGAGTACCATCTGAACCATCCCAAACGACAAGCCCACTATGTTCGGGAGCTGTCCACACCAAAACCCGATGAACAAATAATATTAAGATTTATATATTATATTATAAAAAGGACAAAACTATATCTAAAATAAAATTTCATTTCAACCTCTTAAAAACTTCAATGAAAATTTGTGTATATTGTAATAAAATGTTTTATTATACAAATTTTGAAGAAATTTCAATACACAAGAGGTTTCCAGAAACTCAGTGTCATAGATGTCTTTGAGGGCAATTCCATACAATATATTATATAATGATACTGATAGAGACACAAGGTGAAGAGGAGAGACCGAAAATATACGCACCCTAGCTTTCTTGGGGCAGTAAGTGACATAAATGGCAAGGTAAATGGTCTCAATCACGCAACCGAATGCATTGATGGTGATGAGAAGCGTCTCTCCCGTCTTCACATATGCATAGAATATCCAAAGCATTGCACTGAACAGAGCTGCCACATACGGGACGGATTGGAAACCTTCCGTTGATTTCTTCTTACATACTCTATAAAATGTCGGTCTGCATCCAATATAAATGCATACATACATATATGTTCATTCAATTTCAAATATATAAAACAAAATATTAAATTCTTAAATAAAACACCGTATAAGGAATTTAACGGACAAGCCGATATTATATTATATATACTTACAGTGGTGCGAGGAAGCACATGAAGGAGGCAATGTTGCCGAGAACCTCAAAAACAAAGACTAATGGACTCTGAGCCATGGCCTTAATTAATTAATTGCAGCGTCTTCTCTGATTGTGTTTGAAACTAGAGAAGGAAGGTTTTGAAGCTAGCTCTCTCTTTTGTCACAAACCGCTGCCACGGAAGAAAATATGAGATCTCTTATATAATGTAGGGGGTTGACTCGGAGGGGGGGAGGGGGACTTGAAAAAATGGTGGGTCGACTCGGAGGGGGGGAGGGCGACTTGAAAAAATGGTGGGTCGACTCGGAGGGGGGGAGGGGGGATTCGTTGGGTTCTCATGCACCATGATAGATTGTTGCATGGACAGCATGATTGTAGAAGTTGCTTTTCTAGAAGTTGCTCCCTAGACCTGGGCTAAACAAAACCCCTTGCACCCAAATATTTCTACAGCAATAACCTGGCCCACCCCTTCACGCACTCTACGCGTTACGTGCCCAAGATACTTTCCCCCCACTCCCTCCTCACGTGACCTTTAATTACTATCTGTGTCCATTATTCGCCCGCTTTCATTAAAATTCAGAAAAATTCCCTTTTTCTTTTCTTGAAGAAGAGGTATGCGCCACTTTGACTACTAAAGGACAAAATTTTAGTATCACTAAGTACTTTCTCCTTCCATTATTAATCATTTATCAATATTTAAGACACTACTTTCTCCTTCCATTATTAATCGTTTATCAATATTTAAGACACTTGTATATTGTATCTTTTTATTTACTATTGTCATGGCATAAATATTATTAGGTTTCTTAAACATTATTTTTGATTCTTAATTTTAGATCCTTTATATTTAAAAAATAATATATTTTTTGTATTTAAAGAAAATAAAAAATAAAAAATAAAAAATTATATTAAATAAATTATAGAATATCTTTTTTTTTTCTTTTATCTCTCTCTAAAATAATATTGACAAATGACTAATAATAAATACAAGTATTAAAAATTGATTACTCTCATGCTACTAGAATTTTTTCCAACTATTAAGAGGGGAAAAAATTGCTAATAGAAATCGAATTCAAATACATCAGTATCCTTTTTAGAAGAGGTGTTACTTGAGCCAATTTAAAAAACAAATCTTATTTTAATTTTTAACAAATAGGTACACTTTTATTTTCATGTTCGACATGTCTTTTTTTTTTTTTTTTTTTAAATTTAGCTCATTAATCATTAAATTATTTTAAATGTCCCATCCTTCATCTAGCCTTCATTGAAAATGATAATTTAGGGTCTGATTAATCTCCATGACCGGCTACAGCATGCCTAAGCTATCCACTATTGGCGATTGTCCTTAAGCATGTGGCGATCGCCTTATCCGGATTTAAACACCTTCCTATCCACATTTATTTAGAGAAGCTTATATATATGAGGCTCCTCCCTTGTGCCTAGGTACACCACTTTGTGCAAACTAGCTATCTCATACTTTCTAAACCCTCTTTCTGACTTAGTCATATGAGAAACAACTGAGGTACAAAAGGGAGCTAAACCTTACATTTATGTTCTCCCTGGTTCTTGTTTCTTGTACAACTCAGGTAATTTAAAGCTCAATAATTACCCACTCTTGTGACTGAATCATAAAAAAAATTAATTGATAAACTAAACCTAGCTAATAATTAACTGTGATAAACTAGACATTGATGGACCCTCTAGCGACTAGTCCAATGCAACCAATCCAAATCCCCGCCAAGGCACGATTTGATCGGTCACCCCAAGTATGCCAAATGATGTCTTCTCGATAATGGTATCATGTGATTTTAATTCGTGTTTAAATGAGGTAATTTGAAGGCAAATAATATTTGGAAGTACATCCCATTAATTATAAAATATTTTGTTTGGATTAAAAGAGAATATAATTTTAAAATATCATAATAATTTAATTAAATAATTTAAGAAGAATTTAAATTTTCACTTAAATAGGTAAAATTTTAAAATATCATTCTTATTTTAGGAATATTAGCTATTTCTGTCATTTTTACTACATATATAAATAGAAGTACATAGGTATACATACACTAACATAAAATAATATATACATATATACTACATGCTTATATACATGTATAAATACATTTGTACATATACATATAAAAATATGTATATATAAACATATGTATATTTGTTTTTGCATACAAAACATACATACACGTATGTATGTGTATACGCACATTGCATATAGACATATAAGTGAGTACATGTGCACTTACATATGTATACTAATATTTATACATGGGTGTGTGTATATATATAAATACATACATGGATATATTATACATATAATTATTAGTTATAATAGAAAATTTTACAAATACTAACTATAGTTATCTAAACAAGAAATCTAAAATACAAAAAATTTAAATTATATAAATTCAATTTCTTAAATTTCAAATTATAGAATTTAAAATTCCACAAATCCAAACATAACGTAAGAGTGAAAAAATTTTCTTTTTCATTTTTCAAAAAAATGTACTTATTTTGATTAAATAAGGTGTTAATCTTTTTTTCTTTCTTTTTCAATGAGTGATAGTAGAAACTAGTGTACATGTTTTGGTGGTGAGAGAATTAAGTACAAAAATGAAGTTTCTCCTTAAAGAAAAAGTAAAAAAAATATATTTTTTTAAACAACTATAGTCCCCGTTCATGAACAAATAAGTTTTCTCAACTTTTTCATCTAAAACACTAAAACATTAATAGACAATGACACATTAACAAAATTAAATTATATATTAAAATACAAACCCCTCTCCTCATCTAAAATTTAGGCGTTATGTAAAAAAAAAAAAATTCTAAATTTAAGTCTTATGTAAAAAAAAATTTAAAATTTGAAGTTTTGTGTAAGAAATTTTTTTAATTAATATGATGTGTATACTTTTTTATTAGAATTTTAGATAGAAAAATTAATGAAAGAGTTTCTTTATACAAATTACAAAATTTTAAAAATTTTATATTCAATTTTATAATTAACATATATTATTTACATACTTATAATTTAATTAATTAAATACATGTGTTTTTTTTTTAATACAATGTCAAGCTATGCCCTGGGGAGTACTTTGATTTATAACAAGCCGCCAAATGTCCCTCGCCGCATCACCCCCACTATTTGCAAAAGTAGCCAATTAACCATAGATCAAATCTCGACACGTGTACGTAAAATGGCGTGAGACCAAAGCACTAGTGCTTTATTTATTTTACTTTTACAATATTGAGATCCTTTGGTGGGTTGATTCATCGTAGATGAGAAGAGCACAGTGTTATTGCGGTGTATCTCGCAAGTTGAAGTCAAAGTCGATCTGGCGACGAAACCAAAGTGTCATCCTTGGATGTAATGACGAATATAGGTACCTACCCGTTGCCGTAACGGTAAAAGGAAAAAAAGCTGTTTGGCTTGACCGTAGAAAGGGTAGAGGTTCAAGGAAATAGAAAATTGGAAGCAGAGGAAAAAACGAGAAAATTTTATATTGGGGTTCCGTGGAATTGGGTTTGCCTTCAGTAAGTATAATTGGAGTGGTGATCTGACTGGTACGTGAAGGGGGACATGGGAACATGACGAAGAACATTAGCTTGCCGTATCTTCCCATGATTAGCATTAAATGCTTTTGACCCTTGCATAAATTCTTTGATAACTTTGGGAACAAAGAGATTTTGGGACAACCAGCTTCAGGTGTTTGCCGCTGAATGTGCCTGCAAGTCTGATTGTTTTTCTTTTCTTATAATATTTCCAAAATTAACTAATAAATTAGTGCCTGAATTTATATGTTTATCTAACTTTAGTTATAAAAAGTTAGTGGGTGGATCAATTAATTTTAAAAAATTTTAAATGGTGCATGTTATTGTTAATGAGTAAATTATTGAAAGTCATCTAAAAATAAATATTATTGATTTCATCATGAAAGAGAAAATTTATAGTCGATTATTTTCATTCACTGAGACAGATTAATGAGACTATTTGAGAGACGAAAATTCTCAGAATTTTTTTCTCTCAGAAATGAAGTTTATAATTTTTATCTTTGAAGGGTAAAAAATAAACAAATTTACATCTTTCAAAAATCAAATCAATAATTTATTTTATATATTTTTGACTAATTTGACAAAAAAAAAATGTTATTATATACAATGAAGTTATTATTTTAAATTAATTAATTTTCCACACTCAATAAATTTCAAGAATTTTTAAACTAAATTAATTTAATAATTTATTCAATATTTTAATTAATAAATTTGAACCGTCAAAAATAAATTGATTAATCTAATTACAGATAAACTTGTAAATGTCAGAACTGTATCTTATCGACAAATGTGATTAACATATTTAGATATTTATTCATAAATCATTTCATTTCTTATTTTAAGCTAATTATATCTTTTTAAAAATTAACTATACTATCTAACCCTTAAAAGATATATCTTCTTAAGATTTAACGGTTGGATTTATCTTCCATACATCTCTTCAAAATTTGTAATTCGTTGCATATACAATTTAACTCTAATATGTAATAAGTTATAAATTATAAAAAGTGAACTCACATCGAACAAAGTTACTTATCCAAAGACTAGAATATTAAAGACCAAATTCTACTCTAACACAATTCTTCCCATCTGTTTTACAAATTGGTTGTGGCTTCAAGTACAAAGGCAATTATTGATTAACATTAATCACATGCATGCTATGTGACCTCAGCTAATTCCTTTTGGGATCGTTTGACGAACTAAGTCTCACCACTTTTCAAAGTTCAAAGGAATTCACCATCTTCTGAAAAATTGAAGTGTTTATTTTAAAAGTGATGGTTACAACCACAATAGCAGAAGCGGGTCGCCTTCTAATCAACAGTCTATATACATGTTTACGTTAAATGTTTTACATGAACTTTTGTTTTCCGTTACCTTAAAAGCCACACAAAAAACAACTATTAACGTAATTTTTATTTTTCTACATAATTTTAATTATGTATAGTACCTCTTGTCTACATAATTTTTATTTTTCTAAAATAAGTTGAATACGTTTATGAACATTATAGTGGCTTCCTCATATTATTACCTTGTATTTTATTATTTCAGGAAAAAGAATTCTTAATAAAGAATGCAACCATTTGTTTATTAGGAACGAATTAACAGCACATTAAAATATAATGAACATATGTCAACACCAAATACAAGAATGTAATCATCGTTATAAAAACCTAGTAGTTTTCAATTCAATACAAGATCATAGATTCATGTTGATCCTTATAGACTTTCATGTTCTTTAATCTTTACATAAAACAAAAGACTGCAAAGAACAAAAGTTGTTAAATCTTCCATGCTTATAATTCTTTTCTCTAGTTCCTTCTTGTTCCTCTTTGGTAGACAGATAGTTCATATTGCTCAATAGATTATGTTTAACCTTCTTATTGAAATTAAAATAAAAACAAGTTATCAGCCATGTCATTTATTTAGTAGCCAATAAGAGACAAATTTTTGCATGTCAGTAGTCACAAGTAATAACAACAATATATCAATAAAAAATGACAGCCTTAGAGAAGTTTTCATGCTTTTACTTTAGCATACCAGTAAGTTGAGTATTAAATTGTCCTTTAGCATATCACTCAGGACCAAATTCTTCTGCTCAAGCAAATAAAAATTGATTACATACTCTAACTTAATATCATACAAAGTTCAAATATAAAATTATAATTATAGTATTACCTAGTTAGATCAAGACTCTCAATAACTTATTTCTTTCAAGGTCAAAATGTCCCATCTCAAAATATGACAACTTGAATGAAGTTGAAATTTTATGAGGCTGTAATTAGTTGCCACTACATGTCATATTTCTATAAGATAATTCCCATAATATAATCAAAAGAGGATAAAAAAAATGGATATCATATTTAAATTCTACATTTGATTAAAATCCTTTTAATGGAGCATGCTAACACCCAAAATAAAGAGTACACACACATACACATACATATATATAACAAAATAAATGAAACAAAGTCATTAAGTCGGTATATTCTTAATCATATTATTTTACTCTATACTCATTATAATATACCTATATTTCCATATGCATAAGGCAAACTCAAGAAACGACCCTTTCTAGAACTTAAATTTCTAGTTACTCATTATATTGAATTGTTATATTGACTTCAAAGGTATATTGTATTAATTCTCTTTCAAAACATCCTATTTTCCTTTTTGGTTATTTCTAAGAAATCTTCAAAGTTAAACAAGTTCATGCAAGTTGCCCAATGTTTTATTGATCTCTTCTCATTGTTAAACGATTTACATGCACTCACCAACATGATTTTATTTATAGGGCATATAAACTTATAAGAAACTATTATTATGTCTTCAATGGGAAAAGTTCTAGAAGTATAAAAAGCAAAAAAAATTACTGCAAAAACATGATGAGACACCAACAAACATAGGGAAGAAAAGGAATGACCCCATCTTGCATTTCAAAGTAATGCTGCAACATATTATAATATATTCATGACAAAGGAGGATAAACATGAGAGACCATAGGGCTGACAAATGAAATACCATAAGGACGAAAAGAAACTCATATTAGACTTTTCTTTAAGGGTGTAAAAGAACAACTCTGGGTTAGGCTTTGGAGTACCATGTCATATATGACTTCTTTCTACCATGGAGCAATTTCTTCTCTAAAACACATCTTTTTCTCATTTCAAGACAATACAACAATTTATAAATGAACTCCTTAAAATTGTATTACTTTCAGAAAATGTTTACAAAAGAAGTTGAATTGGATTTTATGCAGGCAAACAGAAAACTCATTTAAAGCAACTTCTTAAATTCAATATAATGAACCAAAGTTAATACCCATTGAAATAATACCAAGTCATGCAAAAGTTTCCTGCTCTGGCTCTTTCCACATAATGTCAGCAGCAAATTTATGGTTTTGATTTATACCCTACTTAATATCTAACAAATCAAACAAAAGAAAAAATCACAAAACCCAAATGACACTTAAACCTCATCAGAAAAAACTCAGGTCAACACAAACAATTTCAAATAGGAAAAGAGATTACCAAAATAAAAAAATATAAGTCTCAGAGCAAAGAAAATATCAATAAATTGTTGTTGCAACTATCACTGAAGACGTTCATGAATGGAGGCAATTTTCTGGTCGAAGGCATTTCATCAGACAAAGGAGCTTCACTGGACGGAAGATCTGCGTTGAACAGAGTCGCTATGCCGATGGTTTCATTTTTGGTTGGGTGTAAAAAGAAATTGGGGAAGGGAAAGAAGATCTATTAAACTTAACTTATAGATAACAGTTTTACTTTTTTAAATAGTTTAAGGGAGTGATTTGTTACAAATTAAGCTTTAGATGAATAATATGTTATATAAGCATAGTTAAGGTGGGTCAAATGTATTATTATTATTTTTTTTTATCAAACCCTAAATTTTCTAAACACTAAACCTAGCATCTTATTCAAGGAAACTCCAAATTTTAGGATGTTTTTGGTTAGTAAAAGCATTTTTTTAATTTTCATTTTTTATTTCTCTTTCTTAAATCAAGTTTTTATTTTTTAACTTTTAAATGTTTTAAAAATATTTTGTTATGTAAAATTAGTTTTTTTAACTTGAATTTTATTATTATTAAATAATAACAATTAAAAATTTATTTTCATAAAATTTTCAAAATTTTAATGGCTATTATGTGAAAACATTTTTGTAACGTTTTCTATTTTTATTTAATTTGGCAAAAAAAATGTTTTTTTTAATTTTTATCCTATTTTTTTAAAAAATATTCTGTTAAATAGTACTAAATACATATTCATAAATATTTCAATGAAAATAAACTAAAATAAAAAACAACAAAACTTGACAATCCCTAATTTTCTAAAACCTTAAATTTCTAAACCTTTAAATTTCAAACATTTTATATTTGTAAAGCATAATTTATATTTAAAGATCATAAAATTAATTTTATTATCTCCTTTAATTATCACAATACTTTTATTGAAATAAAAATATACTATCATGCATTTAACATGGAACCTTAGAAAAAGATAGAGCAAACTTGAATTTCCAAGCTCAAAACCCATCCTTACAACAAAGACATTTCCCAAATATACCATCACACACACTCCAATACGTTTGAGAAGTCTATGAGAAACAACCACATATTCATTTTTATTTGTTTTGGTCAAAAGATTCTTGAAATTACTCAAGGGCATAAAAGGCTAACCAAAGCAGGAGTTACAAAAAGGCTAAAACAACAAAGCACACAAGCCAAAGCCTGCACTCCTAAACAAAATATAGAAAACAAAACTCATAATTGAATGAAATTAAAAAATATCCTTGGGTTAAAAATGAATTTTCACTATGTTAAAAAGTTTTTCCTCTTACACTTTCACACTAAATTTTTTAAATGTTCCATTTCTAATTACCAGGCCTTTAATTCCTTATATGTTTTTTAGGTTAAATTATCTAAATGTACTATTTATGTAAAATGTCATTTTCTCTAAAATCATATCTCATTTTAGCTTGGTTTCACAGTCAATTGACTCGTTACTTACTTCTCTAACTCTCTGTATCACATTTTCACAACAAAGATATGTCCACAAGTGAAGGATTAAATTACTTTAGAGGATGTTACATAAGTGAGCACACAGCTTATAAAGATAACTAATCATAGAAAAGCTTATAGTTTATTATATTTAAGAGGAGCATTTTGCTCTTCAAATATATATTTCAGAGAAACATCTTACCCATATAATTTAAATAGATCCAATTCATGTGTGTTGGTCGAACAGTGGGGCTAACAACAACCTTGGTAGCTAGGTATCCAAGGTACACTAAGGGGCTAATAAATATTGTTGTTAGCTATGCATGGTTCCATATCAATTAGTTTCCCAAATAAAAATACTCTAAACATAAATTAATATAAATTCACTAAGTCACTTCTCATTTAAAAAAATAATAGAGTAAAAAATAATAGATAATCACAATCCACCAATTGAAACAAGTGCATACAATTGCTTCCAGATAATGAACTGATACTTATATTACTAAAATATATATTTTCCAACAGCAACCTTTGAGAGAAGTTTCACATCAATTTATTTATCCCAAGTAAAATTAAAGGCAGACTTAACCTATTGCAAATTTATAACAGAATTGCAAGAAGTGTTGTAGAATAATAATTTTAGAAAAATTAAAGACATACTTTAATTTCCAATATATTTTCACATTATACGTAAAATCCATGAAAAGATAATGATCAAATATCATTCTACTATACAGAGTTCATCAATCAGAGAGTGAAGGAGAAATAAAATTATACAAATCTGGTTTGTTTCCCATACTAAGATAATGGGCCAAAATCCTTAAAAATTCAAAAGAAAAGAAAAGATGTGTATATTAGGAATTATCCACTTACAAATAACCTAAGCACAAAAATTTGTTCCAAAAATTTCATCAATTTAGCTACTACATTAGGACCATTCTCGAAGGCTCCTAAAATCATAAAATCCATATAAACATTATTCTCAGTTTCAAATAAATTATCAATATTTCTCAGTTAATTTATTCTCAGTTAATTTAAGTCTCTTGGTAACATGAAATAATAATTTCGTTCTAATTTTCATTATCCTTTCTATTTCCAACTCTAAACTTAATTAGAATTTCTAAAGTACAAGTTCCAACTCATTTTATTTCTATTTTCCCATACTCGTATCCAAGTTCTATTTCCATTACCATCTTTCATAATTTTCTAAATATTATTCCTAATTAACAATTTAGTTAGCTTATTTTCCAATTATTAAACAATAAGATTCAGTTAATCTCAATCATCCTCATTCTTACATTTATTTATTTTAGAACTCAAAAATATATCCATTGGCATTTAATATTTCATTTCACATCCCACTTTCTAATTCTCAACTCTAATCACTTCTAATTAACAATTTGGTTATTTGAGTTTACTAATTGGCCTCATGTCTATATTTTATTGTCATTGTTCTATATTTTCACACTTTACAACTCTCATCTCACTTACCATTTTTAACTTTAACCATTCTTACAATTTAACACTTCCAAAATAATTAAGAAGGGTTATTTTTCTTCTTCTTCCCTCTCTCTCTCTCACTCTCTCTCTCTAAATTTTAGCAAGGAATGGAAAACCTATATTCAACCAAACAATTTCAAATGAACAAAATCTTAAGAGGATAGAAACTACTCGCATGTCTAGCAAAAACTCAAACTTCACCCCCATTTTCGAAGCTAACATACCAGCACATTGAAGCTCTACTTTCTGCACATTTTTCAGCTTAAAAACGCTGCCATGTCTACTGCACATTGCAGTTGAGTCTGGTGGTTAGCCGGCACTGTTTAGAAGTGGCGATCGGTGACGGTGAAAGTGAGAACTAACGTGAAAGAAGGAAGAAGCTTTGAGAGAGAGGAAAAATGAGGGAGAGAGTCATGGATGCTGCTGGATTCTCTTAGGGAGGAAGAAGACAAGATGCAGCAATATATTTCTTTTATTATATTAGGGATTTAAGGGCAAATAAATTTACCCATTTTGAAGAAAAAGGACAATTTTGGGTAGTGTTTCGGACAATATTTTTGTTCCAAATAAATTCATAGGTAAGATTAAAAAAGATTTAAAATTTTTGGATTGTCATATATCCCTTGAAAATATCTGTTATTAGGTTTTAGTAAATAGAAAATTTTTATCAACTAAAATTTTAATTTTAAAAAATTTTTAAATTTGAACTATAAATTCAAAATAATTTATATAATCATCATTTCACTCTTTTTAATTTTTCTACTTGAATTTTTTATTTATTTTAATTGTCAGTTGTTTAACATTAAAATTAACAAAATCATAATATTAGTCCAAAAATTTTTTTTTTAAAAAAATATTTTTAATTTATTTACTAATAATATCTAATTCTAATGTGAAATATGATTTTTATTTTTTATTTTTTTGAATTTTTGGGATATTACATTTTCTTTGCCTTTGTAGCACAAAGAAACACCAACTGGGGTTTATTTTGGGACACCAAGTCCCTAAGAGGTCGAATTGTGAAGACCACCCCAATGCCTCTACAATTCCAACTCATAAAGTTACTCATGACGTCGGGTTGGGCAAGTTAAGGCTCGCCTCCCTAGCCATCTCAGTGTTCACCTGAGCCTCTTGTAATTCCTCACCATCCTCTTGACACTGCTCAGTTTACCCCTCTTCTTTCTCACGTGCTATTCCCGTCTTTGAACTTAAAATCACTTTGAGTTTCTTTATAACTCTACCTTCCTCAATCTATGCATCTTCTTCTCGATTTCGTTTCAAGTCTAGGCGTTGGTTCATACCTTCAACTAATAAGCATTCCTCTACACCAGGGGCGAGATCCTTGCTAAAACAGCCATCATCCGAAGCTTCACTCTCCAAAGGGAACTCACAATATATGTCTATTTATTATGTACCTTTTCCTGAGCTCGTGGCGCCCAAATTTCCATCTCCGCGGAGTAATTTTTGTGCTTTGTGATCACACTTCTGCTCCTGAAGTGCTCCTCGATCTTACGTTGAATATTGTTAATTTGATTACCATCCAGTGCAACGTCCAACTGTATTGGGCCACTTTCCTCCAAACTTTTTCCTTTTCTGGGCTTAAAAAGTTAGTGATAATAATTGGCCTTTCCAACCCAATATCCTCCTCTTCACCCCTAGCTCGTCAATTGATTTTGGGCCCAGCCTTGGTCAGACTCATATCCTCCCAAGCTCTAATTTTTTGATCATCCTTAATCCCCTGTCCTCCCCTATTGGGCTTCACTTGACTTTAAGCCCCGTCATCCAAGCCCATATCCGTATTCTGAGCCATTATTAACTATTTCTCCCTTTTGCCTCCACTACTTGTACGGATGTTAGAGCGTTGATCCTCATCTGCTCCCGTCTGCTCCACTATCTCTCATCACTTAGGTTGGTGGCTGCTTCCGCCATATACACCTTTTTCTATTGCTTCTGATGTTCCGATATTTTTCCTGACTTGAATTGCCATCTACACGCATTCCTTCGCGCATTTCAAACACCTTTCGACGTTCCTGTTGTCCCTCGCGATCATCCCATGTTGCACTGAAGGGTTTCACTGGCGGCACTTCCAATCCAGGTCCATATCTTGGGGAAGCAGTGTCCCATTTCTCTGCAGTTGTCTCCTTCGTACACCCTTTCTTCTCAATGCCCTATACATCCTCAATTGAAGCAATATTCTTGCATTTTCTCATAATATAAAATTAATTCGAAATACGGGGTTGGATTTTGTCGTAAAATTTGACGTGCACTGCATTGTTAATTGTTATCCCAGCTTATGTTCCATTGTTCCATTTGTAACAGCATAAGAGAGAATCTACCTACTAAATTACGAATTCATTTAACATCTAAAGTTAGTATACATTCCGGATCAACGGAGGTAAGTCTCAACGACACCTCCATATATCAAAATTCACTCACCTTGCACAATATTTTCTTTGGTAGAATTCACTTTGATTTTAGTTTACCCAAAAGAATTGAAACCACACTTCCCTCCAGGGTAAGGATAACGATGGATAGGATTTTAGTAAACCAATATTAAGTTTTATTCATAAAATTTAAATATTTGAATCTTCTCCATCAGATCGTTATCTGAAATTTTTAAATAAATTATTTTTTTCTTAAATTGTGATTATTTACTTAAAATTTAATCATATCCAATCACATGGAAGAATATTATATCTAAAAAAATTATAAATATAATTCATATATAAATATAATTCATATACTATTTGGATGATTTTTTTTTTTCTAATAACATATTAGGCAGAATGAGTGTCATTATTAGATCCCGCATTTAGACCCTTGAAATACCTATAGAACATCTTATAGTTTAGAGGTACCCCCATCCATCTCTGCTTCCTCTTTGGATGTGTTAGCTATGAGCTTGAAATAGCCAAACAAGTGGGATTTTCACAATTGACTATGGACGTTATGGGGATTACAATTATTTAAATTTCACAACTGAGTCATTTCTCAAAGCTGCCACTCCTTCCTAACTTAACATAGCAAATAATGGAAACATTATCATTCACATTTTCAATAATTACCAAACGATATTGCAAGGACCAAGTATAGAATCATCTACTCTATTCAATATATAGCCTTCTTAAGAATTCAGGTTAATGCAACAGAGAGGCAACCTAAGGAAAACCATGAATATGGGTATGCGTACAAGACCACAATTCTTGACGCAAAAACTTCAGTAACAAAATAGAACTTAGTGGATGAACTTCATTGACAATTAATGGGGAAACTATGTTCTATTAAATAGTAAGAATCCTTTAACTAAAGAACCCAACCAATCATACGGTATAGTATGTTAAGTTTTTAGGGAAAAAATTAAGATTAACTTCAACATAGTATTAAACAAAACAGGCTATTCAAATCTTCTAGAAAAAGCTCATGCCAAATGAAAGCAATAAGGAAAAATAATAAAAATCTCTCTTAAGATAATCTAGTAATGCAGGGCCTCAGATAATTTGGTTCAGCAGCTATTTATGATGAAGCACCACTTCTAAGAGCTTAGGACTTCTTGCTTGTTGCCAACTGGGTCTCCGGCTAAAAACCAAACAATGCATAAACATTAGATGAAATATAGAAAGGGATTCAACATTATGAAGCCAAATGATCAACTAATACCTCCTTCTTGACAGGCTCCTCCTTTTCAGATAATATCAACTCTATATGGCATGGGGATGACATGTAGGCTGCCAAAAAGTAGTCTTCAATCAATAAAGGCACATGGAAAAATATTAAAACTAAGATATGAAGGTGTTAAACATACGATTGATTCTTCCATGAGCTCTGTAGGTGCGGCGCCTTTGCTTCTGTGCTTGATTAACCTGGATGTGAGAAATGTAGAGAGCATCGACATCTAATCCTTTCACCTGGAGGAAACAAAAAACAGTCAAATGCGTGGGCAAAACATCAACATAAATTGTATTTAAACAAGGTAGAAATAGAAATAAGACTTACCTCAGCATTACTTTCTGCATTCTTAAGCAAATCAAGAATGAATTTAGCTGATTTGACAGGCCATCGTCCTTGTCCATTAGAGTGTCTGTTCTTTGCCTGGGCTGTCCTCCCTACGCCACCACAAAACCTTCGGAAGGGAATTGCCTGTTTGTGAGCCAGGACATCCTCCAAGTATCTCTTTGCCTTTGCCAAGGGCAACTTCCTGATGGCAAACGCTGTCTCTCTAGTGTTCTGTAAAGGCAATTTATATGGTAAAAACAAGTTAGTGAACGGCTTCAGAAGCTATTTACTTGTTTAAGCTCCATTATCTATTGAAATTATCTACAAATAAAGAAAATTCAAACAACAACAAGGTTGGTTATTGCTCTCATGGTTACGAGGTATGTTATAAAATGGTAGCAGACTCAGATATGTGTTTGACAGCTTTTAAAGCATTACGGTTAAAATAAACAGACATTTCTTTGTAAATCAATTTGTTAACGAGGTCATCTTTAGAAACTATTCCTTTACACGAGGAAAATAATTAGTTCAATCTACAATAGACAAATTTTATGTTTCCTTCATAATACAATATCCATATCCTCAATAAATAAGAACAATACCTATAATGGCAAAATAACTAACATAAAAGCGATTCAACAATGCATGGATTTAAAAGACATGTTCCATCATTTACTGAACCTTCAGTGAGAAAGATACACAGAGGTTCACCCAATAACAATGGTGATTATGTCCCTGAAGTTTACGAGAGACCTGCTCACATAGGCAACAGACCCCTGCTTTTTTCATCAGGTTTTCTTATTTCTTTTTTATAGTGAAAACACCACATAGTTAACTTAGCGTACATTCGGGTTTTACTAGTTACAAAAGTAAAACGGAACATAATCCGATCCAGTGACAGATGAAAATGTATTGTCAAAGCATTATTATTTTGGAAAAATGGGTCTATTGCTGGTGGCTCCCTCATACCTATGCACGCTAAATCTGAGTTCTATCACAATCACAGTTAGAGACAATTCACACCATAAAAAAGGACAGAAAGTAACAGATATTAGCACCTTGAAATGGACTCTAAGGTCGGAGCCTCTGGCCTTGCAGGCTGCAGCGTGTTCCATAATCACATATTAGATCAAAATAATGAAACCAAAATCAACCATTCAAAACCATACAATTACGGAGTAAAACACAAAGAAACCCATTAAAGTATAGAAAATGGACAATAACCGAATATATATATATATATATATAAACTCCACTCTCAAGAAAGATCTACTTAAGAAACAGGAACAGTAAAGGACTCTAAAATGTTATGGAATTTCAGGAGAAAAATGCCACTTACACTTTGTCGGATTGTCGGGTTCTCTTGAGTACTTCACCTACGAGAAACGAAAGGAAAATCAATGGTATAAGAATAACGACTGAACTATTACAAAATATATAACAGTAAGCAGAAAGAGGAAATGCTTTTCTACCATGGCGGCTTGTGCAGCTTCTTCTCCCCCGCGTCCGTATGAAGGCTAAAGAGAAGGAGGAGGATGCATTCACAATTTATAATGAGGGGAATAAAGGAACCCTAATTCCTATAGCCCATTGACCCGTATCATATGTTCGGGTAACGGACATAAAATAAACACGGTCCATTTAACAAAATACAACACGCCCAACTAATCCAAAAATTGACACTTTTACAGTTCACTTTTAAGTAAAATAAAAATTAGGGTTTAGGTGTTGTTCAAAAGAAAGTAAAATAAAATTAAAAATTAATTTTTTAATAAAAACATCTTTATTCAAAATTTTTATTTACTATATATATATATATATACATTTCATTTATTTTATATAATCCTTTATTAATTATGCTTCTTCTTTGTTAGGGTAATTATGTATTTTTCTTGAAACAATATAAAATATTTATACATAAATCTATGTTTTAATAAATTTTTAAAATATTTATTATTATTATATTTTTTATATTTTGATTAATTAATAATAATAACTAAATAAAATTTAATATAATAAACATTTGTCTATTTAAATAATATTAAATACAAAATAAATCTATACATACTCTTTTTAATAATTTAACATGAGTCATTTTAAAATAAGTAAAAAATTTATAGCTTGGCCTAATGAGCTCTTAAATAATTTATTTTTCATTTTATGCTTTTTTTTAAAATTAAAAATTCTAATTTTTAACTTCTATTTTACAACTAAAAAATTTTATCTATAATCACTTAAAAACACTTTTAAAAAAGAAATTTGGTCAAATACTTCAATTTTTCAAGATACATGTTTTCCAAAAAAGAAAAAGCAATCACTTTCTACTCAAGAAGTTTGGCCAAATAGACCATATGCCCCCAAGTATAATAGGGTAATTATACTTTTTTTATTTATGTTAAAATTATACTTACTTTCCTAAAGATTAAAAAACAATTATAATTTTATTTATCTTAACTAAAAAATTCTTAATGATATTTAAAATATAATTTATTAAAAATATATTTAAAATTATTATTTTAATATTTTTAATTTAAAAATAAAAAATTAATTTATTTTAAATTTAAAAATTAATTTTTATATTAATAAAAAATATATTTTAATATAAAAATAATAAATATAAAAATTTCTCTCTTTAACTCTAATGGTTAATTTAAAAAAAATAAAAGAAAAAAAAAGAGTACAATTTATTCAATATAATATAACATGAGCAATAAATCAAACACTTGTTTCTACCAAAAAAAATATTTCAAACACGTGGAAGCATTAAATACAATAAATGGTCACATACTCAGATCCATGTCAGGGTCATAACCTCACATTTTTATGTTTTTCTCTTCATCTTCCTCTTACATTTTGCAATTTCTCTGTCATCTCTTTCTTCTCTCTCCAGAGTCACATTTTCTTGGAGGTATAACGACCCTTTCTACTGATCTTAGCAAAAGGCTTCCTTTAACACTGCCTGTGTTCGATCTTTTCATTTCGAAGCGTGTTGGATCACAAGATTGAGGCTGGCCAAGTCGATAGGTTAGTCATATTTTTTTTACCCTTTCGCTGATTACAAATAGGGATTCAGAAATGCTTTTACAGTCGCTGATGGATCGCTTTCTTCAAACAGAATCCATGGCCGATGAAACAATCTTGAAGAGATAGGTAATCTAGAGGCTCTGCGATGGTCCAAGTGGAAACAGAGGAATGCAGAGATAATTTATTGTAACACATTTTTGTTAATCGTAATGCAGCTTTATTGGTGAAGATGTCAAATACATATGAGTGAGTGATAAATAGATGCTGTAGTAATGTGTAGAGGAATAGGAACACATTGTTCTCTCCCACCATAACTTTTCAAACAGGGAAAAAGATGTATGGAAAAGTGATTCTCTCTATCATCTTCGTGCTCATACTTATAACCTCCTACCTAGTTTTCATAGGAGACTTTGATATTCGATCTTATTTTTCCCCCTTGTTAGACTCATCGTCTCCGGCACCTTCTCCATGTCCATCACCTAACCCCCCTCTCAGGATCTACATGTACGATCTCCCTCGCCGATTCAATGTGGGCATGCTTGATAGTCGAAATTCGGTGGAAACACCAGTTACAATAAAAGATTGGCCGCCATATCCGGAGAATTCTGGGCTGAGGAGGCAACACAGTGTGGAGTACTGGATGATGGGCTCGCTTATCTATGAAGGGGACAACGACCAAGCAGAAGCAATAAGGGTTTCGGATCCAGAACTCGCTGATGCCTTCTTTGTGCCCTTCTTTTCTTCTTTGAGTAACAACTTACATGGACATCAAATGAAGGGTCCAGCTACGGAGGTTGATCACCATTTACAGGTACATTATGGAGCTAATTTCATCAATGTACTCTTTTAAGTTTGTTCTTATAAGATGAGTACCATAAATATTTTGAAACGATTTGAATAGTTGAAAATTTCTTGGTCATTCAAAGGCAATGACTGTGGATTGTTTTCAATGTCAGAGTGATTTAATTGAGTTCTTACGGAAATCGAAGTATTGGCAAAGATCTGGAGGTAGAGATCATGTTATTCCTATGACACACCCAAATGCATTTAAGTTCTTGCGGGATCAAGTGAATGCTTCTATTCAAGTTGTTGTAGATTTTGGGCGTTATCCCAAACGTGTGTCGAATTTGAGGAAGGACGTGGTGTCTCCTTATGTACATGTTGTTGATACTTTTACAGATGATGAGCCTAAAGATCCTTATCAGTCTCGCACCACACTGCTTTTCTTTCGAGGGGGGATAAAACGAAAGGATGTATGTTTGTATAACAGTTAGTTAAAGAATTTAACGACTTACTATCTTAAAATACTTGACAAAATCAAAATTGGTTTTGTGGGTCTTGTGATGTTGCAGGAAGGTACTATCCGTCTTAAACTAGCAAAGATATTGTCTGGTTATGATGATGTTCACTATGAGGAAAGCGTTGCTTCAAGAGATAACATAAAAGCGGTATGTTAAACAATGCCATTATGATGATGCTTTTCAATTTGTGTTTCTTTAATTGATAAACTTGTGAAGAAATAACCTTATATGTGAAAGAGTAATGATTTCAAGCAATTTATATGCTTTTTTATGTTGTTACAATAGGCAACTAAAGGGATGCGTTCATCCAAGTTCTGCTTGGATCCAGCAGGAGACACACCTTCGTCTTGTCGTCTTTTTGATGCAATTGCGAGTCACTGTGTTCCTGTGATAGTGAGTGATAAAATTGAACTCCCATATGAGGATGAGATTGACTATACACAATTCTCATTGTTCTTCTCTTTCAAAGAGGCATTAGAACCAGGCTATATGATCGACAAGCTCCGTAAATTTCCAAAGGAGAAATGGGTTGAAATGTGGAAGCAGCTTAAAAACATCTCCCATTATTATGAATTTCAATATCCCCCCAAAAGGGGAGATGCTGTTAATATGCTATGGAGACAGGTCAAGCACAAGCTTCCACAGGTCAAACTTTCTGTTAATAGAAGTCGAAGGTTAAAAATCCCTGATTGGTGGCGTCGGAGATGACTTTTAGTACAAAATATGAAAATTATTCTTAGCAGAGGGAAAGATTTGAGATAAGAGGTCAAAATTGTTGGTAGAAAAAAATTGTCATTCTCCAATCCCTTTTTCATGTTATTGAGCTATTTATAATAAAAGAAATTCACTTAAATTACTTTGATTTTATATATTTCTATTCACTTATTTCTATTTTGAAGTGACTGTCTGATAGTTGAGTATTGGTATGACAAATGCGGGTCTAACTGGTTTGGTCTTATTTTAAGGTTGAATTCGACCAGTTTTTTTTTTTTTTAAAAACAAAATATAATAATTTAAATTAATAAATAATACTTACAAAATAATAATTATAATTTATCATATTGAATTTTTTTAATATTATTATAATAAATAAAAAATATAATTAAAGTACATTATATGAAATTTAAAAATTAAAAATTATTAAAATAAATACTAATTAGTTATTATATAATACATATCATTATTATAAAATAAAAATTCAAAATTTTAACTTCATTTTTCATTCTTCAAAATTATTCATCTTCTACTAGACCCATAAAATATGATCCATTTTGATAACTCTAATATGTGGTAAGAGATTGCATGATAAACAAACATCGACTTTGTTATGTTATCTTCTTCTATGCTTTTATATTTAAATAAAACTTAGAAATATTTGTTGATTTAAGTAAAATAATGATTTAATACTTAAAAAATTACTCTTATTTTAATTTATTCATTCAAAGATAAAATTTCTTATTTTTTCATTTTCGTCTAGAAATACTTTCTTTCAAAATGGTGTTAATTAAAAAAAAAATTTCTAAATTTAATCATGTACAAATCATTTTTTTTCAATTATAAAAGTTGATTTAAAATTTTACAAACTTTGTAATTCATAAAAAAAAACTTTTTCATTAACTTTTTCATCTAAAATATTAATAAAATAATAATATGTTAACAAAATTAAGTCATATTAAAATGTATAAATTCTTCGTAAACTTTAAATTGTGTGACTCTTGTAAAAAAATTTTTGAACTTGAAATTTTATGTAGAAAATCTTATTAACTTTAGGTCTTTTATAAAAAATTTTCTTCAACTTTAGATTTTGTGCAAAACAATCTCTCAACTAATTTAATATATTTATCTTCTATTAGAATTTTTATAGAAAAGTTAATGAAAAGATGTTTTTGCGTAATTACAAAGTTTAAAAAATTTTAGACCAACTTTGATAATTGACGGTGATTGTTTGCACATAATTTATGGTTTATAGAAATTATGTGTATTTTAACATAATTACAATGACATCTATTTATTAATTAAATAATATTTACTTAAGAGGAGAAAAATTTTAAAAGATTAAATTAATTAGTTTTATTTTTATAAAATAAATTTTAAAAAATATTTGAATTTGAAGTACAAGATCATTAACAATTATTATTACTCTCCAAAGTCTAAAATCTACCTTAGCGCTTAACGTTAACTTACCAAGCTTTGTATTTTTCATTTCACCCTTTCAAAAATAATAATTTTTTTAAAAAAATTACATCATAATAATTATTTTTCATTAATTTGTATATTTATCATTTTATTAATTAATTTGTCTCATATTAAAATAAATTAAAATATGTATTATTATTTTTTTAATTCATATTAATATGAGATAAATTTTTAAAAGAACCTCAAAAATGACAAAAATAATAATTAATAGCATAATAAAAAGTTACTAATAGGCCACGGTTTTTAAAGAATTTATTAATTTTTGAAAGGTGAAATGATAAAAAAGACCTAGGCATCAGATCAAACATTCATGAATTTCATTTTTTTAAAAATTTAAATTAAAAAAATTATTAACGTCCTAATTTTTCCTAACTTTTTCTCATAAATTTTTTTCTTCACTTTTTATATATGTATTATATATTAAGGTTAAAGTAATGCTTTAGTCATTTAACTTTAATATTTTAAATTGATCATTTAAGTTTCAAGTGTGCCAAAATAATTCTTTATGTTCTAATTTCATGCCATAAAAATATTTTCTTAACTTCTAATTAATAATATTAAGTTACTATGAATTGGAATGCCATACATAATTTTTTTTATGTATTATTTAAAATTTTACTCTATTTTTAATAAATATAAAATAAAAAATGATTATAGAGCATCTCTCTTCTCTCATCTCACATTGTTCAATTCAACAAGTTTAAATGGAAAGAAAATAAATATAAAGGTGTGAAGTGTAACCACGACTTGCGATAAAAAAGTTTTGCAATGGTGATGATATGTAATAATAACATCAACCATAAACTCATCATAACAGTAGAGCCTATAGTTGATTGGTTTAGATTTATATGACTTGCTTTCTTCTTGTTCGATTCTGACTCTGTTAATCTGTCTGATTTTTCTGGGCATACTATAATTGGCTTGAGTTTTTGTTTTACTAATATTTGCTTTGATTATTTGTTGAACTATTGACAAAACTCATTCATTGTGATTGTTGCTGTCAGACATTTGGGATTTCTTGATTGAAGACGCCTCCTCCATGGACAAGCCTTACAGATGCGTTTGTTGAAGACGCCTATATATATATATATATTCTGATTTGATGTGGCACAAAAAAGAATTAAAATGTTTATTAGGATCCTCGTCTGTAATTTCATTAATTGTAATTTATCAAATTAATTGAGAGACTAAATTAATTAAAAGTACACTTTCAAAAATTAAATTAATTAATTTTATTTTTTTAAAACTAAATTGAAATAATTAATATCTTTCCCTTGCCCTTCTACTGGACGAGTCCACATTTCAGCTCTTTTTGTAAATTCAACTTTATCATCAAATCCATTGTCTTTTTTTTTTTTTTTTAACGGTAATCCGATTAATACTGTATTGTATACTTTTAATAATTTATTCCATTATATAAAACTTTAGAACTCATAATTTTTTTATTCTTTTAAATTCAATATATATATATAAATTATAATAATATTAAAAAATATTTAAGTTTAAATTATTTATTTTTTGTTATTTTTTTAAAATTTTAAAGTATTATAATTAAATTTTTATTTAAAAGTATTTAAAATTTAATTAAAAATACTAATGTACTTTAATATATGTTAAATCAAACAACTAATACAATGTAATTGAATTCAAACTGCATGCATGTGATTTAATTGGTAGGAGTAGGACGAGTGTGCCAGTGGATGTAGCACTTGAGTTATTAGAAAAATATAGTTTAAAAATTATTATTTCATTATTACTTATTTTTATTTAAAAACGATAATTTTATTTTATTTTAAAACTTTTAAAAGTATTTTTTATATTGTTTAAATATATATATATTTAATGATATAAATAATAGATACAATAAAAATATTTTGATTAAAATGAGTTAAATTGTAATTTTTTTTTAACAAGTGTAAGTTTTTAAAATATGAGAGACAAACATATAATTTTAATATTTTTTAAGAGAATTGAGTATAATTTATTTTAACCTAAAATATAATTTAACCTCTTGAATCTAGGGGTTATACACTTTGCTTCTTTAATTTTAAAATATGACCAAAGAGCTTATAAATTTATATTTTTGTTTAAAAAATCCTCTATGTTAATTTTTTTTTAAACCTTAACTTCTATTATCTTAATAAAAAAAATGCTAACTCAGCCAAAATAATAAAATAACAAATAAAAATTGAAGGATATTTTAGATATTCTGGTCCGTGATTCCACACGCAGAAGAACTAAGCAGTTTGGTACTATGAAAATAATCAATTACACTTGATCAGTTCACAAAATTGTTGGGATATTTTTACTTAGGCAAAAATAGAAAATATATTTTTGATAATGAAAATATTTGTTTCAAAGAGAAAATCATATAATATGTTGGATCTGGCATATTTTAAGAGTAAAAGCTACATTGGGATTGTGAGGGTAAATGGATAAAATTGTTAAAGTGTCTCAGTCCAATTTCTTAAAGAAGTCATGTTTGCATTTTTTAGCCCAAAGCTCAATTACCCCTTGAACTTTGCTTTCAACACACAAAGATCCAAGGTCATTCTCAAGTGAAAATTTTTAATCCAAGTCAAAATACATTTTGGTCAAAGATTTTTTCCTTGCATTTAAATTTTGAAAAGTAATACACTTCAGAAAATTAAAAGCTCAACACTTTCCAAAGGTTGTAAGATTTTAAAAGACTATTGTGCACTCTAACAAACGCCATAAAAGGAAGGACAAATTTATCTTCCCTAGCATTACACGGAGCTCGAGAGAAAGCTTAGCTATAAAAAAAAATGTTTGTCTTGTATGTTAAAGAAACTTCTTCCTCTCTAAGACACAAGGTTCTAATTAAAAAATTGGAACAAAAAATGTGTCAAACACTCAAGACCTACAACTAACTATAATCATATTCGTCTAGGTGTCTGCTTTGCAGAAAGAAACTTGTATCTTCTTCCAAAGCCACAAAATGTCCAAAGGTGATGGGTGGAGCGTGTTGCATTTAATGCTGTGCACAAGTCTAAAGTCCCAATGTCGCGTTTGGATTCACTACCATTATCTTTTTTGCGATAACCCTACCATTACTTTTAGCGATAATTTTTTACGTTGTTAAATATTATTGCAACGAAAATTATAACTGCTATAATTAATTATTTAAATAAAAATTATAGCAGTAATACTTTTCGTTGCAATAATATTTAAAAACACTTTAACAACACAAAAAATTACTGCTAAAAGTAATGATAGAGTAATGCCAACAAAGGTAATGACAGTAGATCCAAAGGCCCCAATGTCTCCCTTCAATTAAATGTTACTTTCAACGGGATAAAATAAAGAAGTTTTAAATGTTGGTGCATGCTTTAGAAACAAGTAGCTATTAAAAAAAGAAAAATTTAGGAGTTCACTTACATTTTGCTAAGAGTTCATTGATTGCTCATGATTGCCTATTTGTTCTAAGTGAGATTGCTACATTTACATTGTGTTTGAGTATTAAATTCTCTTCATCTCTTCATCCTTCTGTTAAAGTGTTTTTAGTACAATTAGGTAAGAGATTTAATTTGTGTTTCATATCATTGGGTTAATGATTTGGGTTTATTTAGGAGAGTTTAATAGAATTGTTCATTGATAGCTTCTTAGGAGAGTAAAAGTAAGTGTGATTATCCTTTTTAGCACTGTCCAGTGGATACAGGCATAAAAGTAATATATGTTGATCCTATAGGTAAAAGTTTTTAGGTTATGAGTTTTGGTAATTATTCATATAGTAAAATATCTTTGTTGTGTGCTTGGAGAAAGAATGTAGAATTAAGTTTGGTTTCAAACTTCTATAAATTTATGAAGTGATCTTCTCAACCCTATTTCTTTACTTTTAGTTTTAAAGAACAAGAAATTTATCCTAAGGTGCTTGTTGAAAAATAAGAAGCTTTTGAAAAGAAACAACATGCATCTGCTCCGATCCCTTTGCAAATTTGGCACAAGCTTCAACAAGTATTGAAGCCCTTGTTGAGATGTTTATGTTGTTTGCACCATTGCAAAGTTTTGCTTTTGGGGAGGGATGTGGAAACGAACAATGCCAAAGCATAAGGTTCAAAGAGAAATTCCGATGAATGAAGGAAGAGCAAGGAGATGGTGGAGAAAGAGGTAGATGAAATCTTTGTTGTTGTTAACTTGTTTGTGTCAAGTGATACACTCGCACAGAAAGAGCTGCTCCATGCTCAACTCTCAAATCTCACAAGGGAAACTCACCCACAAAAATAAAAGGAGAAAGAAAAAGCACATAATTTTTAAAGTAGTTCGGTGTCTTAAAATCTATTATCACAATTTTATTGGGATAATTAACTTTATTATTTATAATCTTTGTACGAAAAAATTACAAACTCTCCTCAATATAATTTTTAAATGAAAAAATTATAAACTCTCTCTTACTAACACACTACTATCTGAAACTCTTTACACACTTGGTTAGGTTTGGTGTGTGTGTTGAAACCCTCTTAACATGACTGTGGTGTGAACCTAGCTAGTAGCACAGATTCTAGGAACAGAATTGTTTGTTTCAGCAGGGTTTGATCCTATACCTCACTCAAGGACAGAGAATTCGGAAGAACATTCAATATATATATATATATATGTCCAAATCATTCAAAATCCTCCATAAGATTTCGAAAATCACCAATCTCAAACAATCTCTTTGACTGCTTTTTCACCTCCTCTGCAGTGGAAAATCAATTAAGTGTAGAGGGCTTGCCTTCGAGGTGACGGTATCACTGCAATTCTTCATGTCTCTTATTTCCTTCTAATGCTTGGTGCCTTCTGTGTTCTCCGAAACATGCTTATGGGAAAGAATAGAGAATAATAATAATAATAATAATAATAATAATAATGAAGCAAAATGGCTAAAATATCCCTCTATTTTTATTTGTTATTTTATTTTGTATTGAATAACAGAAGTTTATGTTTTAACAGAAAAAAGTTAACATAGAAGGTCTGTTAAAAAAATATATAAATTTGAAGAGGGGGTAAAATGCATTATCCCTAAATTCACGGAAATAAATTACATTTTGACCTTTATTCATAATCTATTTATTTTTATTTCACATTTAAAATACTACATATTTTTTTAATATTAACTATAATAAAAATATGATAAATAAATATTACAACACAACAAGGGTATCTAAAAAAATTTATATGCGTCAAATATTTATTAAAAAATTTGATCATTAGTGCGTATTAAACTTTACTATTTTCAAAAAATATATATCAATATAGAATACTAATTATATATGAATTAATCGTATTTTACAGGTAACGGAAATTGATGTGAACGGAGAAGCATATATATAGGAGATTGGATTGCCCTTCATTCAAAGGCTGGGTGGAGCTCAAAATTAATTTTATCTATAAATAATATTGAAAGAAATTTTAAAATATTTGTCTTAATAAAATAAATTAATATTATTTTAAAAGAAATTTAATAAATTTTAAGCCTAAAACAAAATTTATGACCTCTTTTTAATAAAATAAAGATAATATATATATATATCTCTCATAAAAATATTATGGTGATGGACCAAGTAGTTTATAGATCATCATCATACATTTTAACGTGCATTAATTAAAACTAAATCTTCTCAAGATGTATTGTATTACGTATAGTAATAAAAAAAAACTTTTACACATGTGAAGATATTTTAGTAAGGAAAGAAATACATCTCCAATGTGCATTAAAGTGTTGAAATTGGAATAATTGCAGGACAATGCAGAAGAAGAGGAAGAATCATTTGACTTTGCCCTCGTGGATGCTGACAAGTGACAAGGCAGGGACACGAAGTCTCACGACACGAGCTGCTTTTAAAATTGGTTAGGAGAGGGGGAATAATTGCATACGACACCAACTTGTGGTATGGTTTCGTGGCTAAAGCCGGTGAAACATGTCAACGAGTCAACTCATTAATTTATTATTTTTTTATATCTTCAATTATAAGTATCTAAATTTTAAAAATTTTTTAAAGTTTTTGTTTCAATCTAATGAACTTTTAATTAATGAATTAAATTTATTGATATCTATAACTTTTTTTGAATGGTTAGTTGATATATGTATGATACTAATCTATATTATAATAATTTTGAGATCATTTAATTATTAGTCTTTAAAATTATTTATTATATAATATAATATAAAAAATAAAGATAAATAAAGATAATAAGAAGTTATAATAAAAAATTAAATAATTAAATTTTTTTTATGATGTAATTTATTATTTTATAATATTTTTATTATTTTTTTTTATATTTTAAAAATTAAAAAAAAATTAGTATGCAATTTTGTGCATACAAAACCTTTGGTACTATATTTGATAGGTATTTTAAAAAATGCAATTACAAGTTTAGTAATTTGATCTAAATGCCTTTTTATGGAGCATATAAACTTTAAACCATATAAAATTTAATTATAAAAGACTAATATATAACGTTACATGATATCATCCAATCTTCATACAATATTACGCAAAGGGTTTAGTTATAGGAAAATGTAGGGGGAAAAGAAGTTTCTTATAGGTTAGATGGACCGGGTCAATTTGACTCTTTTTTTTTTTAGTTGGAAAAATGTTAACCCTACCTTTGTCCTATTTTGCTAGTTGTATTATGACTAATCGCTTCTCTAGTCACTCACTCAAATATAAATATAAATATATATATATATATATATATATAATGGATCTATACCCTTTTGTTGAGTAGTTTTACAAAATACTAATATTTCTTAATTAATAAATACAATTAAAATCTATACATAATTAACATCCACAAATATAAGAAATAACTACTCACTACTCTATAGGATGTGGACATAGTGATCTCATAAAATAAAAATATTTTGTTAATTAATGCCACATCCTAAAAAAACAAGCAAGGGGTGACTAGCACCGAAATTAAGGAAAACTCATGGTTTGGGAAGCCAAAACAATATAAATAGACTGTACAAAAGTTTTGATATTTGCATTTAAACGCATAAGAGGATTGTACCAAAAATTCAATAGAGTCTCTCCTAAAATTTGAACATTTTTAAATTTGTACAATAGTCCAAAACCCTATACAATCATTCTAATAGAGAGTTTGCTCTCAACCAATTCAAAAATCAATATAATTATACAAAATGAACCAAAAGGATAGTAGGGATCCTACCTATAGTCAATGGAGTTATCTAAAGTAAAAAAAATTGGTTAAGAAGAATTCAAAGTGAATTATAACCTGTGCACAAAAATGGGCTCACTAGAAATAAGGTTTTCTTAAACTATATGGAGGGAAATGGATTAAGTGTTACACCTCTATATGACACACAAAATGAGGGAGTAAGTTCATTAACTCAGTAAGCAGATAATATAAACTATAATGAAAAGGGAAAAACTTAAACGCATGAGTTTTTCGCAAACTTTGATATCACATAAATAATTTCATGAATGAAAGTTTTATCAACATGTAAATCTCACAAATCAATTTATCAATCTATTCAAAATTAAATCCCTTTCTTGCAAGCTTATAGAATGTATTTATACAAGTATACACACACACATATCTAAAATATAATTAGGAAAATACATCAATAAAACCAAAAAAAAAAAAAAGAAGTGAGCACAAAGCTTATAAGGATAAATTAACTACAGAAAGGAACACATAGCCCATGAGGGTAATTAACCACAAAAAAGCTTATAGCTTATTACAATTTAGAGGAACATTTCGCTCATATAATTTAGAGGAACATTTTGCTCTTGAAATTCATATTTCAAAATAGCATTTTGCTCATATAATTCAAATAGATTTAATCCACGTGTGTTGACCGACACATAGGGCTAGCAACATCCTTGTTAGATAGGGTCTAAGGTGCACCAAGGGCTAACAGATATTGCCATTAGATTAAGGATTCTGTATCAGAAGACTTCCCAATAGTATACTATAAATACATATTAATTTAAATTCACTAAATCACTTCACATTTCTAAAATTAGAGTTGAAAATGATAGATAATCACAATCTACCAATTGTAGCAAGGTGCATAAAATTTCTTCCACAGTATGAACGCATAGAACCATAATTTTTATTATATTTAGAAATAAGAAGTGAAAAATGTATATAAATCTCTAATAAAATAAATAGGAGGAGTAATAAATTGTATTTTATTACACACAATTTTTATTTTATTAGATATTTATATAAATTTTTGACTTCTTATATATAAATGTAAGTAATTTTTTTTTTTTTAAAAAAAAGCACAACGACATGCAATTTGAAGTGAAAAAAAGTGCATGTCATTTTTTTTATTAGAGATTTATTTATATTTATATATAAGAAGTGAAAAATATATATAAATCTCTAATGAAATAAAATTGTAAGTAATAAAATACAATTCATTAGTTTATTTTATTATAAATTTATATACATTTTTTATTTCTCATATATAAATGTAAATAAATATCTAAAAAAAAAATAGAACGACATGTACAATAGTATGTGTCGAAATACTAGTGTGTGTATATATATATAGTATAATGATTCTAAAATTTTTTAGTTATTGATCTCTAAAATTATATATTATACAATATAAAATCTAAAATAAAAAAAATGTTGTGAGGATATGAGTAAGAGAAAATATATATAATAAAAAGTTACAAAAAAATAAAATAATTTTTTATTATTTAATTTATTATTTTAAAATATAGTAATTATTTTTTATATAATTATTTTAAAATATGAACTCTATTTTCAACCTCTTTATACTATACTATATATGGAAGACATAAACCGAAATAATGTTGCTTCATCATACTCATGTTTCTTTAACCTTATCTTTAATTTATGCTATATATATTTTAATAAATTTTATTTTGGAAATTTTGTTTCTTAAATATATTTTCACATTCTAAAACCTTATTTTGATTCTCACTAATGAAAAAAATATTCAATTTAGTCCTTCATATATGTTTGTTTTCAATTGGCCCCTCACATATAAAATTATTATCAATTTAGTCATTTATTTGTGTCAACTGTTTAAAATATTAACTATAACACGGAAGTTAAATGCCAATGTGTTATCATTAAATGCCAAGTAATAACTAACCAAAATATTATTTTGGACCTGAAAAGATGAGGTTTTTTTAATCTTAGTCCCTCATAGTTATTTAGTTTTGTTATCAATTGAGTCCTTCGTATGGTACTTTATTTGCTAGTGTTTTATTTCCTCTACTTTGTATATCATTATTTTTTCGTGCTAATAGTGAAATTTTTTTTTATATATTTGCCAATAATTGTTAGAGTTTAGGCTTAGTTGTGTAAATAAATATAAATTTTCCTTTAAGATTATGTAATTTAAATGTATCTCACATTATCCTATATTGAAATGTTTGCATAGTACGTATCTATAAAGTATTAAGATTATTAGGGTTGTTTTGATTGCTAGCTTTGGAAAAAAAATGAAATCTCCTTCAAATTATTAATTGATATTAAATTAATTTCAAGTTTATTAAATAAAAATATGAAATCTCTATCAAATTATTTTGTTTGTATCACTTAAATGATTTAATTGGTTTTAGAATATAAAGTTGCTTAGAAAATTAAAATGAGTTTGAAATTTTTAGCTTGTCAACTTTTCTTTTTGGTTTGCGTTATAGCATCGAAAAATAATAGTCTATAACATAGAAGAATAAAACAAATCAACAAATAAACAGATATTTAAAAATTAAATTGATAACAATTTTATATATAAGGGGTTAAATTGAGAAAACCCCAATTATAAGGACAAACAAAAAAGAGTTTTGTTTGATTATTTGACATTTAACAGTAACATATCAGCATCTAACACTCATGTCACGCCTTCTTTCAATATTTTAAATGATTGGAAAAATGACTAAATTGATAATAATTTTAATTTGTGAAAAATTAAATTGAGAATAAACATTTATAAGAAATCAAATTGAGAAAACTCTTTATTTTTAGGGATTAAAATGGAGTGTTTGTTTATTTTCACACCCTTTGTGTGTAGGACTAAATTATTTGAAGTATTGAAAGGGTCATTTCTTATGATTTTTTTTAAACAAGATTGAATTCTTAATTTTATTGTCACTCAACTGTTATACTCAAATTTTATTCTCACTTAAAGTTATGATAAAGTAGGGACTGCTCTTGTGTTTATCTTAGCCTCCCATTCTCATCCTCATTTTTTGCAGTGGGAATAAAATCTTTTATATTCTTTGTTTTTACGAGAATTGATGAAATTCTTGTGGAGACTTAAAAGTGTTAAAAAAAATTTATTAAAATAATAGTATAAGTTTCTCATAAAATAAAAAATGTCAATACAAATACTCAATTCTATCAAAATAATAAAATATTAATTATAATTTTAGAGATTTTAAATAAGACAAAGAGTCATAAAAGAATAAATAAGACTTCTAAAAATTCTACAACTTTTTAAAGTTAATAAGTTACTTTTCTCTTTTGAAATTGCACTTGCCACCGATTTGATTAGTATTTTTTGCACAATGTGGGATAAAAGCCCATGCTTCTAGTCTTGAATTTTCTTCCTCGCATAATGGATTATGAAACCCACGGCTTCTAGTCTTGGAGAAGTATTCTGAATGCACGATGTGTCATAGCGAAAGGTGCAAAATGGAGAGTAGGCAATGGTAGACAGATTAACAATTGGGATGATAAGTGGCTTCTTAATACTGTCAGTGATAAAGTTCTCAGTCCTAAACCTCAAAATATAGAATTAAATATGGTAGTTGATCTTATCAATTCAGATACATATGTTTGGCATTCTGCAATTATTAACTCTATTTAATTTTTGTGAGGCTGAAGCAATTATTTCGAGTCCTCTTTCTTGGTTGAATATGGAGGATAAATTGATATGGTCACATGAGAAGCATTGCCATTATATAGTTAGATTTGCTTATCATTTTATTATGTCTCAAAAAGAATTGGTGGGATCTTCTAGTTCTACACGTCAGACTTTTTGGTGAAAATTTTGGCAATTACAGGTTCTTGCAAAGGTGAAATGTGGGGTTTACAGCTGCAAGGCAATGCTATATCATTCGGCCAAGGTAGAAACAGACTGCTTGGAAGTTTATCATACCTATCTGAAAGTTCAGGACGTCTCTATGTTGGGCATTATCATATAGGATTGTATCTCCTTATAGCATTCTTTTGATACCTTTAGTTTCATTCATGTGAAAAGAGAGTGCAATGAGGTAGCTCATCACATAGCTAAATCTCTGTCATATTTAGCTCATTCTATCTGGTTTACTAATGTTCTTGATTCTGTTTTAACTCTAGCCAGGACTGATGTATTGGACTCACAATTTTATTTTGAAAGTATTATGATTCTCAAAAAAAAAAAAAAATGAATATCACAAATATTGGCAACAAGATCAAAAGGTGAGTTGTGTGTAAAATAAATACAACGCTTGCCAAAGTCTTCCAACTGACCCGAGGCTGTACACTACATCTCCAAAATGTGATTCAAATGCATACAATTATCTGAGTAGCCCGAAGAAAAAACGCGTGTGGATCCTCTGCCTCTTTAGCGGCGGTTTTTTTCGTTGCTAACGTTTCTTGCAACAAATAATTTTGCTGCTATAACTTTGATTAAATTAATTATTTAAACAAAATTTATAGCAGCAGTAGTATCCGTTGCAAGAATATGGAAATGCACTTTAACAACGAAAACAATCGCCGCTAAAAAGCTACATAGAACTTAAGATAAAGGATCCAAAGTTAGAAAAAACAAGGCATCATCACCCAAAAAGCAATGAGTTAACCAATGGGCAATGTCGTGACATTTTAATTCCTTTCAACAAACAACATTGGAGCAATAAACCTTCAACGTCACATATAGTACATCAATAACAAAGATAATAAATCTAAATTTAACATGATATACTCAAAATATTTTAATTATAATAATGTATTAAAATTTTAAATTGACGTGACATATATGAATTTTATATTACGTACGTTTTAATTACAATTTATAATATTATCTTAATATAATAAATTGATTAATTACATTGAACGTTGAACGTGTTGTGCTGCTTCTGATTGAGATACCCGCAGGCCGTAGTATTTATTGAATTAAATGTATGTTATAAAATTAGTCGTTACTTTATAAATTATTAATTGAATCAAATCAACTGTGCAAAAACCATTGTTGTGTCTAAGTTCAGTCACGGACCAGCAGGTTCCAACTTTGATTATTCTATTCAATGGGTATATTTAAAGACAAATATATCATTTGACGATATATGATATGATGTAATAATTAAAGACAAATGTATCAAGTCTGTAGCATGTTGTACATATCACGAGCTCCTTTTAAGAGGTCCGGGATAATTTTCAACCACAACACCTTGTGGTATGCTTCGGAGTTTACGAGTGTTGACAATGAAATGCCGCATTTTCTTAGGCGTAATTAGTTTAAAGTCTTTGTTTGAATTCAGCACTTTTCTAGAAAATCATCCTTACATAAAAATTATGAATTTGTTTATAGTTTGAAATTTTCAAGAAGTGGAACTCTTCGCTTTTAAATTTTTTTATAATTTATGTTAAAAAAAATTTATTATCATAGACACAGATTGTATCGCCATTTAATTAGCAGGCATATCTATTTTTTTAATCTTAAATGTCTTTTGCACGCATTTAATTAGCAGGCAGATTTTAAGGTTTGTTTGAATCTCATTTTATTTATTTTTTATTTTTTTAAAATAATTTTATAAAATTAGTTATAAGAATTGATGTTAATATTAATTTTATGTATTTATATATATGTTATTAATAAAAATACTTATTTTTTGTATTTTCTTTATCTTCAGAACATATTTTAATTTTTTATATTTTTTATTCTCAAAATACATTTATTTTTGTTTTCAGTAAAAAGTAATAATTTAATCAAAATTTTTATTTTATGTTTTTAAAAATGAAAATTAATTTTTAAAAACTAATTCAGATAGACCCTAAGTTACACTCCTTATCTTCTATAACTCTCACACCTGATAAATAAATAAGCCTCTAATTGAGTTACTTCATCGTTTTTGCATAGCTTCATGTATGTATTGGTAACTTTCTTTTTGTCATATATATGGTTTTTTTTTTTCTTTCGTTATATTTTACGCTAATATTGTTTTCTCTTTGCTTGCACCAGCCCATATAAATCTAACGGTTAAGAAGAAAAATTTAAGTTAAATTTTTATATCTTCATTATCAAATTTTTTAATAAAAAATTTATATATATATAATTTATATAATTTATTTTTAAAATTTTTTTATATATTTTATTTTAATTAAAAAGATTGATGTAAAGAAGTAAAAAAAAAAAAATATAAATCTAGTGCTAGTATAAAACATTGCATTCATGTGATTTAACCATTGAAAAAATAAGAAGAGTTTGTTAAGTATATTATTTTATCTTATTTATGTATTAATTAATATTATGTAAATAAAAAAAATTAATTAAATTTTATTAATTAATATACAATAAAATAATATAATATGTGCATTTATTTTTTTAAAAAATAAAAATATAAAATTGACTAAATTATACTAATTCAAAGTCCAAACACGCCCAAGAAAGGTTTTGCTCTTTTGACATTGACTCTGAAACATGGGCCCGAAAGCCCCAGTTATTCCCGGTAATCAAACGGACATAACCGTAAAAAAATAAAGAAAATGGCTGGTTTAGTAATTTGGCTACTAAAGCATACAATACGAAAGTCGGAGCAGAAACGACACACGCATAATATAATAGTTGGTGTTGTTGAAAGAGTTAAGACTTACGTGTGTAACCGTAAAGGGTGGGAAAGCGAAGCTAAGCGAAGCAAATATCCAAATAAGAGTGAGTGCATGATTTGATTTGATTAGATTTGATTGGATTGGGTTTCGCGTATCCCGGAAACGGATTAGGAATTTAGGATTACCAATTCAGATTGATTGAGCTCTGAGATGAGCGTCGTCAGGACCCACCGGACCTCTCTCTCTCCTTCTTCCTCCATCGCTATCTCTCGCTTCACTCACGCTTCAGGTATCGATCTCTCTCTATCTCATGCCTTTCTTTGAATTGCATTGTTCTGTTACGCCTTCCAACCTTTGTTTTCGATTTATAAATCTAGTTCCGGTTTTCTTTTTGGCATTTGATTCTGTTCTTCGTGCAATTTGAGTGATTGTTAGAGACAATTTCGGGCTTGGAGATAAAATAATTAATGATTTCGTTTTTTTAAGTATCCAATGCGGGAAAATAATAGTATTTTATTATACACTAAAAAAAAGCCGAAAATGCAGAGAGATATGATTGAATCAATTTTAGTGCCAGATACGGTGGAAATGTGGGATATGTGACTTATCTGTTAGACTTAGAACATTCAAAAACGACTATGGATCCTCTAAATCAAGTTTAGTGAGGATCAAACCTGAACTTATGGATCTTGCCAATTGCCTTGTTTTTTCGTATTGTTATTACACTGATGAAAATCTAGAAAGCACGGGGGGCAGTCAAAAACTCGTGAATATAATATAGAAAGACCAAAGAGGACAGGATGAATTTGTCACATGGACGCGATATAATCGTCCCACGTGGTTGCTTGTGGTCCCACTCCCATAGTATGAGCTTTCTCCCAGCTCATCGCTGCTCTATGTCATTTTGCTTTATGTTTGTCGGGCGAAAGACGACAACACACACTGTTAAAATTACTACGCCTCCACTATACGCAACTTGATTATGTCCCCCCTTCCCATTCTGTTGCTACTGTTTGTGTTTTGTTCGATTCCATCCCAAAAGACATTTATGCCACACAATAGTATCTATTCTTTGTTTACTGTTTAGTGTTTGTTGATGCAGTTCACTTGCTGCTGATGCCCAACTTGTAAACATCTCTTTTCATTCAATTGTCTTGGCTCAAGCACAAGGCTTGAATGAGGAACTCCACTGATTGGTTATATGCAGATGCTGCTGCGACGTGTGGGACGCCTGCCTGGATTGGTAAAGGACTCACTTGTGTTTGCTTCAAGCGTAAAGGAAATTATGAACGAATCTGCATTAGTTTGACCCCTTTACAGGTGAGTAATTCGCAAGTTAGACTATGGAGTTCTACACAGTTAAGTCCTTTCTATAATCTGCTAAATGCTAATTAGTAATTACTATTAATACAGTATTATGGATTAATTTATTAGTTGTTGTAGGATGTGCCTCGTATGAATGAACATTGGAGGAATGATTTTTTTTTTGGTAAAAAACTTATAGAATCACTCTCTTGGTCTAAGATTATTACTTAAATGGATCATCTGTTGCTTGGTCCCATTGGAATGTTTGTCATACTTGGAAATTAGAACAACCTTGATGCTAGTTTGCTGCTTTGTAGTGGTTTTAATAGTGTTTATATCATTTATTAATTATAAAGATAAAAAATGTCGTTCTAAATTACTGATCAATGCTGGGAATTTGTCCAAATTGATGTCTTTGTCTATAAGCTTAAATAGTTGGACTACGTCTATTTCTATGTCGTTTTCCCCCCTCTACACTTCCATTCTTAAGTGGTGTAGTTTTACTAATGCATAATAAGCTCAGAGACTGCTTCCAGTGCTCGTGAAATGTGGGAAACAAATTATTTTCGATACTTTTTCGAAAGGAAACTATTGTCAATTGAAATCTTGTTTTCTGAAAGCAATTCTATAGTCACTCTCTGAGAATTCATTTGAAATGTGTTTCTGAACTGTCCAATGTTCTTCACGATGGATGCCTTTATATTTGAAGTTGTTATCCTTTTTGCACATATTTTCTTGCCATTATCTCTCATCAAGGATCTGCTTTGTACAAAAATTTGCAGGAGGAAAGACTGAGAAGATTGAAACACAGAATGAAAGTTTATTTTGACGCTTCCAGGCCAGATCACCAGGTGTGTATTCTTTTACTCTTCATACATTTCTTACTCCTTCAAATTGGCATGGAAAACCAATGGTTCAACCTGAGTATAGCATTTTTATTTTTTTTAACATTATTCACGTTTTTTTAGCCTTTTGTTGGAAATCACTTTTTAAGATATTTCTTGACGGACAGGAGGCTTTGAGAGCTCTGTGGTCTGCCACATTCCCTGGTCAGGAACTCCATGGTTTGATATCTGAACAATGGAAAGAAATGGGGTGGCAAGGAAGAGATCCATCTACTGACTTCAGGTTGTATCTGAGCCATCATCCATTTCCTGTGCTCTTGTATTGTTTTCATTCTTATCTTGACACATTTCACTTACTCTGCTATTCTTCTCCAATTTTCCTGGACAGAGGAGCCGGTTTCATATCCTTGGAGAATCTCTTGTTTTTTGCTAAGACATTCTCAGTAAGATCCTGTCCTGGCTACTATCTTATATGTGGTTGTACCATTTCTATAGTTCTATTGAAGACCTTAAAATAAAAATTATGATTCCATTGCTAGTTCTTTTGAGTATAGTGACAATAATTAATGAAAGAATGGGTTATTTTCACAATTTTCCTCTGAAAATGAATTTTTTTTCTTCCTCTGATATGTTTCAGACTTCTTTCCAGCGCCTATTAAGGAAGCAAGGAGGAAAAGGAGCTGCCTGGGAGTATCCCTTTGCCGTTGCTGGTGTTAATATCACGTTCATGATTATGCAAATGCTGGACCTTGATGCCAGTATGTTACGCTCCTTTTATAATTTGTCTTAGCGCATTTTACTCTAAAAATGGTTATTGAGTTATATAGTTAACACGTTCTCTCATTTGCCTCCTCGAGGTTCAAGTCTCTTAGGACGCTCAAATTGAACAGATTATGACCATCTCAAACGGGATAAAATTTGTCAAATTCATTACAAGAATACTGCTAATGAAGAGAATTATTTATTTATTTTCTTGCTTGCAGCTAAACCCCGGACATTTGTCAGACCAGTCTTTCTACAGATGCTTTCAGGTTAGAATCAGCAACTGCATTTTATATTGAACTGAACCCAATTTTGAGACAATATCTTCTTACGACATGCACACAGCCAATTGTCTCATCCTTTAATGTGGTATTCTCGTACGTTTACAGAAAATGAATGGGCATTTGACTTACTTTATTGTGTGGCTTTCGTGATTATGGACAAACAGTGGCTTGAGAGAAATGCTACATATATGGAATTTAATGTAAGAATTCATTCCGTAATGAAGATCATGCATTCACATTATACTGAAGTGCCTGGATTAGGCATGGTTTTAAGGAAATTTTTGCCGATTTTCAGGATGTTTTGAAATCTACTCGAGGTCAGCTTGAGAGAGAATTATTGATGGATGATGTCCTACGGATTGAAGACATGCCTTCTTACAATCTTCTTTGTTGACAGTCCAAAAACCCACATTCTGATATTTAGGAAAGCCAGAGGTTTAGTAAGTTATGGTATCTTATATTTGCATGCCAAATGAACCTACTGCTAAAGATATTTTCATGAGTATTTCTTTTCGAAGCCCAAAATTTCCCCTTTTTGCCGTTTGACCTAGTGACTAGATACCTAGATCTTGTGGATTGACTAACCAATTGATTTTTAACACGAGTTTGACTTATAGTTTAATTATCTTACAATGTTTAGAGTTCTGTACATATAAATTGCTGTTAATTGTTATCTTTTTTCAAATTCCAGATGACTTCACTTCTTCAAGTGAGAATTTTGCCTGTCTTTTCTTTATACTTCTATTTTGTATTTTCCGGAGTTGGAACACTGAAATAGATATAAAAACTAAAAACAATAAGTGAAACTTTTTTGTTTTTTATTTTTGTTTGTTGGAATTTGACTATACAATCCATACAGAATACGTAGGTAATAGGTATCTCCCTCCCACAAATTATATCTCAGTAATTAAATGGTGCAACCTCAAATTCTAGCAACAGTGGAGTTCTCTGTCCTTGTGACCCTGGGACATGTCAGTTTATATGAAATGTGAAATGAGTAAGGTCCTTTGAAGTACAAATTTTAGTGAAGTGGTGAAATATTAAAAAAAAGAAGAGAAAAATACATTAAAGACTTATCATATATAAATAAGGACTCTTATATTTTTTTTTTCTTTCACTACACTTCACTACTTCACCAAAATTTTCACTCATCCTTTATCATTGTGAAATTTGTTCTTTAGGTCCTGCCACATGAAAGTAAGTTGACCCGTAGCTATGAACACCAGGACAATTTCATCGTTCATAGAACAAACTGGCGGATTGTGGCCTTTCTTTGACTCTACTCCCAAAACAAAAAGAAATATAGATTATGTTGCTAAAGAAAACAAGAAAATCTGTTTTTTTAACCCCCTTTTTTTTTTTGTTTTCTTTATTTGGGCTTCTCTTGCTTTAAGTTGTGTAAACTATAGGTTGTGCTTGGAACAGAAAAAAAAGAAAAGGTAATTATAATTTTCTTCCTTCAAAAAAATGTACAATTTTTAACCTGGTCTTTCAAAGTATGAGCCTATCAATTTTTTTCTTTTAATAAATTTTGTTCGAATTAGTTCCTCCATCTGTTGAACTTCTGTGAATTTAATCAAGTTGTTGACTTGGTCTAAAAGATTGCTTGTATGACTATTAGGTAGTGTTAGTCTCGCTTGATGTCAAAAAAACTTTTAAAAAGTGCATAAATTTGGTAACCACAGTGTTGCTTTTGTTTTCAAAAAAACTTTTCTAGACATTAAGCTAGGCTATTTATTTCATCAGTTTAACATTTCCCTATGGGTTGTCAGTAACTCAATTTAATTCATGTCAATTTAACTAATAAAGGAGCTAAAATGAATTAAAAAAAACTATTGAAAGAGAAAATTGATAAGCTTATGCTTTAGAGGACTTAAACAAAAATCCTATAATTTTTGAAAGGAAAAAAAATATATAATTTACTCTATATATATAGTTTGCGCTGATAAAGAAAAACAAGAAAACTATGTGTTTGGTTTGTGAAAACATTTTTTATTTTTTATTTTATTTTTTAAAATTAGTTTTCATTTCTAAGTTTTTAAAATTTTTAAAACATGTTTGTTATGTAAAGTTAAACTTTTATTTATATTTATTTTTAAGTTAAATGGCTTAAATGAGTATAATATTTTATTAATTTTTAAGTTTGATTATTATCAAATGATAATATTTATCTGATTGAAGGATTTAATTTTTTTAAAAAATTATAAAAATAACATTGATCATTATTTAAAAACATTAAAAAAATCTTTTAAATGTTTCTTATTTTCAACATATTTTAAAAATATTTTTTATTAAATTTGATCAAACGACAATTTCAATTACATTTCTGTTTTCAATGAAAATAAAAACAAGAAATAACAAAAGTAAAGGTTAAGTTTTTACTTCTTTCTTTTTTTGTCTTTTTTTGAGCTTTTGAGTTGCAACTATTTTTCTTTAAAAGAAAACTTGGTGTCACTTAACCCAAAACAGACGATAATAAAATACCATCGACTCTCTTAAGAGATTCATTGACCCAAGTTCATGATATGTTTATTATAGTCTTAGACTCTTATTGGATAAAATTCCCACGAAGGTTTGCTTAATGGATTCAACTTTACAAGGTGGACCCTAACGGTTTCCCACCTCTACAATATGTTCACAGTTATAAGAACATTAAATTATCAAATAGTAGTGGTGGGACAAGCAAGTTCTTGTATTATAATATATTTAAGATTAAAAAGTAATAGAAGTTGCATATTTCTATTGCCAAGTGTCCAAGAGTGTAAAAAAATTTTAGGTACGTTTTGTGCATAAAATTTATTAGAATAAATATATTAATAAATTTCAGTACCTGAAAAACTTATGTTAGCAGGTTTTAATTGACTTATTGTACAATCAAATAATACATTGTACCTAAAATTTTCTGCAAAAAGTGCTAGTGATGGTTGATGAGGATGAGTCATGTTTGAAAGTAGAAGGCAATTAATTGGAGCAGAAGATGAAGAGTTAATGATGTTACTCTGCAGACAAGCAATCCTAAAGTGGGAGGACATTAGGACAACACATGCTACTCATACTGTGTAGTTACCACCTTAGCATAAGAAACAAGAAAGGAATATAAAGACTTTAATGGTTTCTTGTTGCTTATGCTACTCATATATATATATATATATATATATATATATATATATATATATCTTTTAGTGGGACCAAATACTTCGTGCAAAATACCATCTCAGATAGTGGATCATCAAATTTTACTATTCCAAATGCTTAATTGTCGTTCTTTATCTTCACGGTAAAATTTATTTGGAATATGTTGATAATTTTATTTTCGTTATTTTTTAAATTTTAAATTTTAAATCTTAAACTTTAAATTTTAAAATTTCTTCTCTCTATTGTTTAATTCCTAAAATATGGTCAAAATTAATTTTTTATTCTTTAAATTTATATGAAGTTATAATTTTTTCTCCATTTTTTTTTTAAAAAAATTGTGTCCATTATTTCTACAAACTAATATAATTCGTTCCTCACTTCAAATATAGTCGGTGTTTAAGCTGAATTACTTTAATTATGACTAAGTTGGCAAATAAGTTCATATGAAGTTTTGGGCATTCGAAACTCCAAATTAAGGACTACCAAAAACTTTTCAAGTTGCATGGATTATTTTGTCCATTATTTTAGTCTCATTTAAACTCTTATATCCATCTAGTCATATTTTGATAATAATAATTTTACATAGGCTCTATATTTGACTGTGTTATTAGTAACATATGCAAACAATATTAGGAGGATGTAATAAATATAATTGACAAAATTGAAATCTTATTGAAAGTTTAATTTAACCTTAAAAGTTAGTACTTTAAGTTCATATAAATATTAAACCTTATATATATTAGTCCTTATAATTTAGATAACAAAAAAAGAAAAAAGAACTAACTTATAGGATTTATAATTTATAGGAAATAAACTACAATGCTAATATTTTATGAACTAGACAAATGAGAGAAAAAAAATTGAAAAATCAAACTATGTAATACTAACCCTTCAGCTACTAATTAAAAGATTTTGCTAACCAATGTCTTCGAGACACTAAATAAAATTTTAACTGATGGATTGATAAAATAGATATTAAAAATTGTTACTTTCATTAACTCTTCACACACCTCAAGTCTTTAAATGCTTCATCAATCAATTTTTGTTAATATAATGATATTTTAATATGTTTATAAACAATATTTATAATTAACTTAATTACTTAGAAAAAATTTATAGACTAGACTTATATAAAATTATTTATTTTTATTATCAAGTTTTTAAATTAAAATAAAGTATATAAATTTTTTTAAAAAAAAATTAATTGTAAGAAGAATAAATTATATAAATTATACACATATCAAATTTTAATTAAAAGATTTAATAAAAAAATATAAAATTTATACCCAAATTTTTTTTCAAAATCTATTTCATTCTTCTGGTGTTGTGTCAAGTCTGCCCTCACAGGTCCTTCTGCAGAACTTTCAATGGTTGAGTTCTCATGAAGAGGGGGTAGAGTGAGATTTATGAGATATAGACATTCGACCGTCTTGCATGGTGTATATCCAATGAACAAAAAGTGTTTGCTTTCGTCTGACATCATGATTCATAAAAATGTATACAATTTTGCTTTTTATTGGTTTATTACGGTAGAATTTATTTATTTTTTACATGTATTTTTTTAAGGTAATTATATTCAAATTATTGTTGAATACTATGTAAAAATTTGTATTTTGATTTACCCACTGCATCTAATTCTTCTTGATTCATTACGATAGATTTAACACTTGATTTAGCATTGATGGAGTGGAATAATAGCTGCTTATTTTATTTATGAAGTGTTTCTGAATTATTTTTATAAGGGTTTGTAATTGTTTCTTATCATTATCATAGCAGCTTACTTAATTTTAAGCTTAGAGAATTGCACTTTATTAAAATAAATGCTTGTGAATACTCAAAATAACTTGATTTTAAAACCAAAATAAGTAAAATTTTAAATGCATGTGAGAAATGAGAAATTTTATTCTTTTGATCAACAAAAATGAGAAATTTAATTATCACTTATATTTAAAATATTAAAATATTTTTAAATTAACTTTTTTCACAAAAATAACATACATTTTAATACATATCAAATTCATTAATAATTCTTTGAGTTACACTAGTTAATCTTCCCAAAACATCATTACCAGTAACCACTCTACCCAAAAGGGTTATGATGCCTTCCCTTACAATTAAAATCACATTTCACACCCAAATATATATCTTTTATCTCTTATATTATATTCTCATATATCTTCTATATATATATATAAAGAAATTGCATTATCCAACTAGAGTAGATCCTGTCCCAAAAAGAAAAAGTTAAAGACTATCAAACCTCTTTAAAATTACGAAGCGGTTCTATCCAAAATTATATAAACCCTCCTTCTTATTTTTAACAAGGGAGTAGAACAATAAAACAAAAATCTAAAGTACTCAGAAAGGGATATTAGTTCTTAAATGAGATCTTAAGCAATTAATTAAAATAATTTTTTCAAAATCAACCCACCTATTTTGTGTGCAAGAAGAGAAAAAAATTAATAATTTTTAATTGTATTTATCTTTTGGTGACCTATTATTATATGCATGAAGTTTTTTTTTAACTTATTTATTTTTTTATTATCATATTTTAATTTATATACTTTTAATTTTTTTTACTTAAATAATGTAAAACTTTATTTGACATAACTTTATACTAAAATTTATAACAGATTTAAATTTTCTTGAATAATATGATAATGTGATATGATTAAAAAAAATAGATATAAATTTATACACTCAATGAGTCTACAATTTAAACGAAATTTACCATTCAAGTTATTTGGTGAAACGACAGGATGTGAATCCTAATGTCCCGTTGGGATGCAACCCAACAAATCTTTGCCTGAGTTATAGGCATCGAGTGCATATATAAGACATTCGTGGCTTCTTTTTAGCCAAAATGAAGGAAAAAAGAAAAGAAGAGAAAAACCCGTGGCATTAATAATTTAATATTGCTTTCCATCTCAAACGTGTAAAAGAATATTTAAGTATTTCTGCCATCTTTTGTCCTTAGCACTCTTAGTATCTAAATCTCCCCTTTTTCGGGCGAAATCAAGTATTCACTTATAAGTTGCACAGCTCACATGAATCAAACTCTGCTTCTTATTAGGTGAATAAGTTCAAATGTTTTATTCAGTTTACGGTACGCACTCCATACGACTTTGTTAAATCCGTACTTTAAAAATATTCGTTAAAATTTTATTTAATTAACTGATAAAATATTTAGTAATTTATAATTTATAAAAAATTAATAAAAATAATAACTTGTAATATTTAAAGATTTCATCAATTAATTAGATAAAATTTTAATTACTATCTTAAATACAGGTTAGCAAAACCCTTTCTTTAATTTTAACCCAAAACTAATCAGACTTTAAATATCAAAGCTCCTAAAACACGTGATTATGATGTCCAACTAAATTTCTTCCCTTGATGCACAGTGGAAAGAACGAGGTCCTAACTGTTTATTGCTCAACCATCTTATTTTGGGAATTTTAACGTAGGAATCAAGACCAAATAGTCAGATAAATAATGATAAGGCGTGGAGCAAATCAGATGTCACATCAATGAATAAGAAAGTCTATCAATTTTAGGTTAGGAAGGGACAGTTACATCGTAGAAAAAGAAAAAGAAATCGGCTGCACAAGAGGGGAAAAGATAACCCTGAGGATCAGTATGAATATATGAATGATTCTTGAACCCAAAGCTTACACTACCCACCTCTGCCACCCTTGTCTTATAAGCAAAAACTTATACCCAATGCTCGCACCACTCATACCCAAGCTTCCTTTCCTCCATCACTTTTTTCTTTTCCTCCCTTTCATCATTTACTTGTTTATCTTGGAAATTCACTCCTCAGTAATCTCTAACTTCCATCTACACTGAAGAGTATCAAACTTCAAAATGGGTTCATTCCAGACACCAATTGGGATGAGAAGCTCTGCAATGCTAGAAACTTCATGTGGGTTTCTACTTCAGGAATTGCAGGCAAGTATCTTACTTATTCGTCACACTTTATATGACTGCAGAGTATACACACACACACACACACACACACACATATCTCAGTTGCATTTTTTTTTTTATATATGAAATGAGACCAGATAATATGGGATGAAATTGGAGAAGATCAATTTGAAAGAGAGAAGGTTCTGCTGGACTTGGAGCAAGAGTGTCTCCAGGTTTTTAGAAGGAAAGTAGACAGGGCAAACATATCTAGAGCTCGTCTCCATCAGGAGTTGGCAGAGGCTGAAGCTGAATTTACCTATCTTCTTCTGACCCTTGGTGAAAGATCTCTTCCTGGACGGGTAACGACTACACTAGTCTCACTCCACTTGGTAGATAAAACATCAGAACCTGCAGTTATAAGAAGCATATAAGATATTGTTTCTTATGTTGAGTACCCTAGACACAAATCCATAATTAGTAAAGAAAACCAACGCTAATTGTTAATTATGAAACTGGTCTTGTTCCAACTAAGTGTCATGTCATTCTAAGTCAATACAATTTCTAATCACAATTGGGAAAAAATGCTCCTAGTAGAGATTGATTTTGCTTGAGATAGCAGCTAGCAATACAACACTAAAAGATCATCTTCATTCTAAAATGTGACTTACAAGAGTATCCTCAAGAGATCATTAACCTGTTAAAACTGATCATATGGAATGCCGTCTGAACAGCCAGAGAAAAGGACAGGAACACTAATGCAGCAGTTGGATTCAATCAACCCAGCACTCCAGGACATGCGTTTGAGGAAAGAAGAGAGGCTAAACCAGTTCCGAGCTGTACAAGAACAGATACAAAAAATAAGTGCTGAAATCGCAGGTAACTCTGAAGAAGCCCCATCAAGCATTGCAGTGAACGAGAATGATCTTTCACTAAAAAAATTTGAGGAGTATCAAACTGAGCTGCAACAACTTTACAATGAGAAGGTACTACACAGTAGTCAGTGGTTCAATTAACACCATAAACCCAAGGCAGTAGCACTTAACGTTTTTATCTTACTTCTTTTGTTCACATTTGAAGAATGAAAGACTACAGAAGGTGGAGAAATACATAGATATAATCCACAACTTGTCCACAATCTTGGGGAAGAATTCCTCTGCAATCATCACCGAGGTTCATCCTAGCTTGAATGATTTGTGTGGAGTGTCAAAAAACATAAGCCACAGCATCTTGACTAAACTGAATAGCAAAGTGGAGTCCCTCATGGAAGAAAAGAAAAGTCGGCTTGACAAGGTGAAATGATACAGCTGTTCTAGTTTTCAGCTTAGCAGCACCTACTGGTGGGAGACTGAGAGCTAGCAACATGATGAAGCACAACTTGAACAGTAGGCAGTAGCTATGATGCTTCAGTAATATAAACCAATAATATTTGCAAATTGATAAGGAATTGAAGAATCATTTCCTCAATTGACCCAACTTCAGTAAAATCACTTTTAAAACAATTGCTTCAGTCTTCTGTTGCTTCTTTTGATTTTTTATACTTCCATTTTTAAGAAATTGCCGTGCTCTTGGTATGATTGCAGCTTCACCATCTTGGTCAAGCACTGACAAATTTATGGAATCTTATGGATTCGCAATATGATGATAGGAAATCTTTTTCCCATATAACTGGCTTGTTGTCAGTCTCATCATTGGAAGTACTAGATCCAGGAAGTCTTTCTCTAGACATTATCCAGCAGGTCAGTATATAAGATTGATAACCTCCAAAGTATTAGGAACCTTCAGATATTACATGGTCTTAAATTTTTGCAAGGCTGAAGCTGAAGTCAAGAGGCTGGATCAACTAAAAGCAAGCAAGATGAAAGAGCTATTTCTGAAGAAACAGGATGAACTGGAACTGATATGCAAAATATCCCATATGGAGATTCCTTCACAATCAGAGATGGATAATATTTTCAACCTTATAAACTCAGGTGAGTCTATGTAATGTGTGTCATCTAGAAATGTGGGACAGCGCTAAGTTTGATGTTTATCCAGCCTAGAAATTGACTTAAATGTAAAAAAGGGGAGATTGACCATTCCAATCTCCTCATGAGCATGGATGAACAGATATCAAGAGCAAAAGAAGAGGCTTCTAGCAGGAAGGCTATAATGGAGAAAGTTGAAAAGTGGATGTTAGCATGTGATGAGGAGCGCTGGCTTGATGAATATAACAGGGTTAGAATCTCCCTATGCATCAATTTTTCATGATGAGTAAGACTTAAAAATGACTGCATCTATACTATGTTCAATATCCAAATGTGATTACAGGATGAAAACCGATACTCAGTCAGCAGAGGAGCTCACAAAAACTTGAGACGAGCTGAGCGTGCACGAATAATGGTCAACAGAATACCAAGTATGTATGATGAAACCATAGCAACATGGAATTTAGACCAAATGGCAACACACCAAGTGGTTTCATAATGTGCTTCCTATTTTGCAGCTTTGGTAGAATTGCTAATGGCAATGACCAAGAGTTGGGAAGAAGAGAGAAACAAAGTTTTCTTGTATGATCAGGTGAAATAATTTACATTTTGCAATACTTGGAATTCACTATTCTTCACACACACACATATATATAGTTACATAAATGCCTCTTATACAAGTGGCTCCCATGTGCTGTAGTGTTCAAAGCACAGACTAAACTAGCATTGCTGTTGCAAGCTAAGTAGTAACTGACTAATATCACATATGAAAGTAGATAGAAGTAAAAAGAAAGCTTTCTTCTGAATTGCTCACTATATTAATCATAACATTAATACCTCATTTTTGTAAACAAATTTTCTCTTGGAAAAAAAAAAAAAAAGTGCATACTCATGAACATGGAAAAAACAATATTAAAACTCAGAAGAGTATATCTAATATTAAATGCCTTAACTACTATACTAGATAGAATTTAAGCATAAGGAAATTATAAGTTAATCATAAATGTTTAATTGGAACAATGGATAGCTGCTATAGTAACTTTAACCTTTCCTTTCATATTTAGACAACGATAATTTAGTCCCTAGTTTCTCTTGTTATGATATATACCAAGTTGCAAAAACTTCTAGAGTCCACTGGTGCCATGAGCCATCTAAGTACATTTTTCACAAAGAAAAGTTACTCAAACTTATAACTCACAAGATAACAGAAAACCTCTTAAGAACTACAAGGAGCAAACTTTATTATGCAGTTCCAGCTTTAAGTAAGCTTGACATGAAACAGTTTGAGAAGTCAAAGGCTGGTACAATTTCCTTTATCATGACCCGCTAAATGTGTTTTCTAATAGACCATAACTTTTCTTGTTCCATGTATTAATTGGTCAACAGCATAATAAGTTGCATCTGTCTGTAGGTACCTTTGTTAGCGATATTGGAAGAGTATAACATGGTAAGGCAGGAAAAGGAAGAGGAAAAGAAGCAAAGACAACAGGTTATTATTTGGAAGTCCAGTGACAACAGTCAAATATTAAATTTAGGCTCTAACTTTATTATCAACTCTCATGATTTGCTTTTCACTTGCAGGGAAAGAAGAAAGTTCAGAGCCAATCAGTAATTGATCAACATAACATTAATGCTCCTAGGCCAGGCACCAGCAGTAGACGTCTTCCAGATAGAAGCTTGAATGGGGCTCTAAACAATGCAGTGCCCTTGAACAGAAGGCTTGCTCTAGGTATCCAACAACTGGGACCAAATAGCATAAATTCAGGAAACCAAGGCATGTCCTTCTACAAGGATGAAAGGAAGGTACAAAGAAAAAATAGTTTTGGTCAACCCAGCTTTGCTTCTCATATCCAAATCAGAGATGAAGCATCTTCTTTGTTGTCAACCTATCTTGGACCATCATCCCCTTAATTGTTTTTAAAAAAAAAATAAGAAATATAGATTCTGACTGAATGTTTGTTTTCCGGAAACCTATTTCAGATCTGTAAAAGAATAAATTTAAACTTGTCAAGCAGTAGAAACTTGTGAATTCATGTTTTAGTCCATACCCTACCCAAATAGATAACCTTGAGCTAGGTGTCAACTGCAAGCAGAGTACGTCATTGTTCATCATTATTTTCTGCATCATATGGTGCAAATACTTACCTGAACTAAAACCATTTCCCTAGTTGAAGGATTGTGTATGCTGAAAAGCCATAAAAGGTGCAGAACTTTAAACAGTGGCTCTTAACATAACAAATATCATGTGATTGCTTTGATTCTAATACAGCAAGCTTGACCACAAGAACATTTAAATTACATAAATCATTTGATGGCTAAGATACGTCATCAGCATGGAGCCATTGATAATACTTTTTTCAGATGGAAATCAGCATTGACAATTATAGACGTTACTATTTACGAAGTTCGAATGAAGATTCCAGCTTTGAAGGTAAATAAGAGATAAATAAATTAGGTGCCAAATTTGGGCAAAGAATAAAATATTGTGAAGGCATTATGAGTAACACATATGAGAGAGACATCAAACAAGAAGTCAAAGAATATTATGTAAAGCAAATAAGTCGACATTGAATTACAAGCGCCTATATTTGCCACTACTAGGATAACAAACAAATAAGCAATAGGAAAGCCAGGCGAAATTTGTCATAAAATAAACTAATAAGGCTGTAGAAAGAGAACATTTGTTTGTGGCGGCCCGAACCCCATCTGCTTGCTTGTACATATTTACCTCAAGTTAGTCACAAAATAAGCAAAGGACTCCTGTGCTCGCTCTGTTGCTTGTTTCGTCAAATGGACACAACCTAAGGCTCATCTCTCGGCTGTGGTACTTCGCCTTCTGGCTTGCGAAAGAAACGATCGATACGGCTAGTACCAAATGGAAGTGGCTTATCAGCATCTGAGCAAGATTGGCTCCGATCTTTGGGCGGGCGATTAACGGGCTGAGAGGGAAGCGGAAGTGAATCAAGGAGAAAATCACTGGTTGGCTGGTGTCTCTTGACGGCGATTCTTATGTGTTCGAGCTTCACGGTCTTGCGCTTCTTCTCAATGGCAACCTGTGCGGACTTTTCAGCCAGGAATTGAAGGAAAAGTTCGGTGGAGCACGATATCAGGAACAAGGCTTCTGAGCTCACCCGCTGGATATCTTGGTCAAGCCTTATGATTTTCTTCACTCGACCCATCGGAAATTCTGGTCGGATCAAGCTCTCTTTCTCTTCGTCCGCCATTGTCGACTATCAGTTTTCAGGTTTGGGGTAAAGAAGATTGATATTGAGATTGAGAGAAAATAGGGTATCAACTGGCGGGAAGATTGCGAGGGCAATTTTGTCATTTCGTAGCCGACCCGCCATTTTCCATTTTGCGAATTCGTCTTCCCGCCTGCAATTTGTAATTCATAGACTTCTATAAAAAATTTTATACGAAAATATTCTTCTTCTTTTTTTAATTTCTAAAATTATTTAATTTTAAATTAAATTTATAAAAATATATTATTTTTTACAGCACTATAAATTTACTATCACTATTAATAAATTATATTTTAAATTTATTTAAATTTACTCTTAAAGTAAATTATTGATCAAATAATGTTGATAAAAAGTTTATTTTTAATAAGAGTGGATTATTGATCAAAATCGTTTAACCAAAAAATTACCCTAATTCATTTTCTTCTTATTCTCTTTATGAATAATTCATAGGAGCGACCGATTTTGCAAGTCTCCATTTTTATTGTTCTCTTGCTCTCCATTTTTGTTGTTCTTCCTCTTTGTTATCGTTATTTTGGTGAGCACATTTTAAAACTTCTTTCTCTCTGTTTCATAGCTTCTTTTCTTGTCCATTTGTGACATTCTCTTTCTCTTTGTTACGTGACTTTGGCATTTGGCATAGTGATAGATCTGCCATTATGGCACTCTGACATATCGACATTCTCTTATTCAAGTTTTTTTTTTATTTTTTATATCATTTTTAAGCTTCATATCTCTTATTTAGTTTGTTTGGATGGAGCATTTTTATATCATTCTCGTTTGTTTTGTTGCTTTGTTTTGTTATTCAAAATTTGATGGTGATATTTGCTGTGTTGTTTGCTCTTTGATAGATTTGCTTTGCTGTTTTGTGTTTGTTTGTTTTTTCTCCTTTTGCCTTTTGTACATGCTTATATTAATATTTTGTTAAAACAAATTATAAATTTTACTTTTGAAATTATTGTACTTTTGAACTATAATTTTTGAAATACATGTGTACTTTTAAATTGGAATATATGTTTGTATAGAAAGTAAAAATAAGCCATTAGATAGATTTTTAAAACAACTCATTCAAGGGTATATTGGAAATTTTAAATAGATAAATGACTAAGAAAATTACATATGCTAGAATTTTTAAAACATAATTTAATTGTAATTTATTTTAAAATATAAGGGACGTGTGAATAAATTTTAAAAATAAAATTTTTTTTTAATATTGAAAAAATAGAAAGAAGATTGAAGCATTTTAGTTTTTAAAATGAGTAAATTTTGATTATTTTATTTTTTCAAGTTAATCATCAAAACTAATTTTTTAATTATTTATTTATTATTTTTAGAAAAAGATTAAAATAACTCTAGTAAGTCTAATGTTCACAAAAAGTCATTCAACAGGGTGTGAATATAAATAGTAATGTTCAATTAATATAAATATTTCATAAAATAGGAAAGTAATATTATTTATTTTTAAAATAAAAATCAAATTAAAATTTTTATAAAATTAAAAGAAACCAAAAATACATTTAAACGAAGTTTTAATTTAGAAATAAAAAATAACCTACAAGTTTGTACTAAAAGATCATTGGATTGGGGGGTTTTATATGTCATCCTAGCAGAGCTTGTTGACTCCTCCCCCATGTAGGCCAACAAAAGATGACTACACGATAGAGGCAAGCAGTTCACAACTCCATCATTAGTCAGAGCATTAATAGGATGAAGAACTGTTGTTGCAAAGGTGCCGAATAAAGCGCAAGAGGAGGCGTAGAAGGTGTGGAACTGAGTCCTAGTATTTTTAATTTTTTGGTCCACATATTCGGTAATTGATTTATGTTCAACTCTCTATTTATTATTGGTAATAAATGATTTGATTGAGGTGTTTTATTTGTAATATCTCTCTCATTCATACTAAATATTCTTGAATGTAGGTGTAATTTTACTATTATGGGAGGTGCTTTTTATCCAAAGGACGTGAACATAGAAATTCCATGTTATGTCAAATTAGAATTCTTTTGACGTAGTGGCATGTTTTTACTTATCCCTAGGTTAACATGACATCATGAGAAATTCATGCCTAAGAAAGGAATATGCGCTTTAGCTTTATTTCTAATTTTGCTTCAACCTTTTCGTTGATGTCAAATAGGGGGAGACAGATATAGAAAGAAAAATATGTAATTGTATTCTTTACAAAGTATATATTATCATTTCAAATATTTTTCTTTAGTGATTTTTCATTTTCATCATAAAAAAGGGGGAGATTGTTAGACCTAAAGTTCTATGTTATAAGTTTTGATGACGACAAACGAATGATTAATGATTAATGAGAAATGAGTGATAAATGTAACACCCCTAATTTAAATAGCTTAAATTAATAATTTTAATTAATGGTGTTGATAAATTAAATTCTTATAGCTAATAAAGAATTGGCTTAAGGAAGGAAAATTTTACGTGCTTAATTTAAGCCTTATCTTCTTGTGTAATTAGTCTAAATGCCAAAGGAGGAGTAGGTATACAATTTTATATATAAATATGCATGCCTTCACATGAAGAAGAGGGGAAGTGAGTGGAATTAAATTATACATACACATGCGTGGCCCTCACGTAAGGTGGGAAGAGGAAGAAAAACAAACACAAGAAAATAAATAAATAAATATATACACATGCACATCACACTATTTGGACAAGGAGAGAGGGAGGGAGACGTGTGACATGGATAATTTACTTTTGACTTTTCCTTCATGTAACTAAATAAAACACTAAATTAAAAGAATGGAATAAAGGAGACAAGGTCCACATGTGCAGCTAAGAGTAGCTTGGATGATGTCACGACATGATGGAAATTTCAAGAGGAAAATGGAAACAAATGGGCAGCAAAGACAAGGAACTGCACAAGGAAAAAATGGGTGGCGTGAAAGGTAAGAATTCATCCTCTTTCCTTCATGTTTTTCCTAATCGAATGAAGAGAAAATGGCAAGCAAAGAGGAGTAGGCATAGGCCTCACGTGTGACTAGGAGAAAGCTTTAATATTGCATAGGATAATAGGTCATTCCCTTGGTCTGAACAAGTGCCACCTGTGAGGAAAAGAAAAAGAGAGATTTTAAACATATATACACAGCATGAGCAGCAGGCCACGTGAAGAAGGAATACCTTATGTATTCCTTCCATTCCCATTGCCGTGAAGGAGTGACTAATCCACTAAGGCAAGCTTCCATCATTTAGAATAATACGTGCAAAAGAAAGAAAAAGAAAAGAAGGGAAGAAGTAGAAAGTAGAGGTGGCATGCCCATTTACACGAGGAAACCAAAGAAAAATAAGAGAGTGGGTTACTTGGCTCGAAAGAAAAATAGACAAAAGAAAAAGGAGGCAGCTCCATTCGGAGGGGAGGAGAAGTGAAGTAAAAAAGGAAGGAAGAAACCAAAGAATAAGGTGGCAAAGGAAATTCAAGAGAGAATCAATACAAACCACATTGGCTTCCTTGTAAGGTAAGTTAGCAATTAAATTGTTTTGGTTCCATGATATAGCATACTTGTTTTGATTTTCCTATTCATAGAGTTAGAGCATTCCTCCACATTCTTGATTTAGAAGAAGATTTATTGAGCATGCATGATAAAGGTAGAAGTTGGCTAGCAATAGTTTCTAAAGAAATATTCTCCTAAGGCCATGATAATGCTTAAATGTAGGAATTATTTTAAGGGTTGATTAGTTTAGTCCATTACTCTCAATAAGGTGAGGAACTTGTAGATCCATGACGATATTAAGGGAATTATTGCATAAGTATGATGTATGTGGTTATGAATCAAATGACTAGATTAGTATTGATCATTGCTAGAATTTTTTTTAGAAAAAGAACATACATGGAATCTAATTCCCAAAAAAAGGAAGGAACCATGGAACTTAATTTTTGATTGGAATTTTTGGAAAGAAAGCATATATATTTTAGAATTAATTCTCAAGCTAAGGAAATTATTAGGAAACTAATAATATCTTTGAAAGTAAATTTATGGAAGATTTATACAAGAATGAGTGAAAAAAAATCATATCCATAAATTAATATTATGGAATAAAATTTATGTGAAGATCAAGTTCTAAGGTAAATAAAAAATATTATATCTACCAAATTAATATTGTGGGGGAAAATTTATGTAAGGATAAATTCTAAGAAAAAAAAAGAGAGAAATATCATTTCCATAATTAATGTTTTGAGAGAGAAGTTGGTAAGAATAAAGTCAAGGAAAAATAGAAATAATATTATGTCCAGAAATAATATTACAAATGACAATTTATGCGATATTAAATTCTAAGGAAAGTAGAAATATGATTGCCCAGAAATAATATTATTGATGGAGATTTTTAAGTAAATTTATGGGAGAATAAATAGAAAATATTATGCCCATAAATTAATATTATGAAGGGAAATTTATGTAATATAAAATTTCAAGGAGAAATAGAAAATACTAGATTCATAAATGGTATTAGGAATGGAAATTTATGAAAAATTAAAACCTAAGGAAAATAGAAAATGCTATGTCTGTAATTAATATTATGGTTGGAAATTACGTAAGATTAAGTTTTAGGGAAAGATGCGAAATCGTAGGGAAGTTTGAATTTATTTGAAAGCATTGCGAAAGAAAAACCTTTCTTGGATAATAAGAAAGGAAAGTAGGGTGACACCGTGCCCTGCGGGGCCCGAGTGTATATCGACGACCTAGGGAGGCGTGGCCGAAGGTGCTCCATGCCCATGACCTAGCACTTGCGATCATACCCAGACTGTGGCCGAGTGTCCATGCATTACGAGGTGTGGCCAGAGGTGCTCCACACGAGTAGCCCAGGGAGGTATGACCGAAGGTGCTCTATACCTGTGATCTAGTGTCTCAAGAATTTTATGAACGTGGACCGAGGGTTCATAATTTACGAGGTGTGGCCAAAGGTGCTCCACACGGGCGGCCTGACGAGGCGCGACCGAAGGTGCTTCGTGCTTGGGACCCAATGCTTGCAATCACGCTGTATACGTGGTTGAGTGTTCACGAATTTCGAGGTGTGGCCAAAGATGCTCCACACGGGTAACCTAGGGAGGCGTAGCCAAAGGTGCTCTACCCCTGTGACCTAGTGGTCACACAACATGTACGTACGTATTGATGACTTTGCGATAATAAATCGGTACACTTAAGAAAATACTAGTCGTGTGAAAAAGAACTTTTACTGTTGTTCACCACTAAATTTATCATGCAATAATTGCCTGTTTATAGTTATGTACTTTACTCCTAAATCAAGGATGTAGTTTGAACGTTTTTGGTGCTTGCACCCTGATACATGTTAGTTTTTGTTAAAACTATGAATTGCTAGGCTACTGGGAAACTCGTGTTTCTCACTTATGTGCTAATATGTATCAGATTCGGATGCATAGCAGGGACGCGTGGTAGAAGTACCTTTCGATCTAGTAAGTTTTTGTAAGCCCTTATTTTTGGATCCTAAGAGTACTCGGATTAGAATAGGACAGCTAATTTGACTGTATATACGAGTGGTTATAGGAATACCGAGAAAAATGAATATGTGAAGGACCAGTCTGACACTATTTGGTGTGGGAGTTTGAGTGGCAGGCTTGTTGTCTCCTGACTTCCGCAGGACAGGTACTTCACATATTCGGGGACTGATATATTAGTTGTAATGAATATTATTATTAGACATGTATTATTTGATCCATATAAAGGATTGTATTTTCATCGTGTAGCGTAGAGTTTTTATCATTCCACTGTGCATGTGAGTTATGTTTTTATATGAGCAAAGTATCCCAAACTTAATTCGTTTAATATAAATTGAATAGTTAATTGCTCAGACAATAATTAAAAGGACAAGAAGAATATATCGAACCTATCTATTAACAGTGAAATGAACAAACAAGACTAGATATGGGTGTTACAATAAATGTTTTATGAATATAATTATCATATGTTTTATAAGCTATGCATGATTATAGTCTTTAATATGTATTACCTTCACTTGAGTCTTGCTTTATTACTAGACTATGAGATATAGACACTTGTAATATATCCAATAGATTTCTTGATATGTTATTTAAGTAATCTAAATTGGATATAATCATAAGAATCCTATGTGCATGATAAGATTGTTTATATTGAACTAAATATTATTAAATCATGCATATCGTTAACTATAAATTGGACTAACTATTTAGTTTGAAAGTTTAATATTTTTTTATAAAGGATTTTCCAATAAGATTAAAAATTGAAGTATGAGAATAGAAAATCAATATCATGGTTCATTCAAAGAAATGACAAAGAAATAAAGATGCTCAAAGAATTGAAGAATTTGAATATTCAAAGATTTAGAAGCTTTGTTGCATCAAGATAGCCAATAGACTCAACCAAGTGTATGTATTATAGGCTAATATTTTTTATATGAAACTCAATTATTTAAATTAGCATTTATTGGCTCAAGACATTTTGGTTCTCAAAATATTTGTTTAGACATAAAAGATGATGAGATATGGATTGTTTCTAAAATCATATTTTAACCTCTAGTCACTCTCCTGAAAATATCTCCAAAATGAAAAATTATTTAGGTGTGAAACTTCTTTCATTTAAAACTAGACTCAACTAGCTTTGCATTGATAGGTTATTTGCTTAAAATGGATTTAAAATGAAAACTTTATGACCATTTAAAGTTAAGGCTATGAAATAGTTTCATATTTTGACCTTTGTTCACTATTTCGAACATAGCTCCCAAATTATAAATCCTTTTGATGTGAAACTTGTTTCATTAGAAACTAGACTCAAATAATTTTCCAATGATATGTAATTGGCTCAAAATGGATTTAAAATGAAAATTTTATGTATCTCCCAAATGGTAATATGTTTTAGATTGATACTTCTTTTATTATAAACTAAAATTAAATACCTTTCCAATGATATGTCATTTGCTTAAAACAAATCTAAAATGAAGAAGTTATGGCCATTTAAAGTGGAGACAGGGGAGCAGTTGACTGGTAGGATATAGAAGGCAAATATCATTGAACCAAAACTTACTTAAACTCTATCATTTGAGTTCTTAAAGCTTCATCTTGTATATTTACTCTTTGAGAGAGTTTTTTTGAGAGATTATTTTCTTCTTCAAACCTTGTAAGGCAAGGGTGGTGTATACCTTGTGAGAGAACTCCAAGGAAAGGTTTTTCTTGAAGTTCTTTGAGGTAAAAACAAGAGAAGTTGTAGTGGTTCACAAGTACCCAGTTCAAACTTGTGGTGGATAGTGGAAAATCTCAAGAGATTCTTGGAGATTGGATGTAGGCTTGGGTTGGATCTGAACCAAGATAAATCTTGGAGTTTGCTTCTTTTCTTCCTTATACTCTTTTTATTTTCAAGTTGTTGATTGATGCATTATTTTTAACTTGAAATTCTACATAAGTTCTTGAGCATATCATACTTGATAAATCTTCTTCAATCTATATTATGTCATACAGTTGTTCAAGAGATTTTTAGTTGCTCTTATTTACTTGAAATGAACTTTTAGAATTAAGAACACTCACATGTGTGGAGTAATCTATTTTTTAGATTAGAATTTATATTCATACTCCAAGCATCAACCTAATTTTTATCTTTTGATAGAAACAATTGTTTCATTGCTTTATACTTATTAAAGAAATCTTAATAAGAAGCATTTGAGAAAGAATTTTGATAATAACCAAAATTTTTTGTAAACATCCAATTCACCACCCTCTTGGGTGTTAGTTGCCTTGTCTAACAAGTGGTATTAGAGCTAAGGCTCTTGTTTAAAGGATTTAACTGTTTCAAGAATTTTTATGGCAGGCATTGAGTGTTTTACAATGATGGAAGGTTTCAAACTTGACGAACCCCTTTCCTTTATTTTACTAGTCCTAAATTTTGGAAAGTAAGAATGGAGTTATATATTCAATCTCTTGATATAGATATATGGGAGGTAGTGGAATATGGTTTTGAACCTAAACAAAGAAGTGAATGGAATGAATATGATAAAGGTTTATTTTCATTGAATATTAGAGGAATGAAAATATTATATGGTGCTTTAAATGATCATGATTATGTTAGAATAAAGGATTGCTCTAATGCTAAAGATATATGGGACAATCTTATTTCTTTATATGATTATAATAATGTTGCTAAAATTGTTAATGTCGGTAACTCTCAAGATATGGTGCAAGATATAAAAACATGCTTAATGCCTCTTGAAGATGATCAACTTGAATGTGCGGAAGAGAGCAATGTAAGCATATTTGAGAAAGAACTCTTCTATGAGCCCTTCATCAATAATGAAGAAGAGGAAGTTCCAAAAAGAGAGCCTATCAAGAAAGAATTAAACAATCTTCAATCTATGGCTCAAGAGAAATTAGAGGTAAATGAAATTTCCAAACTTATCACTTGTTCTTCTCATGATAAATTGTAATGTGAATTTGAAGAATTACATGAGATAGATTCTTTAAATTGTGTATGCTTAAGTTGTTGTAATAGTAAACTTGAAAGTTATTTTCTTATTGAAAATTCATCGAGTAAATTTTCCAAGTCTTTCCAAAATGAGTTTGAAAATAATTTTCAAGAACATGATTTGGGATGTCATTCCATCAAAATGCAAAATTTTTCTAAAACCTTTTCTCAAAAGGAATATGTTATTAGCAATTATTGCGGTCACAAAGGTCATATATCTCACCTATGCCCCATTAGGAGAAATTATTATGTGAGAAAGAAATATATTTGGGTTTCTAAAGATTTTAAAATACCTAGTACTAACATTCAAGGAACCAAATTGAGATGGGTACCAAAGAGTCCTCCTAGTAGATTAATTGTGTAGAAAATTTCCCAAAAAGATGGACAAATTGATGAAGAAAAGAAGGAACCATCGATGAGATCCTCTTAAGTACTTAAAGTTGGACTTAGAAAGTTCAAAACTTACAAGGAAAGACAATGGATAAGAAAATGGATTCCTTCAAGTATCAACCAAGTTATAAAACGTCTTTTAACAATATTTGATATTCATTGAGGTATATGGCTTATGACCTTGTTTATTGCATTGATCAAGTTCATGAATGGATGCAATTTAATCATGAATTATATCCTTATATTATCACTTTGAAAAAAATCATGTTTATAAGTAACATGGAATGCTTAATAACAATTCTCATGCATGTACTTTTCTTAAACATGGAAAAAAAGTATATTGAAACAAGGATATAATTATCATTATGTTTAATTTATGACAAAATTATCCTCTTGTAACTTTATCAAACATATTAGTTTTTCTTGATAAATTAATCCTTTATGTACTCAAATTGATTGAGTACCAATGAAAAAGAATTTAATTGTTTTGTGAAGGGAAAAGTGATCTCCACCTCAAGAATGAAATGAAAAATGGTAGACAATAGAGGTATCATATGATAAGGATGGGATAACTTGAAGAAGGAAATGTTTATCATAACATACAAGTTCAAATTATTCTTGGTGATTTCTATCCCGTCATTCATGTGTTTGATATATTATTTAAAACATTTATTTGATTTCTTTTTACTCCTTATCACATAAGAAAATATTAATTTGAACCTTGAAGTGCATTTAATTTCTTAAATCTTATCTAACTAAATGCATTCACATGATTTCGGTATGAAAATAAATTTTAATGATTTTCTATTTCTTATGAATAAATTTTCATAAAAAGTTGGAAAGTTGTATAGCTTTATGTTTTTTTTCTCAATTTATGCAAAATTTCAAAAAGAAATTCATGAATGAAAATGTTTGTGGTTCTAGATAAAAGTCTTTCAAAATCATGAAGCTTTTTTTTTCTAATCCCTTGGACCCAATATGGGTTGGGTAAGCAAGAAAAGAAAGTAATTTGCTTTGTAGAAATATAAAAAATAAGGGAGAACATTTCCTCGAGAATGGAAATCAAATGGAAGTTACAACTATCCTTGAGGAAGCTTCTTTGAAGAGTGTATGGAGCTTGGATATTGGTGTCACTAATGCAAAGAGAAAATATCATGCCAAAGCCAAGAAAATTATCACGAGGATATGAAAGAATACTATCTTGGTGATATCTAAAATTTACCCTCTTTATGTTCCATATATGAAATTCAATGATTTATGGGTAGCATTATGAATTTTATATGATCAAACTTGTGTTTGTCCATTCATGTCATCAAAGTATTATTTTGGATTGAATAATATATTCATATGTGCCATAATATGTCTCACACACATAATGACCACTTTGTGCCTTAATCTATATCATTATAGTTATTTCCTTTATTTGGAGTTATAAAGGCTATAAGTGATTTGTGCAAAATTTTGAATTTTATATTTAAAAATTTTCTTTTCACAAGTTTAAAGTGGTTTTATTGTTAGTTTGTATATGAGAAATAACTTGTGGAATCTTTTTCAACAAGAAACATTTGTCTTATGAATATTCATTAGAAGTCAACTTGGTTTTTACCATTTTCTAAATTGTCATAAATTTGGCTTAAATATTTTGGAACAATAAGAGGAACTTATATGTCTAGTATGAACATGATTATTAAGAGGAAATTAATGATAAATCATGTCCTTCAAAAATTGATATCTTTTGGGACATGCAACAAGAATGGTGGCAATAAGTTCCATCAAAGTAAAATAAAAGGATTAAGAGAATTTGAAAATTCTATGGAACTTATAAGACAATTTTTCAACTCTTCAATACTTTCATCTTATGATATGTGCTTTCTTAGTTTGCCATGAACCTCATCTCAATGTTTTAAAATTATAGATGTCAATGAATAAATTGATAAATCTATGGCTTATTTATTTGCATGATTTTAACCATATAATAAGTGCCATAGAGTTCAAAAATATGACATGCTTTAATAATAAACATCAAGCTTCTTCCTAAGCAATGAGCATGATATGAAATTCAATAGTAAAGGCTCATCTCAAAGCTAGTCACTACCTTATCTGGACAAGCAATGGAAAATTTACAAGATGATACAAAAAATCAAGGAGTATAATGATATTGTCATAATGTATAAGTATCTCTATCCCTTTATACTTTCTCATATATGGATTGAATGATACTCCTTAGTTTGATTGGTTATATTGGGAATAATGAGTGACTATAACTTGAAATGAATTTTTATCAATGACATATATGTTAAGGTCTTACATACATGATATTGTCATTGTTTATATGAATGATTGATACACTGCACAATTATGAGCTATATTGTATGCTATCTTGTGTTTGAGAATTTCTTTTAAAAGAATTAAAAAGTCGCTCATTTTTAGGGGGAGCTCAAGACACTTTGAAACTATGTCTACGATAAATCTTGGTAGGTTTTTTAAGAGTTTCAAATCTAATGAAATCCAAAATACTTGAAACTATACTTAATAGAGTTTGAAAAACTTAAAGATTTCATGAAAGTGACATTGTGAAAGGAATCTATGTTTTCATATGGTGATTTTGGCATCTATACCTTCCATTGAAAAATATAGGGGGAGTTATGCTTTATATGTGATCTTTTAATCTCCCTAGGTATGCTTCTTTAAAATTCTATTTTGAATTTCAAAGCTTTTAGAAAGGGAAACTTATCTATAGACAAAAGTTTTTGAAACGAAAAATAAATTTTTAAATATTATGTGATAATTATATTTGCCTTATATTTCTTGCTTTAAAATGCCTTCGGTAATTTCAATAAAACAAAATTCTCTTGATTTCTTGATATGATACATTGAAAGGGAAGAAAAATGCAAGTATACTTTTTTTTTTCTTGCATATATATGCTTTTGGATTGCATTTTATAATATGCATTAATTGAGGGGAGCACAACCTTACTTGAATCATTAAATCTTGTAGCTCACCTTAATTGACATGAAAACATTTTTAAAATGTCAAATAAAAAGAAGACATATGTGCTTACTCTTATATGACTATTATGTGAAAGATTATAATGCGGTATATAGTGAGAGTGATCATGTGACATCTAGCATATAATGTTCTTATTGAATAAAGTACTTCAAAATTTTGATGGAACAACATGACAAAAGAATAATTGTATGAATAAAAGGATAACATTGTTAATTAAATTAATATGTTATATATTTCCTAAGGTTTTTTTTCAAGGATAAAACATATAGGTCACAATTATGGTGAAAATAAGATGACAAGTTATTATGAGACCTATCTCTCAGCTAACATGACATCATGAGAAATTCATGCCTGAGAAAGTAATATGTTTTTTAGCTTTTATTATAAAGTGGAGATAGGGGACTAGTCGACTGGTAGGCTAGAGAAGGCGACTTTTGATAAATAGAAAGCAAGCAGTCGACTTTGTCAGGGCAAGCAGTCAACTACCTTACTATAAATTCAAAAAAATACTTCTTAATGGTCATATTTTTCAAGGAAAAAGGCTAAAAGTCGAATACTTAGGCTAAGAAGTCAACTGCTCACATCAGAACATGTTTTTTTTCAAGTGTATAATGACTCTTTTGTGTATGTAACTGCTATATTCTCATAAAGGCTTATAAATATGACATCTAAAACATATTTTCAGAAGAAATAAGTGTTATAACATGATATTAAACTTGTTTTATCATCTTTGAGAGAGAAACAAACATTATTGAGCCAAAAATTATTAAACTTTATCATTTGAATTCTTAGAGCTTCATCTTGTATATTTACTCTTTGAGAGAGTTTATTTGAGAGATTATTTTCTTCTTCAAACCTTGTAAGGAAAGGGTGGTGTATCCCTTGTGAGAGAACTCCAAGGAAAGGTTTTCCTTGAAGTTCTTTGAGGTAAAAGCAAGAGAAGTCGTAATGGTTTACAATTACCCAATTCAAACTTGTGGTGGATAGTGAAAAATGTCTAGAGGTTCTTAGAGACTAGATGTAGGCTTAGGTTGGAGCTAAACTAGGATAAATCTTAGAGTTTACTTCTCTTCTTCCTTATACTCTTTTTATTCTCAATTTTTAATTGATGCATTATTTTTAACTTGAAATTCTACATAAGTTCTTATGCATGTCATACTTGATAAATCTTCTTCAATCTATATTAAGTAATAAAATTGTTTAAGATATTTTTAAATGCTCTTATTTACTTGAAATGAACTTTTAAAATTAAGAACACTCACATGTGTGGAGTACTCTATTTTTTAGATTAAAATTTATGTTCTTCATACTCCAAGCATCAACATAAAATTGTTGTATTGCTTTATACTTATTAAAGAAATGTTAATAAGAAGCATTTGAAAAATAATTTTTATAGTAACCAAAAGTTTTTGTAAACTCCCAATTCACCCCCTCTTAGTGTTGGTTTCCTTGTCTAACATTGTGTACTTGGTACTAAGTGGTATTGTAGTATTTATAGATGAAGTTAGCATGTTTTGAAAATGTGGTGCTCAGTGGGTACTTGCTATTGGGGTGACTCATAGTTGAGGACGATGCCCTATTTAACAATTGGGCATATGAGGGGTGACCCCTAATGGTGGCTAAATTTGGTATATCACAAGTCCCCCAAGTTTATAGGTGCGAGTGTCTATGGACTTAAAATCGTAAGTGCTTGCTTTGTTGCATGGGCAAAATGACATTTGAAGGGTGAACACCTTTTTTATTGTTAGAAGGGATGAACTCATTTTTTCAATTTAGTACAAGGTTCACCATGATCGAAGAATGATGCCTATGGGATGAACATCCTTTTTGATCAAGGTGGACGGGCGCCTTAAATTGGTTTTTGTTTTTAGGCTACCTGTTGTCTTAATTTCAATAAGCAAGCTTTTCCTTGTTATGCATCAAGTCCCCCAGTTTTAGAGGTGACATCATTTATGCAACACTAGCACACCACGCCTTATGAATGGTGCTTTCCTACGTCTTTTCACGTCTCTTCATGTCATGTTCATGTTAAAGGTAATTGATGGTTACCCCTGACAGTTTAGGTGCGTGGGGCACGACAGTTTACCCAAAAGGGCTGTAACTTAATTCTACAAAAAATGTTTATCTTTTCACCCAGGCATTGCTTCTTTTCTCACTTAGTGAGAGGTTTAAGAGGTGGTTTTCTTACTATCTTCTTTACTTTTGCATTTTTGAACATTTTGAGGGTCAAACTATCATGCATTTTCATAGCTTCCTTTGCCTTAATTTTTTGTATTCATTCATCTCTCTATAAGTACTTAATCTTTTGAGTGGAACTTTGTTGTTTTTATTAAGTTCTAGTGATTAATTTTTGCTTTATGGGTTTCTATAGATATACCTCTTCTCTCTCCCTTTCAAGATTTGATGAAATCTGATTATTTTATCCATGTCTTCTTCAAGCGCGCTACTTTCTTGCGAGAAATGGCTCCTCAATCAGAATGTATTATAATTACTGAGTTGGAGGAAGATAGGGCCGTTCTATCTAGGGAGTTAAGGGGTTCCTATTGTTCATGATGGGGGAATAGGGCTAGGTCCCCAATGTCTAAACTTAGGTCCTTGGGTTGGGGATAAAAGGATTGGGATGCCTTCGACATGGCATATTTCCTTTTTCACATAAACAATTGAGGAAAGGATGGCGGTAGGCTTATCAAGGGTTCATTGTCATTCCTCTATGAGTGGTGTTGCGGAGGAGGATTTTCCTCCTCATGATGGTGATGGGAACATGCTTATCATTCCTATTTTGAGTCAGGAAGTGGTGAGGGGGATTCCTAACAAGGTGAAGAGGTACCTTTCCTCTATGACTAAGAGGGCTCAGTTGCAGGGGATATGAGATGAATATTTCACCTATCTAAGGTAGAATGATTTTTGGGTGGCTAATTAGAAGGAACCAACTAGGGCTATATGAGCAAATGATTTAGGGTTTGTCATGTATATTTTTCCTTTAAGTATAGGGATCGTCATTTCATTCACTAAGTTTGAGATAGACTTGATAAGCCTATTGTGTGTATGCCCTGCTCGTCTGAAGGTAAACACCTAGGCAATAGTTTAGTGGTTTGAGTTCCTTTGCTACTTGATGAAGGTTGAGGCACTGGTAAGCATCTTTTTTATTTTTATTCTTGTGTGTGTTTTTCAGGGGGTGATGCCATTTTTAGACTAAAGTTTGCCATCTTGCCCTAGTTTAAGGGTTGAGGGATACTACCAGGTGTCCTCTTTTTTCTTTCAAGTGAGGGGAGAGGGCAATTGTTACTTCTTATAGGGCAAATTATAGAGAGCTGTGCCCCAGGGAGTGAATGATCGTGGATCGCTTATCTAGGTAATTTTTGAACCTTAAGGATGGTAAGGTTTTTGGTGTGTCTCTATATTTATTTTTATGATTGATAACCATGTTTTTCCTTGTTTTGTAGGTTTTATCCTTAAGGAGATTTTCTTAGGATGAGGGGGAGCACCATTAAGGCCATGTGAGGGAGGTTACACTTGTTGTGAAGCCTCAGAGGCATCCTTAAGACAAAGTTTGCCAAAGATGGTAGAAAAAGGCTTTGCAAAAGGAGACTGCTCCCTAGGATGCTTTCTTCCTAAAAGGTAGTGAGATCGTCTTTGGCCGAGTTAGTAGTGTCAAAGGCTGAGTCGAGGCTTTCTTTTGCTAGTGATGGAGAGGCGAGCGTGCCTTAAGATGTCAGGGCAAATTTAGGCCTCAAAGTTATGGTGGAGGGGCCTTCGCCATTAGGCACTTATGTCATTATTTCTCCCCCCAATGAGGCCGTGTTAGTCTTTGGGGGTACTTACGTTTTGGCACCAGAGAGTGATGGTGATTTAATAGCTCGGGGGCCTTCTCTTGGGTGAGGTAGGGTTATTGGGATGGTGATCTCGATGATTTTATTCAAAGGTTCATTAAAGGACCTCTTAGATGAGAGCTCATACCTATCTATTGATTTATGTGCCAAGCTAAAGGAAATAAAGGTGAATAGTGCTGGGATAAGCTTTCGACAAACAACTGAGAGTTTGATTTATTTTCTTGGCAGTGTAGTGGCTTTGTATCATGACTACAAAATTGTACGGGTAAGTTTTGATGTTATGCTTTGTAATTTTTGGTGTTTCGCCTTGTAATATGTGTTTCCATTTTTCTCAAAAATAGTAGGATTCTTTCCTTGGTAGAAGTAGTAAAGATGCAGGGATATGGATGGGCATGCTCTTTTTCCTCTAGCAGGTAGCCTTAAAGGATCACAAGGCGATTAAGGTAGAGTGGGCATCCTTCGAAGAAGAGACCGTGAGGTTCACCCAAGAAGCTTTAAAGTTCCAGGATAAGGAGATAGAATTGCTTTAAGACCTAATGGATGCTCGCAAATGGGCAAAAGAGCTTGAAGGCGACTTGACCAACCGAAACATAGAGATAGAAATGGCTAACACTAAGGCTGAGTCCTAGCGCAAGGAGGCTAAGGCCGCTTCTGAAGAGGTTTAGGGGTTTGTTAAGAGGTCAAGAAAGCTTGTCATAAGGCAGACTTCACTCAAAAAGAGGTAAAATATGCTCACCTAGAGGTGGATTGGCCTTGGGCAAAATTATAGACTCGCCCTGAGGTGGACAATGGCTAAAAAAGGATCAAGCATCTGTAGAAGAAGTTTTCTCATCTTTATAACACCGTACACACTTTCAAGGATGAAGTTGCCTACTTTAGGCGATAGGCGAAGCTGTGGATGTACTTTGGTTGGCACAATTGCCTTGCCCAATTAAAGCACTTGCGTCTTGGTTTAGTGTCACCTGAGACTTTGAAGGATATGGACCCCACAATAGAGGTGTCTAGAGACCTTATTCGAGATTGATGCCCCATTGATGGTCCCCTTTTGTTAGATGATTATGGTCTTTCTTTGGAAGAGGAAGGTTTTCCTAATAAGGGTATTTCTTATAATCTCAAGTCTAATAAGGGTCCTTCTTCTTCACAAGGTGGTCCCCCTAAAGGTCCTTGAGAGCCCCGCCCAAAATCTTGTTTATTCAACCACTTAAGGTCCTAAGGATGCCTAGGATTGATTTTATAATTTTTACTTTGTAATTTTCAAGAGTTTCATACTCCTTTGTATTGAGTTTTTCCCTATTATAAGAGTTCAGCTTTCATTTATGCTTGGTTTTTGGTTGAATGTTTTGGCTAGACTCCCTGTCATTTCTTATTAGGTAGATACTTTTAGGGGCGAAGCCACACCTTTAAAGTAAACTAGTTCATGTATATAATAATGCCTAGGAGTAAAGCCACCTTTTTATTTAAATGAAACCATGTAAATGTTATGGCAAATATTGAGGGGTAAAGCTACACCTTAAAATTAAATATATTTTTAAAAGACAGTACAATCATGTAAAATATTTTCTAAGACTAGTTAGGAATAAGCTTGTCATTTAGGTTGGCAAGATGATATGCTCCTCTTGATAGGAGTCGCATTACCCTATAGGGTCCTTCCTAGTTTTGGGCGAGTTTGCCTTGGGAAGGGTAATTGCAGTTGCTGATCGCCATCTGTAAGACTAGGTCACCTTCTTCAAAAGTTCACCTTCAAATGAGGAGGTTAAATTAGTTTGCAACTCCCTGTTTATAGGCTACCGCTTTTAACTCGGTGGCCTCTCTGATCTCCTCCAAGGAGTCGAGGTCCAAGAGTAGGTTTTGATAATTTTGACCCGAGTAATGGCATACTTGATCTACAAGACAATTGATTTTTACGAAAATCATGGCATTATGACCGTATGTGAGGACAAATAGAGTTTCTCTTGTTAATGTTTGAATTTTCATTATATAAAACTAGGGTACCAAAGGTAGCTCATTGACCCACTTATCCTTGGCTGAATCGAGTCATTTTCATAGTCTATCCAAGGTGACATGGTTGGTGAGCTCATTTTAGCCATTACTTCCAAGATCTTCAACAGAGGTGTTTTGAAGGTCAATCTTCCATTCAAAACAAAATATTTTAAAGCTTTCGCTAACACATTGTCACCTGTTGTCTGTATTAAGGGTGAAGGGAGGGCTGAGTGACATATAATGTTTTGCAAGAGAAACTTCTTTGTATTCCTGGTTATTATTGTGGTGAGGGGTTCAACCTCTATCCACTTGATAAAATGGTCAAATGCCACAATAAAGAACTTTATTTGCCTCATAGCGATTGAAAATAGACCAAGGATGTCCATACCCTACATATCAAAGGCCATGGAGAATGGATCACCTTTTTTTCATTCAACGGAAGCTGGATGAAATGATTATTTCTTTGAATTTGATCACACTTTTTCACCATATCCTCAGTGTTTGACCTTAGTGTAAGCCAATAGAATCTAGCTCATAAGGTCTTTTTGCAAAGTGCCACAGCTAATTGGTGAATCCCATATATACCCTCATGGAGTTTTCTTAGGACGTATTCTCCCTCTTCTTCAGGGAGAAAGGAGAAGCCTCATTTGTAAAGGTCTTCACCACAAATAAAGTTAATGGGAGATTATAACACCCCCAATTTCATAGCCATATTTAAAATATTATTTATTGAAAAATCCTTTACTTAAGAAATTAGTGTGTTATATACACTTCTATCCTTTATATCTTACCTGAGTTCTTTAAATATCCATTTATAGTATACATTTCATTAGGTTTGGATCCTTACTCAGGTATCACATTTAATTATCAATACAGCGAAAGTCTAATAATCATACACCATAATCCATAAAAATTCAAGATAAATTTAAACTTTTTCCTTTACATACATTTACATCCAGTTCAATGTTACAACGTTGTTACATATACTGCAGGATATATGTAGTTTTCTTGTTTCCATAGGGTAAGGAGGCAACAAACCTGCCACTCAAACCCTTTTAAACTATTTTTCATAAACTTGATATGTATGCTTTAGATATCCATATACTTATATGTATTTATAATATAATATATATATATTATTCCATTTCTTGGGATGGATAGCTAATCCCTTCTGTCTTGTAGTACCATAATGGTCATAGTCATCTGATACATACCAAAAAATAATGAGAAAATAATTTTTCAATAATACGCATTCCACATTTCATTTTTGAGCTATGGTATGTACCACCGTATGGGTACGAAAAATAGTTTACATTCCTTATTCTTAAATTCCATTATTTCTAGAAAATGCTATAAATAAACCAGTCAGATGTATAGGATAAATTTTATGAGGTATATCTGTAATATATCAGTTATAAAATAAAAATAGTATCAATTTTAGTCACAATTATAGTTCACTGTATACCGTTTAGTACCATAATCAGGAAAGTACATTCATTAAATTTCCATTTAGCCATAGATAATTTAGGAGAAACAACATTTACCATTCATGGAAAACTGTATTATTTATAAGGAAAATAAACATTCATATTTGGCTAAAAGCCATATTTTCAATTCAAAGAGACACAAGAGTATCAGAAGTATAAATTACTCCACATACTACAGCGTGCATGAATGAGATAGCTGCTCTATCAAGTGTGTGACAATTCTACCACTGGTACATCTGAGGCATCCCTCAGTGGATCCAAGTACCCATTCACATTCAGTGATCATGTCATAAAGACATATCTAAGTGGGAATTTCTCCCAGGGTTCAGTCAAACTAAGCTCACAGAATCACTGTTATTCACACAGATCATCTTCTCCTCGCTTTATGAGCAGTTCATGATGCTATAGATCACCACAACCTACATCATGGATCATTTCCCATTATGCTATTTCCTATATATATCAACTAGGATGATTAAGCTTAATTCCATAATTTTGACAAATTCTAAGTAAATGTCCCCTGTTTAATTGGCCATTTAGGTTACACTAACTTAGAATTCACAATCATCACAGTGTTTTCAAAATTCTTTTATTTCAAGCGGATGTTTCACCATCCAAATTTATGATACAACCGTGGAATGCCCAACGGCCATTCCATACCGACAATTGGTCACTCGATTATAAGTCTATCTACCCTAGAACATATATTGGAATTACTTCTTCTATGTTTCTCTTTATTGAACATTCAAATATTTTTCTTCCATTCAATGTTTTCCAATACCATGCTATGTTTTTCCTTATCTATGTCATAAATCAATCCTTTTCTTTCCTAATTCATGATGATACTATCATTCTCACTTTCTAAAAAGAAAACCTTTAAATCTCAATAACAATTCCATTCTTGAATTTGTATAAAAAGGAAGGTTCATTCTTGGTCAAGAAATATCCTTAAGAAATTTAATATTTTCATACTTAAAAATTTCTATTTGTCACTCTTGCCATATAATAAGCAAAATAAATTACTTTTCCTTCCCATTTACACTAAATTTCCTTTTTCACATTTTATTGCATTTAAAGGGTTTCAAAGTTGAACCTTTTTCATTTCCTACTTATTATTCCATTTCCCCCCTTTCTCACCTAATTATACATACCCAAGGTGTGTATAATCATTTTCTCCCCACACTTAAGCATGCACACAAATTGCTAGAATTGCCAAGATTGCACAAAATATTCATTAAAATTTAATTGCAACGTCATATTATTTCCTTTGTATACTTTGACCAATTTCATTATATTTGTGTACAAAATTTTTTCATGTCATAAAATTGGTCCAGTAGGCTACATGGAATTTAATGGGATCATTTTGCATAAAAAAATAATTGCCAATTAATCTTGCTTCAACCAAGACACACACATAAAAATTTCAGCACATTTCCTTCACCAAAAACATGCATACTCTTGGTTAAGATGGGATTTTTAGGAAAAATTGGGCATTTCAACCAATTGACACTATTCTATCCTCCATTGGCCATAACTTGAATTACTAATAAGCTACTTTAAAATTTTTCAAACAATTTTCCAAATCTCATTTTGCTAGCCATGGCCTAAAGAGGAATTTTGTGTTGAAATCATCATTTTTTATATAATCATTCCTTTAATCCCATTTTCATCATCTATAAACCATCAATCACCATTTATCCATAACAATCAAGGAAAAACAAATAATTTGGCATGACATTCATGAATTTGGGGGTTTTTAGGGCAAAGGAAACAAAATTGGGAAATGAACATAAACACTTTCATAATTGAAATTAACCATCACAAACAACTCTATACTACTTTCTAAGCATTAATCCATAAAAATTTTGAGAATTTAAGAATGTAAACTTAAGAATATCACTATTCATGTACTGTTCATTCAGCCATGAAAATCTCAAAAGCTTGAAAAAATCCATTAAAACATGAAATAAGTGATGGAAGAATGCTAAGCTACCTTGATTTATAATTTTTTGTGGATAAACCTTGAAGTTTCCTTGCCTTCTTCTACCTTTTCTCCCTTATGAAGCCTATGGTTTTTCTCCCTTCCAAAAGCCTTCACATCTTTGCTAAGGAGGAGAAGAAGAAGTGAGACTTATTTAAAATGGCTAATATGACCATTTTGCCCTTGGTGGCAAAATAACCAAAATACCCTTCACTTTTTCCTTCTTGAAACCTTGACATGCAAGGGTATTTTAGGAATTTTAAAGTGTTTCTTCAGGTAAAATTCCCTTTATGTCCTTGTGATAAAATAACCTTTTTACCCTTGGTGTCAAAATTACCATTTTGGCCTTCATGGTAAAATGACCATTTTACCCCTCTTAAGTGTCGAACCAATTTTTTTTTTTTTTGAAAAAATATTCTAGAGGCAATTTCATAATTTTTCAGATAAAAATTAGCCATTTTATCTGATAAATAAATATTTTATTCTTATTTTCAGATAAAGTTTAACCGTTTTACCCCTAAATATTTTTCTTGAAGCATTCATGACATTGGCGCCATTTTCAAATATCATAAATGTGTGCCATAAATGTACCTCAATTTATTTGCTTACTATCAGGATATTTTGTGAAACAAATTTCCTTTCATTTTAGTCCCTAATCATTTCCTTTTATTTTAGTCCTTCCTTTGTTTAAGGCAATATAAAATAATTTTTGGACAATTTTCCAGGCATAAAAATATTGAGACTAGGATTCTAAGACATACCTGATATCATAGAATTGAGGATATTACAAAGATCGCCTTATTATTTTCTTTTTTTGATTGTGATTACTTCAAAGGGTTTCGTTTGCCAAATAGGCTTTATTAGTGCCATACAAGAGCTATCGATATAGACAGGTACTATTCCCTTGGAGATTCTCGGTTCTGAGAGGGTTATTTTGATTATCGATTGATAGCCAGGGCGACTTGTCGATTATACTAACTTCAAAAAGGTGTGTTGCTTATGTGTTCATTGTTATGGGGATTCTTTTGAATTAAACCCATTTGAACTATTGGATGAGCCCCTAAACAGTTTCATAAAATTGTTTGATTGTTTCATCTTTTATTTCAGAGTCTCTATTGAGTTGGTTAACCACTAGTTGTGAATCACTGTGGATTTTTGTACAGGTCACCTCGAAGACTTTATCTAGCTTTAGGCTAGCTATCAATGCTTCATATTGTGCCTAATTGTTTGATGCTTTAAATACAAGGTGGATTGCCTATTTGATTATTATTCCTTTTAGACTTTCCACTATAACCCTAGCACTATAAGACTTCTTGAAGGAGGAGCCATCCACGTGGACAATCTATGACAATTGTTCAGTGGTGGTTATTTCTAACATGCCTATAAAGGAAGTCATTTCTACGATGAAGTTTGCAAGAGCTTATGCCTTTATGGTTATTTACAGTTCATATACGATGTCAAACACAGATAGTTCAATTACCCAATTGGTCATTCGACTGATAAAATTTTATAGAGGGATTGGTTTGTATGTACTATGATAGTGTGCTGTTGAAAGTACAAGCACAACCTTCATGCTGAGTGTATGGGGGTGAGTGGTAGCTTTTTGATATTTTGATATTTTAGTTAGGCTCCTTATAGAGTATGGCTTACATAATAGATGGGGTTCTATTCTAACACCTATTCAAAGATAGAGTTAATTACACGATTTGATGTAGCCAAAAAAATTATAAGAGGTTCCCTTGGTCATGCTTTTAAGAGGACTAAGGGGCTCGTTAAATATGACTACAACTTTTGGAACGAGTGTTCACACTCATTTGTCCATTGAAAAGCTAGAGTTATTTTAAGTATGTTATAAAATGGAAGGCATCAATCGGCCGAACTTGACAAGAAACGATTAAAGGCGGCGAGGCTATCATTAAGGCATTGGACATCAATAATCGTCTTGGGCTACTCCATATCTAGGATATCTTTGCACTTCTTTAGATTTTCTTTGATACCTCGTGAGGTGATCATAAACCCAAGGAACTACCTTGCCGATACACCAAAGGCACACTTTGTGGGGTTGAGCATTTGGTGGGACTTGAGTACTTTAAATATTTCCCCTAGGTTTGCCATGTGTTGGGAGGCTTCTGGCCATTTAACCTGTAACATCCATATGGTAGTTAGCTTAAATTAATGGAAAGAAATTATAGTGCTAGTTAATAAAATACTTGTTTGCTTGCTAATCAATTTAATTTTTTTAAGGAGGGAAAATGTTACTTGTATAACTTAATGGCCAAATTGGTTAAATTAAAAAGGGCAAGGTACCTAAAATTTGATGTTTAAATTAACCCTTATTCTTCTTGTGTTATCTAGCCTAATTACCAAAGGAAGGGGCATAAAATTCCATGAAAATATCAAGGCCACATGTGAGTTTAAGAGGGAGGAAGGAATACAAAAATTTTATATATACATGCATGGCTTCATGTGAAGAAAAAGGAAAAGTAAATGGAATACAATTATATATATATATATACATTGCTTCACGTGAAGAAAAGAGAAGAAAATGGAATGTAATCTTATATGTAAATGTATGACTCTCACTTGAAGGTGGTGAAGAGAATAAGAAGCACATCAACACATGAGGAAAGTGACGTGCATTAGGGAGGAAAAGAGAGAATTAAATATATATATATATATATATATATACTAAAGTTGCTTGTGGAAGTGGGACAAGATAAACTTGTAAGAAAAGGAACACCAAGGCAACAAGCAACCTTAATTAAGTGCAAAATTTTTTATGTATTCATACCATTACACATGGCAACAAGGGAAGGAGGAAAAGATATATATATAAAAAAAAACTAAAGCACACACATGCCACTTAGGCTAAGAAAGAGATAAGAAGGGATTGAAAACTTATTGTATATGCCACAAATCACACGTGAAGTAGGGAAGAAAAGAAAAATAATAATAAATGTATACATACAAAGAGGAAAACAAGGAAGGGGTGGCGTGAAGTAAGGGAGAATGGCAAATTTTTTTTATTTTGTAAACTAAGACACTTTACAAGGAATGAAGGGGGGGCATTCAAGCGTGAGAGAAAGGGAGAGGAAAAAAAATTCACTCTTCATGTAACCTACACATCCACACACACGTGAGACACCAAGGTTTGGAAGGAAGAAGACACAAGGTGATCAAAAGAAAAAGGGAAGAGCAAGGAAGCAAGGTAGGTTGGCATTTTCCTTACTTTAGTTCCATAAGTTAGCATTTATGTTCCAAATTATTGTTTCCATGGAACTAGGGTAGTCTTCTTCATCCTTGATCCTAGGATAAAGCTTGATGTTGAATGCATGATAAACTTAGTTGTTGGCTAAGTTGAATAAAATCAATGAGGCTATGGAACATTCATATGGCTAAATAAATGCATGTGATGTTGAAATAAGATGGACTAAGTTAGTTTTGGAAATTATTGCCATGAACACCTAAGAGATTCATTAATAATGCATACCATTATGAGAAATGTGAATGGGAGGGTTTATGGAAAATAATAATCATTAATAGGAGGGCATGATTATGTAAATTATTAAGCTCTTAGGAGGAAATTTTATGAGATTTAAATTTTAAGAAAAGTAGAATTATTGTGGCCATTGTTTGTATTTTTGGGAAGAAAATTTATATAAGCTTAAATTTCAAGAAAAGTGGAAAATATTATAGCCCTTACTATTACTTTGAAGGGAAATTTTATATAGGATTAGATCCCAAGAAAAATAGAAAATATTATGATCATCCTTAATAATATGGTGGGAAATTTATGTAGGAATGAATTTTAAGACAATTAGAAATTTTTATGTCCATAAGTAATATTCTAGGAGGGAAGATTTTATAAGAATAGATTCAAAAAAAAAATGGGAGATATCATTCCCATGATTAATATTTTGAGAGGAAATCTCTTAAGAATAAATTCAAAGAAAAATAGGAGAATATTAAGTCTATAAACAATATTATGAATGGAAATTTTATGAAATATTAAATTTGAAGGAAATTAGAAATATGATGTCCATAAACAATATTATGGAAGGAAATTCATGTAATATTAAATTCTAAAGAAAATATAAAATATTATGTCCATAAATAAATTGAGATTTATGTAATATAACATTCCAAGGAAGATAGAAAAATATTATGTCCATAAATAATATTATGGATGGAGATTTATGTGATATAAGACTCCAAGGAAAAAATAGAAAATACTATGTTCATAAATAATATTATGAAAGGAGATTTATGTAATATTAAATCCTAAGGAAAATGGAAAATGCTATATCCATAAATAATATTATGGATGAAAATTGACGTAAGATTTAATTCTAAGGTAAAAATGCGAAATCGTAGGGATGTTTCAAATTTATTCGGAAGCCTTACAAAAACGAAACCTTTCCTGGTTAATAAAAGGAAAAATATGGTGACACCGCGCCCTGCGGGGTTCCGAGTGTACACTGGCGGCCTAGGGAGGCGTGGCCAAAGGTGCTCCATGCCCATGACCTAGCGTTCGCGATCGTACTGAGACCGTGGCCGAGTGTCCACGCATTACGAGGTATGGCCAGAGGTGCTCCACACGAGTGGACTAGGGAGTTGTGGTCGAAGGTGTTCCATACCCGTGATCTAGTGTCCCGAGGATTTCATGTACGTGGATCGATAGTTTACAATTTACGAGGTGTGGCTAAAAGTGTTCCACACGGGCGCCCTGACAAGGCATGGCCGAAGGTGTTCCGTGCTCGGGACCCAGTGCTCGCAAACACGCTGTATACATGGCCGAGTGTCCACAAATTTCGAGGTGTGGCCGAAGGTGCTCCACACGGGCAACCTAGGGAGGCGTGGCCAAAGGTGCTCCACCCTTGGGACCTAGTGTTTATATAACATGTACGTACGAGCTGACGACTTCGCAATGATAAATTAGTACGCTTAGGAAAATACTGGTCATGTGAAAAGAACTTTTACTGTTGCCAACTACTAAATTTATCATGCAATAATTAACTGTTTATTGATGTGTACTTTTCTCCTAAATCAAATATGCGGTTTGAACATTTTTTATGCTTGCACCCTGATACATGTTAGTCTCTTTTAAAACTATGAATTTCTAAGCTACTGGAAAATTCGTGTTTCTCACACATGTGCTAATATGTATCAGATTCAGATGCATAGCAGGGACTCATGGTAGCAGTATCTTTTGGTTGAGAAGTCTTTTGTAAGCCCCCATTCTTTTGGATCCTAGAAGTACTCGGATGAAAATAGGACAGCTAAATTGACTGTATATATGAGTAGTTCGGGAAATACTGGGGAAAGCAGATATGTGAAGGACTGGTCTGGTACTATTTAGTGCGGGAGTCTGAGTGGCAAGCCTGTTGTCTCCTGACTTCTGCAGGACAGGTACTTCTCATATCCGAGGATTGATACATTAGTTGTAATGAATATTTTTATTAAACATGTATTATTGATCCATGTGATAGACTGTATTTACATCGTGTAGCGTAGACTTTTATTAATTCGCTGTGCATGTGAGTTTTATTTTTATCTGAGCATAAAAGCTCCCAAACCTATTGCGTATGACATAATTCGATGGTTTAATTGCTCAGACAATAATTAAAAGGACAAGAATAATGTACCGAACCTATCTATTGCTATTGAAATGAACAACAAGACTAGATAGGGGCGTTACATGACCAACATATCATCTACATAAACCTCTAGATTCTTCCCAATTTAGTCTCTGAAGACTATGTCTATCATCCTTTGATAGATGGCTTCTTTGTTCTTTAGGCCAAAATGTAATAACCAAATTTTTTTGAATATAGGTATGTTTTAAATTTACAAAATTGTCAATTTTATGATTAAAGATTTGAATGAAAATGCCCTAGGAATTTTGAGAATGGAAGGGGCTAAATTGAAAAAAAAAATTTAGGAACTAAAGTGAAGAATCTAAAGGTTTCAAATAAGGACGAAATATAATCTTTACGCCTTCAAAATATCTCACGCATTTATGATTCGTCATTATGATGCTGGGAAAATATCTGAAAGCATAATCATTATGCCAGTAAAATATTTAAAAGTCATCATAACTATAGAAAAATATCTGGGAGAAAAACAAATAATTTTTACCTAGAGGTAAAATTGTTATTTTACTTAGGAAATGATGACAAATTCCTTTAAATTTTCAAACATTATAGAAGCCACTAAAGGGTTAAAATAATTATTCTGGCTAAAAGGGAAAAATATTAATTTTACACTAAGGGTAAAATTGTAATTTTACACCTTGAGGACAAAATTGTTATTTTATCATAAAAATATTTATGAAATTTATATCATGGAAATTGTCAAAATTTTCAAGCAAAAATGAAGAAAAATGGTAGAAAAATAGAGAATAAAGCAAGGATTTTTCTTTAAAAGGGAAAAATGGTCATTTAGCTTATCATTTAAAAACCACCCATCCTTCTTCTCTAAAATAGTTGCACAACGTGAGAACTAGGGGAGAAGAAAAACGCTGCACCATGAAGGGAGAAGGAGGGGAAGAACGTGAAGGAAGCAAGGAAACATCAAAGTAAAAGCATTTTTTTTTTGATAAACTAAGATAGTTTTACATCCTCCTATGATTTATTTCTTGATTCATGGTAAATTTCAAGCTTGTTAGTGTTATCCATGGCTGCCATGAATAGTGACATCTCTCTCTCTACATTCATGAAATGCAAAAATTTCTAATGGGATTGTCTAAAATGATGAATGGATGCATATGTGAGTGTTAGTGGGAAGCTTTAAGGTGTTTATGATGATTTTCTAATTTCAATTCCATTTTCATGAAAAATCCCCAAATTTGAATGATGAATATATATTGCTAGGAGGAACATGATTTTGTTGGGTAAATGGTGTTTCATGATTTATTTATGATGAAAATGAGATAAATGGAGAGATTGGATGGAAACTATGAAATTTCTTAATTTTCCTATTGTTGGTCGTGGCTTTATCTCATGGTGGAAAGGAAATGGTGCTGAAATTTTTCCTTTCTTTTCTATGTGAATTCATCCAAAGATGAAAGGGGAAAGAAAGAATGAGTTTTAAATGAAACAAAAGTGGTTTCTTCTTCCCCCACCTTTGACCGAAAGCATGGTTACATTGGAAGGAAAAATTGTGCTAAATTTAGTTAATCTTGCCATTTAACATGCTAACACCTTGTTCATGGAAAAGAAAACTTATATTCTGATAAAATAATGTTTTTTCCTTAAATTTATCTCCTTGGCCAAAATGGTGTGTTGATAGACAAGAAAAAGATGTGATTAAATTTGTATGGAAAATGTATCATTATTAATTATGGCTAAAAGAGAGGAATAGAGTTTCCATTTGATATTTAAACATTAATTTTCCTTTTTCCTTCACTTGCCCAAAGCTTTATGGTAATTAACAAGGGGAAACATTGTGAAAATCTTGCCAAAACTTTCCCTTAGTAAATTTGGCTGACAATAAAAGAAAAAGGAAACTTGATGTTTAAGTTATTCTATTTTCTCTATATTAAAATCTTTGACCAAGAACATTATGGATTGCTTTGGAAAATTATTTACAAAGATGTTTTATAGATATTGGCCAAAGATATGGAAAAATAGAAAATCATTGTGTTAATGGACTTTTTTTTTATGAAAACTTCAAAAATCATGTTATCTTAGTAATTAAAATGTACATTAAAGAATGGGAAATTTGTTAATTACATATCTATAAGTATGTATGAAAATAGAAATACTTTTACGTATGTATAGATAAATAAAGAGGGAAATGGGATTCTATATAATAAAGAAAAAGGAAAAATATTCACCTTGGGACCTTTAATATGAGATGAAATGTAACAAGGAAAATTGTAAGGAAATGAAAGGGGATGGTATGTAATTTGAATATAAATTGGCAAGAGAGGAAATTAGAAATTTTAAAACAAGAAATTATTATTTTTCCTTGATTTCTCCTCTTGGCCGGGAATAATACCCCCATTTCTATGCAATTTAGTCATGCAATTGATACAAGGGTCATAAATTGTGAAAATCTAGTATCATGGCAAATTAAATAAAAGAGAGAGAAACATAGATACAGAAAGAAAAACATAGAAATGTAAGAAAGAAAACTTAGAGGAAGTATTTCTTATATATGTTCTAGGACAGATAAACTTGTAACCGAGTAACCAATTGTCAGTATAGGATGGTCGTTGGGCATTCCACAGTTGTGTCATAAGTATGGATGGTCAAACATCCACTCGGAATAAAAATTTTAGAAAAATACCATGATGGTTGCAAATTATAAGTCAGTGTCACTTAGATAGCCAACAAAAAGGGAGACATTTACTTAGAATTTGACATAATCATGGGTACAAGCTAAGTTATGCTAGATTATATATAAGAGATAGCGTACTAGGAATAGGATCCACCGGTAGGGGTGGTGATTCCATAGTAGTATAATCCGCCCTCAAAGCAGAGAGGAAATGATTTGTGCAGTTAGCAGTAATCCCGTGAGTTTAATTTTTCTAAAATAATGAAGTAGTCCCCTATGGGGTAGAAAGGGAAGAAAACTCCCACTGTATATGGATGATATATAGTAAGGGCAGTGACCACATGGTACTTGGATCTATTGAGGGATGCCTCAAATAGTACCAGTGATAGAATTGTCACATAAAGAATAAAATTATCTCATTCATGTAAGTAGCGATACGTGGAGTAGTTCACTAGGTGACTCTCGCGATACTCTTAAGTTTTTCTTTCTTAGAGATTTGGCTTTTAGCCACAAATTATTTATATTTTTCCTTATGACTGGTATCTATTTTCCTATGATTGATGAATAGTTTCCTTATATTTATTGATGTTTAGCAAATGTTACATATAATCATGATACTGAAAAATGTGTAAGGTGAATGATCAGAATTGTCATAATACACTATCACATCATATGTTCACATATGTATGCCATCCATATTAACAAAAATTATTTATTTAATCCCATAGAATAAGAAAAAAAATTTAATAAAGAATGTAGAACTATTTTTTGTATTATTATGGTGGTATATGCCAGGTTAATTTAAAGAAAAGGTTGTAAAGCTACTGAGAAATTATTTCTCACATTTATATCTGGCATGTATCAGATGCCGAGATTCCTGATGTAACTCAAAGTTGAGACATCATATGTAGAAATAGCCTACTTACCTTAAATCCCTTATATTTTGGGAAATGGGATTAGGATAAACCATTTTGGATGTCTATAAGAAATGGGCATATACATCAAGATATGTAAAAAATATCCACTACTAGGAATTTTGTAAAAAGGTCTGAGTAGTAGGATTATTACTTCCTTACCCTTAGAAGCTAATAAGTACTTTACATATCCTGAAATATATGTATTATATGACGTTGTATATTGATGTAAATATAAAATGTAATAGAAATCATGTGAATGATGTTGTAGATATCGCTACGTTATTATTTTAATTTATTTAGTCTTCCACTATGTAATGTATGGATGTAATATTGAGTAAATAATCTCAGAACTAGTTTGAATAATAAATAGAAAATTGAAAAAGAAAAATTTTTACTCCAAAAAATTATTAAGGACTAAGAAAGAGAAACACACTAGCCTTATAACAAAAGAAGGATCTTTAAAGAAATATTTTCAATAAAGGCTATAAGGTTAGGGTGTTACACAAAAGGCATGACCTTATAGTAGTATACCCCATTTTTTATAATGAATGAGGTTTTTTCAATGTCTTTAGGGTTCATTTAGATATTTATTTTTATCTGGAAAGAGTGTCAATGAAACTAAGTAGGCAATGCCTTGCCGTGTCATTTACCAATTTAGTGTCTTTGGTACATGCCTTATTCAGGTCTGTAAAGTCCACACATATTTGTCACTTCCCGTTGGGCTTCTTAACCATGACTACATTGGATAGCCAATTGGGATTCTTCATCTCTTGAATGAATTCAGCCTTTAGCAGTTTGTCTACATCTTTGTCAATTGCTTTTTGGCTTTCATCATTGAATCTTCACTTCTTTTGCATGACTCTCAAGAGATTATTAGTATTCAGAGAGTGAAAGATGAGAGGAGGGTCTAAGCCAAGCATATATACAGCTAACTAGGTGAAGATATCTTTGTATTTTGTTAGTAACTTAGTCAACTATTGTTTAGTAGAGGCATTGAGCAAGGCTCCAATCCTGACTTCTCTATCATCATATCCTCCATAGATACGAACCCCCAATAGGTCTTCTTTTGGCTGGGGGAAGGCTCTAGGTATCTTATCCTAGAGGTCTATGATCTCGATCATGTTTACTCCTTCAGCGAGGGGAGCTATTTCCTTAACCACGGGGCACGGTGTGTTTAACCACCTTGGTTAAGCTTGCAACTTAACATAATTTGGCTATCTTTTGGTTCTCCCAGACTTCTTCCACTCCAACTTTAATGGGGAACTTTATGAGAATGTGGGCCGTTGATATGACTACCTGAATTTTGTTAAGGCTAGTCACCTAAAGATTGCATTATATTATGATAGGGCAGTTACCATAATAAAATTGACATCAATGTCGGCAGTTTTGAGACAACTACCTAATGTGACTCTTGCACATATTATGCCTTCGGTTAGAACTTGGGTTTTTATGAAGGGTTGGAGGTCTTCCTCTTTCAACCCTAACTCTTTCAAAATGGGGAAGTAAAGGATATTGGCAGATAAACTTTAATCGATTAGGATTATTTTTACTTCATAGTTGGATATGATGGCCATGTTACCATCGAGTTGTCGTGGTCAGGGTTTATCTCCCTGAAATCAAAGAAGTTGAAGGTGATTGGTTCTGGGATTAATGAGAGGTCAGTTTTAACCCTCTTAGAAGGGTAATCTAAAGTCAGGATTGACCATTCAAATTTCTTCTTGGTTTAGGATAAGGAAATGGTCCCTTTTGTAGTTCTTTGGCGATGATGTCTATAGTGCCCTAGGGTAGTAGTTTACGATCATCATGGTTTCTCGCTTCCCGAGGGCATTCATTGTGGTTTGGTCAGTTGATTGGCTGATTGTCCCAATAGGCGTAGTCGATAAGTTTACACTATTAGATGAGGTCTTCGATGGCTTCCTTGAGATGGATGCATTCATTGGTCAGGTGGTCGTAATCTCACTGGGACCTGAAGTACTTTCTCTAGCCTACATTCTTATTAGTTCGCCTCTTTATCTTCATTGGAGGGAACTGAAAGACATTCGTATTGTAAACCTCATGTAGGATGGACAAGGGTGTCTTGCTAAGGGGTGTGTATGAGGATAAGCGACCCCAGGGTGGTGATCATTTCCTTGGAGTTCTAGGTTTGTTAGGTGTGGAGCCCTATTTGTCTTCCTTCTTTTCGTTGGGGCGATCCTCCCGTTAGACGATGTTACCACGCTTAGCGAGATAAGAGTGTTCCTAAACTATGTATCTATCTGCTCATCCAATGAGTTTACCCAAGGTTTATAGTGGTCTTTTAGTAACTAATGAAAAAAATAGGCCTATGTAGAGGTTGTACTTCGTAATGTGGATTGCCACTAGGTTTAGTAAGTTTCGGATCTCTAAGACTACCTTTCTAAACTGGTCAAGGTAAATATGAAGTGTCTCATTCTTCCTATATGTAAAATAGATCAAGTTATCATAGGTCTTCTTATATACTTTGCTTGTTGCAAAGTGCTTCAAAAAGAGGTCAGATAGCTTGTCGAAAGAGCGAATAAATCCTACAGGTAAGAATGAGTACCATTGTAGGGCAGGCCTTGTCAGTGTGGTTAAGAATAGCCAATAGTGTTGGGCATCTATCATGTTTATTATTGACATAACAAAACTAAAAGTGTTCAGGTGATCCTAAGGGTCTTTTTCCCAATCATAGGACTTAATCTTCATATGCATCATAAACCTTATGAGAATGTACATGTACATGATGGATTGTATGAACGGATGGCATCTCTGTAACGACCCCTTAATACGTCATACACGATGCTCATCTGATTAGCGGAAGCATATGGGTTATTCTAAATGATTATTCCCTATGCGGGAACGTCAGGGGATCGCTACTGGTTGAGCGTAACCCAAATAAACTTCCCATTGTCCATTCAGATTTCGTTCAACCCTGATTCACACGCAGCTAACTAAATACACGTACATGCATCATCAATAACTCTGGAATGAAACTAAAGTCTATACATACGGCGTACAATCATTAAACTCAATATCCAAAACTCATACACATATACTGTCAAGCATCCACATACATTCTAACTGAATTTCTCAAGTTTATAGTGGTAAACCCTACCGAAAATTCGGCAGAGTTTCCTCTGTATTTCAATCATATCCAAAGTACAAAGAGTCACCTGTTTACAATCAAACAACCAGTCCAACAACAGCAATAAACATAATCCACAGAAATCCATAAAAACAGCGTCAATACCATCAATACAATCAATATAAAACTCCTGATTTATACATGTACCACTGATCCAATCCATACAGAAAACATAAAGAACAGAACCCAGTATACAGTAACATCATCAAGCATATATATATACAAGCCGATTCAAGCCTAAGCTAAATCATCCTCCGGTATGTCCTCAAGTCAACCTCGGCTATCGTCTGGATTCCTGTCCCTGTCCCTGTTCATCTGAGTAAACAACCTAATGAGATATGAATCCTAGTAGAATAATTCACAATTCAAATATCGTTCGAAAACTGGTTGAATACCCAGCGGTGCAAACACCAAAATCATCTTCCTGAAATTAGTTTGAAAACAGTGAAATACCTTATCTTTAAAATCATCTTATTACATGGAAATTTGCGGCAATGAATCGAAATCATAAAATCTATTTCTTTGAAAATCAATCATCAAAATCAAGTAAAATCTCATGCCCTGTGTATCTCAATCCACGTTGGCTACAAATCCGCTGTAACCAAATCTAAATCGTCTTCTAATTGCACGTAGTCTAGAAAGAATACCTCTCTTATCATTGGGTGTGATACGTAACACCAATCACCCGAATCAAGTTTATATTGTGAGTGTGATCCGTAACACCAATCACTCACTCAAGGACCGGGTGAGAATCAACATCTAGGGCGTCCCCTAGCATGTGCACATACGCCAATTCTCATCCTCATACAGTCTATTCAAACTCACATGCACTCGGTCGACTATTCCTCAGGGTTCTAGGGTATTACGCCTAAATCACAACGTTTCCCCGTGTAGGTTATCCACCCTTATACTCCCTAAACCTTTCTTAGGGTCGTCCTGGTTTAACGCGTAATCCCTGACTCAGTACAGGCTAAATATGATAAAAATAATCTCGTTTAAAAGCTTCCTGTATGAGGGATACTTAACGGCCGTCCCATACCAGCTATCAAGTACCCAACCCTAAGTAAATCCGTCCTAAAGGCATCTAAACTCGATAAACAAGGTGTCTAACATGCAATTAGGGTTTTCAGCACACAGGCATGAAATTTATCCCATCGAAAGTAGCACGCAAATCCATGCAAGTCATTTAAATCATTCAGGTATTCACTAAATTAATTCCAGGGTTCGGGAAGTGTAAATTATCCTACCTGGTCTCCGAATGCTTTAAATCACTTCAGAATTCCACGTAGTCTCGGTTTCTGAGCCCAATTAATTTCTTGAACATAAAATTAAACATTCAGGCTCATCACGTCATCCAATTTTCAATCCTAAACTCGGTTACACAGCTACCTAGGTTAATTAGTTGCCTAATTACGTTCGGCAATCATTTCAATCAAATACCATCATTTTTTGGGAAATCAGACCTTACCAATGTGTCCGGATGATGGAATTCTGCGTCACGGTGGCCTCAGTTTCTCTCAATGCACGTCCAGAAGCTCCAGCATGGCGGCGTATAGTGGTGCACGGCAGAGGGGTGCAGTTTGCCTCTAAAATCACACCACGGTGAAGCCCGCAAGTCCAGGAGTCCGAATACGGTGGTGGCGCGACGGTTCACGGCCGTTTGGGCGGCGTTTTTCGGCCACGAAGCTTCTCGCACGGCAGACGGAGTTTCCTTCGATCCGGGCACGTCCGGCCTCCTTTCGACGGCGAAGAGCTACTGGAGGAAGCTGGCAGCTTGGGCTACATGGCGGTAGGGGCAGTGACGGTCAACGGCGACGGACGGTGGCGATCTGAGCTGGAGAAGTTTCGCACGATGGAGGGGAAAAACGACGTCTTTCCAGCGGCTCCGGCGGCCGTTGGTGGCCGTGGTTGGTTGATGGAGGTTGTGGGCAGTGAGGGCTGTCGGTTGGTACCCTTGGTGGCAGCCCACGGTGGCTGTAGCGGCCGTTCATGGTGGAGGAAGGAGGAGAGAGAAGAGAGAGAGGAGAGAGAGTGTATGGTGAGGAGAGAGAGAGAAATGACAGAAATAGAGGAAATTCGTGTAATTTAAAGCCTCCGGGGGCGATTCTGACTTTTCCCGGACCACCCGGGGATGCTTTAGGGTGTCAGCATCCTTCCAGACGTCGGCACGCATTTTCATGCGAAAGTTTTGGTCTCTATCAACGAAATTGACACACGAAACTTCTTCTGTCAGTTTCTAATCGCCGAATTGCATTTCTTTCTGTTTGATCGTGTTTCTTGCTTCGAATAATCTTTCGTTTCGATTTACTATCCTCGAAAGTCATGCCAGGCTTCGTTTAAAAGGAATTAGGGTTAAAAATTAGATTTTATCTTTAAAAATCCTTTCAGTTGTTACATTCTCCCCCCCTTAAAAGAAATTTTGTCCCCAAAATTCATACCTGTAAACAGTTCTGGGTATCTTTGCCTCATTTCTTCTTCTTTCTCCCACGTCATCTCCTGCGATGTTACATCCTGCCAAAGTACCTTAACTAAAGGGATTATTTTACTTCGAAGTTGCTTAGTCTTATAGTCAAGGATTTGAACAAGAGTAGATTCATAAGTTAAATTTTCCTTTAATATTATCGGTTGATTCTCTAATACATGCGCAGGATCTGGGACATATTTACGAAGTTGGGAGACGTGGAAAACATCATGTAGGTTGGACAAATAGGGAGGTAAAGCAATTTGGTAGGCAACGGGACTGACTCTTTGTAAAATTTGGAATGGTCCTAGGAATCTAGGACTTAGTTTCTTAGTCCTTATCTGTCTACCAATACCCGTGGTGGGGGACACTCTCAAAAATACATGATCTCCCTCGTTAAATTCCAAAGGCCTTCTTCTCTTGTTGGCATATGATTCTTGCCTCTGTTGGGCAGCTTTCATCTTTTCCCTGATCATTTTAATTTGATCAGTGGTTTCTTGCACCATTTCAGGTCCCAACAGTGCACTCTCCCCCATCTCTACCCAACTTAAAGGTGATTTACAACTCCTCCCATACAGAGCCTCATACGGTGCCATACCGATGGTAGAGTGATAACTGTTGTTGTATGCAAACTCTATCAACGGCAAGTGTTTATCCCAACTTCCTTTCTGCTCAAGTACACAAGCCCTCAACATGTCTTCTAAGGTTTGAATAGTCCTCTCAGACTGCCCGTCAGCTTGAGGATGATAGGCTATGCTAAACTTAAGCTGGGTTCCTAAGGCTTGCTGTAGGGATTGCCAGAATCTCGAAGTAAACCTAGGGTCTCGATCAGATACTATACCTGATGGTATTCCATGTAGTCTTACAATTTCCCTAAGGTATACTTCGGCTAATTTCTCTATGGAGTAACGCACCTTAACAGGCAAAAAGTGCGCAGATTTGGTCAACCTATCCACTATCACCCAAATGGCATCAAATCCTGCTGGTGTTCTGGGTAATCCTACCACAAAATCCATAGTGATCTGATCCCATTTCCTCTCTGGTATTTCCAATGGCTTAAGTAGCCCTGCGGGTTTCTGGTGCTCTATCTTAACCTGTTGACAAGTCAAACAGGCATTCACGTAATCCGTGATATCTCTCCGCATACCGGGCCACCAAAAGTTCCTCTTTAAGTCCTGATACATCTTGGAAATACCTGGGTGAATAGTGTAATGGCTTCTGTAAGCTTCTGCTAACACTTTTTCCTTTAGTTCCTGATGGTTCGGAATTACTACCCTTTTTCTAAACATTAAAACTCCATCAGGTGCTAGTCCAAAATCAAGTTGGTCTGCATATATCTCCAAGGATTCATCCTTAAGTTGGGCTTGTTTAATTAGTTCTCTCAATTCGCAGGTTATCAAAAAGTCACTCATCACTAATCTTTACGGAAACGAGATTACATTGAGGCTAAGGTTTCCAAAATCCTCAAGTAACCTCATTTCACCAATCATTAAACTAGCTAGTTGTAATGACTTTCGGCTTAATGCATCGGCTACAACATTTGCTTTCCCTGCATGATATTTCAATTCAAAATCAAAGTCTTTTAAATATTCTACCCACCTACGCTGCCTCATGTTTAATTCTTTCTGATCAAACAAATACCTAAGGCTCTTATGATCACTATATGCCTCAAATACTGCGCCATACAGGTAATGTCTCCAAATCTTTAGGGCAAAGACAACGGCAGCTAGTTTTAAGTCATGAGTGGGATAGTTCTCCTCTGAAGGTTTCAATTATCGTGATGCATAAGCCACAACCTTCCCATCCTGCATCAAAACACAACCTAGGCCTCTCAAGGATGCATCTGTGTATACAGTAAAGGGTTCTAGGGGTCTCGGAATGATTAATACAGGAGCGGTGGTCAATTTCTCTTTCAAAATCTGAAAACTAGTCTCACATTGTTCGCTCCATTCAAAATCTACCCCTTTCCGAGTCAATCGGGTCAATGGCACAGCTATCTGCAAAAATCCTTGAATGAATTTCCGATAATAGCCAGCCAAACCCAAGAAACTCCTAATCTCGGTGACCGTTTTAGGTCGATCCCAATCTAATACTGCTTCAATTTTCTTTGGGTCGACCGCTATTCCTTTCCCATTTACCACATGTCCTAAAAATTTCACTTCTTCTAACCAAAACTCACATTTCTCCAGCTTTGCATACAATTGTTTATCTTCCAGTATCTGTAACACCGTGTTAAGATGCTGGGCATGCTCTTCGTGAGTCTTGGAATATACTAAGATATTGTCGATGAATACCATAACGAATTGATCTAAATAGGGTCTGAAAATTCTGTTCATATAATCCATAAAGACAGTGGGTGCATTCGTCAATCCAAACGGCATCTCTAGAAACTCGTAATGGCCGTATCTTGTCCTGAATGCTGTCTTAGGAATATCCTTCTCTCTAACCCTAATCTGGTGGTATCCTGACCTTAAATCTATCTTAGAAAATACATTCGCGCCTTGTAACTGATCAAACAAATCATCAATATGTGGCAATGGGTATTTGTTCTTAATGGTCACCTTATTCAATTGCCGGTAATCAATACACAGTCTTAAACTCCTGTCTTTCTTCTTTACGAATAAGACCGGAGCTCCCCATGGTGATACACTTGGCCTAATGAACCCTTCTCCAACATGTCTTCGATTTAGACTTTTAATTCTCTCAATTCTGCGGGGGCCATACGATATGGGGTCATAGATATTGGACCCACTCCCGGAATCAGGTCAATGGTGAATTCTATCTCCTTAGGTGGTGGCAGCTTACTTATTTCCAAAGGAAATACCTCCGGAAAGTCACTAACGATTGGGATTTGGTTTAATCTATCCTGCAATTCTACCTCAGAGAGATTAAGGGACATATCACCTATCTCACAAGCCCTGTCATTCCCTCGCACAGGTACATTATCCAGATAAGTAATTGTCCCTTCGGAACAATTTAACAAGACCCGATTCCTAGTCAACCCATCCATTCCCAAAATAATGTCGATCCCTGACAATGTTATACACACTAAGTCCACAAGAAATAAAGTATCTTCAATGGTTAAGGGGTAATTTAGGCATATTCGTGGGGACATAGTGGCTTCTCCCAAGGGTGTGGATATGTATAGGTCACAGGGCAGGGTTTGAACAGGTAATCTCATTCGTTCTACGCATGCATCAGCGATAAAGGAGTGCGTAGCACCCAAATCAAACAATACTATCAAAGAAAAATTATAAATTTTACCTCTACCCTGCATCAAGCCCGAGGACCTGTCGACGTTGGCAGCATTCATAGTAAAAACTCTCCCTAGAGCCTGTGGTCTTCGGCTACTAGATGTCGGCTGATTCCCCGTGGAAGGGCAGTATTTGGCCATGTGTCCTGTGCCTCCACATCTATAACACTAGAGTGTAGTCTGATGCCAGCAGGGTTGATTTGGATGTCTGGTACCACACTTCTGACAAAGAGTATTATCAGGTCGCCTCTCACTGATACTAGAAGCCCCTTGTTACGGTTTAAAAATACCGCTTCTTACATTCAGATTTCTAGGTGCTTGTCTGGGCCGATTCCTTGTTCGCTGTGTCATATTCTGAGTCTGTCTCTGTTCTAGATTCTTGCTCAGAATTCGGCACTTGTTGACTAGTATGGCGAAGTCTCGAATCTCTAGGGTAGCTAACTGAGTCTTCATAGGTAAGTCGAGGCCTTCTTCTAATTGTTTTGCTTTCCAAGCCTCATCGTAATGCATTTGCAGATAAGTGGAGTATCGTGATAATTCTTCGAACTGTTTCAGATACTCGTCAAATGGTCTGCCTCCTTGTGTGAGCTTCAGGAACTGTGCTTCCTTTGCTTGTTTCACGCTCTCAGGGATATATTGATCCATGAAGACTCTCTTGAAAGATTCCCAAGTCAGTGGAATGCCTCAGCTCTCCATCAATTGCTGGGCATCTGTCCACCAAAGTTTCGCTTCACCTTTCAGCATGTACGTTGCATATGTGACTTTCTGTTCATCGTCGCACTGCAACAACCTGAAAATCTTTTCAATTTCTTTTATCCAAGCTTCCACAACAGCTGGATCGGAGGCACCTGTAAACGGAGATGGACCTGCTCTCTGGAATTCAATCCATCCCTGATATAGTGGGTTCACATGTTGGGTGGCTCCGTCGTTTCTCGTCTGTCGATCTTCCTGCTGCTGTCTCATGGCATTGGCACTGGTAGTGGCCTGGTCTCTCATTGCATCGGCCATTAATCAGATGGATTCCATCATGTCGCGCATGTCGACCTCAGTCTCCATGCTACCACTACCTGAAGCACCCTGGTTTCTGTGCCTTAGCCTTCCTCTGGGCCTACGTGTGGCGTCCCTGCTCGATTCTGCCATGCTTATCTAACACAGAAACAAATAGATCAGTTACACAGCAACAGTTAACAGCAAGACATTAAATTCATTCCGTTCATTATCCATTCAAATCAGGTCCTATCATTCCAGAGTCAAATCAATCAAAACCCTAAAGCTGCAAGACCAAAAATTTAAAGTCCTAGGCCCACTAAACCAAAAGATCCGACAAACAAGGCTCTGATACCATAATTGTAATGACCCCCTAATACGTCATACACGATGCTCATCTGATTAGCGAAAGCATATGGGTTATTCTAAATGATTATTCCCTATGTGGGAACGTTAGGGGATTGCTACTGGTTGAGCGTAACCCAAATAGACTTCCCATTGTCCATTCAGATTTAGTTCAACCCTGATTCACACGCAGCTAACTAAATATACGTACATGCATCATTAATAACTCTGGAATGAAACTAAAGTCCATACATACGGCGTACAATCATTAAACTCAACATCCAAAACTCATACACATATACTGTCAAGCATCCACATACATTCTAACCGAATTTCTCAAGTTTACAGTGGTAAACCCTACCAAAAATCTGGCAGAGTTTCCTCTGTATTTCAATCATATACAAAGTACAAAGAGTCACCTTTTTACAATCAAACAACCAGTCTAACAACAACAATAATCATAATCCACAGAAATCCATAAAAATAGCGTCAATCCCATCAATACAATCAATATAAAACTCCTGATTTATACATGTACCACTGATCCAATCCATACAGAAAACATAAAGAATAGAACCCAGTATACAGTAACATCATCAAGCATATATATATATACAAGCCGATTCAAGCCTAAGCTAAATCATCCTCCGGTATGTCCTCAAGTCAGCCTCGGCTATAAATGCGAAGTTCTGTCCTGTCCCTGTTCATCTGAGTAAACAACCTAATGAGATATGAATCCCAGTAGAATAATTCACAATTCAAATATCGTTCGAAAACTGGTTGAATACCCAGCGGTGCGAACAACGAAATCATCTTCCCGAAATCAGTTTGAAAACAGTGAAATACCTTATCTTTAAAATCATCATATTACATGGAAATTTACGGCAATGAATCGAAATCATAAAATCTATTTCTTTGAAAATCAATCATCAAAATCAAGTAAAATCCCATGCCCTGTGTATCTCAATCCACGTTGGCTACAAATCTGCTGTAACCAAATCTAAATCGTCTTCTAATTGCACGTAGTTTAGAGAGAATACCTCTCTTATCATTGGGTGTGATCCGTAACACCAATCACCTGAATCAAGCCTATATTGTGAGTGTGATCCGTAACACCAATCACTCACTCAAGGACTGGGTGAGAATCAACATCTAGGGCGTCCCCTAGCATGTGCACATACGCCAATTCTCATCCTCATACAGTCTATTCGAACTCACATGCACTCGATCGGCTATTCCTCAGGGTTCTAGGGTATTACGCCTAAATCACAATGTTTCCCCGTGTAGGTTATCCACCCTTATACTCCCTAAACCTTTCTTAGGGTCGTCCTAGTTTAACGCGTAATCCCTGACTCAGTTCAGGATAAATATGATAAAAATAATCTTGTTTAAAAGCTTCCTGTATAAGGGATACTTAACGGCCGTCCCAAACCGGCTATCAAGTACCCAACCCTAAGTAAATTCGTTTTAAAGGCATCTAAACTCGATAAACAAGGTGTATAACATGCAATTAGGGTTTTCAGCACACAGGCATGCAATTTATCCCATCGAAAGCAGCACGCAAATCTATGCAAGTCATTTAAATCATTTAGTTATTCACTAAATCAATTCCAGGATTTGGGAAGTGTAAATTATCCTACCTGGTCTCCGAATGCTCTAAATCACTTCAGAATTCCACGCAGTCTCGATTTCTGAGCCCAATTAATTTCTTGGACATAAAATTAAACATTCAGGCTCATCACATCATCCAATTTTCAATCCTAAACTCAGTTACACAGCTACCTAGGTTAATTAGTTGCCTAATTACGTTCGGCAATCATTTTAATCAAATACCATTATTTTTTGGGAAATCGGACCTTACCAATGTGTCCGGATGATGGAATTATGCATCACGGTGGTCTCGGTTTCTCCCGATTCACGTTCAGAAGCTCCAGCACGGCGGCACACGGCGGCGCACAGTGGCGTACGATGGCGCACGGCGAAGGGGTGCAGTTTGCCTCTAAAATCACACCACGTTGAAGCTCGCAAGTCCAGGAGTCCGAATACGGTGGTGGCGCAGCGGTTCATGGCCGTTTGGGCTGCGTTTTTCGGCCACGAAGCTTCTCGCACGGCGGATGGAGTTTCCTTCAATCCGGGCGTCGGCCTCCTTCGACAATGGCGAGCCATCGGAGGAAGTCGGGCACTGGCTACACTGGTGGGGGCGGATCGGCCAATCCGGTGATCGACGGCGACGATCTAAGCTGGAGAAGTTTCGCACGATGGAGGGGAAAAATGACGTCTTTTCGGCGGCTCTGGCGGCCGTTGGTGGCCGTGGTTGGTTACTGGAGGTTGTGGGCAGTGAGGGCTATCGGTTGGTGCCCTTGGTGGCGGCCCATGGTGGCTGTAGCAGCCGTTCACTGTGGAGGAAGGAGGAGAGAGAAGAGAGAGAGGAGAGAGAGTGTATGGTGAGGAGAGAGAGAGAGAAATGAGAGAAATGGAGGGAATTCGTGTAATTTAAAGCCTCCGGGGGCGATTTTGACTTTTCCCAGACCACCCGGGGATACTTTAGGGTGTCGACATCCTTCCAGACATTGGCACGCATTTCTATGTGAAAGTTTTGGTCTCTGTCAATGAAATTGACGCACAAAACTTCTTCCTTCAGTTTTTGATTGCTGGATTGCATTTCTTTCTGTTTGATCATGTTTCTGGCTTCAAATAATCTTTCATTTCGATTTACTATCCTCGAAAGTCATGCCAGGCTTCGTTTAAAAGGAATTAGGGTTAAAAATCAGATTTTATCTTTAAAAATTCTTTCAGTTGTTACAATCTCTTTCATGGTATGTTTGCCAAGCTTACTTCAAGGAGTGAAGTATAAGAGTGCTCTTAAGGAAAGCTAGCTAGTTTTTGTGGTTGTTCATAATATGGATGTGGGTACCATCCATAGTATAAATCATAAAGACTGTAGGGTTGTGGATATCCTAGAAATTGGGGTAGCATTAAGGCTTTTGGTACCAAGGGCCAACGTTAATAGGGTTGCACTTGTGGCAGTGGGTGCCTTGGTACAGTGGTGGTAAAGGTCGTTTGAGTGACTTATGCCACTACCGGTTGTGGAGATAGGTGGATTGGGACACTTGGAGGAGGCACATTAGGTACGGGTGAACTGTAACAACCCCTCTTATTTCCTTATCATCAGAGTAAAATGAAAGTGCAAAATTCTCACTTTTCAAAATTTCTCTCTTTTCAAAATTTCATACCCTGCGAGGCCATTACTAGTTGAGTGTAACTCAAATAGACTCTTTCTAAGCATATTTAAATTCCACTCAACTATCCCTTATGCGAAGCATATACTAATACCAAAATTTTTACAACCAAGCAATCTGGAATACAAAATTCTAAATTATTCATCATAAACAACTTAGTTACAATTTACATTAATACTATTGAAGTCAACTTCATATCAACAAATCACATAACAGAATTTTTCTCCAAATTTTCGTGACTAAATAACTCCTGACATTCTTTAAAATAACCATAAAATTCTTATGTTATACATAAAATTTCCTGGCCTACATGCCATTAAACAAACCTATCTATAACTTGAAATTTATGATCTTCTCGGTTACCTTGCAGGCCTCATACACATCTTAAGCCCATATAGATTCTAGGCATATCTTGGCCTTGATCATCTGAATAAATAACTTCATGAGATACAATTATTCCACTAGAGTAATTTACAAATTTACAGTTTTATAAAATAGTTGAAAGTTCAGCGTTATCCCCTTGGGTACCGAAAATCTCCCCCTTTTGTTATAACACACATATGAATTGAAATTTCATATCAAAGCATGATCAAACATATGAGAAATCTAGCATTTTCCTCAATTTCACAATTTATATAGTTTCATGAGAATCACAAGAGTATAGGAAAATCATCTTTATCAAAATCATCATTCTGTAATACCTATATTTTCATTTCAAATCTTATATGCATACATTTCCCGCCATTTACATCCTTATCACAATGCATATTGTTTCTTAATATCAATTTTTCAATTATTCTAGGGAACTGTTATCCCAAAGAATGTCACAGGACCGTTATCCATGTGACTGAGATTGTTAACATCGTAGGGACCGTTATCCTGACGATGGTCATAAGACTGTTATCCATATGACTGGAATCTAACTTATCAGGGCAATCTCTGGCATGTGCACATCCTTCATTAGTCTCTTTATCCACAACTATACGACAATGTATACAGATAGGTGATTAATACTTAGGGTCATAGAATATTTTTACTTAAACCAATCCATTTACCCCGTATAGACTCTCCTCCCTTTACTCTTTAATTCTTCCATAGGGTTGTATTGGTTTAAAGAGCAACCTCTAACATATATAGACTATTGCTATGAAAAATAGTTATATTTTTATAAAAATTCATCTGTATAAGGAACATTTAATAACCATCCCATACCAGCCATTAAATGTCTATCCTAAATTTTGTCTGCACTACAAGTATACAACCTAATAGTCAAATTAAAACAAGCAGCAAGGGGTTTATCCTATACCTTCAAAAAACATATAGGTATATTTCCTTATAATCATATGGAAACATTTCATTTCACAATGATTTTCATCAAACATTTCCCATTTCACAAAAATACATTTTGTTTCAATTAATACAATTCACATTTTCTTTTCAAAACAAGGAAGTATAGATTACTCTACTTTAACTATTTATTCCTTCCTTGATCAAGACTTCTCTCTTTTCTCTTGGTATTTACCCTACAAATCATTTCCTGTGAAACAATTTTAGATTTCACACCAGCACTTTACCACTATGCATTCATTGTATCATGCTTTCTATGCATTCTAGGCTTAAGGTTTCACTATGAGATAACACTCCTCTTTCCTTTCCTATTTTAGGGTTACTTGTCACCCAACATATGAAATTTTTAGGTATGATGGTGTTTGAGCTTCAATCCAACCAATACTAGAGATTTCCAAGCTTAATTCTTATTTTAGAAATTATTTTTCACATCAAAAGGTTCCTAGTCGACTTCCAGGAAGCTAGCAGTTGGCTGGTTGCTCTCTAGAAGGCTACTTGTCAACTGTCATAAAGCTAGTAGCCAGCTGGTGGCTCTTTGGAAATTTTATATTTTTCAAGACAGTACCCTACTAGTCGACCGTTAAAAGGCTACTAGTCAACTGCTAGGCAAAAATATAGACTTGATAATTGACTAATAGGGATACCAGTGGACTGTTGCATCTCTGTTTGAAATTCTAGGTTTGTCAAGAACACGACAGTCGATTGATGCATGTTGGCAAAGGGCTGTTATGTCCTGCGACAGCTTTAAAATTCCAATTTTTGAAATCATCTAGCCTTGAATCTAGTATTTTTTTTATATTAAAAGGTGTGAGCTTAGTTTCTAACCATTTTTCCCAAAACCTAACTATTTTTGGGCTCAAACATCAATTATACAAGCCAATTTTCACATGCAACTCAAGTGAACAGTAAAACCTAATTTGAAAAATCTAATTCAAGCCTAGAAAATGCCTCATGGAAGTTAAAAACTCTAGCATTTTAGTCTAGAAACCTTTTCTAATCTCTAATTAACCTCAAAATCATCATTTTAACCTAGAAAACTAGAAATTTTTTAAGAAAAAGAGATTTCTCTATTTTTGCTAAATCCTAAGAATTTTAGTAGATTTAATGCTTGGAGGAAGTATATACTATTTCTAAATAAGGACTAGGATGTTTTCCTAAGTATAGGTAAAGATTTTCTTACATAAAATTTAGCTATAGAGAGTTTCCAGTTGATTTCTCCTCTTTTTCTCCCTTACCTGTGCCTTTCCTCTTCTTGTCAAATGTGGGAGTGTGCTGGTAGGAAGGGAAGGAATGCATATGAGAGAGTTTAAAGGAGTGGCACTATTTGAGCTTTAGGGACCATCTTGCAAAATATGAAAATTATTTTTAAGTTCTTAGGTCTCATAAGATTCATATAAAGCATTTTATAGCCATTTTCCATTCACATCCTACCAATTTAGCCTCAATAATAAATTTTAAGGTATTGGATATTACAATCCTCCCCCCTTAAAAGAATTTTATCCTCAAAATTCATACTTGTAAATAGTTTGGGATAATGTTATCTCATTTCGTCCTCCTTTTCCTATGTCATTTCCTGGGTTGCTACATCCTGCCAAAGTACCTTAACCAAAGGGATTACTTTATTATGGAGATGGTTAGTCTAGAAATCTAGGATTTAAACAAGAGTAGATTCATAAGTTAAATTTTTCTTTAATACCATGGGCTAATTCCCCAACACATGAGTGGAATTTAGGATATATTTTCTGAGTTGCGAGATATGGAAGATGTCATGCAAGTTTAAAAGATAAGGAGGTAGGGTGATTTGGTAGGCAACTGGACCTACCCTTTTTAGGATCTAAAATAGTCTTAAGAATCATGGACTTAGTTTTCTCGTCCTTATTTGTCTACCAATACTTGTGGTGGGTGACACTCTCTAAAAAACATGGTCTTTCTTATTGAATTCCAAATGTCTCCTCCTCTTATTCGCATAGTTTTCTTGTCTCTACTGGGCAACTCTCATCTTTGCCCTGATCATTTTTATCTGATTAGTAGTTTCCTAGACAATCTCAAGTCCTAACACTGTTCTCTCCCCTATCTTTACCCCACTTAAGGGTGATTTACAACTCTTCACATACAAAGTAGCATACGGTGCCTTACCTATAGTAGAGTTACAACTGTTATTATATGCAAACTCTATTAAAAGTAGGTACTTATCCCAACTTCCTTCTTATTCTTGCACACATGCTCTCAACATGTCCTCCAAGATTTGCATTGTTCTTTCAGACTGTCCTTCGGTCTAAGGATAATAAGTAGTGCTAAATTTAAGTTTGGTTCCTAATGCTCTTTTTAGGGATCGCCAAAATCTGGATGTGAACCTAGGGTCTCATTCTAACACTATACTAGAGGGTACCCCATGCAATCTCATTATTTCCCTAAAGTATAGTTGGGCTAACTTTTCCATGGAGTATTTAATCTTGACAGGTAAGAAATGAGAAGATTTGGTCAGCCTATCCACTATCACCCATATGGAATCATAACTAGTTAGGGTTCTAGGTAATCCTACCACAAAATTCATGGTTATTTGATCCAATTTTCTCTCTGGTATCTCCAGTGGTCTCAATAACCTAGCAGGTCTTTGATGTTCTATCTTTACCTGCTGGCAAGTAAGACAGGCATTCACATACTTTGCGATGTCTTTTCGCATTCCCGACCACCAAAAGTTTCTTTTCAGCTCTTGATATATCTTATAAATACTTGGGTGAATGGTGTAATGGCTATGATGTGCCTCTGCTAACAATTTCTCCCTTAGTTCTTGATGGTTTGGACCACTATCCTGTTCCTAAACATCAATACCCTATCGGAGGCTAACCCAAAATCTGGCTAATCTACATAGATTCCCAAGGATTTATCCTATCGTTAGGCTTGTCTAACTAGTTCCTTCAGTTCACAATTAATCTGAAAGTCACTCATTACTAACCTATTCGGAAGTGACATCACATTAAGACTAAGATCCCTAAAGTCTTCCAGCAATTTCATCTCATCTATCATAAGGCTAGCTACTTGTAGGGACTTCCTACTCAATGCATCTGCTACCACAAAAAACCTCAAATTAGGTTTTACTGTTCACTCAAGTTGCATGTGAAAATTGGCTTTTATGATAACTAAAAACCTCAAATTCAGCCCCATATAAGTAATGTCTCTAAATTTTTAGGCAAAAACTATGGCAACTAACTCCAAATCATGGGTGGGATAGTTCTCCTCTGCAGGTTTGAGTTACCTAGATGCATAGGTAACTACTCTCTTTGCTTGTATTAAGACGCATCCTAAACCTTTCTTTAATGCATCTGTGTATACCTCAAAGGGCTCTATTGAGTTTGGAATTACTAATACTAGAGCTATAGTTAGTTTTTTCTTCAAGGTTTGGAAACTATATTCACATTGTTTACTCCAAAACCTAACACCCTTTCTAGTCAATCGGGTTAACGGCAAGACTATCTGAGAGAATCCTTGTATAAACTTCCGATAATAACCTGCCCAACCCAAAAAACTTATAATCTCTGTGATCGTTCTTGGCTAACTCTAATTTAGTACAACCTCAATTTTCTTAGGATCCACTAAAATTTTTTGTCTATTCATCACATGACCTAAAAATTTGACCTCCTCTAACAAAAACTCACACTTTTCCAACTTAACATACAACTATTTTTTCTCCAACATTCGCAACACCATTTCAAGGTGTAGTGTATGCTCTTCACGAGTCTTAGAATATACTAGGATGTCATCTATAAATACCACCACAAACTATGGATGGTCACGGGTCGCCTCTCATCACCAGTCCGATTCAGTTGAAAGCGCGAAGCCTAGTTGATGGCCGAAGCTTGCAGGCTGTGCCACTCCTCTCCACCAAAATCTCTCACTCTTGAACCCCTCCCCATGTGAAGACACCTTGGCCAAATGAAGAAGAAGAAGAAATGTCGCCACTATAAAAGACTTTTAGTGGCAACTTTTTATGTTGCCACTGAAAGTCATATTTTTGTAGTGAAATATATAAGTTTGATTAGATTTAAATATATATCATTATTAGTTCTTAATTAACATTAGAATTTGTACTTTCAATTTTTTTATGTTGCTCTATAGGGTGAAAATGAATATACAAGTCATTTGATTTTTTTTAGTCGAATTATTTATTTTTCTTTCAAAATTAAACTTCAGTTCATTTGATACAAAAAAATGTTATAATAACAATTAACTATTAGTGTAAGAAAATAAATGACGTAAAAAATAAGACTTGGTATAAAAAGATCAATAATGTTAAAAAATGAAAAGTATCCTAATGAATATTGTATTTTGTCCGGATTTAAAATCCTAAAGAATAGAAAAAAAATTAAAATAAAAAGCATAAAAAAAAAATTAGGTTTTTTAAGGTACCATTTTTATTTGTTAATCTTGAGTCATAAAATAAGTAGAATAGAATCCTAATAGAAAAAAGAAGAAGAAGAAGAGAAAGCCTAGCCTAATCAAAGAAATTGCAATTCATATTTTTGTGTCCAAATGTCGAAAAAAAAATCATTGATATATAAACAAATAATAATATTAACAACAAAGGATAATAATAATAATATTATAATAAATTAGTACATATCAAAAGAAATAAAAGATCATTTCGTTATTAATATTATTATTATTGTCTTTTCCATCTTTCTTCCCTACGCTGTACCACGGTCACTTCTTTCCCTCTCTCCCTCTCCTTTTAAAATACCTCTTAACACTAAACCCTAATCTCTTGAAATCCAAAACCCTAAGTAGGACACATGAATTGAGTGAACTCAAATAAAAAAAAGCGTAATAAATAATTTATACATTATAATGTTTTAAATTTTTTTTAAAGAATTACTAAATAATTTACTAATTTGTTTAAAAAATATAAGATATATTTTATATTTATTTTATTGTTATGTAATAAAATTATATAAAATATTTATTATTTTATTTAATTATAATATAAATTTAATATATAATCTTAATACTAATTTAACTATGATTAAACTATTAAATCATAAATAAATATATTGACAAATCTAATTTTTAAAATATTAATTTATGATTTATTGTTCAAAAATTAACTCTAACCTTGGTCTGAAGAGGTAAGTGACAGAGTTCCTCTTACCCTCTCTTTTCTTTCCCACTGAAGATTTCTAATTAGTGATGCTGTGGTGGGATTTTGTGGGGCTCTGATATGTTGTTAAATTCTTGACAATTGCTTCCTTTGTTTGTGAATTCAACGTCCCCTACTTGGAACTTTTTGACTGGGATTTCATTTTCATATTAATTGGTAATTTCAAGTTAAAGACGTTGGTATGATGTTATTACTCCTTTTTATGATCAATTTGGGCATGCTATTAGCTGCTTGCTTGAGAGCTACGATGTGTTGGCCAGTGTCCTTGCTATAGCTATATTTTTCATCCCTTAGCATCTTTGTTAGATTATTTCCATCATAAATTTTGGATTGTGGTATTCATCGCAACCTATTACTACCATCCAAACAGCACAATAAAAAAAAAAAGAAAAAAAGAAAGAAAGGTTGGATTTTCCACGGATATATCACCTTTTCTTTATTATTATTTTCAAAAGTATCTATTTCTTATTATAATTTACAAATATATATCATTTTTTTAGCTACATCAATTCGCTAATAATATAAATAAATTTTGTTTTAACTTTGCATTAATTCGTTAATACTAGTAAATAAAAATTATTTGACAAGCAATTCGTTATTAGCAATTGCAAATTGCAAGTCAAAATAATTGAATTAGCAATTTGTTAGTGTTAATAGCGAAATGCAGGACAAAAACACAAATAAATAGACAAATTATACGAAAATAAAAAATATATTGTAAATGCACAAATAAATATAAAAAAGTTAATAATTTAAATTAACAAATAACAAATAATATTTTAAAGAAATTATATAAAAAAAAGACTATGAATAGAAAATTATTAAAAATTCATAAACCAAAATTAGATTCTCTGGTATTAGTTTTGGATTGGACCACTTCAAATATTTTAGGTTATCTACAAATAGATTGTTTAATCATTTGAATTATTTTTTACATGTTCGTTTGGTATTATTTTAATGTTGGATCACATGTTACTTTAACATTTGTTGTAAAAATATATACCATTGTATTTTTAATTTTTAATTTATTTTTTATACAAAATTTTGATTCATTTGATATATTGAGTTAAAATTCTGTATGATAATTTTTTATTAAAATTTTATTAAATATTTGAATGCATTGTTTTGTAAATATTTGGTTTCTTAATCGGTAATGATGATAAAATTAATTCATTTTATTTGAATTTTGTTAATATTGAATTAAAATTTTCTTTGTTCATTTTGTCTAAATTTTGTTAATAATATATTGAGTTAAACTATTTTTGTTAAATTTTTTTTGTATATTCTTTTTTTGAGTATTCTTTTTTTTAGTTGATATAATATTTTATTAAGATTTTGTTTGATTTGTTTTTTGGTTTGAGTTTTTAATAATTTTTTGTTATATAATTTGTTTATAATATTGTTTGTTATTTGTTAATTGGAGTTTTTAACTTTTTTATATTTATTTGTTCATTTACCATGTTTTGTTTCATTTTTATATAATTTGTATATTTATAATGACTTAAAAGTCTCCTGGTTTTATAAATAATATATTATATAATATAAAATAAAATATATAATATGAAAAGATGAGAAAGGAGAAAAAATAAAGATAATGAAAAGTTAAAACAGTGCAGAGTTAACTAAATTTTTATTATTTATTTTATTATTATAAAATATAATAAATATTATTTTATTTTATATTATATTTCAATAATTAAAAAAAGATACATGCAAATTAGCATCAAGTATTTAAATATGTGTTTAGTACATATTGATTTTGTTAAAAAGATTTAACCACTTGTACTTAAAAAATTAGTTATTTAAATTTAAATTTATGTTTATAATAAAATCTAAAAAATTAATATGCACTAAATACTTATTACTAGCTAATTTCTTTGACACTCTATCTCTTATTTTCTTTCATTAATATTATTTTTTTTTCTCTTTCTTTTCGGACATATGCCCTTTGACACTCTATCTCTTTTATTACCCAATTTTTTTTTCATTATGCTTGTTTTCTCTCTTCCATTCTCTCTTTTTTTTTTTTTTTCTTCTTTCACATTTTCTTCATTTTCTTCTCCTTTTTTTCCCCATTTCCTTTCCACTTTCTCTCTTGTAATTTTTTAACCCCTCGTCGTTTTAGTGTCAAGGGGCTTAAAAAAAAATTTAAAAAATGGCCTTCGTCACAAATTAAAACTAATGCCACGTGGTACTGGTTGAAACCCAAAATAGATAGTCTAACATGCATAACTTATCATAAGAAAGTTTTATATATTGTTTTAGGTGTTGATAATTTAAAAATAATATGAAGCGGTTGATTTGTCCAAAACAATATAATGAGTATCTGATAATATTATTTTTTAATATACTATATTTATTTAATTTAAAGTGTATATATATACATCTCTTTATTCAAAATAATCATATGATTACTCACCAAAAAAAAAAATAATCATATGATTATTTTGATTGTAATCTTGTTAGTATCTTAGCTAATGGAAGATTTACCACACTAAGGAGTCGGGATACTTGAGGGATTGTACAAGTGTTTTGCTTGAATTAATTTGTTTCCTTCATGCAAAATAGAGAGGTTGGGAAGGGAATTAATTATTTAATAAGCTCGAATTAAAAAAAGTCTGTTTTTGAAAAAGTTAGATTAAATGTGGGTTGAGTTTGAATTTTTTTTTAAGCCTGTCCCAAAGTTCAAAAGCTTATTTTTTTTAAAAGAAATAAATATTTAACAAAAAAAATTATATACATAAAATATGAAATATATAAAACAAAAAAATATTTTATTTAAGCTTAATATTTTTAAAAACAACGAAAAAAGCTTTATATTTCTTATTTTATTTTACTTCATAGAAAAATATTTTATATATACATTTAATTATATTTAATGATTTATTTTTAATTATGTATGATTTTATGACAAAAAAATTAAACATAATACATTTGTAGTTTATTAATTCATAAAATTTAAGTTTATAACTTAAAAATATTATACTATACTATACTTTAATTTATGTTAAATAAAAACTATAACATATAATTAATTTTAATTTTTAGAACATTTTAAATTTAGGCGGGGTTAGAATATTTTTTATTAATCAAGCTTGAACTTGACTCAAATAATATGTTTAAAAAGGTCTTTGGACTTGGGCTCAAACCTATATTTTTTTAGTATGTACATATAAAAGTTCATCTCATTATTACGTTTAGTTGGGATTAACTTGTCACAAACTATTCATGTCGAACTAGAATTATTTGATAAGAAAACTAATTCTTAATCTAGTGTCACACCAATATGGTGAATACAGAAAATTATAATATCTAAAAATAATTTTAAAAATATAATTGTCACTAAAATTTTATTTTTTAAAAAAAATTTGGAAAATAATTTTTGAATCATGATTTGGTTTGCAAAAATAAAGATGAATTTGAGAATTGGTGCACATAAAAAAAATGTTAAGCACTTCACAACATCTAATAATAAAAATGTATAAAATGGAAACTTTAGAGAAACCATTTTTTTAAAGAAATAAAATGGAAAATGATTTTTGAAAATAAAGATGAGTTAGTGAGTTGGTAAGTGTAGAAAATATGTTAGACACCCTATAATATCTGATATCAAATATGTACAATTATTTTGTATAAACTTTATTTACACCTAAAAATTACATGTAAGCGCAAAAAAGTTCGGATGTGGAGATTTGACCTAAGAAAAGTACCCTAAGACCAACGTACTTAATGGGAATCAAACTCCATGCAGTTTGAGTAAAAAATAGTTGTGGGTTGATTTACTTTTAGAAAGAAAGAAACAAGAGCATGAAAGATTTGGAAAAAAAATTTACTTCAGTTGGTGATTTTGATTTTATTTTTAAAAATCTTTGTTAACCTCACTTCTTTCTCTCTTTTAATTTGTAATTTTTTTAAAAAAATATTTTAAATCTAAGTAAAATTTTAAAGAAATTGAAATTATTTTTTGATTTTAAAGAATAAAGTTCTTAGAAGATAAGAAAAATTAAGTTCCTAATTTTAGAATAAAATTGGGTCGTTAAAACTTAAATATGAAGCATGTAAGAAGATATATAATTTATAATGCAAACTAAAGCTTAATTTAAACATGCAATGTAATCTTAACCCATTCCTATGTCCATTTCCATCAGCATTAATAAACAGTCTTGTACAACTAGGACTACTATTTGTGACAAATAGAGCTAGATGCATGTTTTTCAGTGATATTTACTATTTAATTACAACCCAATAAAAATAAAAATAAAAATAATGAAAATAAACAACAACGCTTGATCTTCCTCCTTTCAAGACCCTCTTGATATTCCAACACTCTTAAGTACCAGCACAACAAGGATTCAAAAGAGGAATCAGTGTTCATTCAAATTAATTTAATAGCTAAAAAAAATATTATACCAGGATGTCAAGGAATGAAACCAATTTAGATTCCTATATTCTAAGAACGTTAGCATACCTGTCAGTCTAATTTGCATTCAGATTTTCTGTAGTAGCAAAGTCTCTGTTGTTCTCTGTCGTAGATCATTCCAGCCGTCCATTCCATGCCTGCAGATCGTCCGCTCGTTATTGCGCCCCACGTCCCTTGCTGGAATGCACATTTCGACTCACAGTTTTCGTGCGAACAAACTTCAGATCAGCATTTCTGTTGGAGCAAACTTCATTTTTCATTGCAACGTTTTCCTTTTTGAGTTTTCTTCAAGTTTGTCGTTCCAGTACCGTTCCACTGTGAGCAGAATTCATCTTTTATTGCAGTGTTTCCATTTTACATATATATATATATGTAATATGTAATAAAATTACCTAAGACATGACAATAGGTCCTATGGTGCGCCTGGTCAAAGCTACATGAACTGGGTAGCATCAATGGCTGCGTCCCTTGATATGGGTGTTCCTTGGAACATGTGCCAAAAATCAAATGCTCTTGACCCCATGGTATCTTTCCTAATTTTCACCTCGCTTCCACAATGCACCTATCTTACATAATTCGGATGTAAATTGCTTGCAAATTAACACTTGCAATGGATTTTAAACTCTCACCAAAAACCAAAAATGTGCACTAAGATGTGGTGTGGATGGTAAGCCTTATTTTTTGCATAAAATAGTTTGTTATTTGAATGAAATAAATCCCTCAAATATGATTTTATGGGCTGTTTATTCCCTTTCTCATTTCACTTTTTCTTTTCTTGCTAGTTGCAAACTTTATTGAAATCTTTGTATTTGTAGGTTTCTTACATTTGGTGGTGCAGTGCCTTATAGACCTATAGAAGATGTCGCATTTGTCATGGCACGCTTTTTACAGTGAGGTGGAACATTAAATAATTACTATATGGTAATGCATCAATACTCCATATACGGAGTTTAACTTCAATATTATATATAGTTGGAGATAAATTAGCTTGAACTTAAGACTTTTGCTGCTCTGAAACATTAAGAAACTTTGGCTGGACTTCTGGGGGACTGTTCATCTTTACAAGTTATGATTAGGATGCACCAATCGACCAATATGGTACACATATTTTCTGTTTTCACGATCACTCTGCTTCTGATGGAATGGAAGAATAGAATCTTCCTTTTTTTGTATTTTTATTATATACATTTTAGACATTGCTTTTGGATTCGCTGCCGTTACATTTTTCGCCATCAACCTGCCATTGCTTTTAGCAGCGGTTTTTTGCGTTGTTAAATATTGTTGCAATAAAATTTATTGCTATTATAATTAATTATTTAAACAAAAGTTATAGCAGTAATACATTTTGTTGCAATAATATTAAAAAATACTTTAGCAATGCAAAAAATTGCTCTAAAAGTAATGGCAGGATAATGTCAGCAAAGGTAATGACAGAGGATCCAAAGACTTAGACATTGCATTTGTGCTATCAGTAGTTAGTTGATGCAACCTAGCTCCCTTATACAGAAGTTAAGAAGATATGCAAATAGTTTTGCATGTACAGTTAACAATGCTTTTTTATTTACGCACAAGACAAAAAGCACAGTCAACAAATTTTATGTGATAACAAAAAATATGTTAATTATATGATGCAAGAGTTATTAGACAGCCTAAGTAGGGCCACCTTAAAGATTTGTAGAAGGCCATAATTCTTTGTGAATCTAAAGGTATAAGTGATCATCAAAATTTTTGGTCTTGTTAAAAAAAGCTCACAAACTTGCATGAAATTGATATATTTTTCCAAGTTAGTAAGTTGCTATCCCTGGAGATGCCCTATTTATAGACTTTGTTCTGGCATAATTATCTATTTGTGTAGTGGTTCATTTTCATAGTTTTCTTTGGTTTCCTTTCCTTCACAAGTTCTTAAGTGTGCTACTTTTTAGTGATTAGTTTCTTCATTCTATATTAATAATTTAATATACGCTTTTTACTATCTAAACCCAGGCTGCAATTGCTGCCTTTCTTGCAAATGTGGACGCCACACCTGATGCATCAGTTAATTTTAGTGGCATTTCTTATAACTTGCCTGCTTGGTCTGTGAGAATCTTACCAGATTGCAAGAATGTGTCATTTAATACTGCAAAGGTTTGCAAGATGTTTTCTGTTCTCTGCTAGTCCATGAAGTAGCACAAATTTTTAACTCTCTGTATGACAAATTAATTCTGCATTTATGATTTCAAGATTCACAAGAAAACCTTCAAGCTTCAGCAATGGAAACGCTGCAATAAAAGATGAATTATGATTGAAATGGATCGACAGACTTGAAAATTCAGAAAGAAAAATGCTGCAATGAAAAGTTTGCTCACAACAGAGATGTTGATTTGAAGTTTTTTTGCACGGGAACTGAAATTCGAAACATGCGTTCCATTGGTTTTTTTGCATACACTGCAAGGGATGCGTGGCACAGCGATGAGTGGACGATCTACAGGCATGGAATGGATGGCTAAGATGATCTATGACAAAGAACGAGAGAGACTTTGCTACTGTAGAGGATGTACCCGTGTCTATTTTACAGACTGCAAAATTAAAAAGGTGAAGTGCAACACACCAACAATTTAGAATTCCTACATCCTTTTTAATTATCAATATCCCAGCCTAGAACAACACATCAATGCTTTTAATTCACAGCTTACAAAATCCATGAGACAGAGCACCCCGACATCTTGAATCATGAATACACTAGCAAGATTAAGCACTCATCTTTAGATTAGCAAAAGCATGCCCAAATTGAATCCTAGCAGCAACTAAAGTTTCAGCTCAAACAAGGATTCAGAAAAATCCATCAACCCAAGGATTCAGTCCAGATCATGAAGAATTAGGAAATTCAAGAACTGGTTTTAATCAATTTCTGTGCGCAAGTATTAGAAACTGAAATCAAGGACATTGGGGATATTCAATTCTACAGTGATATTTAACATTTCATTATGATGCACAGTACGACAATGATATATGTTAGTTTTGTGCTAATTTTTTAATTCTGGACAAATACATCAATACTAATATCACCACTTATATCACATGATTGAGATTATAGAAAAATATTTTTAATGCGAGAAGATATAATTTAAGTCATGAGGAATACTTATTTTAAAAGACTAGTTGAGAGTACCTCACAACTTAAATATTATCTTATATCTTTAATTCTATCCAATGTAAAATATATCATTGCACACCCCTTCGAAAGTCAACGTTCGCGGTAGTCCACTCTGTCGACACTGATCCATTGATAGTCATTTTTACTCTTGGTGGCTTCATCTAATTTCTTGTATTCAGTATAGCTTACTCTATTGGCATTAGTTTATTGGTAACCCTTTTTACTACGATAGTTCATCCAAATTTTAGTATTCAATATACTATACTGCACCTTAATTTAGCTTATAAATCGACACTTTCACATTGGTTAATTTCAATAAAAACACTAATTGATATGATCTCAAACTTTTGCTATTAATATTTTATCACGATGTATAATTCCAATGATCACGTAGGCAGACTTTGTTCTTTTTTTTGTGTTGGGCAAATACTTCAATTCGACATCACTTCTTACCCTGCACCAATGCAACTGAAATTATAGAAAAATATCAAAAGATGAGATTCAAGTCATAAGTACCAATCTCAAAAGTACAGAGTATCTCACTGCTTAAATACGATTTATGTCCTCTCAATCGGATGTGTCACATATTAGCACAATGCGAATATGCACAAAATTCATCGCTAAGGTGTTTGTGATAGAACCACGATTGGTTTTTTACTTCAACGACGAAGTTTGAGGGAATGAACGGCGGCGGTGCTTGAAGTGCTGGTAGTCTATGGCAGCGATTTCGGTGTCCATAAATGGCCGTTGCGAAGACAAGTCACTATGACATTCTCTTCCTATGCGACGGAGGATTGGGGCACAGTTGGGAATGTGGCAGTGCTGGCGGCGACGGTTGGTGGTGGTCGTCGGCACTGGTTAGCGGTGCTCGGTCAAGATCAAGTCACTCTCTTGTTGATCTCTCTCTCATGGTTATGGTGCTCTCCACAAAAAAAAAAAAAAATGCCTCTCCTTTATGATGCGTGTATCCTTCTTCTAAATCTGATGCCTTACTCTCTTAGCTAAAAGTTCCCCGGCCCCCTTTTCCTTTAAGTTGTGCTCTTCTTATAGTGGGATAATAGAGATTTGAGGGGATCTTGATTATGTATGGAGTAGGGATACGAGTATATTCTGATTTTGAAAAAGATTTGGATGGAGAAGATATTGAACACATTGGAAGGAAGCATTAGATTCAATTTTCTGTTTATCATTATTTATTATTTTTTTTGCTTTTTAATTGAATTTAAATTTTCATTAAAATCTGAAAGAAATGTTTTAGGATTTGTAATTTATTTAATTTATTTTATCTTTTTTTCCTTTTGAAATTATCTTTATTATTTATCATTTTTCCAATTGTTTTCCTTCTATTTATTAATCCTGTTATATTTTATTATCTTTTCATTTTATTTATTTATTTATTTTATTTTATTTTATTATGTTTTTTTATCTATTTATTTTTAGTCAGGACAAAATATTTTCATAAAATTAAAAATAATGGCAGCTAATTTCACAACAAGTGAGCTAGATGTCCTATCATGGATGACGATTCTATGATAAATCATTAGGTTAAGGATGATTATCAAGCAAAGATTACGGCTCATCCTATCAAGAGGTGGTTGCTCATGCAAGTTAACCATATGTGAGTGACATGGAAGAATATGCAGATTTAATGTAAAAAATAATTCCCCCCAAATATTGTATGTCCATAAAATGAAGTAAATTCATTTTCATAGCTAAAATATCCATTGGACAAGGTGTCAAATATCAACAAACATCAATAACAAATAGAGGTGCCGGTGATGGAGTGTGATATAAATGACTAATCTCATCAAAAAATGTAGGAAGCAATATTGGAATGTAGACTGATGGATTAGTAAGTGCTACAAAAGACACACTTGAACCTTCGAATAAGACATAAGATAGTTGAGTCGAACAGGTCACCACCTTCAGAAAATAATTGAGAAAGTGCCTGAGAAAAAGGGGGAAGGGGGGTTACTCCCCCAAAGCATGTATTATTTTCCTGCAGTCCTTATCAACCTCCTTAGCAAATGAAGATGAGTATTGTTGCTTTACTTGTGTAATAAGATGCTCTACAATGTCAACCTATAAATAGATGTATTTATTGTTTATTGTCTAACAAATTAAATATAAGATATAACATAAAAATAACATTAACATAAAATTACCACATATCTTGATAAACTTGTAGTTGAATCAGTCCACCTTTGTGTGTGGCATTAATACCATGTCATGTACTCTGATTAGCAGCTCAACAATATATCTGACTATGGGATCAGTGGAAGATGGTCTATCCAACTATTCCACACATTGATGAATGTAATGTGTAATCCAGTTGACATTTGTCTCCCCTTTAAAGTCAATTAAATGCACTTCGCTTAGGTCTATTGGTGGCTCTAGAATCAGTTGATAAAGTCTAAATTGTTGAAGTACACAATTAGAGTGTTGCCACTCAACTAGGGGTGTAAATGAAATAAACTATTCGTGAATAGTTCAGACTCAACTTGTATAAAAATTCGTTTGGGCTCAGTTTATTTATTAAATGAATTAACTTAAACATATAATTAAACTTGTCTAATTAAATGAGTCGAGTTTGAAAATTTGATGATCAGCTTGTTTAGTTCATAAATAATTCGTTTAAGAATAGAATAATATAAAAATAATTTTTATATATATTACATATATAAAAAATATATAAATGATATTTTTTATGTTTATAAAATAAACACATCTTCTATGTATATTTGTTTTTGAATTTGTTATTTTTGTATGAAAGTATCATTTTGTTAGTAAAATGTTTGAAAGGATACAATCATAGATTAGTATAATATATAAAATAATTTGTCATAATCAATTTATATTTAATTAAATGTTATTCTATGATTAATTTTTAGATTTTAAATTTTAGAATAATATATTTGTAGTTTATAATTTTTTTTATTAATTATAGCTTATTATACTCATTTAGTTTACTTTTGTATAATTTTATATGACCTATACAAGTCGAGTATAAGCTCTTATTTAATAAAATGGATCTAACTTAATCTTAATTTTAAATTTATTTCATTTAAACAAAATGAACCCAAACAATTAATTTATTAAATAAATTGAGGTCGAGCTCACTAAAGTGCAGCTCGGCTCATTTACACCCTTATACTCAACTATGTGAGAGCATATGAGTGCCATGGAAGAGTGCCAAATATCTAGGGTGTCGAGACAATATATTGGGATGAACTGCCTGATATTATCAAGTGCATATGGTCTCTAAATAATTTCTAATCAAGAAGAATTTTCTATTAGAGAATAAGATACAAAATTAAGTTTAATGTACAGAGTAAAGAAAACATAGTTTTAAGGTTTAAAAATGTAACGACCCCCTAATACGTCATACGCACTACTTATCTGATTAGCGGAAGCATATGGATTATTCTAAATGATTATTCCCTATGTGGGAACGTCAAGGGATCGCTACTGGTTGAGCGTAACCCAAATAGACTTCCCATTGTCCATTCGGATTCCGTTCAACCCTGATTCACACGCAGCTAACTAAATACACATACATACATCATCAATAATAACTCTGGAATGCAACTAAAATCCATACAATGCGGCGTACAATCATTAAACTCAATATCCAAAACTCATATGCATGTCGCGTCATACATTCATACACATTTCAATTTAAATCCATAAGTTTACAGCGATAAATTCTACCAAAAATCCGGCAGAGTTCCCTCTGTATTTCGAACATTCCCAAAGTACATCACCTGTTAAAATCAAACAGTCATTCCAATAACAGCAATCAACATAGCTAACATAAATCCATATACAGCAACGTCAGTTCATCACTACAATCCATATACACTATCTGAAACATTATATGTACATTCAGTCCAATCTATACAGAAAACATAAGAGATGGAAGCCGATAAATAACAGTGTTATCAAAAAATATATACAAATGATTCAAGCCTAAGCTAATCATCCTCTGGTCTATCCTCAAGTCAGCCTCGGCTATCGTCTGGGCTCCTGTCCCTGTCCCTGTTCATCTGAGTACACAACCTAATGAGATATGAATCCCAGTAGAATAATTTACAATTTAATTATCATTCGAAAACCAGTTGAATACCCAGCAGTGCGCACACCAAAATCGTCTTCCCGAAATCAGTTCGAAAACAGTGAAATACCTTATATTTAAAATCATTTAAACACATGGAAATTGCGGCAAGTACTTGAAATCATAAAATCAATTTCTTTTAGAATCAGTCATCAAAATCAAGTAAAAATCCCATGCCCTGTGTATCTCAATACACATTGGCTACAAATTCGCTGTAACCAAATCTAAATCATCTTCTAATTGCACGTAGTCTAGAGAGAATACCTCTCTTATCATTGGGTGTGATCCGTAACACCAATCACCCAAATCAAGCCTATATTGTGAGTGTGATCCATAACACCAATCACTCACTCAAAGACTGGGTGAGAATTAACATCTAGGGCGTCCCCTAGCATGTGCACATACGCCAATTCTTATCCTCATACAGTCTATTCGAACTCACATGCACTCGGTCGGCTATTCCTCAGGGTTCTAGGGTATTACGCCTAAATCACAACGTTTCCCCGTGTAGGTTATCTACCCTTATACTCCCTAAACCTTTCTTAGGGTCGTCCTGGTTTAACGCGTAATCCCTAACTCAGTACAGGCTAAATATGATAAAAATAATCTCGTTTAAAAGCTACCTGTACTAGGGATACTTAACGACCGTCCCATACCGGCTATCAAGTTCCCAACCCTAAGTAAATCCGTCCTAAATGCATCTAAACTCGATAAACAAGGTGTCTAACATGCAATTAGGGTTTTCAGCACACAGGCATGCAATTTATCCCATCGAAAGTAGCACGAAAATCCATGCAAGTCAGCTAAATCATTCAGGTATCCACTAAGTCAATTCTAGGGTACGGTGGTGCACGGCAGAGGGGTGCGGTTTATCTCAAAAATCACACCACGGTGAAGCCCGCAAGCTCAGGAGTCTGAATATGGTGGTGGCACGGCGGTTCATGGCCGTTTGGGCGGCATTTTCTGGCCACGAAGCTTCTCGCACGGCGGACGACGTTCTTCCTCGATCCGGGCGCGTCCAGCCTCCTTTTGACGGCGCCGAGCTACTGGAGGAAACTGGCAGCTCGGACTACACAGTGGTGGGGGTGGTGATGGTTAACGGCGACGGATGGCGGCGATTCGAGCTGGAGAAGTTTCGCGCGATGGAGGGGAAAAACGGCGTCTTTCCGGCGGCTCCGGCGGCCGTTGGTGGCCGTAGTTGGTTGCTGGAGATTGTGGGCAGTGAGGGCTGTCGGTTGGTACCCTTGGTGGCGGCCCATGGTGGCTGTAGCGGCCAATCGCGGTGGAGGAAGGTGGAGAGAGAAAAGAGAGAGGAGAGAGAGAGTGTGGTGAGGAGAGAGAGTGAAATGAGAGAAATGGAGGGAATTCGCGTAATTTAAAGCCTCCAGGGATGATTCCGACTTTTCTCGGGCCACCTGGGGATGTTTTAGGGTGTCGGCATCCTTCCAGACGTCGACACACATTTCCATGCAAAATTTTTAGCCTCCGTCAACGACATTGACGCACGAAACTCCTTTCGTCAGTTTCTGATCGCCGAATTGCATTTCTTTCTGTTTGATCGTGTTTCTAGCTTCAAACGACCTTCTGGGTCAAGTCATTACCCTCGAAATACATGCCAGGCTTCGTTTAATGAAAATTAGCTTCAAAAATCGAAATTTATCTTTTAAAATCCTTTAAAACTCTTTCAAATCTTTCCCGTTGTTACATTCCCCCCCCCTTAAAAGAAATTTTGTCCCCAAAATTCATACACAAAACTTGATTCTAGATATCTTTGTCTCATCTCATCTTCTTTCTCCCACGTCATCTCCTGCGACGCTACATCCTGCCAAAGTACCTTAACTAGAGGGATCATTTTACTTCGAAGCTGCTTAGTCTTATAGTCAAGGATTTGAACAGGAGTAGATTCATAAGTCAAATTTTCCTTTAATATTATCGGTTGATTCTCTAATACATGCGCAGGATTTGGGACATATTTACGAAGTTGGGAGACGTGGAAAACATCATGTAGGTTGGATAAATAGGGAGGTAAAGTAATTTGGTAGGCAACGGGACCGACTCTTTGTAAAATTTGGAATGGTCCTAGGAATCTAGGACTTAGTTTCTTAGTCCTTATCTGTCTACCAATACCCGTGGTGGGGGACACTCTCAGAAATACGTGATCTCCCTTGTTAAATTCCAAAGGCCTCCTTCTCTTATTGGCATAAGATTCTTGCCTCTGTTGGGCAACTCTCATCTTTTTCCTGATCATTTTAATCTGATCAGTGGTTTCTTGTACCATTTCAAGTCCCAACAGTGCACTCTCCCCCATCTCTACCCAACTTAAAGGTGACTTACAACTCCTCCCATACCGAGCCTCATACGGTGCCATACCGATGGTAGAGTGATAACTGTTGTTGTATGCAAACTCTATCAACGACAGGTGTTTATCCCAACTTCCTTTCTGCTCAAGCACACACGCCCTTAACATGTCTTCTAAGGTTTGAATAGTTCTCTCAGACTGCCTGTCAGTCTGAGGATGATAGGCTGTGCTAAAATTAAGCTGGGTTCCTAAGGCTTGCTGTAGGGATTGCCAAAATCTCGAAGTAAACCTAGGGTCTCGATCAGATACTATACCTGACGGTATTCCATGTAATCTCACAATTTCCCTAAGGTATACTTCGGCTAATTTCTCCATGAAGTAACGCACCTTAACAGGCAGAAAGTGCGCAGACTTGGTCAACCTATCCACTATCACCCAAATGGCATCAAATCCTGCTGGTGTTCTAGGTAGTCCTACCACAAAATCCATAGTGATCTGATCCCATTTCCTCTCTGGTATTTCCAATGGCTTAAGTAGCCCTGCGAGTTTCTGATGCTCTATCTTAACCTGTTGGCAAGTCAAACAGGCATTCACATAATCCGTGATATCTCTCCGCATACCAGGCCACCAAAAGTTCCTCTTCAAGTCCTGATACATCTTGGAAATACCTGGGTGAATAGTGTAATGGCTCCTGTGGGCTTCTGCTAACACTTTTTCCTTTAGTTCCTGATGGTTCGGAATTACTACCCTCTTCCTAAACATTAAAACTCCATCAGGTGCTAGTCCAAAGTCGGGTTGGTCTGCATATACCTCCAAGGATTCATCCTCAAGTTGGGCCTGTCTAATTAATTCTCTCAATTCGCAGGTTATCAAAAAGTCACTCATCACTAATCTTTGCGGAAACGAGATGACATTGAGGCTAAGGTTCCCAAAATCCTCAAGTAACCTCATTTCACTAATAATTAAACTAGCTAGTTGTAGTGACTTTCGACTTAACGCATCGGCCACAACATTTGCTTTCCCTGCATGATATTTCAATTCAAAATCAAAGTCTTTTAAATATTCTACCCACCTACGCTGCCTCATGTTTAATTCCTTCTGATCAAACAAATACCTAAGGCTCTTATGATCACTATATACCTCGAATACCGCACCATATAGGTAATGTCTCCAAATCTTTAGGGCAAACACAACGGCAGCTAGTTCTAAGTCATGGGTAGGGTAGTTCTCCTCTGCAGGTTTCAATTGTCGCGATGCATAAGCCACAACTTTCCCATCCTGCATCAAAACACAACCTAGACCTCTCAAGGATGCATCTGTGCATACAGTGAAGGGTTCTAGGGGTCTCGGAATGATTAATACAGGAGCGGTGGTCAATTTCTCTTTCAAAATCTGAAAACTAGTCTCACACTGTTCGCTTCATTCAAAATCTACCCCTTTCCGAGTCAATCGGGTTAATGGCACAGCTATCTGCGAAAATCCTTGAATGAATTTCTGATAACAGCCAGCCAAACCCAAGAAACTCCTAATCTCAGTGACCGTTCTAGGTCGATCCCAATCTAATACTGCTTTAATTTTCTTTGGATTGACCGCTATTCCTTTCCCATTAACCACATGTCCTAAAAATTTTACTTCTTCTAACCAAAACTCACATTTCTCCAGCTTTGCATACAATTGTTTCTCTTCCAGTATCTGTAACACCGTGTTAAGATGCTGGGCATGCTCTTCGTGAGTCTTGGAATATACTAAGATATCATCGATGAATACCACAACGAATTGATCTAAATAGGGTCTGAAAATCCTGTTCATATAATCCATAAAAATAGCGGGTGCATTCGTCAACCCAAACGGCATCACTAAGAACTCATAATGGCCGTATCTCGTCCTGAATGCTGTCTTAGGAATATCCTCCTCTCTATCCCTAATCTGGTGGTATCCTGACCTTAAATCTATCTTAGAAAATACAGTTGTGCCTTGCAACTGATCAAATAAATCATCGATACGTGGCAATGGGTATTTGTTCTTAATGGTCACCTTATTCAATTGTCGGTAATTAATACACAGTCTTAAACTCCCGTCTTTCTTCTTTACGAATAAGACCGGAGCTCCCCATGGTGATACACTTGGCCTAATGAACCCCTTCTCCAACATGTCTTCGATTTGGACTTTTAATTCTCTCAATTCTGCTGGGGCCATACGATATGGGGTCATAGCTATCAGACCCGCTCCCAGAATTAGGTCAATGGTGAATTCTATCTCCCTAGGTGGTGGCAGTTTACTTATTTCCAAAGGAAATACTTCTGGAAAGTCACTAACGATTGGGATTTGACTTAGTCTATCCTGCAACTCTACCTCAGAGAGATTGAGGGACATATCACCTATCTCACAAGCCCTGTCACTCCCACGCACAGGTACGTTATCAAGATAAGTAATTGTCCCTTCAGAACAATTCAACAAGACCCGATTCCTAGTCAACCAATCCATTCCCAGAATAATGTCGATCCCTGATAATGGCATACACACTAGGTCCACAAGAAATAAAGTATCTTCAATGGTTAAGGGGCAATTTAGGCATATTCGTGAGGACATAGTGGCCTCTCCCAAGGGTATGGATATGTATAGGTCACAGGGCAAGGTTTGAACAGGTAATCTCATTCGTTCTACGCATGCATCAGCAATAAATGAGTGCGTAGCACCCGAATCAAACAACACTATCAAAGAAAAATTATAAATTTTACCTCTACCCTGCATCAAGCCTGAGGACCTGTCGACGTTGGCAGCATTCATGGTAAAAACTCTCCCTGGAGCTTGTGGTCTTCGGCTACCAGATGTCGGCTGATTCCCCGTGGAAGGGCAGTATCTGGCCATGTGTCCTGTACCTCTACATCTATAGCACTGTAGTGGAGTTTGATGCCAGCAGGATTGATTTGGATGTCTGGTACCACACTTCTGACAAAGAGTATTATCAGGTCGCCTCCCACTGCTACTAGAAGCCCCTGGTTGCGGTTTAAACATACCGCTTCTTACATTCAGATTTTTGGGCGCTTGTCTGGGCCGGTTCCCTGTTCGTTGTGTCATATTCTGAGTCTATTTCTGTTCTAAATTCTTGCTCAGAATTCGGCACTTATTCACCAGTGTGGCAAAGTCTCGAATCTCCAACGTAGCCAACTGAGTCTTCATAGGTAAATCGAGGCCTTCTTCTAGTTGCTTCGCTTTCCAAGCCTCATCGAAATGCATTCGCAGGTAAGTAGAGTATCTTGATAATTCTTCAAACTATTTCAGATACTCGTCAAACGGCCTGCCTCCCTGGGTGAGCTTCAGGAACTGTGCTTCCTTTGCTTGTTTCACACTCTCAGGGATATATTGATCCATGAAGACTCTCTTGAAAGATTCCCAAGTCAGTGGAATGCCTCGGCTCTCTATCGATTCTTTGGGCATCTGTCCACCAAAGTTCCGCTTCACCTTTCAGCATGTATGTTGCATATGTGACTTTCTGTTCATCGTCGCACTGCAACAACCTGAAAATCTTTTCAATTCCTCTTACCCAAGCTTCCACAAAGAAATGGATCGGAGGCACCGTGAAACGGAGATGACTCGCTTCTCCGGAATTCAATCCATCCCTGATATAGTGGATTCACCTGTTGGGTGGCTCCGTCGTTTCTCGTCTGTCTATCTTCCTGCTGCTGTCTCATTGCATTGGCACTGGTAGTGGCCTGGTCTCTCATTGCATCGGCCATTAATCTGATAGATTCCATCATCTCACGCATGTCAACCTCAGTCTCCATGCTACCACTACCTGATGCACCCTGGCTTCTGTGCCTTGACCTTCCCCTGGGCCTACGTGTGGCGTCCCTGCTAGATTCTGCCATGCTTATCTGACACAGAAACAAATAGATCAGTCACACAGCAATAGTTAACAGAAGTACATCAAATTCATTCCGTTCATTATCAATTCAAATCAGGTCCTATCATTCCAGAGTCAAATCAATCAAAACCCTAAAGCTGCAAGCCCGAAGATTTAAAGTCCTTAACTCACTAAACCAGAAGATCCGACAAACCGGGCTCTGATACCATAATTGTAACGACCCCCTAATACGTCATACGCGCTACTTATCTGATTAGCGGAAGCATATGGATTATTCTAAATGATTATTTCCTATGTGGGATTCTGTTCAACCCTGATTCACACGCAGCTAACTAAATACACATATATACATCATCAATAATAACTCTGGAATGCAACTAAAATCCATACAATGCGGCGTACAATCATTAAACTCAATATCCAAAACTCATATGCATGTCGCGTCATACATTCATACACATTTCAATTTAAATCCATAAGTTTACAGCGATAAATTCTACCAAAAATTCGGCAGAGTTCCCTCTGTATTTCAAACATTCCCAAAGTACAAAAATCACCTATTAAAATCAAATAGCCATTCCAATAACAGCAATCAACATTGCTAACATAAATCCATATACAGCAACGTCAGTTCATCACTACAATCCATATACACTATCTGAAACATTATATGTACATTCAGTCCAATCTATACAGAAAACATAAGAGACGGAACCCGATAAATAACAGTGTTATCAAAGCATATATACAAATGATTCAAGCCTAAGCTAATCATCCTCTGGTCTATCCTCAAGTCAGCCTCGGCTATTGTCTGGGCTCTTGTCCCTGTCCCTGTTCATCTGAGTACACAACCTAATGAGATATGAATCCCAGTAGAATAATTTACAATTTAATTATCATTCGAAAACCAGTTGAATACCCAGCAGTGCGCACACCAAAATCGTCTTCCCGAAATCAACAAAACAAAGGAAATACCTTATATTTAAAATCGTTTAAACACATGGAAATTGCGGCAAGTACTTGAAATCATAAAATCAATTTCTTTTAGAATCAGTCATCAAAATCAAGTAAAAATCTCATGCCCTGTGTATCTCAATCCACATTGGCTACAAATCCGCTGTAACCAAATCTAAATCATCTTCTAATTGCACGTAGTCTAGAGAGAATACCTCTCTTATCGTTGGGTGTAATCCGTAACACCAATCACCCGAATCAAGCCTATATTGTGAGTGTGATCCATAAAACCAATCACTCACTCAAGGACCGGGTGAGAATCAACATCTAGGGCGTCCCTTAGCATGTGCACATACGCCAATTCTCATCCTCATACAGTCTATTCGAACTCACATGCACTCGGTCGGCTATTCCTCAAGGTTCTAGGGTATTATGCCTAAATCACAACGTTTCCCCGTGTAGGTTATCTACCCTTATACTCTCTAAACCTTTCTTAGGGTCGTCCTGGTTTAACGCGTAATCCCTAACTCAGTACAGGCTAAATATGATAAAAATAATCTCGTTTAAAAGCTACCTGTACTAGGGATACTTAATGGCCGTCCCATACCGGCTATCAAGTACCCAACCCTAAGTAAATCCGTCCTAAAGGCATCTAAACTCGATAAACAAGGTGTCTAACATGCAATTAGGGTTTTCAGCACACAGGCATGCAATTTATCCCATCGAAAGTAGCACGCAAATCCATGCAAGTCAGCTAAATCATTCAGGTATCCACTAAGTCAATTCTAGGGTTCGGGAAGTGTAAATTATCCTACCTGGTCTCCGAATGCTCTAAATCACCTCAGAATTCCACGCAGTCTTGGTTTCTGAGCCTGATAAATTTCCTGGACATAAAATTAAACATTTAGGCTCGTCACGTCGTCCAATTTTCAATCCTAAACTCGGTTACATAGTTACCTAGGTTAATTAGTTGCCTAATTACGTTCGGCAATCATTTCAATCAAATGCCATCATTTTTTGGGAAATCGAACCTTACCAATGTGTCCGGATCATGGAATTCTACGTCACGGTGGTCTCAGTTTCACGGGATGCACGTCCAGAAGCTCCGGCACGGCGGCGCATGGCGGCGTACGGTGGCGCACAGCGGAGGGGTGCGATTTGTCTCGAAAATCACACCACGGTGAAGCCCGCGAGCTCAGCAGTCCGAATACGGTGGTGGCGCGGCGGTTCACGGCCGTTTGGGCGGCATTTTCCAGCCACGAAGCTTCTCGCACGGCAGACAACGTTCTTCCTCGATCCGGGCGCGTCCAAGCATCCTTCGACGCGACCGAGCCATCGGAGGAAGTCGGCGGCAATGACCACACGGTGGTGGGGGCGGTGACGGTTAACGGCGACGGACGGCGGCGATTCGAGCTGGAGAAGTTTCGCGCGATGGAGGGGAAAAACGGCATCTTTCCGGCGGCCGGCGTCGTGAGCCGTGGTTGGTTCTTTGGAGGTTGTGGGCGATGAGGTCGGTTGCTGGTACCCTTGGTGGCGACCCACGGTGGCTGTAGCGGCCAATCACGGTGGAGGAAGGTGGAGAGAGAAAAGAGAGAGGAGAGAGAGTGTGTGGTGAGGAGAGAGAGTGAAATGAGAGAAATGGAGGGAATTCGCGTAATTTAAAGCCTCCAGGGACGATTCTGACTTTTTTCGGGCCACCTGGGAATGTTTTAGGGTGTCGGCATCCTTCCAGACGTCGGCACCCATTTCCATGCGAAAGTTTTGGTCTCCATTAACGACATTGACGCATGAAACTCCTTTCGTCAGTTTCTGATCGCCGAATTGCATTTCTTTCTGTTTGATCGTGTTTCTAGCTTCAAACGACCTTCTGGGTCAAGTCATTACCCTCGAAATACGTGCTAGGGTTCGTTTAATGAAAATTAGCTTCAAAAATTGAAATTTATCTTTTAAAATCCTTTAAAACTCTTTCAAATCTTTCCCGTTGTTACAAAAAACATACATCAATCTGATCCATAATGCTTCTATAATGTCTCTGTACCGTGACAAGAGGCCGCGCAAAGCTGTAAAGGCCTAAACACTTGGTATAGTGCTTGGGAAGTTATGAATAAAATAGACAATAACAAAATTAGTGCACAGTAAAAAAAGGATATACAAAATTTATTACCTAAAACCAAGCAAAGGAGGTACTAGGTATATGTCTTTGTCAAGATCCTTTGGGATACTAATTTGTTGGTCTTTCAACTCAGTAATTTTGTTAAATATTTTAACTATTTGTACACAAAAAATTTAAATTGATAACAATTTAAATGTGAGGATCAAATTAAAAATAAATAAACATAAAAAATTAAATTAAAAAAACTATTCTTGAGAGATCAAAATAAGAATTTTTTTTAAATTTGTTGGCTTTTTAATATATTTACTTAATATTTAACCTTTTAACTCAATATTTTTATTAAATATTTTATCAATGTATATAAGTAGTTACAAAAATGAAGCTCTTGTCGAAGTCATTTACATGAAACTCTTTTGAGAAAAGGTGCCACTTGTACAATGACTATTGTTTATTAATTAAGAGAAATTTAGTTAATATAAATGTAATTTTTAAAATAATAAATTGAAACACTTCTTTTCGAAAAAAAAAAATAAAAAGATAAATTGTTCAAACTAAATTATTAATTTAATTAAAACTAAATTATACTTGGCCCATAGCTTCCGGGTTTTGCTTCCAGGGCAGTGTCTCACGGTACCCCTTTTCGTCTCCGTATTCACTCCGTCACCTTGCAGTGACGTTGTTGCAGTGTGCAGACCAATTAGTACAGCCGCAGAATCAAAACGTGGTGGGTTTGCTATGGACTTCTCTCAAGACGACTTTGATCGCCTACTTTTGTTCGAGCATACGCGAAAAACCGCTGAAGCTAACTACGCCGAAAACCCTCTTGATGCCGACGTTCGTATCATTCTATCCATTTCCCCTATACTTTATTGGTTATAATGTTATATGTAATGACGTACAATTTATCTATGTATATTTTTTGTACAATTTATGGAGGTATCTGTTTGATTGTTTTACTTGTAAATCTGTCCACTGTCCTCTTTTAATATTTGCTTCTAAATTCAATTATTATGATGCATGAAACAGTTTCTGATTGGTTCTACGTCTTTTTTTGTTATTCCGCTGTTCAGTATTGACCGTCTCAGTTGTTTTATGATAATTTGGGAAGACTGATGAAAGCTTTTAGCTGCGTAATTTAGGAATCAGCTTTGGTTCATTTTCCTTGTTAGAAGCAATTTTTTTTTTCTGGTTTTCCATTGGTATCCTCCTACTTTAAACTAACCTAAGTGTTGCTCTTTCTGGACATACATTTGTACAGAATCTCACCAAGTGGGGAGGAGCTTTGATCGAGTTGTCTCAATTCCAAAATGTTGGGGATTCCAAAAGGATGATTGATGGTATGCAGTTTGTCTCATTGCGGAAAATTTGTACCCATTGTTGATGTTTAACATCATATGAATTTTATTTTGTTAAGAGGAATTACATTCACTGCTGTTTTTGAAATTAACTATACAGATGCTATTTCAAAGCTTGAGGAGGCTTTATTGATCAATCCTGCAAAGCATGATGCTCTCTGGTGCCTGGGAAATGCCCACACTTCTCATGCATTTCTAACTCCTGATCCCACCGAGGCAAAGGGTTACTTTGACATGGCTTATGAGTGTTTCCAAAAAGCTGTAGATGAGGCAATATATCCATTCTATTCTTGATGTATAGTGCATTGCAGTTCTAAACCCAACAGTTGCTCATTGGAAGAATTTATTGTTACAGGAACCTGAGAATGAGCTCTACAGAAAGTCATTGGAAGTAACTACTAAGGTAATAAAATTACTATGGCCATCACATCAACTTTTTTGCACTTGAATTTGATAAACTGAAGATTTATGTTCAAATCATGGCAGAAAATGGCCAGATTAGTTATGACTTTCTTGTCTACACTGGATTTTCATTTAAAGAGCAATAGGTCTGTTTAGTTAAGAAAGTTTTGTGGCAAATCTCATAAAACTTACTATAAAAAAGAACTTCCAAAAAATTTTCGAAAAAACTTCTAAAATGAACGTGGTTCTAGTATTTTTCTTGGTTGATGGGAAGAAAACTTGTAGGTATATCTTATAATAGTTAATGTAAAATAGTTCACTCTAAATGTGAAAAGTTTCAGCTGTTTACTTGTGTGTTTCGTGGGAGGCTTCATTGAGTTATTCAAATTCTGTTGTTTCATATCCAAAGTCTTAACTCTTATGAACCACAAAAATTTGCAAAAAAAAAAAAATTATGTGTTTATAATTTGTCCTTCAACCTTGACACCTGCTGTACCATATATCTTAGGCTTTTGTTTACAGTTAATATACTAAACTACAAGGGAAGATCTAAGAAATTGAAGCTGTCAAATTTGCATTGAAGACACCAAATGCAATTTCAAACATGGTGTGTGTCTGAGCATAGTGTGTTTGCCATTGCCACTCATTTATCCTCTCTGGTAATTGGAAGTGATTTTGTTGGTTATAAATGTTGAAATTTGTTCTGGAAATTTGACAAGCTTGATAAGTCATACAAATTAAAAACTGTTGGATTTTCTTTTTCTCTTAAAAAAAGTAGTTTATGCTGCATACAGGTTAAAATTCTTTCCTTAGGCATCTGGTATCAACTGATTTCTTGATTTTATTTTTCTCTGTTGATAAAATTATATGTAACTGGTCCACCGTTGTATCCTTTCTTCTGAGTGTCATTGTGATCCATGCTTCTTAGGCCCCAGAATTACACATGGAAATCCACAAAAATGGGCTTGGTCAGAAGAGTAGTGAGGGATCCTCTGCTTCTTCAAAAGGAAAGGTTAGACTTACTGCAAATTCAGTTCATTTAAGAAAATTTTGTTCATGTTCAGGAGTTGAGTCATTTGACAAATACTAATTGATGACTCTCAATCTACCACCACCTGCTGTCTCAACTTTCAAGAGCTGGATTTGTTAAGATATTAAAATGCTAAAATGATTTTTGGGTTGTGTGGATTTAACCATGTTGGTCTAAAGAGGCATCAGATAGATGTACCTTTCAAATACTAATTCTTCCATGTTTGTTTCAATAGTCTCATACTTTGGATTAACTCCAATTTTCTCATAAATTTAGTTAATAGATGTACCTTTTTCTTGTTCATCTTTATTGGCTGTGACATTGGTTTGCATGATGTAGCATGGTAAAAGGAGCATCTCCGTACTGGATTGTTCTTTTGAATGGAAAGGGTGGCTTTTCTTTTTCTAATTTGGGACAAAGGAATTATGCATTATTGATTAGTATATTTTATCTTGGATTATATCTTGGTTATGCCACCATCTCAGACATATCATGATAGAATATCTATGTGTAAATCTTGAACTGAAGAGATCTGGATTGAGTTTGTTGGATTCTGGGTGTCTCTATAACTGTGATCTGCTGGAATTTTTTTCTTATTATTAGCAGTCTCTACATGTGCATGTTCCTTATCCTTTTGGGCACGCTCTCTAGCAGAGTCTTAATATTTGCTGTTATGGGTGCATCTTACGTATCCTGCCCAATAACAGTATTATGACTCTTTCTTCTGTCTTGAAAAGCTTGTTGACATATTAGGTGATGTTATTGTTGTACTTTTGGGATAAGGACACAAAAATTGTTTGAGGAGTAAAGTGACGTGAGTATAGATGTTGTAAATAGATTTAATAAAGGTTAGAAACATATTTTGGTCCTAGAAGTATATTGAAGGTTTCATATTGGTCCTAAACAAATATATTTTTTAAATAAGTTCAAAAGTTAAAACAACAACAACAACGACAAACATTTTTCCACTAAGTGAGGTTGGCTATATGGATCAAGCTACGCCAACATATTTTATTTTTACTCAATTTTATAGTTAGGTTATTAATAGTTAAATCTATTTTAATAGTTTCTCTTATTGTTTTCTTTGGTCTTTCCTTACCTCTAGTTATTGGGTTATGTTTCATCTGGTAAACTCTTTGTACGGGAGGCTTTAATGGTCTCCTCTATACATGACGAAACCACTTAAGGTGCGTTTCTACTAACTTTTCTATGATAGTTGTTTCCTCGACTTTCTCTTTAACATACTCATTCTTAATCCTATTATTTCTAGTGTGACCACTCATCCAATGCAACATTTTCATTTTTGTAACTTTGAATTTTTGTTCATGTTGACATTTTATTGCCCAACATTTAGTAGCATACAACAATGCAGGTTTTATAACTGTATGATAAAACTTTCCCTTATGCTTGAGTGGTACTTTTCTATTACAAATAACATTTGAAGCCTTCCTCCATTTCATCAACCCAGCTTGAACCCTATGAGTTACATCCTTCTATATTTCTCCATTATTTTGTATTATCATTTCCAAATACTTAAAACTTGTGACTTCTTGTATAGAATAATCTCCAAGCTTCACCTCTGTCTTAGTATGAGTGTCACTTTCACTGAATTTACATTCCATATATTCCGTTTTAATACGACTTATATGGAACCTCGTAAGTCTCTAAAGGTTGTCTCCACCTCTCTAATTTTTCGTTTACTTCTTTGGAATCTCCAACAAGGACTATATCATCAACAAAAAAATACACTGTGGTGCTATCTCTTAGATATGTTCAGTGAGCACATCCAATACCAAGTTAAAAAAGTAAGGATTCAAAGCTGAACCTTGATGTAGTTCTATGGTTATAGGGAAATCCTTTGTGGCTCAACCTTGTGTTCTCATATAAGTGGCGGCATCATACATGTCTTTGATTGTTCGAATATAAGCCACCTGAACTTCTTTCTATTTTAAAGCCTTCCATAATACCTCTCTCGGTACTTTATCATAGGCCTTTTCTAAATCGATGAAACTCATATATAGATCCTTATGAGATCTCTAATATCTCCAAAAGAGGAGGGTTGCATTTGGTAGTCAACAACCAACGTTAAACTTTGTCGAATCTTTATAAATATGGACCAATGACCAATAGTTAAAAAAATATTTCAAATAAATCCTAGCGGCTAACTCCATTAATTGACTTCCGTTAACGATAATGTGGCATCTTATGTTTAACATGGAATTTTCATATTTACATGGCACTTATTTTGGCACTATAGCATCCCAATCACACTTCTTCCTCCCCTTTTCTTCTCCTTTCCTCTATTTTCTTTTTCCTATTCCTAAGAAAAAGGCTGAAACCCAAAAATGAATACCCAGGAATTGTTGTATACATGAAATATTATGTTGAACACCTCCTGTGTGGCAGCTATCCTGGCCAAGCTGAGGAATGCTTGCAACCACCATCTCTTCCATCATCGATAGTGATGGTGCTCATTAAAATAACAACCGCAGGGCCATTCCAATATCAATACCACAATCTTTTATACTTGGGGGTGTGGGAAAATGAAAATATAATTGTAATTTTTTTTAATCAAAATTTTCCATGTCTTGTATGGGACCAAGCATTCTGGTATCCCTAAATCCTCATATCGATGATATGCCCATGACCAAATAGAGGATACATTTCTCAGCAACTTCTCATATTCAGAGTTTGGTGGACCATTCATATTGTCAATCATGCAATCAATCATTCTCTCCCCTCTGGCCAATCAGAGATTCACACAAGGAAAGGGTTTTTGGTCTTATATGAATGCTGATTTATTGGGAGATTTACATGAGGAATGCAAATCTGCCATGATGGTTTATCTCCAATTTTCGTAACTTCCCAACAAATCTTATTCTTACCTGTAAGAAATCCTGCCCCAATTACACTGCTTGCTAGTGGGTGTTATGGACTGTCTTCTTCATTAATTGGGTATTGGAGGTGATCTTGGAAGAAGAAGATGGAGGAGGAGCAAAAAATCTCAGGTTGCTTCATCATCTTCTTTAGTTGCTTTTGCAGAGAGAGAGAGAGAGAGAAAAGAATAGAAGAAGCAGAAAAGTCAAATGGTGCCAGCTAGGATGAGACTTAGCTATGTGAGTATGCCACATCAATGTTAAAGATCTGGTTAACGAAGTCCAAAAGATATATTTGGAACAATTTGAAAACTTGTGGATTTATTAAAAAAAAAAAACTTCTAGGACTAATATGATGCTTAAATATAGGTTTTTAACCTTTTAATAAATATTTTGCATCCATTGCCTCTATGTTTATTTGGCTTATATTATTTTTTAGAGTACTACAACAAGCTAGGGTTATAAGAAATAGAATTTGTATTCAATGAATTGAATGATGTCCCTCAATTTTTTCTTCCCTTCCTGGGGCTGTTTTGGTTGATAAATAGCAGTCTTTTTTTTTTTCTTCCCATTTTGCTATTCTTACTTGAATCATAGAATTATGAACATGTAGCTTGTTAAGCTGACCAAACAAAAAATGAAAAATTATAGATAAAAATATTTGTCATCCTTTAAACTAACTATCCTTGCTTGCCTTGTTTCTGGATGTCAAAAATGGTGGAAATATCCTTGTGAAGTTGATTCGTTTAATGAAGTTGTTTATGATTGTTTCTCTCAAGGCCATTGTATTCAATCATCTATAAGGAGGAGAATTTTTTTCTGATAATTTGACCATCATCCCATTCATTCCAGGAATCCAAAAGGCAGAAGAGCAGTGACCTTAAGTATGACATATTTGGCTGGATTATTCTTGCGGCTGGTATTGTAGCTTGGGTAGGAATGGCCAAATCCCAGATTCCACCACCGCCTCCAAGATAAGCATTAATCATCTCTTCAAGGTATCATTACCAAAGAAATTGGTGAAAGGATATTTGATGTAGTTAATTTTTTATTGCATGTGTTGTCTGCATGCTTATTGGACTTATTGTTTTCACCTTCCATTTTCATTAGAAAGATTATTTTCGATGAATTCTCCTGATAATCATGGTTGATTTAGCCGTTGTTGGTTTGCAATTTCATGACTTGTTATACTATTAAGTTCTTGATGTTCCTATATCTACATATGTGGAATGGTCTGACACTGACTGACGAATTGGCAATAGTTGTTATTTTAGACTTTTATTTTGTCTTATTTGAAATTACATAATTTCTTTGTAGAGTATGTGTTCGTATGCAGATCTGACCTGTCCCCTCTGGATTCTGCATATTTTTTGGTGAGGGTTGGGGATGGCAATTCTTTTTCAAGCTCTTTGATACCATCTGATAACATAGCCTCGTCTCCACCCACATTCCTGGTTGATATCAGCTGTTGGATGTGTTTCTGGAGTATTACTTCAGGAGCACATATGAATCTCCCCTGCTTTCGATGGATGAACCACAAATACTTGGAAAGATTAAATGAAAATATTATACAAGTAAAGATATAAAAGTATATTTTTAAGTCTTAAATTTGTATGCTACACGGAAGCTATAATCTCCATAGTATGATAGTATCTATATTAGTTTATATGTCATAAATGATTTTATTTATCATCATTCATCAACACCCTTCTCCCTTGATACGGTTTTAAAAGCTTTAAAATAGCGAAGGGAAAAATGAAATGGTAAATAAAATGCATCTGTTTCAATGAGATCTTTGTTCTCTAGGCCCACCATTTTCTTTTAATGGTATGAAGTGCGAGAGTAGTGGAATATGCTCACTGGTCACCTTGCTATTACGGGAAAATAATCTCACCTGGGCCTCACATAATGGCCATTAATATACAAATACTGTATTCTATGATAATACAATATTTTAATATCAAAAGTTAAACAAGAGATTCCACTGACTCCTGTTCTGCTTTTGGGCTTTCTTCCAAGGGTTTCTCTTTAAGGGTCTCGGAGGGCAATAATTTGTACTCTGCTGCACACACTAAAAGCATTTGTATTTAAGAAAACCACCTTCAGTTGAATCCTGCTAATTGGATTTGCTTTATTGATCTTTTCTTTTTGGTTTTATTTTTTAAGCAATCCCTTGGGCCATTATTATTCGGTGCTTTCGTCCAATGATCATACTTCTCTGCACAAATGATGTAGGAGTAGTGGGTAATAAGTTAACTTTCTGTTATCTGTATTCATGCTTTCTGAAAGTGGAGCCATCCTGAATCTTAAAATAAGAAGGTGACTAGAATAATTGGTGCAGAGGTGACCACGCGTCCTCTATACTTTAGAATCAATATATATATATATATATATATATGAACATTTAATTTCTGGAACTTTTGGTCATAAAATAAATCATAGATTTACTTGCTTTATGTTATTTAGGAAAGGAGCAGTAATATTGAAGTTATCTAATTATACTATTTTTTGGCACCTATAATAGGATATCCTACTAAATTGTTATACTGCAGAAGCAAAATGACATCATCTGAATTTTGGCCAGTTCGATTGTAAGCATTCCCTTGTTTGCAATATGTTTTTTTTTTTGGGACAGTTTGTAATGTGTTCAGATAAGCTTGATTGTATACTGAAAAATTCTCTGTTGGTATGACTTGATGCTGGAGTTGTTTTTTTTTATTTGTCAAAAGAAGTGGCAATAGTACTTACTTTCCTATCATTGTCATTGTCACAGTAATTAATTATCACAGTAATTAATAATTTACTATGAATAGATGCCTGTGCTTTTCACAATCATTGTCACAGTGATTAATTATCGTTTGTGATTGCCAGGTCATATGGGCTAAGATTCAGCAAGTAACATGTATTTAACAATTACGAATTTGATTTGCAACTTTTTTTTTTGAAGATGCGCTCACATATTAAAAGGGATTACAATAACAAAAGAGATTAATTTTTTATAATTTAAATTTTTACTGTTAGTTTGAAAATGTTTTAAATAAAATTTATTATAATAAAAAACACCTGTAGAAAAAATTAAAAAAAAATATTTTAATTTTTGACAAATATGTCAATTGATAATTTAATTTTTTATAAATTATTTTTGTCAATTTAATATTTTAATAATAAAAATATTTTTAATTTTATTTTTTATTTAAATTTTATTTAAAATTTTTTACTTAACGAAATATTAAAATATGATTTAATTGATATTATGATTATTTTATGTCATATATTAATTTATAGAAGATAAAATATTTACATAAATTAAAATTTTTTAATTACATATATAAATTTTTTGATTAATTGAATATCTAATAATAATTTAAAAATTAGAGTTGATTTAGATATTAAAATTATTTTTGATTAATTATATATATATAAATTTTTAAATATAATGTGAATTATTTATTATTTATAATTTTTATATTAATAAAAGTATTTAAATTAATATTTTGTTAAGTGAGATGTTAATATATAAAGTTTAAATAAAAATAATTTTAAAAATAATTTTATTTTTAAATAATTAAATTAACGAGAACGAGGGAGTAAAACAAACTTTTTACTCAGCTTGGAGTTAAATTAAAAGCATATATATACAGGGTACGCAGAAAAACATGTACAACTTTGTTCATTCCAGGTGTGACCTTGTGAATGTGCTTAGCTTACTGAATTATTGACCTGAGAACTACTACATGGTTCCATGAGATATTTTGACGACACATGGCGATGGTAAATATGACACATTATTATTCGGAAAGGACACTCACTAAAGAAAAGAAAAAGTATCCTAAAAGCTTACACAAAAAGAGGAATCTATATGATGAATGATATAAGAGGCATCCAAAAGATTATATTTTCTCACTGTACGTGTTGATCAGTGTGTTATTCTTTTCACCCACTGTTTTTGTCTCGCTACGTGAGGGCCCTGTTTCTTCACCCACCTCGCACACTCAAAACTATTTACCTTAACAATGAAACTCGGGTTTAGTAAAAAAAAAATTTTAATTTTTATTAAAAAATATTTATATTTAATAATATTTTGATTAATATTATTTTTAATAAAAAAATATTTATAAAAAATTAAAAAAAATTATTTAACCCAAAATTCATATGTATAATTATTAATGATAATTTATTATATACAAATTTCGAGCTCTTTTTTCATAAGTCTCATCTTGAAATTTGTAAAAGCATTAAAAAAATAATTTTAAGAACATTTTGGCTCAGGAGCCCTGATCTAAATATAACGCAGTTTCCTGTTCCAGGTTCAAGATATCACACATATTTATTGAAAAGAACGCAAGGATGAGCTAATCTGATGCTAGCTAGCAAATATCTTTTCATTGGGTATATATATATATACAACTTAATATAATATTCTTAAGGTCATGGGGACCAATGTTGCTCTGGACTACACCTACATTAATGAAGCCACCATCATACGTTGTACTGCTAGGTGGGGAGTGGGTGATGAATATATTGGTGAAAACAGAAAGCTTGCTTTTTACATGTATGAATGATCAATATTCTAAGCCCTTTTGGCTTCCTAATGAACAGACTTGATATCAATATACCTTTTGGACATAATTTAAAAAAATCACTTTGTTGCCACATCAGCTTCATGTTTCTTTTAATATATACATATTGTAACACCTTATTGATTAATATATAGATGAAGTAGTATGTTAAAAATTTTTCTTCATATATATATATATAGATGGTTAAGGATTAGACTGTGTGTGGGAGTGGTTCTCACTTAGATACTTAATTGATAATATTCCAAAATATAAATGATCTGCTATATTTTTCTAGGATAGAAAATGTATTTTAAAAAATACTTAATAACAAAAGTAGGCATGGATGTGGTGTGACATAAAGGTAGATGTTAATGTTAGTGCAACTTCTCAGAATTAATTTTTTATTAAACGCCATTAATTATAATACTCATGTGGCTGATGAGTGTTAACCATAGTTAGCTTTTTAACTACACATCCTTAACCCTGGGTCACTTTCCGAACCCTATATATACACTTGACCCCAACGTTCCATGACAGACGTCCATCTCTAGGCAATTCCACGAGCCATCTATTTTACTCTTTAAGTTCACATTCATCTATCAATCTTAATTAATTTCATGATCAGCAATTAATCTCAGAGATCATCTTTATTTTACTCTTTAAGGTCTTTTCCATGGCAGCATCATCATCATCATATTCATCATCACTAGTAAACTTCTTGCTCTTAATAATAATACTTGCTCTTGCACCACTAATATTCCAACCCATATTCATCACTCTTTTTCTCTTCTCATCCCTCACTCTCTTCTCACTAAACTACTGGTTATTCCCTGGAGGCTTTGCATGGAGAAATTACCAATACAACCTTCACGTCGAAAACCCTAAGAAGTTACGTGGTCCTATGGGATGGCCGATACTGGGGACTTTGCCTCAAATGGGTTCGTCTCTGGCTCATAAAACCCTCGCATCCATGGCTGCTTCATTAAACGCAAAAAGGCTCATGTCGTTCAGCCTAGGCGCCACGCCTGTTATTATAAGCAGCCATCCGGAAACGGCTAGGGCAATCCTATGTGGCTCGTCGTTTTCAGACCGTCCCATCAAACAATCAGCTCGCTTGCTAATGTTTGAGCGAGCCATAGGGTTCGCCCCCTCCGGGACCTACTGGCGCCACCTCCGGAAAATCGCCGCGTCCCACATGTTCTCGCCGAGGAGGATTTCCAACCTCGAAGGCCTCCGGCAACACATGGTGGCTGAAATGGCGGCGAGGATAGAGAAGGAGATGGAGGAGAAAGGGGTGGTGGAGGTTCGAGGGATACTGCAAAAAGGGTCTTTGAGTAATATTTTGGAGAGTGTGTTTGGTAGTTGCTTGAGTTATCATGAGAGGGAGGAGTTAGGTAATATGGTTGAAGAAGGGTATGAGTTAATTGCGAAATTTAATTGGGAAGATTTTTTTCCTTTTATAAAATTTTTGGACTTAGATGGGATGAAGAGGAGGTGTCACAAATTGGCGGCTAAGGTCAACAGTGTGGTGGGTCAAATTGTGAAATACCGAAAAGCAGATGTTTTCGTTGTGCAGAATCAGAATAATGATTTTCTCACTGCTTTGATATACTTGCCTAAAGAGGAAAGGTTAAGTGATTCGGATATGGTGGCTATTTTGTGGGTAAGCATCTCTTATCTCTCTTTTAATTTGTGAATTTTTTTCAATAATAAACACCCAGAGAGATAAACCCATGACCAGCAGATTGATTTTAATAAAATAAATTAGTCTCTGACAATGTGGGCAAACTAAATTTTAAATTTTTGTCAAAGAATTATTTATATTAAAACCAGGTATTAAAATTAAGATAGGAATCGGATAATAACATTGATATAGTCATCTTATAATAATGCATGGTGTTGGTACGTACATATATATATATATTTATATATAGTTCCTTAATTCTTTGTTGGTATTTTCTAGATAATGGAAATATGATCAAGGTTATGTTATTATTAATTTATTCTTTGTAAGATCCAGATTGAACAAAGATATATAGAAGTATTGTTCTACGTTGTACGTTGTGCAGGAAATGCTGTTTCGAGGCACAGATACAGTTGCTATTCTTCTTGAATGGATCATGGCCAGGATGGTTTTGCACCAAGACATACAAGAGAAAGCTCGTCAAGAGATTGACATGTGCATCGGTGAGCATGGTCACGTGCGAGACTCTGACATTCCCAATCTTCCTTACCTCCAAGCCATAGTGAAAGAAGCCCTTCGTTTACACCCACCAGGACCATTGCTGTCGTGGGCCCGCCTTGCAGTCAATGATGTACACGTGGACAAGGTGCTGGTGCCAGCTGGCACAACAGCAATGGTTAACATGTGGGCCATAACACATGACTCATCCATTTGGGAAGAGCCATGGGCCTTCAAGCCTGAACGGTTCATGAAGGAAGATGTGTCCATCATGGGCTCGGACCTGAGGCTCGCACCATTTGGAGCTGGTCGTAGGGTGTGTCCGGGAAGAGCACTAGCCTTAGCCACGGTTCATCTCTGGCTAGCAAAATTACTGCACCACTTCATATGGCTTCCGGCACAGCTTGTGGATCTTTCAGAATGTCTAAGACTGTCTCTTGAAATGAAAATACCTCTGCAATGTCAAGTGATTCGTAGAAGGAATTAATTCCAAGTAATTAAGTGCAAGTAAGTGTGTGTGTATGTATGTGTGTGTAAGTGTAACTATAGGGATCGATGTTTGATCTTTATTATCTTTATCTTTTCTTTATTTGGGTGTGAAGTTTCTGATTATTGAGGCAGTCTAGCTAGCTATGAAATGAAGCTATAAGAAGAGACTGAATTAAGCAATATTTACCTCTTGAAAGTGTAAAATATTGTAGGATTGCTTTGGTATGGGTATTATCTCTTTCTTGCAAAAGATTTCGTTCTTCGTCTCTTCTTTTGGGCTTTGTAGAAACGCGGTGAAATTTAATTTCGCTAGCTCTAGAATCTAAAGAGAATACATATTTTACGCCAATGGATAAATAATAGATAATAAAGTGCAATCAACTCTACAAACATGCATTGTATTCCATTTTGTTAGATATTTATGATAATAATCGTACTTATTGATTTCATAAAAATCAAACCAATTCTATAAATATTGATAAGTTTTATTATAAAAATATAATGAAATTGGAAAAATATTATTTTATATTTAGTAATTGATTATGATATAATTAGGGTTCATGGTAGATTTGAGTAATATAAATTATCACTCACGGTTATGAAAATAGGATTAGGTTTAGATATTCACCTTTAGTATCTAATAATATTTTAAATAGGATTATTTTTACATTGATAATAACCATAGATGTTGAACTTGATCGGCTTGGTCAATCTGATCGGAATTCATCGACCCAGAGACCAGACTCGTCCGGGTGAGATATTTGGACTGCTATGTGGTCAACTTGAGCTTAACCCGACGGATCATCTTCAAATCAAATTGGGACACGTGTTTTTTTCCAATTAATAGTGAAAACAACGTTGTTTGAGGATAGTAAAACTTCCCAAATGTAAATCTGAAATCCTGGAGCTCCATCCTTTCTTCCACTCGTCAGTCCATTACTGCAGTGAAGCACGTTGGCTGTCGCAACTCACCGTAGCGTGGTTCGTTCCTTCTTTACTTTGCAATCTGTAGTTTATAGCTTACTTCAATCTTCCTCTATGTGTCTTCAATTGCTTATTAGACCACTTTCTATGTCTTCTTGGCTTTCCACTCTGTAGAGTGATTTTTTTTTGTTCCATATAGACTCTATTAATGTTGGTTGTGATGCATGGAAAGACTGATTATATGTGGAAAAACTTATTCAAGCTGGATTTATGATTGTTTTGTTTTATTGTTTTTCAGATTGAGTCTTATGGATTTATGATATTTCTGAATATATAGTCTCTAATTTTTGTATATTTAATCTCTCCTAAAATAAATTAAATAAAGTTGGGATTAAAATCATTAAATATTAATGCAATCCGAGATATGCACACAAGTTTGGAATCCATAAATTGTGATGGTTGTTTGAATTAATTTTAATTATGAATTAGTGTAGTTATTTCATATTGTTACATTTAGTTTGAAAGTAAAATAGGTTTGATTTATATAAATATATATATAATTATTTATATAATTTATTGGACTAACCAATTTTTTAATGGTCTTACGGTTGAACTAGTGATTCGATGATTTGATCTCTTCATCAGATCAATCTTTTCATTAAGTCAATGGTCAATTTGTATATAAAGAATACGATAATACTTAAAAAATCTTTAGAACTTTGGAGGCTTAACTAAACAAAATTTAAACTATAAAATTTAAAAGAATAATTGAATCATTAATAGTATTATTTTATTATTACTATATATAAAATCAAGACACATTCAGTGGCTGAAAACTTAGTGCTCTCGTAACACTGCTCTTTCCTTTTTATTAGCAACTGTACAGCTTGTTTCATAATGGTAAACCTATTATACTGAGACAGTGCGACTTAAACTATACCTTAGTGTATACAAGTTATACTTGCATTTGTTGTTAACAATCTCACGTACGTGTGCAAACAAATATACAAGAGCATGAAGAAATATTGGCAAAGCACAACATATATAGAGAGATAAATAACTCAATTAAATATATTTATGGTTAGATCAAACATTTATTAGGTCAAAAATTATTATTATTATTATTAGTTAAATAATTTTTTTTATCTAACAAAGTACTATATAGTTTAACTATAACTCAACTCTCATTTATATCTTTATCATAAAATAATTATTATGTGATCAACATTTATATTTCAAATGAAAAAAAGAACAGAAAAAGAAGGGATTGCATCAATATCGTTTTCATCATATATAGACATGACAAGAATCTTTGGGGACCAAAAAAGCAACATCGATCATAGTACTGAGTTTTTTGGCTGGCAATATGTCCCACCACTAACCTAAGCTTAAGATAGCCTTAATGATAGATAATGGACCATATAGACACTCATATAATATTGAAGATCCGCTTAACTGTTAAATATATTTTAACCCAAAATAAAAGGAGAAGCAGCTACTACTACTAGTCTACTAGTACTGTTTGTCACTTCTTGCTGTCTTCATTTGTCTGTTTTTCTTTTTGGTCGTCCACGTGACTGCTAAAAGCAGTGCATGTCACTTTAAAATCATTATGTTAATTTCAATCTAAAAAAATTATCCATCCATCTCTCTGCCTATACTATGTATTCCTCACGTACAACCGTGAACAACAGAGTCATGTTTTCAGTTATTCACAGTTATATATGACAATAATTACTTAACTACATATTTTCTTATTTCTTTCTTTCTATCACTATTTTGTTACATTCTTTTTTGGTTTTTCATACTATTTTTTTAAAATAATTCTAAGTGCTAAATATGAGTAACTTTCTTAGTAGGAATTCAATAACCTTAATTCGCCTCTAACTCCTGTTAAAAAAAATTATTTTGTTATATTTTAATAGCATAACTAATCATATATCATTTTTCAACATTTTAATTTTTGAATATATATAATTTATACTAATCAAAGGAATAAAAATAAAATTAACTCAATATATATTAATTGAAAAAAATTTTAAATATATTCAAAGAATAATTTAACCAACAATTTTTTATGTGTAATTACCACATGTTATTTCCACGAAGTTTCAAGAACCATTCGTGGAGTATCACATATATTCTTTGAAACCCTGGCCAATGATATTTTTTATACGTGCCAGCTGGTTAAGTTAAATATATATAATTTATACACACACATTTTACTTCACTCTTTCTTTTTTTTTTTTTTTCCTTAAACTTTTCGTGTCTTCCTCAGTTAGTGGGAATTTGGGAATCCCACGATGTGTATTTTCCTCGCCATTAGATTCTTCAAGTGGTATGCATTTAAGGCGATTGTAAAATGCAGTCTTGGACAAAAAGCTAGGCTCCAAATTAAATTAAAGATATTATTAAGGGCATTGGTTAAGAATTTTTTTATTGATTGATAAAATATTTAATAGTATTGAATTTTTTTTAAAAAAGCAATAAATTTAATAATATTTATTGATGAAAAGTTTTATCAACTAATAAAATTAAAATTTTTGTTAATTAGTGTCTTTTAAAGCATTAGTGAGGAAAACTAGCCTTTAAACTTTGAAAATAATTATAATAAAGATATTTAAGGCATGTCCCCAAAGTTTTTGGCTTTTTTAGATCCAACTCTACATGCTTTTCATGGATCTTAGTCTCCTACAGCAAGAAAGGCAAAACCCTTTATCCTTTTGAAGCACAAACATGCTCATACTTACAATTAACAAGTTAATGCTCCACAAAACAATTGTCTTATTGAATTGGGGTCCCCCATGTAGCATCACCAAAAACTTAAAATATCCTTTTAATTAGGCGCATTATATATATATATATATAGGACACATAATTACATATAAATGAAATGAATGATATAGTGTGAAAAGTTAAGAAAAAATAATCATATTTTTTAAGACATTATCTAATATTAAATATGAATACTTCTTTCAATCATAATTTAAATCATGATTCATTATATGTTGGAAAAGTAATTTTTTATTAGATTTAATCTGTATTGATCTTTATATTATATTATATATATATATATATGAGGTTAATTGCAAGGGATTATACATTATTTTTTCATTTATGAGGAATATTTATTGTTATAGCTAAGATTTGCAATTCATGTGTATATGCATTAGTATATAGACCTTTTTTTGCTTGCACCTTGCAGCATAGAATTAAGCCTTTTGTTCTTTTTGTTCCATATTTAGAAACTCACTGAAGTCTAATTAATTTGATTCAAAAATTTCATAATAGTATAGAACTCTCTCAAACCTCAGCAAAATTTTTTTCATATATAAAGACTCAAACTCAAAATTTTACTTAAAAAAAATAGTGTCTACTACTCCAACAAATCACTGGTATTAAGCCTTTTGTTTGTGTGCAAATTAAAGGCACAACTGCACTCTCTCTCTCTCTCTCTCTCTCTCTATATATATATATATATATATATCAAAGACTTTATACGCATCACTTTCTCATCAGTATTGTGTGGGAAAAGAAAAACAAATAATCAAACTTTTCCATTGACCCGTGACTTTATATTCAATGTTAATTAAGGCAAAGATTATGAACTTCCATTTATAATTGATATTAATGTTTTTATATCATCTTTTAAGAATCTCTCCCCCTTCTGCGTAAAATGATTCGCTTGTGTTATAGATCACGGGAAGCATCGATCTGTCCAGCTGTGTGTAAATCTTTCCGTGTATATATATCTTTATGTCACTTTAATTAGTTAAACTTTTACCTTGACGTACAACTTTCGAAGTGCATGCGCATGATTATGATATAGGCTAAAGCTGAATTCTACCACGACAGCATATTCACGAGTCTTGATTCCATGAAGTTCATGGAATATTTTAGTACCTTATCAAACTCTATATCCATCTAGCTTAGCAAGAAATAAGTGTCTCATCCACATCGTTTTTATTTATTTATTTTTCATATTCTGTTACTATTTTTTATATTTTTGGACATGAAATTAATCTCGTATTAACAATGTTGTTTTGGGAATGGGGTTTCGAATGTAGGAGGTACACAAAGGACCAATCACTGAAAGCTTTTATAAGGAAGAAGTGAACACTCAAAGAAAACTAATAATTTTTGATCTGATCAAGAGCCAAAGTCTAGAATACCTAGGTTGCAGAGGACTTGCAAAACAAGAGAGAGAGTTAAAGGCCACAAGGGAGCGGGGGCCCCTTTATAGAATCCAATGCAAGTCAATATAGGGTGGAGAAGAGAGAGAATAGATGAGTGGTTATCCATGAAGCATACTTGGGGGGTCCTTATATAATAGTTATAGGAATCTTCTAAAGCAAGATCAAGATTAGCACTCTTGGTTAGGCAAGGACAATCTCTAGGGATTGATTAGTTAGGGGTGATCTACCTAAGGCCGATCACATGGACCACATGCCTAGGGGTGATCAATCACCACGTGACAACATATCAATGGTGGACCAATCCAAATATACCAAAAGTCCCCTAATTTCATAGTTGCAAGTGCTTGTGGACTTGAAGGCCTAAGAGCATGGTTTGCCTTAGGGGTGAAATAAAATTTGCAAGGTGAATGCCCGCTTTGGTTGTTAAAGGGGCGACCCTCCTTTATTGGTATAATATGGGTGAACAATAGAATTAGTCTAATAGTCCCCCACTTTAGAGGTGAATTTTTTTTCGCAAGGGTTAGTATGCAATGCTTGTTTGGCTTAAGGCTATCAAGTGTATTCTATGAGGGATACAATAAAAATTGCAAAATTTTTGTTCGTCTATTCAGTATGCTTAAAAGCGTTTAGGTGAATTTTCTAGCATGTAGGAGGGATTGCCTTACTAGCTTGAGTATTAGCCTTTTCGGTTGAGCTCAGGTTTCGACTCAAAACTTTGCAAAATGCTTTGCTAGTCCCTTAGTCTGAGTATGAGGGTTTAGTAGTGCTTCCAAAATGTTTATCTCTTGGATACATTTGTTCGAGGAGGCTGAAGAGCCCATAGAAAAGGCTGAAGAGCCTGTAAGGGTGGTTAAAAAGCTGATAGGCAACGTAGCCATCTTTTTCAGGGCGTGTGCCCTTGAGGGCATATTTTGAATATGCCTATAAAGGACAAGATCCTCTATTGAAGAGGGGGCATGTTTTGTGTCTAAGCAGAGCCTAATACTCACATTATCTCATCCTTGAAGGGGATCAGTTGCTTGGATGGGCAAGATAGTCTGAGGGTTTGGGATAATCCTTAAGGGTCATTCACCTTTATTGTTTTCGAAAGGCTTTGGATGGCAAAAGGTTGTATTTTGATCTTTCAGTACGATCGTGAGGCTAGTGACGAAAGTTACAAAACTTTCTGAGGTTAAGGATCATCTTTTGGATCTGTTAGCAAGATCAATAGAAGTTGAAAAAGCTTTCAAGGTGAGGGATCACCAAAATCTTTTGGCGAAGTACTCTAATTTGGTTGGCCCTTCTAATTAAAGGGTCAACGAAGTTTGGAAAAATTGCCAAATAGTTAATAGGCGAGAATAAATCGCCAAACTAGATTTGTTTGCTGAAGGAAGTAGATCGCTCAAGAGGTAAGTTCGTCTAAGGTGGTGGAATATTCAATAAGGTTAAAATGGTCGAGGTGATTAGATCGCTCTACAGGGTTAGGTTCCTAGGGGCAGTTAGATTTTTTGACAAGGAGGATTGCCCAAAATCTTTAAATTTTTTGGCGAGGTTTGATCACTTGGGTCAGTTAAATAAGCCAACCTTGAGTTTGCTCAAGGCAGTTAAATCGTTTAAAAAGTTTAGATTGGTTGATGCAGGTAGATAGCCTTGCAACAATAGATTTTCTCGGGGCGGTTAGATCGCTCGAAGAGTACTATTGAGGCAGTTGATTGACCAATGGGGTTCAATCACTAAAGGCATTCAGATTCCCTATTTACATAAGTTTGCTCAAGGCAGTGTATCACCTGATGAGGAGAGTAAAAGCTAAGAGCTTTTCATAAGGGTGAGGATTGTTTTATGATTCTTTTTTGTGGGGTCGAAAGGCCAGAAAGTGCTAAAAAGCTTTTTATCAAAGATCTCTGTTTGATTCTTTTCACGAGGCCTGAAGGGCTAGTGGAAGCTAAAAATGCTTTCCATGAGAGAGTCAGATCGTTATTTAATCATTTTTGTGAAGGTTGATTAGCTGACACTAGGTGAAAAGCTTAGAGTTTAAGGATTGCCTTTTGATCCTCCTAAGAAGTTTGTTGGATCGCTCTTAGATCCTTAGGCGTGGAGGCCGAAGGGCAGGTGAAGGAGGATTTGAAAGTCTCTTTGTGAGTTCTAAGGATGATATTTTGATCATTTGACAAAGGGTGGAAGGCAAATTTCATAGGCCAAAAAACTCTCTTTAAGGTTGTTAGATATTTTTTAAATCTTTTGACGAGGTCGAAAGGCCGATGTAAGTTTAAAAGGTGAGTTTTAGGATTTCCTCGTGATCCTTTTAAGGATGCCATCAAAAAACTTTTAGATAATTAGGCAAATACTAGAAGGCCAATGATATCTAAAAATTTAAGTTTAAGCATCACCTTTTGATTCTTGGACGGATGTTATCGGATTGCTCTTCAATCCTTAAGCAAAGGCTAAATGGATAATGTAAGATGAAAAGTTGAATTTGAGGATTGCATTTTGATCCTTTTATGAATATCATTAGATTTTTCTTCGCTCCTTAGGCAGATGCCAAAAGGCCGATAGTGGAAGTTGAAACAGCTTTTTGTGAGGCAAGTGGATAACTTGTAAGGGGTATGTTAAAAAGAACACAATAAGGTGTTTATTCTACCAGTACCTTAAGAGTGATTAGTTATGCTTATTCGATTGTTAAATGATTTATGAAATTGGATCACCTTTCAAACTGGGTCAATCGCTTGTTGAGATTTGATTGTGCTCAGTGAGTTTTGATTTGCCTTGTAATGTGAATGATCGAGGATCGATCACATATGGGTGATTTGAAAAGTTTGATGGCCTTACTGATAATTGGTGAAGTTAGATCACTTGATGGATGATTAACGAAGTTAAATCACTTGACAAATGATCGCCGAAGTTATGTCACCTGAGAGATTATTAGCAAAGTTAGATCACATGACAAGTAGGATGCCAAGAAGTTATCTTAAAGGCAATTAGACCTATATTGAGGTCAATAAGTTAACGGTGGTTGGTTGAGGAGCTTTGTTAAATCCAATAAGCTGTATAACGAGAGTTGGAAAACCTTCTATGAGACAAAAGATCGACATTCGATTCTTTGATGAGGGCTGAGAGGCTGATAACAGAGGCTAAAAAAGCTTTTCATGAGGTAAATTATCAATGTTTGATTCTTTGGCAAGGGCCAAAAATCCGAGTGGTGGAAGTTGATAAGCTTTTTGTAAGGTATGAGATTGTTAATCAACTGCTTGGAGGGGCCTAAAAAAGCTAAAGAGCTATCCTTGAGGCAGAGGATCATCCATCAATCACCTAGAAGGGGCCAAAAGAGCAAAAAAGGAAGCCGAAGAGCTATCCTAGCCTTAAGGCGAGAGATCATTCATTAATCACTTCGTAAGGGCCGAAAGGCTAAAGAAGAAAGCTAAAAATCTATCCTTAAAGCAAGGAATTATTCATCAATCGCTTGAAGAGGGTCAAAAGGCCAAAAAGGAAGCTGAGGAGCTATCTTGGAGGTAGAGATTGTCCACTGATCACCTGGTGAGGCCCAAGAGGTCATAGAAGGTAGTTGAAGAGCTATCCTGGAGGTAGGGGATTATAGATGACAATGGGTGAATACCCTATCATTTTTTTATTAATCGCATTCATATCAGCCCAAAATATCTGATATCCGAACCGTAACCATAACTAAAAAAATACCAACTTTAATATCCATATTCAAATCTACCAATATTTGAAATTACAGCCAAAAATACCCAAAAACATAATGGATACTAGATATTGGATATTGGATACCCTATAATCAAGCAATCTATCTAATATCCAATACTTGATATCCACCCAATAAAATATTTTCAAATATTATAAATGGCTATTAAAAAATATTTGACAATAAAAAGATTTATATAATTATTATAAACTAAAATTAAAAATAACTATTCATATATATTATTTGAATATCGGATATAAGGTACCCTATTTATCCATTCATATCAGACAAATATAGGGTGTTCGAAGCCAATATCCACACTCGTCCAATACCCGATGGATAGTTGTATTTTACTATCCGTACTTTATCCAACATATGATATCCACAGGATATTGGGTATTTTTTTTGGACAAATACCATCGGGTACCCATAATACCCATATCCATTGCCATCCCTGCAAGGGATTGTCCACCGATTGTTTAGCACGGGCCGAGAGTCCAAATAAGGAAGCTAAAGAGCTATCCTAGAGACAAGGGATCATCCACAAATTTCTTAGATAAGGCTAAAAGGATAGAGAAAGAAGCTAAAAGCTATCTTGGAGGCAAGGGATCGTCCACTTATCTCTTGTCAAGGGCTGAGAGGCCAGAGAAGGAAGCTAAAGAGCTATCATAAAGGAAGGGGTTTATCCATTGATCTCCTGTCGAGGGCTAAAAGGTCGAAGAAGGAAGTTGAAGACCTATCGTAGAGGCAGGGGATCATCCATCGAGCTTCTGGCAAGGGCTAAGAGGCTGGAGAAGGAAGCTGCAGAGCTATCCTGGTGGCAAAGGATGATCAACGATAGTCAATAAAGCCTTGTCAATTGCTTTATTTAAATAATCATAAGACCCTCTTGTCTTTCTTAATTGTTAAACAAAAGCTAAGCTATTAGAAAAAAAATTTATAATTATAGGGCATATACATATGCTAACTTCAATTAGTCATCAAGTTCATGATGAAAATAAGGAGTACCATATATTAATTAATTTTAAAGTCCAGTGATGTTTGTCAAAAAATTGATGTAGAGATACTAAACTTAGGCTTTTATTAAAGTTCTAATGTGATATGTAGTACATATATGTATAGATTAAAAATTTATGAGCTGCTAATGTTGCTCAATGTAAAACATACATGAATTTGAGAGCATCACATATTATTCAAAGTTAATGTACTTGTACCAAAAGGTAAACACATTATTAAATGTGTGCTTGAGGGGAGGTCAAATGACAATGGTGAGCCATAAGGTGAAATGTGTCGTAATGGCGGGTCATAGGGTGATAGAGAATAATGCCTAAGGAATGGAAAGAAAGATTCATCCTAAAAGAGTAATATAGTTTATTTTTCCAAGAAACTATCAAAGGAAAAGAATAATGCACTTGAAGGGGAATGAAATATTTATAATGAAAGATTTATATAGTTTCCTTTTTAAAGAAACGATAAAAAAAAGAGAATAATGTTCCTAAAGGAGAATTAAAGATTGATCATAAAAGATCAATATGTTTCTTTTTTCAAGAAATTATTGAAGAGAATCATTTTCATTAAGGAGAAATAAGAATTGATCATAAAAGATCTACGTAGTTTCCTTTTTCAAGAAATGATCAAAGAAGAGAATAATTTTCCCAAAGAAGAAAGAATGATTGATTATAAAAGATTGATATAGTTTTTTTTTCAAGAAACGACCGAAGAAAGAGAATAATTTTCAAGAAGAGGAAAGAAAGATTGATCATAAAAGATCAATATAGTTTCTTTTTAATTTCAAGAATTGATCAAATGAGGAGAATAATAATCCCAAAGGAGAAAGAAGGATTGATCATAAAAGATCAATATAGTTTTTTTTTCAAGAAACAATCAAAGAAGAGAATAATGTTCTTGAAAGGCAAATAAGGATTGATTATAAATTATCAATTTAGCTTCTTTTTTCAAGAAAACATCGAATCCTGAAGGGAAAAGAAAGATTGATAATAAAATATCGATATTGTTTCTTTTTTCAAGAAACAATCAAAGAAGGAGAATAAACCTCCCAAAGAAGAAAGAAAGATTGATCATAAAAGATCGTTGTAGTTTCTTTTTTCAGGAAACGATCAAAGAAGAGAATAATGTTCTCAAATGGGAATGAATGATCGATCATAAAAGATCGATGTATTTTCTTTTTAAAAGAAACAATCAAAGAGAATAATGCTCCTGAGGGGGAAATAAGGATTGTTCATAAAAGATTGATATGGTTTCTTTTTTTCAAGAAATGGTTAAAAAAGAGAATAAAGCTACCAAAGGAGAAATAAATATTGCTAATAAATGATCAATATGGTTTCTTTCCTTTTTTTTTTTTCAAGAAACGATCAAAGAAAGAGAATAATGAGAACTCCAAATGAATCTTGGAGGAGCATGGATCATGAGGCATGTGCATCATGAAGCATATAAAAGAATGCATAAGGAAATGCATAAAGAAATAGCTTGCAACATGTGCATTTAAAGATGTAAAAACAAAAAATCAACAACTGGATTATCTAAGGAGATGTGACCTCTTTTTTAAGAACAAAAATTCTAGATTAGAGGTTCTTGGAAATCTTAAGAGTTCCAAATGAATATTGGAGAGAATATTGAGGATTTGGAAGCTTTGGCAGCCTAAAAACTTTCTACGGAGTATGTGATCGGAGTGAGAAAACAATGGGTGTCATTAATAATTCTTGATTTCGTCAAGAGCCAAAGTCTAGAATATCCCAATTTTAAGGGGCCTACAAAACCAAAAGAGAAGGTCAAAGGTCACAAGGGAGCCAGAGGTCCCCTTTGTGGACTCCAACGCCCAAGTAAGTATAAGGTGGAGAATAGAGAGAATATATGAGTGATTGTCCATGAAGGATACATGGGGTCCTTATATGTTCTAGGAGTCTTATAGAAGCAAGATCAAGATTAGAAGTCTTAGTTAGGTAAAGGCAATTGCTAGGGATCAATTAGTTAGGGGCAATTTGCCTAAGGCCGATTGCAGGGACCTTATGTCTGAGGGTGATTGGTCACCATATGGCAACATATTAGTGGTGTACCAATGATGTGCCTTATTTTTTTGATATTTATTGTCTATTTTCTGAACATTTTATGTGTTTTTCTTCTAAAAATCACCTAAGTTTGTATCCTTTTTTATTTTCAGGCATTTTATCAAGTCATCATGAGCAAACAGAATAATTTTAAACCTGGATAGTCTTTAGAGCACCCAAAATAAACCATTTGGGCCACTTTTCCTTATTGAGCCAAGCTAATGTCCTTAATGGGCCTGCATTGTGGGTGAACTAGCCTTGGGAAGAAGAATCGCATGAGGAGAAAGGAGAAAAAGGCTTGAAACAGTAATATAGACTCAGGGAAAAGAGACTGTGCGCAATAAAGGGAAAAGACAGAGATTTTAGAGCATCCAATCGAAGCTCCACGGCTGTGCGACAGTGTGCTGGTGATGGGAGACAACAAGTGGGACACTACTTTCAAGTTTTCATTACGAGATTTCATTGTGAATGCTAATTAGATTTTTTTTGAGATTGAGAGATGATAATTGAAATTGAAACCTAATCGCAGAGAACAGTTAATTTTTGCTTAAAGATGAGGTTAATTAATTACTAGATTAAGGAGTAACTATTCTTAATAGTGGAGAATTAGAACAATAAGGCTTATCTAAATTAATCATTAGGAAGAGATTCCAGTGGTAAATTCTTAGATTTAGAAATTTAATTATCTCGAGAGAAAAATTGAATTTAACTTAGAATTCACTCACAAATAACATTATTAGATTCAATAGTCCATTACCCTTTATTTGTTTGCCAACTAGTACAGGTCCCCAATGGGTTTGCTTTCCTTGTCTTGGTTAACTCCTTTCCCATTCACTTGTCACTGGTAGTTTATTATTGCATTTAATTAATTATTAGTTTAGTTAAAAATTAATCACTTTAATTGCTAGGCTAGATAACAGAGAATTACTCTAGGCTTTCCCGTTTTTGAGGAATATAACCTTGATACTCACCATTGCACTAGGCTGCATTGATAATTTTACTGCCTTAGGTGTAATTGCACAGGTAGCAAGCAAACATCAAGTTTTTTGCGCCATTATCAGGGACCTTTTGTGAAAATTCAAGTGAAATTTCTATCTGTTACTTTAGCCACTTTTATTTGTTTTATTTTGTTTTTGTTTTTAGTTAGTTGTTTCTTTTGTTCCACTCAATTATTGGCTTTTATTAGTTATGTTTTATCTTTTGTTCTTTTATTTTTGATTAATTATTTTTCTATTTAGTTGTTTGTTTTTTTTTATTTATTTGTTTTTTTTGTTTCAGTTATTTTTTTTATCTATTTTTTTTATTTTTGTTTTCATTTATTAGTTTTGATCTAGTTGTTGGGCTATTTCGTTGTTGTTGGTTTCAAGTAATTTATGACTATGGATTCTATATCAGTTTTGGTAGCTCAAATACAAAAGGAGCTTCTGGTCAAGCAGATTTAACAATCCCTGATTCTAGAACAGGCAACGTAATTTGGTTGTGAGTTTTATGGCAACCTATATTATAGTGAACACTGTGATGCCAGAGGTATGTTTACTAACCCTTCTACTTCTCTCTTTTCTCCTTACACTGTTTCTGCTAATTTTGAAAAAGTCAATTATATGGGAAATGCCCCAAGTTAGCAAAACAATCCTTACAGCAATACATACAACTCTATGTGGATGAGCTATCCAGATTTCAACTGGAGAAACAACATTACCCAAGATTCACTTGATTTTCAATGGCTGTACCAGTAGCAATCCCAACAACAAACTGCTCTAAATCAATTTCCTCAATGGCAAGAGAATGAATCTAATTTGGAGGAAATGATCATGAAGTCTGTGTCCACTTTAGAGAGCAAGTTCCAGTAGACGGACACAATCCTTAAAAATCAGTAAGCCTCTATTCAGAACATAGAATATCAAGCAAGCCAGATTTTTAAGATGTTGGCCAAAACATAACCAGAGACACTCCCTGGCACCACAGAGTCCAAACCAAGTGAGCATCATGATGTTATCACTCTGACATCTGGTAAGCAAGTATCTGGCTCTTTACCATTGACTGATGATTATACTATTGAACAGGATGTGCTAGTCAGTAAAGAGCCAGAGCCTGAGGTAAGTGGGCCAATGAAAATAGAGGACAAGAATCCTATGAGGGAATATAGCCCACCTATTCCATACCCTGCTAGACTGAAGCAGGAGAAGGTTTATTCTGACTTATTAATTTCTTTAAGACATTCTTTCAATTATGATGATTATGTTTATCCTATATATGTCTTAGATGACGTTATTGAGTCTGAATGGTAGGAATTTTTGCTTAATAACCCTTTACAAGTAGCATTGCAGGGAGATGAAGAAGAGTTGTCCAATGAGCAAGTTTTGGAACAACTAGCTGATTTTTTGGCTACTGAACCTTGCAACTCTATTGACCCTCTTATTTCTTTTGACAGGTCAAAAGTGTAGAAGGTTGAAACTTCAATTGAGGACCCTTTAGTCCTAAAATTATAGGAATTACCTAACCACTTAGGACACTCATATTTGAATGGGGTAGATAAGCTGTTAGTGATTAGAGAAGGTTACCTGATCCCTATTGTAGGGGATATAATTTTCGCCAAAGCGAGATAAAACTTGAGCAATTTATTTTATTTTATTTTATTTTTGCTAATAATAACTTTGAGACTATGGGATTTTCTATTTGTTTCTGCTTTATGTTTTTAATTTGGGATACCAACCCAACTATACACTGAGGGCAATATGACCCTCAAGTGTGGGGTGGGTATATGTTATTGATTTTTTTTATTTTTTTTCTTTTGGGATACCCTTTTGCTGTACACTAAGGACAATGTAATCCTCAAGTGTGGGGTGGTGTGCTTCTATTATTTTGACCCTTTTTTCTTCTGTTAGTTCAGGATACTGCATATTAATGTTATATTTATGCTGATAGTAGATATAGGACAAGATACTTGATTTTTCTTGACTATATGCACTTAATTTTTTTTTTCTTTGAAGCATTTATAATTTAGTTTACGAATTGGTAGAAATTATTTCCCTTAATTCATCTTGGAAAACAATTAGTGATGTTTAATGCATCATCTTGGTCGGGTCATACCGATCACCCCGGTCGAGTTATACAAGTGGTACTTAATTATATTTCAAATTGTGAAAATTTTGATTTATTATGTTGATAATGCAAATTGCATGCATTTCTTGACTTACAATTCAATTGAAAAAATTTTTTTAGAACCATATGCAATTGTACCACACTTCAAATGTGACATTTGAACCTATTTTGAGCATTCATTACAAGTATGCTCTTAACTTTCTTGTTTGAGTGTGCATTTTGCTTGATTTTGCCTCTAGAACTTGCTCTATAATGCTTGTTAAAGTTGTATGAACTTTTGAATATCAGGAGATGATTTGGGCAACTTAGTATACATTATTTTTAGCCAAAAAGCCTACCCTCTATGTCTCCCTTAGTTGGCCACTATTGAACATTGAGATTTTCTTCATATTTACACCTTTACACCTCATATTCCTCTCTTTCACATCGTCTTCTTGTTCACGCTATATGCTAGAATATGTGTGATTTACTCTTCATATTTGGATTAAAATGCATTATCTTGATTGAGGATAGTTCACTAAGTCCTTCTTCATTTTAGATGCTTATTTCTATCTAAAGTTGTATATTAGGAAGACTGCAGACTGCCAATAAAAAGAAAAAAAACTAAAAAAAATGAATGATAAAAATGATAAAAAGCCTACAAGAAGAAAAAAAAATTAGAGTAGTCTTTATTCTCTTTTGCTTTTGGATAAATTACTATTTGAGCATCCCTTAACTCATTTAAAACTTGGTGAAAATTTTTGTGTTTAGCACTTTACTGCATTTAATCCTTTAAGCTTTTATAATGTTGAGATTACATGTGTTTTAAACATATCCATTGTCACTTTATCCCAAAATTTTCCTACCTTTACTTCAACCCCATTACAACCTTTTCAAGACCCTTTGATCTTGGCATTCAATTTTTCGTAATAACAGAGATGAGATTTATATGCAAGCATATGGTAGACAAATTTTTGTGAAATTTCTTGAGGGATTTATACTTTATCTTTATACACTTTGAGTGATTTGAGTGATCTTTGTGAGGCATTAGTTCTTTAAGATTTAACATTGAATTGCTAGTTAAGTTATATGTGCATTGTTATTATTTCCATCCTGTGTTAAGGTTGTGCAATTTGATTTATGATAGAGTTTCACTTGGGATGTGTTAGGCATTATTAACTATGGATTAGATATGATTTTTGAGGAGTTATAGCTGTTTGTTTGAGGACTGAGTTAGTGTTTGCTTGAGGACAAGCAAAAGCTTAAGCGTGGGATGATTTGATGTGCCTTATTTTATACATATTTGTTTGATATTAATTATCTATTTTATGAGAACTTTATATGTTTTTATTCTAAAAATCACCTAAGTTTGTATCCTTTTTCATTTTCAGGCACTTTGTCAAGTCATCATCAGCAAACAGAGAAATTTTATGCTTGGACAGTCTTTAGAGCACCCAAAATAGACCATTTGGGCCACTTTTCCTTATTGGGCTGAGCCAATGTCCTTAATGGGCCTAGATTGTGGGTGAACCAGCCTTGGGAAGAAGACTCGCGTGAGGAGAAAGGAGAAAAATGCTTGGAACAGAAATACAGACCCGAGGATAAGAGATCATGCATGAGAAAGGGAGAAGACCGATATTTTAGAGCATCCAACCAGAGCTCTACGGTGGCGCGACAGCATGCCGGTGACAGAAGATGATGAGTGGACACCACCGTCAATTTCAACCACTAAAACATCGCAAAATCATGGAGTTTTGACGAGCAAATTGTGCGACCTAATTCGCAACTCGTCCAAGTTTGCAACTTCTCCGTGGCGTTTTTCAACCAACCGGCCGTCTATGGTCGTTTCTCTAACTTTAGGTAACTCAACCATGACCTTCCCTCAGCTTGCCGGCCATCGCAACCCGTCCGATGCCGTCTATCTTATTAGCCACTAAAAATTGCTCCTCCGTCACTCGGTGCCTTGTCTATGACATTCTGCCTCATCTCCGGTCGTCGTTGCAGCCATTTTCCATCGGTTACCCGAGAACTCGAGATCCGACCTATTTGTAACCCGTAGAGCTTTCTGGATAGATTTGAAATTGATTTTTTCAACAATTTTTTGATAGTTTTCTAGCGACCATTTTGTATAGTAACCATTGGGCATTTGAGAAGACAGGGCTTGTATAATTTTTACTATTTTTATCTATTGTTTAATTAATTATCAAATGGATTATCTGTTATTAGAATTGTCTATTGTTATGTGTGGCTAAATTTGTAAAATCTATTAGGGTTCCTGACTGTGTTAGTATTCTATTTTAATTTTTATGGATATTGATTTTGATGTTGTGATCTTCTTAGTGATTATGCATGTATTGTTTAAGTTTTCATTACGAGACATCATTGTGAATGCTAATTAGATTTCTTTTTGAAATCGAGAGATGATATTGAAATTGGAACCTAATTGCAGAGAACGGTTAATTTTCGCTTAAAGATAAGGTTAATTAATTGCTGGATTAAGGAGTAGCTATTCTTAATAATGGAAAATTAAAACAATAAGGCTGATCTGAAATCAATCATTAGGAAGAGATTCTAGTGGTAGATTCTTAGATTTAGAAATTTAATTGTCTCGAGAGGAAAATTGAATTTAACTTAAAATTTACTCACAGGTAGCATCATTAGATTCAATAGTCCATTACCCTTTATGTGTTTGCCAACTAGTGCAGGTCGCCAATGGGTTTGCTTTCTTGTCTTGGTTAACTCATTTCCCATTCACTTGTCACTGGTAGTTTATTATTGCATTTCATTAATTATTAGTTTAGTTAAAAATCAATCACTTTAATTTCTAGGCTAGATAACAAAGAACAAGTAGTAACTCTAGGCTTTCCTATTCCTGAGGAATCCGACCTTGATACTCACCATTGCACTAGGCTGCATCGATAAGTTCACTGCCTTAGGTTTAGTTGCACACGTAGTAAGCAAACATCAACTAATCTAGCTATACGAAAAACTACAAGTAAGACGAGATTTTAAACCATAGTAAGTATAATATGCTCTTATTGAGCTCAGGTATTTATGAATTATTAAAAAATATTATACATAATATTTTCTCTTACTTTTGTGTGTTGCTAAAAATCTTTCTCTATTTTGTTATTTATCCCTTCAAATATTGTTTAAGGGGTTCTATTTATTGTGGGGTAGGAGTGACTAGTTACTGACTGATGATTTATATTCTAAAAGGGTGGTTAATCGTATACACGTTCTATAACAGGGTAATGGAGTGAGAGATCATGAGTGATTATATACGAGGGGTATGCAAATGGTGTCAATCACTCATTATGTGTCTAGTGGTAGGATGTGAGGCAATCAACACCAAAAGACTAACTCTAGGAATCTAGTAGTCAATAATGTTAACTTAACTAAGGGAAGGGAGTTTAAGTTCAGTAAAACGATAATTAATTTACTAAGTATTAAACTCTTACCTAATTTATTTAGAGTGATCGTACTTAGGCATAAAAAATCTTCTCTTCAATCCTAATAAACCACCGTAAGTATGTTCTCTCAAAATGGAAGATGAGAATCATTTCTTCACATCATTCCCAACCTTGTTTAAATTAGGTGTCTTAAGTGACACTTGGTTTACATCAAACCTACTTCGAGAGTGTTGCTTCCTAGCAAAGTAGAAATAACTTTAGTGTAGCTCTTCTTAAGTCAACACTACACTGACCCTAACGAAGGGATGACCCCATCACACTCTCCATTATATCATACTTTTTAATAGGGACAGAGTGAGATATCTTAGTTTACTGTTGAAGGGACGGATTCATAGGACACTATAAAGCACTTTTCTTAACAGGAGATTTATCACTAAGAGTTACACTAGAACTAAGATGCTGGAGGCCATGATATTAGAGAATCAAAGCAAGGAACTCTATAAAGTCTTAGGCTAAGCCATGGTATTGCATAGCTAGGTATCTATTGTTTTACTAATGTTTATTGTCTAAAGGATGAATTATATAAAGTAGGATAAGTATATGTATCTTCTCTTCTTATGTAGGACCACCCTTTTTCCTAGGTAGGAGGAACCTCTCTTACTTAGGAGGAGTCATCTCTTATACTTAGGTGAAGTCACCTCTTGATAGGAAGGGGATCTACCTCTTCTTCGAAAAGGGAAAGTCACTTTTCTTTTAATTAAATAATATAATTATCAAAATTATGAATTTAATTAAATAAACAAATATTATTAAAACATAAATAGAATAAAACCCATGTAAAAACAAATGTAAACATTCTTTAAGTCAAATTTACTTACCATTTAAGTTCCTCTTTTATGACGCTTTGTGTTTTAATTAATTTCTCTTCGTATATATATATTTAAAAAATTTGTATAAATTAACATTATTTTTCACTTTATCAATATATCAAAAAATTATTGTACAAATAAAAATTTTTAAATATTAAGAGTATTATGTATTTGAATATATATTTATTTTTAAAAAAATTAGCATTAACTGAACTAGAGGCTTTACTTGTATAATGCATGCCTTTTTTTATTCTTTAAATATAAAATAAAAAATCATAATTATATTATAAAATAATAAAATTAAATAATGTGAAATTATTTAATTTCTTACTCTTTTGTTATTTACTATAACTTCTTACTATTTTTATTTTTTCTATTTAAAAGTTGTCATTGAAAATTGAAAAGTTACCACTAAAATCCCTGTACTTATATTACAATTTTTTAATATGATATAATATATAATTTTAGTGACCATTAAAGATCTCAGAGCCATTATATATATAAGTATTGATAGTTAACTTGGTTAGTTTCTTTGCTTATTTTTCTAATTATTATTAATATGTTTTTTTTCTTTTACCTTGTAGCTAGAGTCTATTGAGGAAAGCATATTCATTGTAGCAATATTGTGTTTTTGTCAATTTAGGAGATTCTATTAGTAGGGATACAAAAAAGCACGGCCCTATGCTTATGTTTTGCAAGACCAATGGACCTCTTAGTGGGCTTAAACTCATACATGTTCAAAACGAAAATATATCCCTTTAATTCTAGTCTAGCATCCCAATTTTTTAAATACAAAATTATCAAAATACTTATATTTTATAAATTTTTATAAAATTTATTTATCAAATTTTGGTTCAAATATTAAAGAAGTAAGTTCAGGTCTAGAGAAAGTTTATTTTTTCAAAATAATAATTTTAGAAAATGGTATGATATTTTGATTATACTAACAATTTGGCCATTAAAATATACACTTATTGACACTTTAATCTCTAAAAGACATTAACTATACAAATTAGTTTTAAAAATTTTGAAACACTATACAAAACTACAAAAAAAAATATATATTTATTGACACTTTTTTTTTGGGCACTTAGCCCTAGAAAATTACACATTTTTTTCACTTATGAAAGCTTTACTAAGGGAATGATTGGTATGCATCAAGATTCTCTGCTTGGCAACAAATAAAATCACTGCTAAAAATGCCAAGCAAACACCAAGCAGAGAAATTACTATAGAGGATCCAAAATCGATTGGTAAATTATCATCTTGATGCTGTCATCTTATATATCATAGTTAGATAATATTGTTTGTTACAGTGTCATCTGATAACACATTGACATCTAAAATAATATTGTATTATCATATGGCACCAAAAATAGTGTTATCTTATGAGACCAAAAATCTTGTGTCCTTTCACATGAGATTGTCAGATGGGATTTTTTTTTTATTATTGTACCAATTTTATCCATATTATATTTTATTTATTTTTTAATCTAAATTAATAAATTCACTTATTTTCTTTCTCTCTTTTTTAATTTAAAGCTAATTATGATTTTTTAAGGTTATTTTTTTAATTTAAAGTTAATTATGAATTTTATTTTAAATAATCATAATATAAATATGATATGACATTTATTTAAATTTATAAGGGTAGATTTAAAAATTACAAAAACAAATTATATATATTGATTAGTATAAACAACTAAATATTTACATCTTATATCAATATCATCTAAAATGTCACTAATTGATATACCAAACACTAGTACCATGGATACTATGATATGTAAGATCAGATTATAAAATGTCATATTATTTAAGATAACATGATATTTTAAATGACACCATACCAAATGCCCCCAAAATGATTTCATTTTTTGGCATTGTAGACATTTTCTGGCATTTTCTAAGTGTCAGATTAAAAATTAGAGATTTAATCTTTTATTTGTATTTTTAGGCACTTTGCAAGAGCCTCAAAATGCAAAATAAATTTCCCCAATTTCACTTAAGCATTTTGCTCCTTCTGCCGCGTTACTAGATTTCATTTCCCTCCTTCTAATGAATTTTCCAAATACACACATTTTCTCTACATTTTGCCCAAACCTTTACAATCTCGTTCAATCTTATCGTTCAATCAAACCTCACATTTTGGCCAAAACTGCTCGTTCAATCTGTCCATGGAAACAAAGCTTCTCGTTCAGTGATTTTGGGCGTAATTTTTTATGGCGAATTTAGATGTAGGCTTTCCTTTGGTGAGTTTTCATTTCTCTATTTCTTTCTTTTCATTTTCTTTTGTAGGTTTCTTTTTTTTTTTTTTTCAGTTGGCTAAATTGGAGTAATTTGTTCATTTCCTTTTCTTTTTCTTTCGTGGGTTTCATTTCGTTTGTTTGTTTCGTTATATATATGGCCTTCAAGTGCTTGTAGGTTGTGGTGGCAACCAAGGTGCTAGTTACAGTGGTGGTTGTGACAAAAACAACGGTAATTATAGCAGAGTTGGAGGTGATAGAGTATAATGCGTTAAATTAATCTAATAATTATTGCAGCCCACGTAACCAATGAACTGATTTTACATTAAATGGAAGCTCAATATGATGGTTATTAGACTTTAAAGTAATTAAATTAAAATTAATAGGGTTGAAAATCTCCTTTCTCTTCCTTCAATGAGAGAGCATTGAAAGAGAGCATTTTTTCTACCATACGAGAACACGTATAGAAAAAAGGAAAGAGAAAAAAAAGAACTTCAACAATTCAAACATGGATCAAAGTACATATTTAATTATTATTTTCACTAAAAATTCTTCTAGACAAGAAAAAGAATAAATTGAGTTTTATTCTGAATATTGTTCTTATAATTGATATGAGAGTCTGGTTCCTTTCTAGACCTGTATGTGTTAATTCTATGTGGTTATTGATCATTTAGTTACATTAAGGAAATGAATCAAATTTAGATTCAATATAATCGAAGTCCACGAAATTATTGAATCTTGATAATTTTCTCTCTATGTAAAACTTCCGTTGTCGACTGTATATATGCATACAGGGTAACCAACCATGAACCAACACTCTCCCTATAGCAATTGTTAAAGTGTATCCGTGAAAGAAATCTGAAAAGGAAATCAAAATACATATTTTACATTTGTATTTGTTATGCTAGTGGACCCCACAAGGTATATCTTATTCCATTCTATTCATTGTTTCTTGATGATTTGTTTATGAATGCCAAGTGCTCTTTATATATTTTGTCTTTTGTGGATAGAAATCATGAAGACTTGTTTCCTGCGAAAATCCTTATGCTTCATGAATGTGTGTGTGTGTGTGTGTATTTGTGGATGGATATCACGAAGACTTTAAATAAATTGATCATACCCTTTTATTGTATATCTTGAAATTCAATTCTGGGTATGTATGAGAGGTGGAGGAAACCCAAAAATTGATCAACGTTAGTGTTCTATTATTTTAATAATTATTATTATTTTAATGGTTGTTATTTTCTTATGGTAATTTTCTTGATTTTACATTAAGGGCTCCACATGATTTTTTTAAAATGCTTAATTTATATAAAAAAATTATATTAATTGAATTAGAGATTTAATATCTCGTTATGAATTGCATAAATTAAATGTTCATTGTATGAAGAGCTTGTTAGTCACCAAAATGACCTAGTTTGAAAAGATATTTAAAACATTTAATTATGCCTTTCAATTGTTCATGTTGATGTGATGCAATTAAATGACATAAAAGATTAAACTGAACAATTGAGATAATTAATTACAATGCTAGGAGGTCACTCAAAGATGGACCATTGCTTATGATTAATGAAATTAAAGAGACATATTAATATACTGAGTAAATATGTTTATATATCCAAAGATAACATGCATGTTGACTAAAATCTCATTGATAACCTATTAAAGTATGATCTTATTAGCATCAATATTGGTTAAAGATATGTATTCAAGTATCACCCAAAGGTGAAATTAATTACATAATTAAGTTATTATTTGTTTGAATAGATTTACATTTCTCAAAGCATTAATATGTGAATATATATGATTTTTGCAATTTCTACTAATTTGTTCACGCTAAGTTTAATGGATTGAATTATGCAGATTGGTCCAAGAAAATCTAGTTTCAACTAGGTGCTATGGATTTGGACTATGATATAGCTTCTGAAAAGCCTGCAGCCATTATTGAGACCAATGCAGAAGCTAACAAGCCTCTTTATAAGGCTTGGGACAGTCTAATAAGCTGAGCTTGAACTTGATAAAGATGATAATGGCTGAGAATGTAAAGCCATCAATGCCCAAAACAAACAATGCAAAGGAATTCATGTTGAAAATTAAGGAATACTCTTAATCAGACATAATTGATAAGTCCATTTTAGGGAACTCCAACGACCAAGAACTTTGATTGGTCACAACCCATTCATGATCATGTGACAAGTATGGCAAATTTGGTAGCAAAGCTGAAATCGATGGGTATAGATGTGAGTGAATCCTTCCTTTTTCAATTAATCATCAACTCACTTCCTCTTGAATTTAGCCAGTTCCAGGTGAATTATAACACCATTAAGGAAAAATGGAACTTTTTAGAAATTAAAGCTATGCTAGTTCAAGAGGAAGGGAAATTAAAGAAAATGAAGGAACATTCTGTTCATCTCACTTATCATAAAGGAGCCAGTTGTAGCAAGCCTAAACTAGGAAAGAAGGACAAGAGAAAGGACAAAGGCCTAAGGGCCAAATCCATGAGGAATTGAGGTGTTACTTCTATAAGAAGACTGGTCACTTCAAGAAAGATTGTCCTAAAAGAAAGAATTAGTTTGAAAAGAAAGGTATATATTATGTTTCAATATGTTTCGAATCAAATCTTATTGAAGTTCCTAATAATACCTAGTGGTTAGATTTTGGCACAACTACTCATATATCACATGTTACATAGGGATTCACTTTAATCTAGCCCAGAAATAGAACTGATAAGTTCTTATATATAGGAAACAAAATGAAGGCACGAATAGAAGGAATTGGGATGTACAGATTGATCTTGGATATTGGATGTCACCTAAATCTAGAAAAGTGTCTTTATATTCCTGATTGTGCTAGAAATTTAGTTTCTATTAGAAAGTTAGATGATGTAGGTTTTAACTTTAAGATTGGAAAAAATTTCTTTTCATTGTACAAACACAATTACTATGGTTCTTATACTTTAATTGATTTTTTGTATCATTTTAATCTTGATATTAATTTTTCTTAATCCTTGTTTCATGTTGAACATATTATAGGCAACAAACGTAGTGCACATAATGAATGTTCTGCTTTCTTATGGCATCAAAGGTTAGGTCATATATCCAAAGAAAGAATTTTGAGGTTAGTGAAAAATGAAATCTTAACTCAATTGGATTTTTTTGACTAGGATGTGTGTATAGATTGTATTAAAGGTAAGAAAACTAGACACATATCAAAGAAACCAGCCACAAGAAGTAGTGAACTTCTTGAGTTAATACACGTTTATATTTGTGGTCCGTTCAACGTTCCATCTTAGAGCGATGACAAATACTTGATCACTTTTATTACTTATGATATTATTACTTGTATTTGTTGCATGAAATGTCTTAATCAGTGGACATCCTAAAGGTGTTCATTAATGGAGTTGAAAGCCAGCTAAATAGAAAAGTGAAAGTTGTGAGGTCCCATAAGGTTGGTGAATATTATGTAAATTTAATGAAAGTGGACAATATCTAAGTCCATTTGTAAAAAGTTCCTTGAAATTAGAGGCATATATGCATAGTACACAGTTCCTAGTACACCTCAACAAAATGGTGTATTTGAAAGCCAAAATCGTACTCTTATGGATATGTTTAGGAGTATGTTAAGTTACAGCATTATACCTTTATCCTTATGGATGCATGCATTGTAAACTGCTGCTTATCTACTTAATAAGGTTCCTAGTAAGGTAGTTCTTAAAATTCCTTATAAGTTATAGATAGGAAGGAAACCCAATCCTAATACAGCTTCATGTTTAGGGTTGCCCAGTGGAAATAAGGATATATAATGCATATGAAAAGAAGCCTGATGCAAGGACCATTAGTGGTTATTTCATCAGCTATCCTAAAAATTCAAAAGGGTATAAATTTTATTGCCTTAACCATAGTACAAGAATACTTGATTCTGGTAATTCTCGATTCATTGAAAATGGTCAATCTAGTGGGATTAATGAACCACACAAGGTGGGTGTTCAAGAGATTCAAATGAAAAATTCTACACTTATTGTTTCTCCTCCTATTGTTGTTCCTTTTATTGTATCATAGTTTCACAACATTCCAAAACAATAAACTAACATTACAAACCCACTAGATGAATATGTTAATGATGAAACAACTAATGATGAGGAAATCACAAATGAACAAGTGGTACATGAGCAAGATATACAACAAGCAATGGCATTATGAAGGTCAGCAAAAAAAAGACTAGCTATTTTAAGTAATTATATGATTTACTCACTTGAACATGAATGTGATTTGAGTGTTGATAAGGATCTAGTTCATTCAAACAAGCCTTGGAATGTAGAAATTTTGAAAAATGGTTTAATGCTATGAAAGAAGAGTTAAAATCAATGGATGATAATAAAGTTTGAGATCTAGTTAAGTTGCCTAAAGATTCAAAACAAGATGGTTGTAAATGGTCTTTAAGACCAAAAAAGACTCTAAGGACAACATCGAAAGATATAAGACCAGACTTGTTGCCAAAGGTTATACTTAAAAAGATGGCATTGACTATAAAGAGACCTTCAAAGAAGGACTCTTTAAGAATTTTTATTGTTTTGGTAGCTCATTATGATCTAGAGCTTTACCAAATGAATGTAAAAACTACATTCTTAATGGTGACTTGGAAGAGAAAGTTTATATAGACCAACCAGAAGGTTTCTTAACCATAAAGAAAGAAAACTTAGTGTGTAAATTAAAGAAATCAATATATAGATTGAAACAAGCTTTCTGAAAATGGTATCTTAAGTTTAATAATACCATTATGTCATATGGTTTTATAAAAAACACTATTGATTGGTGTATCTATATGAAGGTCAATGGAAGAAAGTTCATTATATTAGTCTTATATGTTGACAATATTTTCTTACTGCCAATGATGTTGGTTTGTTATATGATGTTAAGAAATTTCTCTCTAATAATTTTGAAATGAAAGATATGGGTAAGGCATCCTATGTTATGGGAATAGAAATATTATGTAATACATCACAAGGACTATTAGGATTTTCTCAAAGAGCTTATATTGAAAAAGTATTAGAGAGATTTAGAATAGAAAATTGCTTCCCAAGAATAGTTCCAATTTAGAAAGGGGACAAGTTTAGCAAAATGCAATATCCTAAGAATAATTTGGAATGAAAGGCAATGGAGTATATTCCCTATGCATCAATAGTTAGGAGCTTAATGTATATCCAAACATGTACTCGGCCAAATATTAGTTTTGCTGTTGGAATGTTAGATCAATATCAAAGTAATCCTGGAATGGACCATTGTAAAGATGCAAAGAAAATTCTAACATATTTACAAAGCACTAAGGGTTACATGCTCACATATAGAAAGTCTAACCATCTCGAGGTGGTAAACTACTCAAATTCAGACTATGCTAGTTATGTAAATTCAAGAAAATCTACATTGGTTACATATTTTTGCTAGCCAGAGGAGCAGTTTCATGGAAAATTAGAAAGAAGTTTGTTATTGTTACTTCCACTATGGAAGCTAAATTTGTGGCATGCTTTGATGCCACTATTGATGCATTGTGGTTGCAAAACTTTTTTTTAAGGCTAAGTATTGTTAATAATATAGCTAGACCACTAAGAACTTATTGTGATAATTCTGCAACTATTTTCTTCTCTAAGAATGACAGGTATTGTAAGGGTTTAAAGCACATGAATTTAAAGTACTTGTCTATTAAAGAAGAAGTACACAAATATAATGTAATATACGCTCCTAGTATGATTAAGAGATGCTTGTTAGTTGTTAATTTAAGTTAATGCTTTTGTATGTTACATTAATTGCATATAGTTTCATTAGTGTAGGGACTTAGTTAAAAATAAATAAAAGTTGAGTTAAGATGTGGCTAAGGACCAAATTGAAAAGGAAAATTTGAGTCAGGCCAAAGTCACAAATGGGATAAGGACCAGAATGCAAATTGGGATACTCAAATATTCAGAAACCCTAAAACCCTAACATATAACTCACTTTAGTATTTTTTTAGAGAGAGAAAAAGAAGGGCAAGTAGAGAGAGAGAGAGGCTAAGCTAGGGTAAAAGGGAGAGGATAAGCTAGAAGGAAGGGTGATTTGAGGTTAGGGATTGATCCTTTAGCTAGAGAAGGACTATTTAAGCATAGTATACATGTAAATTTTCAGGAAATCTAAGTAGTAGCTCAATTGAAACCCTATTTTTTGAAATGTTTAGTTTGTTAGGAAAATGTGATTATTGAATGTTTTGAGTTAAGTTTGCAATTTAAACCTACATTCTCTATGTTTCTAACTACTATTGGGTAATGCTTGCTGAACAATTATGCTCATTTATGTTTGACATTGATTGTGAAAGTGAGCTTATGCCCTAAGTGTGAAAATGTGGTTTACTCTTAGTTAGAATACAGTTAAGTTAAGTTTTGGGTCTCTTATAAAGGCTATATGATGTCTAAGTATTGATGTTGAGTTCATAGCTTGAGAACTGGCTTGAAAACATATTTTTAGAGCAAAAATATGGATTTAACAGTGAGTTTTACAACATATAGAATTCCAGCAACCGATTGCCAAACCCTATAAGTCAACTATCATGTTCTTTATTTTTCAAAAAAAATTTGAAGGCTAACAGCCGACTGTCCCGCTCTAGCAGTCGACTGTCAAGCCCATTTTTCGCTAGCAATCAATTGCCAAGCCTTTAACAGTCAATTAGTAGTTCTCAGTCAAGATAGAGTAAAGAGGATAGTAGGCTAGCAGCTAACTGCCAGCATGGGATCAGTCAATTGCCAGCCCACTATTTCAAATAATAAACTCAATGACCTATTTTGAGAGGTAAATAGCCCAAAATCTCACTCAAACTAAGGATTTAAACCTGGGATGTAATGGGTTATATACAAGAGATAGAGTTACAAGTCACTAGGATGAGAGGGTCCTTGTGATGGTGAAATAAAGAGAGAAAAAAACATAAGAGAGGAAAGAGGAAAGTATTCTAAGCCTATGCATTAGTGGTAGATAGGCTCATGATCGAGTGACTGATTATTTGTATGGGATGGCTGTTGGGCATTCCATGGTTGTGCCATAAATTAGGATGGTTAAACATTTACTTGAACTTAGATGATTTTGAAAATACAGTGATGGTTGCAAACTTTAAGTTAGTTTCATCTTCCAAAGGCCATTTAAGAAACACGTATTTAGAGTTAAGCAAAACTATGGATATGAGCCAAGTCATCCTAGTGTATATGTTAAAGAATAGCATACCAAGAATGTGATCCATCGAAAAGGCATGGTGATTCCACAGTATTGAGATTCGCCTAAAATTGAACAGAGGAAATAATCTGGGTAGATTTGACAGTGATCCCATGAGTTGATAACCAGTCTCGTTTAAGGAAGGGAAACGTTGGGTAGAGTTGAAAACTATCCCACTGGTTATGAGATGGTACTCAGATCTGGCCGAGGGACGCATCAGAATGTACAAAAGTTAAAGTTAAAGTTTAAAGAGGCTGAATAGTCATAATCTTATGAAATAAAGAAAGTGGTATGTGGATTTGTTCGCTGAGCGGCACTCCTAATAACTCTTATGTTATTTTTCCTGCTTATATGTTAAATGAAAAAGGCATGTTTATTACCCCATGAAAAGTTTAAGATGAAATTATGATGAGAATGATGATGAATGGACATCCCATATTGTCAAGTTATATGTTTTAAATGTACATACATAAATCTAAGAACATGATATGAGAGTATGCTGCATAGACTACATCCCAATATTATGTATTATGTTTTTATGATGAAAAGAATGTAGAGATTTTTCATATAAGTACAATGGTACAGGTTAGTAGTTTTCAAAGTAGGTTGCATTGCTCTTGAGATTAATTTCTCACGTAAATACTGGTGTATACCAAATGTGTAAGTCCCTGGCTAAAGATGAAGGTAACTTGGGAAGAGGTTCCCTCCTGGGGGTATATAGAAATAATTTTGATAGAATAGGCATATATTCGTTGTGTACTAGTCTTTATGATTTTTGAGAAAGGCTAGTATAGATTTTCTCTTGTATAGCCTATATTAACTTGGATGTATATGGATTAATTATCACTATCAATAGTCCATTTGATGGAGTTATAAGTGGTATGAATGTTGGCCCCATACACCAGTATTGAAATTAAAGTTAACTAATAAGTAATTATGCATGTTTGTGTATAGTTATCTAGAGTATATTATATATATATTGATAATTTCGCTACAATTCTTGAGTGAGAATCCGAGTGTAGAACCCGACCCCAAATGGCACTCAATTAATAAACTTGGTAAAAAGTTTAAATTTACTTGGGTAGAAGTAATAGTAACGCACCATTATTATGATATTTATATATTATAGTTCTTAATTAACTTTAAAGGAACCATAGGCTAAGGGTCTGTTACAGGTGTTACACATAAAGTGTCAATAAAGCATATTAGTACTGATATAAAGATAGTGGATCCATTAACTAAGGGATTACCACCTAAAACATTTATTGTCCATGTTGAAAGAATGGGCATTATAGATAAGTCTTTGTTGGCATGATATTCAAAATATATATATACACATATAGTTGCCTTCCTCATATGATTTTGACACTTGTGAATTCAATTAAAGATATATATTGTTTGCTTATTTACTTTTTATCCACATCATAGTTGTATACAAAATTGTTTTAGTGAAATAACAAAAATGAAATTCAAGTATTAGAGTATTATCCAATTAAAGTTGTTATGAGTTGATTTTTTGATACATGGAAGGAATCATGTCATTATTGACTTGTAACATCCATGATATGATCATTTCAATTCAAAATTAAGGATGACTTGAAAATTCTATATATGGTGCACATTTATGGTTGTTGGATCATCAAGTCGTAACATAGGCCAAGTGGGAGATTATTAGATTAATCTAATAATTAATGTGGCCCATGTAACTAATGAATTGATTCTGAATTAAATGAAAGACCAATGTGATGGTTATTGGGCTTTAAGGGAATTAAATTAGAATTAGTAGACTTGAAAATCCCTTCTCTCTTCCTTTAATGAGATACCAATTATTTTAAAAGAATTTCAAATTAACATAAAGAAATTATTTTCTCTACCACCAGAGAACACGTATAAGAAGAAGGAAAGAGGGAAACAAGAATTTCAAGAGTTCAAACATGGATCAAGGTAAATATTTAATTATTTTTTTCACTAAACAATATTCTAGACAAGACTTAATGTCAAATAGAAAGTTGTTTGCTGAGGTGAGAACCCTTGAATCTATATATGAGTTTTTGTATCCACATATAGGATTTTGTGGAATCCATTTTTTATTGTATATTTCTAAAATGTGAATTTATGATTTCCATGAGTTTTCAAGGAAATTAAAAATTAGTTTTTCTTATGATAATCTCGATTATAATGGTAAGTAAATCAAGTTATTTTATATGATAATTTGTTTTTGTCCTTCCGTCATGTGGTATAATTATATATGCCAATATTGGGTGAAGGATTTTACACTTTGATGGACTCCCACATCAAGGAGCCATAATTAATATATATGGGTTAGTTAAGGAGTGTGGTTCTTCCACCTTACAAGACAAATTCAAGGGTGGGTTCCCTACACTTGTATAGGTCTCCATCAATAGAGTCTCACATCAAAGAGCCACAAGTAATACATATGGTGCTTAAGAGGTGTTGTTTTTCTCCTTTACCAGCCAGTTTTAAGGGTAGTTTACCCACACTTTCTTAAATCTCCATCATCCTATAAATCTCCATCAATGTTCCATTTTAGCTTTATGTGGTTGTGATAAGTTTTAGGATACTCCACTTAATCAATGTTTAGGCAAGCTAAAGGTATAAATCATGTGATTTTAAACTTATTTTCATTAGGTATTTGCATGGTAAGGAGTTTTTGTTATGATAAAGTCTTCAAAATTAGTACATAAGTAATCCTGTAGCATTGGTGGACATGCATTGTCCATTCCATTGTCTAGTAGCAATAAGTCTATGATATGATTATGACATATAACTTTTATGACAAAGATGAGTGAGATGCATTAATTATTGAAGATCAATTCTTGTGAAAGATATGTTAACATATTCTTATTGTTTTGGGCTCTCTTTATGTGAAAGGGAATTCAAGAGCTCCAAATGTTTGGAACTTTTATGTTTTGGATTGCATCTCATGTCTTTGATTTATATCTAATAATTTAGTATGTAAATTGTATGAAAAGATTTTAGAAATTAAGAGTCAAAAGACTTCATCTACACAACTTAGTCAAAAAAATTCTCTTAGACAAGTTTGGAAAAGGAGGAATCTAGAAAAGTACAAGGTTTAGGATTTGGGCCTAGCCCAACTCAAGTATTTGGAGTGACTATAGAAAGACTTGGTAGGCATCCATTGAACTATAGTAATGGTAATTCTATTGATGCTCTTCGACAAAAAGTTTCTATATTGCAATCAGAGCTTCAATCTTCAAATCAATGGTTAGAATTATAGTTGTAATCTGCTAGAGGTACCTTGAGTTACATTTTCCAAACTTTTTTAGGAAATGTACCATCTGAGTTTGCACATTCGACATGGAGATCTTGATAGTAATCTAACTTCTACCATAACCCACTCAATTCAGAATAACAGTCAGTTGCAGTCAACTTTCTCTATTTAGTGGCATGGATCTTTGTCCTGATCTCAAACACCTAAGCATCATTCCCTTTACGAGAATAAGTGCATTTGGTTAAAGTCTAAATTTTTTCAACAGTATTAAGTAACAAATACTACTTAGAGATCCGGGGATGCATAGTATTTATCAACTATGTCATAACAAGAGAGTTTTCAGAGTCCCATTGAGCATAGTTATCATAAAAAATAGTGAGGGTTTCATATCTCTAGTAATATAGCCAAGTAGCATTTGAGATTTAATGTATAAAAGATAAGCACTTGACCAAGCGAGATAGGTGCTAATTCTATCCAACTTGACAGTACAGATATAGGCAAGTGAAGTATTTTATATTGCCTTAGTGTCTCCCATATTAAGTAATCAACACCACAAAAAAGGAAAAAGAAGAAAAAAGGCCAAAAAATTGAGAGAACAACCCAAAAACAAAGCAAATTAGAAAATCCAAATCAGCGATCGACGCATGGCAATGTGTTCAAAGGCGGACAGTGACCGATATTGGTGGGTTTTGTCAATGGGGCGATGAGCTCTCCAAATATGGTGATGGTGAGGCAAAAAATGAGCAAAATAGCCGGGATCGAAGAAAAAATACAGATCTATCCAGACTGACTCAGCAGTACATGGCAGTGCATGTGGTGGATACAGTTATTGGTCTTGGTAGGTTTTGCTGGCGGGGCAATAAGCTCTCCAAAGATGGTGGCGGTAAGGAAAAATCAAAGAAAAAATGTAGATCTATCCATAATGGCTCGACAAGGCGTGCAGCGGCTACTAACAACCAGAATTCAAGCAACAATCAGCTCTAGATGGTGGTGAAAATAAGGAAGGGAGAAAACTTGACCTCCAAGATGTGGACAGCGAAGAGAGAGAAGAACTCAACCCCCTTCGTATACACAGAAACCCTTGTATTGTAGAAGGAGAGAAAAATACTCACTTTAGGGTTGGGAAGGTAATTAAGATACGATAATTACATAATAAATAAAATCTCAGTTAGGCCCAATAGAGCTAGTTAACAACTCGTTATGCTTATTAGTGTCTCTTCCCTTTGTTTCCCACATTAGTTTTGCCTATCACTTTCTAATTGTAGAAATTTTTAGTTTTTTTTTAACATTTAGTTTCCTCTTGATTACAAGAAAAGACAGCACTGTACTTGGTTTGAAAACTTCTTCTTGATGATTTTGTCTCAAGTACGAATTAATGAGCTTGAGTTTGTTTGTTTAGCTTGTGCTTGTATCTTATAGATGTTCACTATTTTGGTCAATTATGTTTTTAAGCTTTTAGTACATTTTTTGTTTAAAAGTTGGGTTATATTGTGCCTCATTCTATTGGGTTCTCAAACTTTTGGTTCTGGTGCGTGAATTAATACTCTTACATAGATCTTGAGTGATTAAGTATAGTGCATTTCATGATTTTTCCAATCTTAGCATGTTAATTCTAAGATACTTTTATGGAAAGTTTTGCTAATTCAATGATTATTCGTAAAAGATTATGATAGAATGAGTAACTATGGATTTATGTTTTGTTAAATTAGAGCAAATTTGGGGTTTGAATGGTTGTTGTCTGAATTTATATGTGTGTGTCTTGTTCTTAGGTTTATTTACAATGTCTCTATTTAGTCGCGATACTTGAACATTTTTTCTGAATGCATGGTGTGTGAAAATAGGATAATTTTTCAAGAATTGTATTTTCTACTTTGATTTCCCCCATAAGAGCTAACTAGATCTTGAAACATTCTTCTCGACGTGGACATGAAAATGAAGAAAAAACCCTCTAGAAGACATTATAGACCAAGGCTTTCAAGAGCACATAAGAAGGTCTCTGAAAAAAGACAAGAAGCTAAAAAGAAAGTCACTAACTTAATTACATTCTTTGTTATAAAGAAAAAATCTAGTTAGAGATGGTAATGGGCAAATACCCTATCATTTTTTTACTATTCATATCGTATTCGTTCAAAATATGTTATATCTAAACCTTAACCATATCTAAAAAAATATTATTTTTAATATCTATATCTGAAACTACTTGATAATTGAAACACCCAAAATACTTGAAAAAAGTAAAGGATATTGAATGCTAGATACCATATCATCAATCAATCTACTCAATACCTAATACTCGATATCCACCCAATAAAAAATTTTCAAATATTATAAATAGCTATAAAAAATTATTTTACAATAAAAAAATTTTACATAATTATTATAAACTAAAATTAAAAACAATTCTAATATTAATAAAAGCATGAAATTTTATTTAATAATCTATTTTATTTAGATATCGAATATCAGATACTCTATCCGCTTATTCATTTTAGAAAAATATAAGATATCCGAAGTCAATATTCGCACTCACCGAATATCTGATGGATAGTTATATTTTACTATCTGTATCCTATCTAATATCCAATATTTATCAAATATTAAATAATTTTTTCAAACGAATACTATTAAGTACTCATAATACTGAAATCCATTTCCATCTATAAATCTAGTAATCTGTTTACACATATCTAATGTATATATGTCTTGAATATTGAGACATAGCATATAACCCTAGTACAATCTCGAATTTAAAACCTTTTTGTGTGTGTGTGTATTCTATCCAAAAACATTACCTTCGTGTGATAAGAAAATGATTACCAATGAAGTGATTTTACTTGTCTTCTTCTTGCTGTGATTTCCAGTCAGCACTCCTGAGAATGAAGTTAGAGAGCCAATTCCTTCAACAAATTTGAGTAATGACTATGACTTAGTAGATAGTGTTACCTCTGATGCTTATTTGGCCAATGGTTCTATTGATGGGGTTTCAATAGATGACATGGTAATGTAACTAGATCATTTCTTAACATGTGTCTATCTAGTAGTTTTTGTATGCCAGTGTGCATGATTGGTACTACATTAGTTTCTCTTCTGCATGAAATCCTATTTGTGAATTCTCTATGCTCAAATTGCACAAGGACTTCATAACACTATTTCCCCTATAGAAGGAAGTTTTTGGTCTCTCTGTTGTAGTGAATTTCTGAACTTGCTTAAAATATTATAGGCAAATGATTTTTAAAATTTCTACTTGATGAGACTCTACTTGAAACTCTAGTGATTCTATAACACTTTCTTTATTTTTAATCTTTTTCTTTATCTCTCTTTAGTTGATTTTGTCAAAATTTTTGAGAATGGGGACCAAAACAGGTTCTTTTGGGATCATAAGCCACAGCAATGAAAGTAGACATAAAGAAAGCATCAAGCTATTCAAATGGTGGTGATCAGATGGTTACTTTAGCCTTAGAAGATTTCAATGGTTGCAATTTCAATTTATATGGAAATAGTCTTTCTTATGATATTTCTACCATATATCTTTCCATGAAAAACTCAGAGCTGGAATGTTTCAATGAGCTTGGTCAGGACTCTATACCTTCTGATATATGCCTAGAGGATGATGAATTTGAAGATTTTGATGACTTTGATGCTTACTTATTTATAAAGACCTTACCAAATTTGTCCTCAATTTCCAACTTTTAGACCATTGTTGCTACCTAAGCAGACATGGTGTTGTCCTCTTACTACACTTGTTCTAGACTTGGATGGTAAGATGATCAAATAAATACAGTAATTTAATGTTGCTTTCATAATTGAAAAAGAATACCTTCTCCCAGTCTCCATCAAAATAGAAAGCACTCTGTTTTTTATTTTAATTTTTGGCTTTAAGTATTTATTAAAGCACCTTATACTATAATTGTTCACATGCTGGCATCTTGATAATCTCAATTTTTTTTTATGTGTTGCATTTTTCTGGCCCTTTTTGGTGTAAGGATTTCTTTTGGCAAGACGCTAACTATTTTCACTTGAAAATTGGCATTTTATCATTTAATGCATATCATGCTCTCAAGCTATATTTTTTATTCAATTATTTTTTTTTTATAAGATGTTATAGTCTAATGCCATCCATAATTATTGTTTTCATCAACTTCTTTCGTTTAATTTTTATTATATAAATAGTATGGTATTAGGCTATTAAAATTTAAATGCTCTATTTATACTCATATTGATTATGGCTTTTTGTTTAGCAGAAACTTTGGTACATTCAACACTAAAACCTTGTGAGGATGCAGACTTAACATTACGTGTTAATTTTAATTTTGAGGAGTATATTATCTATGCGCGTTGTCGTCCTCACCTCAAAGATTTCCTAAAGAGAGTTTATGGGCTTTTGGAGATTACTTTATTTATAGCCAGTCAAAGTATTTATGCTAAACAAATTCTTAATGTTCTTGATCCAAAGAGGAAAATATTTCACCATACAATATACCGTGAGTCATGTGATTATGTGGAGGGGAATTACCTCAAAGATTTAACGGTTATGAGTCGTGATCTAGCATGTGTTGCAATAATTGATAATTCCCCACAAGTTTGTTTATTTTTTTACTTCTTTATGAGGTTATCATTGCTAACAGTAATTCCAAGTTATCCTTATAGTTAGGATTTTGGATTCACTGTCGTAATTTTTTTGCTTGCCTATGTTTTTAGCGGCGGTTTTATCCGTTGTTAAAGTATGTTTTGATATTATTGCAACGAATATTATTGCTGCTATAACTTTTGTTTAAATAATTAATTTAAAAAAATTATAGTGACAATAATATTTGTTGCAAGAAACTTTAGCAACAAAAAAAAAACTGCTGCTAAAACGCCTAAGATATTTTAGATATGGTTAGATATGGAAGCTTTCCAGTTACCAAAGAGTTCTCTAATTGAGTTTTCCTTTTGTGAAATTTAGCCAGATGAAGCACCTAAGCTTGATATGTAATCATATGACTTTTAGTATGTATCATTTAGCATAGAATAAATTAAATTATGAGTAAAGTTGGGATAGAATCAATCACAAAAAATTGATAAAAATGTGTATTAGGTAGTTTACTGATGTATAAAAGAGACTATTAAAAATTTTTATGTGAAGAGTTTATCAAATCAAAACTTGTTCAACAACTAGATGTAGAAAAAGACTAAAAAAAATAATAAGAGAAGTTATTAAGATAAATTTAACTATAAATAACTTAATAATATAAATGAGTCAAAATAAAATACGTCACTTAATCCATATAGTTAACTCAGCGACTTTGTTTTTGTTTTTGTTGGTATTTCTTATATTGACTTTTTTGGGGCTTTTCTCATAGAAATAGTATGGATAAAATATTAGAAAATTTACCAAGTAAAACGACAGTTATTAATGCTTTTATCTGCTATTGATTTAATGATTTCCAGGCATTTGGGTTCCAAGTGGATAATGGAATACCAATTGAGAGTTGGTTTGATGATCGTTCTGATCAAGAATTGTTGTTATTGCTCCCATTCTTGGAGAGCTTAGTTGAAGTTGAAGATGTTCGAACTCTAATGGCACAAATAAGTTCAGCCTTTGGCAAAAAGTTGCTTCATCCATGCAACCTATAAATAAAAATAGAAGAGATCTCTTTTCAATTGAGTCTTTGGTATGAATTGTGGGTTATACGATATTGGTTTTATATTAGTTTTTTTTATTATTATTATTCTTAGGTGATTACATTACCCAACACCATTCTACTTGTGGAAGTTGTGATGATATACATTCATATTCAACCAGGAATGAAAAATGGCAAAGGTGAAGTGACTAAAAGTGGAACTGAAATCAAAGTTAAAGGACGAGTTTTTGCCCATAAAAACAAGATATACTTCATAGATGAGCATGAACTCCCCTTAAATCACCTTGTTTATTAGTCAGGTAGGTAAAACCTACAAGACAAATAAAAATCTAGGAAGTGCATAAGTTAAGAGATTGTAATGAACTTTTAAATATATATATATATATAGCGCTATAGTTATATTTTAAACTTTATTTAAAATATAATAAACGAGTTTCAAAACAGTTTCTTTTAATTGAAAAAAAAAAAAGAAATTACACGATAATAGAGTATAGAGCATTCTTAAACATGCATAATACAAGATGTTAAGAGATCAATTGAATACATAGTGGAATTCTCAAGTTTTCTTTTGACAGGGTGTATGTATTTCAAGATGCATGAATTAGAAGTTTAAAATAATTAATATCAAAGAAAGTTGCAAAAAAAAGATGTTATGTAATTCACACTTTAGTTAAACCTTTCTCATCGTAAGAAAAACAGATATGCAATCAGCAACTTCCATATTAATTTTAGGAAAGATCTAAACCTAAACTATGTAAGGAAGTTTTAGAGAATACATAATCATATATGTTTATATTTAACTAACAAAAAAGACAGTGCTTCTCTTACCGATCATCAATCTCATAGAGATTCAGCCACTATATATTGTGGAAAGGATTCAGCAGTTTGCACTTATCAGATTTCTCTAAATCATGTAGAAAGTGAGTGACAAAGACCAAGACCGATTGAATAAGGAATAACAACGAAGGAAAGACAGATTGTTTCAATTTCTTAAAACCAAGTTATTTTTATAAGGCTTAGATGGCAATACAAACTGTTCAATCTTGTCTCCGGCATGTAAAGATTATTTAAGCACCAAATAAATAACCTATAAACTGTGAGGAACAATTGAAAATTGAAATCATCAAGAAAAATGGTAAAATCATTCGAACTTCCAAATTTTCAATCCTATGGACAGATCTCCTAAGATGTTTGTGGAGAGACAAGTTCAAGAATAATATCTCACTCAGAAGAAGAATAGTTTTGTTGAAGGAGATCATCATAAGGATCCCTCCGTCCAGGAACTTGGCTAATCTGACATCCCACACGACTTAAGAATTATGGCACTCGAATGTCCAGAATCCATAAGGTCGAAGAGGATAGCTCCACATCTCCTTTGTCTTGTTGCCATCCCTTTCTTTCGGATCTTCCATCAGTTTGAAAATCAAATTCTCAACGAATTCCATTATGAATCCCACAATATCTTCCACTGCCAAAAAAACACCAATTAGAACGCGATTCAATGTGTTGAACACATTGAATAATGCATTCGATTCAAACACTACGTATCGGCCATCGGAAATGAACAACGATTGCATTCAGCCATAAAACAAATTAAAATCGACAACAGCATTGACATTAGAAAATTTTAGGTTAGTCCTTTCAATATTTCCTTATTCTCTCTTAGATAAAATCATACTAAGAAGCCTTAATCATGTAAAGCAAATCCAAAAGCAGTTTTCAATGAGAGAAACAAAATGAATCCGACAACGATAGTGTGGATTTCAACATTATCAAAAAGTAGAACAAATCTGAAATAGTCCTCCAATCAAAACTTTTCACAAATAACAATTATGCTATTGTACTGTATTCGCTTTTTTTGGGCTAGGCCCGTTTAAAATGATCCATTCATTGGGCCCCCATGTCAATTTTCTGGCTGAGTCTGACCTTAAAAGCAAGTTCTTAATCGAAGATTAATTTTTAAAAAAAATTAAACTTACATATAATTTTTTTTATTTTTTTACTATAAAATTTTTTAATCAAAATAAAATTTATGAAATGTTTTTTAAAAAAATATTAATCATAAGATAGATAAATTTTATAATTTATATATATGTCAATTTTTTATAAAAAATTTTATAATAAAGATATAAAAATTTAATCTAAATTTTTTTCTTAAAAAAAATAATGAAGATACAAATGGGAAAGGATTTTTTCAGCCAAATGGCTACTATGGTATTATTGGTATCTTAAGCATTTTATAATTTTCTAGCTTCAAATTAAAACTAAAAAGAAGAAAGTTCTAAGATGCTGACGACCAAACCTCAAAACCATACTATATACGAAGATGCCAAAGTAAGGTACAGAAAATAAGATAACCAAAAATATAAAAGATGCTCAAACCAAACAAAATCAATTCATCGTTCAAAGGCTTGACAATGAGATAGTAGTTAGCATTAGCACGTAATACCTTTGTCATTACCAATTTCTTATATCGTTTATTCCCCAACGAAGACCTTTGTTATGATTCTACACTTCAGCTTCTCCAAAATATAGGCATGCGGCAGACCTTTCTTAATACTATAAATAAAATAAATACGTAACATGTCTTTTCCAGAAATTAAAAATTAACAAGAAAAAATTATTAATATGATAAGCTTATTCAGAAATCAACTCTAATTCACAACATCTACCCTCCAATCTAATTAAAATTATATTTAATGCTTCTGAAACAAATATAAAAGTCATGATTTTGAATCATTTTTATATTTATTCCCTGTATTAATTATTTTTTTAGAAATTTTGAAATTATACTTATTTCTTGTCTGTTTTAAAAAATTACATTCTCTACTCATTTGTGAGATAAAAAATTTATAATTTTATTTATTTTAACTAAATTACCTTTATTTTATTAATTATATAATTAAATATGAGTTGAATAATATAAAAATATATTTTTAACTAAAAATAAAATAAATTTATTATTTTTAACTCAAAATAAATAATAATAAAATATTATAATTTCTAAAAATATATTTTATAATAAACTTTAATGTTTTTAAAAAATTGATAATGTCATTAAAAATATTTTAATTAAAATATGTGAAATTATAAATTTTTTAATCATTTAAAAAAGGGGAGTATAAGTTTTTAAAATAAAAAAATATAATTTTGATATTTTTAAAAAATAAAGAGTATTTACTCAAAAATAAAAAATTTACATTAATAGAAATCAAAGTATCAATTTCTTTTTATCTCTTACTGTTAAAAAACATTCGAACCCAAAAATCACAACACATTTCAAATCTGGGAAGCAGCCGTTGTGAGTAGTTGTCAAATTTTAAATGCAAGTGAATGTTAATTATGAGGAAGCAGAAAAAATAAGTGGGCTCTCTCACCACATTTTCTGGGTGGAAAAAAGGAAAAAAAAAAAAAAAAAAGGCGACCCCACCACAGGCTGACTTTCTGCCTCTCACCATAATTTCAATATAATTTTGAATTGTATATTCGTCATTTGACATTATACACTAATAGATTATTGATAGAATTAGATCTACTTCATCTAAATTTTGTGCTACTAACTATTATATTCCTCCATTCCAGTTCCAATCGCACATCCCTCCCACTACTTTTTCCTCTTTCTTTTTAAATAAAATTGCTTCTATTTTTTTTTTCTCGTTTTTGCCCAATCACTAAACATGTCTATCCTTTTAATCAACGAAAAGGGTAGACTAAAATCTCATTTTTATTTTTTTATAAGGGTTATTTTTAAAATTTAGTTCTTATATATTAAATTATTATCAATTTAATTATTTTATTATTTTTAATGAATTTTCATCGTTAAAATATAAGATTGATAACGATGAAATGAACTGGAGAAAAAGTAGATGATTAGACTTCAATTTGAATTCTAGCAATTTAGAGCTACTTAAAAAATAATTTTAAGAGATGAAGATAAAGATTAACAGAATAAAACTCATTTTATTCTTACCGTAGAACAAACTATTATTGCACAAACTAATACAACCAATTATCATTAAAATTTTTGGTCATGGGATTTTGTTTTGCTATCTTCATTTTCGTTCCTTTAAATTATATCGTAGAAAGCCCTAAATCGTTAAGAGCAAAATCCAATCCCTGGCTATCTCCCCATAACACCTACAGTTATCAATCCTAGATGCAAACTCAACATGGTTATGACATTAGTTTTATTAATGATTTAGAGAATTAGAGATATAAGATCATAATGATTTGATATGTGAAAGATTAAATTAAAAATAAAAATTTATGAGATTAAATTAAAAATAAAATTTTATAAGAAGCTAAATTTAAAATAAAGTGTCGTAGCTAACGAATCAAAATAAAATTTTAATCTAAAAGAAAATATGAAAATAAAATAATGTTTTAAAATAAAAAGAAAGTAGATAATAATTTAGATGCTCACAATTTATATTAATTACTTTTAGGTAAATCAAAATAAAAACGTTTCATTTTATTTAAAACATGCATCCATTTTGGTTGAAAATTAAATTTTTAAAGCCATCCATTTGGGCCTTATAAATTTGGATTTCAGAAAGTAACACTACATATAAAACAAGATGCGAGTTCTTGCAGAATGAGATAAGATCATGAGATGAAAGAGAATTTTAATTTTAATTTTAATTTAATTTTTACAATTTCAAAAATTGACCAAAATGAATTGGGTAAGCAGAGGAGTGAACAAATCCACGCATCACCGGCCAACTACTCTGAGCGTTACGCGCCGGGATAGATTCTGTCATCTACGCCACACAAGTTTATATTTTTTCTGAACTTTTTTTCACAAAAAATAAAAGCTTCATCTTCCGTTACCGTTACCGTCGTAAAAATAATCTAACTATTGGCCAACATCTGAACGTCGCCGTTCATACCGCCAGCCTCCTCGCCGGCTTCTTCACCCTCCTCATCCACCCACCTCTCTACTGGTGCGCACTCTGCCTTATGCCGGAACTTCCAATCAAGAGCCTGGCACGCGCGTGAACAGTAGTTCACTGTCCCACACACCGAACACCTACGAAATTCATGCCTCCTCGTCTCCGGCCGCCCACAACCCACATGCGAACACATCCGAAGACCCGGACCGGGCGATCCATCCCGTAATGCGAACCACTCCGACAAGAACAGGTTCGCCGGGTGGGCCTCTGGAGCCGGTACGTTGCATCCGAAATCGCTGAGGAGCGGGCAACTCGACCCGGAGAGATGCCGGAGTTGAGGAGGAGCGTGAGGATGTGGGAGTGGGAGTGGGTGGAGGTTCCACGCAAGCCACGAGCGCGTGGGGATGCCAGGGGAAGCCGCCGAGGAGGAGAGCACAGCGGCTAGCTCTCGGGCGTTGGCTTGGACCAGGAACCGCCGTCCCTCTGTGATGTTCTGTCGAACGCCGTAGCCGTCTTGTAAGCAGTGACCGAGCTCACGCAGCGCATCTATGTGGCCGAGGAAGGCGGCTCGAGCGCAGAGAGCCACGCCGGCTCTAAGGTCCTTGTCGTTTTTGGTGCCGCCGCTGCCGTTGAACTGTATGACCGCAAGGGAGTACAGGGCCGGCGCGTGAGAGTTAATCGCTGCCTTAGCCAAGAGTGAAGCTCCGCTTCCTCGGTTTTGCAAACAGTAGAATCGAATCTGGGCAGACAAAACAGTCCACATTCGATATATACTGTTATTACAATTGATAGAAATGTGTTGGATTCAGAATGAAACTATGGCTTTTACAAATATATATTACCAATTTCAAAGTTAAATTAAAAAAAAGAAGTATCATTTCGTTGAGTGTTGTATTACCATGCCCAGAGTATAGCAGGCTTCGACGTTTCCGGCATCCGCACAATGCTTCAGAAAACGGTGAGCAGAATCGCACCAGTTTTTAGCTCTAACGGCCAAGGCTTTGGGAGAGACTTGGGCTAATACAAGAGAATTGAAACCTAAACGGTTTAGTCTTTTACACCTGTTAGACAAAATCAATCACATGAGATTCATTCAACCAATGGACAATCCAGAAACACTATTCATTACTGAAATACAAGAATGTAGAGACCAAAACGAATTAAAGGAAAGTTATTGTTATACGTGATCAAAACATTGATGAAATCAGAAGGACAAGTGGCGGTGGAGCTAAGTTTGCTGAGAATAGTGAGGACAAGATCATCAGGCAAAGAATCGAAATGGTGATTGTCAGCGGCGGTGGTTTCCGGCGATTTTTTTCGTTTTTTCCCGGTAACAAAAGATTCATTGTCCATATCTTTTTTTCTCTTAGCAACACCTATATCCAAACACAATCTTCCGACAACACCTTTCTCTGGACACATCCTTGCTATAACTCGAGGATAACACAACCCTCCTCTCGTTCTCATATCTTCAGTTTCTCCCTATCTATCTATTTGTCTATCTCTATCTCTATCTTTATCTCTATCTCTACCTATACCTCTCTCTCAGAGATAAAGAGAGGACAAGCTGAAGTGACAAGTTATATATAAGAGGAAATTAATCTCCAGCTAAAAGCCCTGAGCGAGACCACAACAAGAGCAACGACACAGCCCAAGGTTAAAAAAATCCTAATTACACTCGACAAACATAAAAAGTAGAAAACCTTGCCCAGGAATCCGTATTTACAAAAATAACCCTGGGTTTGTCGTTATTGTGGTCAATCGGCGTTGACCAAGATCCGGCACGTCGTCGTCCATTAGTTTTTTTTTTTGTACTGGAAAATCCTTCGCCCTTGTCTGCACGCTTTTGAACAGTCTTGTTTTTGTTTTGCTAATATATTTTTGTTTGCTTTTGTGTGTGCATTTGTTTATTGGAACGAGGAGAGGGAGAAAGAGAGAGGAGAGAAGGAACCTCATCCTCTTTCTTTATGTGCGTGTTTTGTCTCTAAATATGCTTAGGTTTGTTTCAAAAGCGGTTAAATTTGTTGCAAGTGAAACAACTAACTTGGGTTATTTCTGTAATGCAACTTAACCCCAGGTTTGAAACGACGTACGCGACTATATGATGCGCGTGGCATCCACTCACCTGTTTTTTAGGGTACCGTATTCGGACGTGTACAAAATGCAAGTGGGGGAATTAAGGAGTTCATGCTAACTAATTCAGGTAAACGATTTCTGGGCACTCACCTAGACGTAACTTATTTTAAAGTCAAACCTATATGATTCAGTTACACTGCTTTGTTTTACTTGCCTTATTTTTCTAAATATATTTCTTAACAAATAAAATAAATGGAACCACAATTTTTTTTTTTCTCTTCTTCTTTGGCTTCTTCACTAATTTTCTCATCCCATCATGATTTTCTCATTTTGAAAAATAACATGAATTTCATATTGTCATGTAAAAAAATATAATTTTTATTATATAATTAAAATTTATTATTCAATCAATTTTGTATATACTTTTTTAAATATATATATTTTATTCTCCTGAATTATATTTATATAACACATGGCTCACTTAAATTTGATTTGTAACAAATTGTCTCTTTCAACTATTTAAAATATTAAAAATTATTATTTTTAAAATTAAATTTAATAAATGTGTTCATCATATAATTTTTTTCCTTATGTGTAAGTTATATATAATTTTAGTATTTTAAATAATTTATAGAAATGGTTTGTTACAAATAATGTTTGAGTGATAATATATCCTTGAAGAAAATAAAATTTGTTTTTTTTTTTTACACATAACATATATGTTCGGTTAGCTTTTGGAGATTGAATGCGTAAGTTTGCTAAGAAACAAATGCTGACATAATCTAAATTTCAGAATGTAAAATACGGATACGAATGCGTTTACGTCTGCATATAAACTTGACTGCTGTGAAGAACCACGGTCCACGGTGGACTACTAGAGATATAATCTTCTATGCAAATACAATAGAGCATCTATACAAAAGAAGCTACAAATTTTAAGTTTAATTTTTAAATGGTGAAAATTTTGTCCTAGGCTCTTATAAATTAATCATTTTCTTATTATGAATTATGGGTAATGATATAAAAATAAAATTGCGTTCCTTTTATTTAAGTAAAGTATTGTAACTAAAAGGTAAGTAGAAAACACAGCTGAAAGTTTTATTTTTGTAGTCTTTGGAGGTGATATCGTGACATTTAACTTATGTCAATGGGCATATAAGGATCAATTAATTATCAAATACGTAAATGGTTCATCACCAGATCAAACCAGTACATCAAGTATAATCTAAATGTATGTTTATCACAATTTTTTTTTTACTCTTTTCTTTGTTATTTTTTTGTGACGATAATGAGAAATCATTCAATCTGATTTCCTATTGCGTATTTTTGTTACTAACTTATAATAAAGATATTGATTTTTCTTTCTAAATTAAAAATTGAAGAGCGCACAAGAAAAGTAAGAAAATCAATGAAAGGCCATCTTGCACTCCTTGAAGCTTAAACAAAGGATCTCATCATAGGAAAAGAAATACGAGATATGATTAGGGTATGTCTATACATAACCAAAACTGCCATATAATAATCATCAAGCAATCTAAGATATGGGAAGACTTGTGATAATATCACATGCCAACCACTCAGCATGTTACAAGCAAATATATTTTAAAATATTTATTTATTGTAACCCTAATATAATTAAGATGCCTCTCAAGTCAAGTCTCAACTCTCACCTTTAATTGACTCACCAAGAAATAAGCAAGTTTACGTAATTTTACTGACTTGAAAAAGTTGCTTTATAAAGTAATAGTAATTAATTATTCATAATTTTTAGTAGACTCCATATATTGAGTCAAATATAATATAAAATAATTATTATTAATTATAATTTGAAACAATAAATTAAATAATAAAAAATTATTTAACTCAACTTTTTTGTTCTACTCATTATTTTTATTTTTTCTCCTCTTTTCTCACATCATATATATTATTTTATATCTTTTATAATATATAATTTTGAAGAGCATTCACCAAAAAACTTCAATAACATTATAATATATATATATATATATATATATATATATATAGAAGATAAAAGCTTAAAAATGCACGTGAGAAAGTAAGAAGTTAATTTTTTTTACGTATTTATATTAATTTTAAAATATAAAAATTAATTTTTTTTAAAAATGAATTTTATCAAATAAAAATTAAATTATAATAATTATTTATACTTAAAAAAATAAAAAGAAGTTGTTACAAGTTATTTAATTTTATTTTTTTATGTAGATTTTAAATTCGATTCTTTTTTATATTATGAAAGGCAAGTTGAAATGTATGTAAAAGAATGAAAATTTAAATCATTTTTTTAAAATATAAAAATTTATTACAGTTTAACTTTCTATTTAAAAAAAAAAAAAAACGAGATATGGCTAGAGAACTAATTAGCTAGGTTGAATATATATACTTCTATGTAAGAAGACGGAGAATCAAAGGAAACGAATCTAAAACCGCATCTGTAAATTGGGTGTGGGTAACCAAGTAATGAAGGAAAGAAAGGAAATCAAATTAAAAGTTTTGGTGTGAAATATAGCCCTCCAGTCTCTGCCATTGTCCATTCTAATCTAGATCTGCTGATTGACAAAATCGAATATTTTAAAGTGATTGTCCAATGCTAGTGTGATGAAATAAATATTAATTTATCATCAAATTAATATGAAAATAGATCATTTATTTTTATTCATACTTACAGATTAACTCAATAATAAATTAATGTGTAAAATAATATATTTTAATACATTTTACAAAATATGCATTTATGATGATCTAATTTTCAATATCTCATTAGGAATCATAATCGATATTATAAGTATTATAGGTATCAGATATATAGTAAAGTACAAATAGTAAGATATAATTATCTATTGGGTATTAGGAATGTACGAATGTTAGTTTCAAAAATTTTATATTTATCTAATATGAATGAATAAATAAGGTATTCGATATCAAATATTCAAATAATAAATATTATTAAATAAAATTTTATATTTTTATTAATATTAGAATTGTTGTTTTTAATTTTAGTTTATAATAATAATTTAATTTTTTTTATTGTAAAATAATTTTTTATAGTCATTTATAATATTTAAAATTTTTTTATTAAATGAATATTAGATATTAAATATTAGATAGATCACTTGATTATAAGATATTTAATATCCATTACTTTCTTTTAACATTTTGAATGTTTCTTCAGATATTGAGTAGTTTCTAATGTGAATATTAAAAATGATATTTTTTAAAAATATATTAGAGTTTAGATATCAAATATTTTAGACAAATATGAATGCAAATAGTAAAAAATTGACATGATACCCACTCTTTATCATCCTTATACCCTATGCCTCATTCTTATTTTCGTAGAAATTATATATACAAAATATTTTGTTAATTAAAAAGGACACTATTAAAATTTTTTAATTAGTTAATAAAATATTTAATAATTTAAAATTTATAATAAAATTATTAAAAATAGAAACATTTAATATTTAAAAATTAATTCAATCAATTAAATAAAACTTTAATTAATACTCTAAAATCGTGATTAAAAACCTTATATACATGTCAATTTCTGTTTGCACATAAGAATTCTTCCTTTTTACAATTTCACGTTTAGATGGTTTCTTGTTGAGAGTTGACACCGACCTAGATTTTCAATTTTCTTACTTTCTTAGTTATAGAAATAAATGTAGATGCACTAATACTTTTTTTTTTTTAAGTAAATGCAATAGTAGTATAGTTACATTTACATATACTTTGAATTTTCATGAAATTATACTTAATTCCTTATTATTTATTTAATTTTAAAAAATTACATTTAATATTCTAAAATTTTTTAATTTATTTTTTATCATTAAAATTAGTATCTTATATAATAAGTGTTTATTTTTAAAAAATAAAAATATTTAATTATCTATAATGTTATGTTAAAATCTTATGTTAAAGTTTAATATAAATCTTAGGTTATATTAAAAATAAAATAAAATTCTTATTTTTGTATAAAAATTATTCGATTGATGAATAAATTAAAAAATATGTAAGTATAATATTTTTTAAAAAATAATAAATGTAATTTAACCAAGCTTTGAAAGAGATTAATGTAATTTATTCTAACAAAAATGGTTATAATACTATTTTCTCAATTTTCATGTACATTGCACTTATTTATGATTCAATCATTCTATTAGCATTTTTTAAGTGAATGTTAATTTAATTTAATTTAAATAATTTTTATATATAAAATTAATTTATAATAATATTTTATATTATAAAATTAATAGAAAATAATTTGTAAACTTATATATATTTTAAATTATCCTATTATATTTTTTATTATATATATATTGAAAGAAATTATGAAAATACTTTGAAAAAATATAAAGTGTAGGAATTCTTGAAAATATTATACTTTTTTTAAAATAAAAAGAAAGTTATGGTGTGTTTGTTTTGTAAAAACATTTTCAGTTTTCATTTTCTATTTTCATTTCTTAAAATTAGTTTTCATTTTTAAGTTTTTAAAATTTTTAAAACATATTTGTTATATAAAGTTAAAATTTTGTATATATTTATTTTTAAGCTAAATGACTTAAATTTGTATGATATTTTATTAATTTTTAAGTTTGATTATTATCAAATGATAATATTTGTATGATTGAAGCATTTACTTTCTTAAAAATTTATAAAAGTAACACGGGTCATTATTTAACAATGCTAAAATCGTCTTTTAGATATTTCCTATTTTTAGCTTATGTTTTAAAATATTTTCAAAAAATATTCTTTTGTTAAATTTTATCAAACGTATTTTCAATCAGTTTTTTTATTTTCAGTAAAAATAAAAATAAATAACAGCAAAAGCTATACAACTTGAAGTTCAACTTCATAAATTTTCATGATTTCAGAAATTGAAGAGAAAATAGAAAATCAGATAATTGTGAATAACTCAATACACATGTCAAATTATTGCGTCTTCTAACTCAGTAACTCATCAGTCATCACTATCTTGTAAAAACAAAGGTAAACCAAAGGAATACACACAAATAAACTTGCAAAAACCCGATCACCCAAACCCAAAGAAAAATAATCACCAAAGTTATTCATTTATATTTATAGTATAAATTATATTATCTAAGAAATGAAAGAAATAAATATCCTAAATTATAAAATATATATATTATAATGACTATGAGATTTTTTAGATATTAATCTTACAAATTATATAAAATAAAACATTTAATGCAAAAAAAGGAAAAATATAAAATAAAATAATAAAAAATTATAAGAAGAATGAAAAGTTAAATAATTTTTTATTATTCTAAAATATAATAATCAATTATTTTTATAGTAAATTTTAAAAATTAAATAAATCATTAATATATATTTTTATGTATACGCATCCTTTAATATCTTTTTTTTTTATTTTAAAATAATAATTTAAATAATAAAAAATTATTTAATTCACTTATTTTTTGTAATTTTTTATTATTTTTATTTTATATTTTTATATTAAATATTTTATATTTTATATAAAATATATTATTTTATAAAATTATCAATTAAAAAGATCAAAATTTATTATAATAAATATATGTATGAGAAAATGAGAAACTAAATAAATGTTTATTACTTTCTTTTATTATTTTAAAAATACCGTAATAATAATAATAAGTTAACATGCACTAATTATGTTTAAAAAATTAAAAGTCAAATATTATTTTTTATTTTAAAAATAAAATAAATATAAAATTTTGCCAATAATAATCCTCGTAACATGATAACAATTTAATTTGGATAGAGGATCGGATCGTATCAGCGTCGGCATCCTCTCACGCCGCAGTATTGTTTACAATTCAATTCCCACGCTGTCAAACAGTGAGATATATTTAAAAATAAAAAAAATATAATCATTTTTATTGTTTCTTGAAAATAATTAAAAATAATAAGCTATTTAACCTTTTACGTCTCACATATTATTAATTTTTATTTTTTATAATTTACATTATATTTTTATTATGAATTAAAATCGTATATATAAAAAGCTGATTATATAGATATTTTTATTATTTATTTATTTCTGATTATGATATAATTATAAAAAAATACACGAAATATTGGTTTTTATTCTATCGTGATGGTCTTTGTTATTATGAAAAAAAAAAAAGAGAGTCAAATTAATTGAGGGAATTTTTTATGGCTTAATTATTACTAATAAGCGTTTAGTACAGCAAAACTTACGCGTTATTGTCACATATGACAGGTTGTAGAATCCAGAAAACATTAAAATCCTCTTGATAACTTTTATTAATCAGAGCCAGAATTATTGTTTTTATTACTTTAATTTATCATAAAACTGTTTTTATTATTTTATTGTTTTATATTAAACTCATCAGCAAAAATAATTTAATTATTTTTTTCCTTTTAGGAATAAACCGAGAAATGCAATGGATATTTCCTCAATGGGAGAATATTATATATTTAGAATTTGTGCAAAAATAATTTTGTTTAGTGAAACTGCAAAAAGCTTCGCTGCGTGATGTAGTTTGATTAGTAGCTGAACTGACGTTTTGTACTGAGAAAGTGCATCTATCAAATAAACTAACAAGCTATAAATTGGTTAGACACAACCAACAGGGAACATTTATATGCGTAGGTTTTTAAAGAATCGAATCGGAGTAGCATGTTGGACTGAAAAATCGATATGTCGGTTCATCGATGGGTATAAAAGAATCATAAAATTAAAAAATTGAAGAATTGATCAATAATTAATTGAAATAATTTAAAAATTAATAACATTAATAAAAACTAGTAATTTAACTGATCTCATAGTTTGTTGATTTTTATTTTAATATTTTAAAAAAGTTATATTTTATATCTTTTAATTATATCTATTTAATATATTATTCACTTAAAATTTAATTTGTAATAATTATTTTTTTAAATTATTTAAAATATTAAAAATTATACTTAAAAAACTCATAATTTTTTTTTAATTTTTCTTTACATATAATGTAAAATTAAATTAAAAAAATAAATTATATGATAAGCATATAATTAAATTTAACTCTAAAAAAATAATTTTTTAAATAATTTGAGTTATTTATTATAAATTTAAATTTAAATAAATAATATGTTATATAATCATAATTGAGTATTGATATTCAATATTAATAATTAGTATTATTTATTATATTTTATTATGTAATAAATTTATATAATATTTATAATATTATTTATTATATTATATTAAAAATTAAAATTATATTATAATATATATAATTAAAAAAATATATATTTAATTATTATTGATTTAACTACACATAATTTGACTACAATTAAATCAATAAACTATAAATTAATACTTAGTCAATATAATTTTCAGAACTTTACTTATATGATTCAAATTAGAGTATTAGTTCCACTTTTAAAAGAAGCTTAGATATTTATAGAATCTGTCTTAAAAAAAAAAAAATTGCAATCATTCATATTCATATTCATATTCGCCTCTCATGCATATGGTCTCATTCTAAGCTGATCTCTGTCTTATTAGAATGCCAAAGATGTATCATGGAATTGATAGTTATGGGAGTGGGACTAATAAATGTTAAAATTAAAATAAATTAGTCTTTTTATTATTAAAAAATATATTTTGATTCAATTTAATTTTGATCTTTAAAGAATATCTTTTTAATAATTTAATTCTTACGTCGATATATAATCTAAAATTACAATCAACATACTTAATTTACTCCTAAAATTATATATATATTGCATTATTAACTTTTAAACTAAAAAATTAATTGAATCATTTTTTTTATAGAAGAAATTAAGATAATAATGAGTTCTCTAAGGACAGAATGCACTTGAAGATGCTCAAGGAGAGTGTCCAACCTAATTCTCCGTAGTATCTACTTTTTAATCTGTGATTGTAATTGCCTAAAACAATGGGATCGATGAGAGAGCATATAAAAAGACTTTTTTAAAAAAATTTATACTCAATAATAACTTAATCGATTGATAGATCGATTAATATTATTTATTTTCAAAAGATAGGATAAAAATGAAAGCAAGAGTGGAAATAAAATTACTTGAAAGTGTTGATAGTTTGTGTTCCTATTTTTTTTAATTTTTTTATAAATACCTTTTAAATTAAAAATAATTTTATTTAAAATATTATTAAATAATAAATATAGAGAATTTTTTTAATAAAATTTAAAATTTAATCCACTGCGTTACCAATAATTAATTCATTTGAGTATAGTCAATACCCCATTTTGATAAAGAAGATATGAATATAAGTGTGTTGGTGTGTAACTAATTAAGTTGGTTAACAAGGCAAGTGAGTGAGTGAAAGTGGAGGAAGAGCGTGAGAAATTCTAAAGTTTCTTGCATCTTCTTCATACTTCATACCTTACTCCTCAAATTGGACAGAATCTGTTAAAGACAGAGGGATGGTAAGTAGGACCCGCTTTTGCTGGCAGGTTTCGAGACTCAAGTTGTTCCCTTTTACTCGTGCACGTCTCTACTCTCCACTCTATCCCTCCGCTTCTCCACAAAATTTTCACATTCTCGTCCACTCATTATATATATCATTTCTTATTAAACTCTGCACTGACAAGTCTGAAGGAAAAATATATTTCATTTTCTTTAATATATCACATACTTAGACTCTAATTTATAATAAATTATTACCTTAAATTATTTAAAATATTAAAATCATATTTAAAAAGTTCATAAGTTTTATTTTGTATATATTATCTCACACTCATTTTATACTCTATTAATATATTAAAAATTTATGTTTACATATAGCTTTATTTTTTAATCATTAGTTTGCAAAATTATATATTAATATATACAAAATATGTGAAAAAAGTGTAGAGTTATTTATTTATTTATATTATTTTTAAAATGTAAGAAAAATAATTTCTCACTAAATATTTTTATAATTTATTTTTATAACATATAGTATTGCTTTTTCTCTTTGAAGATTTTTTAGGAGATACGCGTATAAGTAGAATAGAAGCGTAGAAGTAGCTAGAAGAATAACGGAAAAACAAGTGAAAAAGTGGGCATGATGGGGTAGCTTTTGGTGAGTGTGAATTGAAATTAAAATTGGTTACATGTATGATTGTGAATTGTGATCACATGAAAGAAGACAAGATGATTAATTTGAGGGATGGCCATTGGCCAGCATTACAATAAATGTAGTACAACAGGACACACCAATAAATTCAAATTTCTAAAAAGCCAACTTTTAAAAAAATCACAAAATTAAACTCAATTTTTTTATTTTTCACAAATATTATTTATTAAAATTAATTTTATTTAAGATATTTTCAAGTACTAAACATAAATACATATCTCAATAAAAATTTAAATATCGTTTTGTTAGTGTTTTCACTAGTGTCTTTATAATGAGAAATGTTGTGATGAATTTGAGTTTCTCAAATTATATACAAATTTTATTTATGTAAATAACTTAGTAAAAAAAATAGAATGATATGATTTAAAAATAGTCTAATAAAAATTTAATTTTTTAATGGTTAATTTTAACTTCGTGCATAATTATAATTCTTTTATTTTTTATAATTTCTCTAAATAAAAAGATGAAAATAATTAATTAATGTAAAAATTTGGTGTTGACATAGTGAGGAATAAAGAGGCGCATGATATGATTGGTGGCACGAAGGCAGGTGATAGTAATGAATATGAGATATAGTTGACGTAGAAATATGTCAATGTGTTTCATTCCTCATTCCGTACGCTAGGATTCATTACAAAGCAGAATTAACTTAACCTGTTGAAGCAACAAACAATAAAATTAAATCACTATACTCTCATGCTCATGCATTCATTTTTAATTGATCTCAAATAATTATAATTAAATTCTTCTTAATAATTTTTACTGTTATGCATATTTTCTCCGATATTTTTTTAGTTCTTTTTAATTATTAAATTTTTTTATTTAGTTAATTCTTTGTACAAAATTTTTAATTAGTCTAAACTAAATATGTACAGACAAAATTAAAATTAATACTAAGAGGATCGATGTTGCTTAACGCATTTGCCAAATGCCACCCTCGTAACTGGTGTGAGTGTGAGTGTGTGATGACCCTCTTCCTTCGTTCATTCATTCCTATCGCAATCCTCATTCACATTGAGTGTGCCCTAAGCTTCATTTTATTTTCTACGTTAATTATTTATTATAGATTGAGACGTGACAAGAAAAAAAATAATATATCCATAACATTATTACTTAATTCAATTTGTATACAAGAAACGAACTTGAGTACTCCTATATGAATTAATTTCCTTTTGACTGGGGGACAAGTTATTATATATGTAATTTTTTTTTGAAATTGATGCATAAACAGAAAATTTTACTTTTTTAGTATAAAATTAATTATCATTTTTTCCCCTATCCTCTCAACTCAATTATTTTTAACCTTTTTATCTACTATCCTTAATACATATTAATTTTAATAATTCAACAATAAAACACACATTTTTTTATAAAAATATTTATTTATTGATGTTATCAAACGCAAACTTAATTTTTTTATTATTTTCATGAAATTTTATTAAAAAAACAGTTAAATATTCACAAGAATCCCAATGACCCCAAACTCCTTTTGGGTGGAAACGTTGGGACTTTGAGTTCTTTAAAGCCTATTTTGTTGTTTGAATTATTTCAAAATTGCATATATGATAATAAAAGCTTTATAAAGTTCAATAATGAGAAAACCAAACTAAATATATATCGAAAGGACGAGGTTACCCCCTTACAGTGTTTACATTGGGGAAGCAAGAAGCAAGCAGCCACTTTGCCCGGTATGGAAATAGCGGGTGGCTCACGAAATGACTTACGTACCCCTCAACTTTTGTAACGTAAATTAAGCACCACCAGCAGCTTTAGTGTTTCGTGGTGATGGGTCACATATAGCCACTTGTGCACGTGCCACCTAAGAGCCAAGGATGCTACAGCACGTGACACACAGAATCGTACGTCAACTTTCTCTACCAAGAAAGTGAGTCAGTGAGATAGACAGAAACAGACTTTTGACTCACTAGGCATGTGAGACTTACGTTATATATATCATAAAAATTTTGACATCTATTAAATTACATTAAATTTTTAAAATTAAATTTTGTTCAATTAAAATTTTAAAATAAAATTCTCAATCATATTTAAAATTTAAATTTGTATCTGTTTAACAAAGATGTGTAATGTATTCATTGTTACTTCAACTAAATATATAAAGTTTTATTAATCAATGCCTTTACAATATTAATTAAAATTTTATCTATTAATTGATAAAATATTTAATGATTTTAAATATATAAAAATTTAATAAAAATAATAATTTTTAATATCTAAATATTTTATTAATTAATATTTTAAAGACACTAAAACTCGTGTAATGGACACGGTAACGTTAGCTATAGCTCGTAAGTTGCGTATTTCAGAGAGTTCAATTGGTGAAGAAGCAAAAGATTTTTTTGGCGTTTTGAAGGGTGAAGTAAATATTCTTGAAATGACTGAAACATGCTGTGAAGTTTGGAAGAGTGAAATGAAAGAAAGAAAGAAAGGGGTTTTATTGGGAATTCAGGTTCGAGTGGCGTCGTGGATCTGTCTCACACAGTGGTTGGCCGTGCAAGCAAGGAGTAGGTTGCTTGCTGCCTCCTAGTCACGAGACAATTAAACCACTACTACTACACTACTAGTCCGTCTCCTTCAACTTTACGTGCATGGTAAGTGAACTGTGTACTTCACCATTTCAACTACGAACTACGAACTTAACACACACACACACCAACACCAACCAACCCAGCTAAACCATTTTATTTACGGATTTTCTAAACCATACTGTTCATTCAAATTTCATCTCAATGCTTGATAAATTTCTTTTGGAACACAAGGTTGATGAATTTTTTTTGAACAAAAGGTTGATGAAGTTTTAAAACATTAAAATTTTTTATTTTTATTAATATTTTATAAATTTTAAATTGATTAAAATATTATTTTAATATTTCATAAATGATAACTTTTTAATTTGATTCCTCAAATATTTTTTTAATTTAATCTTTCATAATTTAATTTATTATTAATTTGGTCTCTCAATTTAAATATCATTGAAATAAATAATAATTGTAATGACTTAAAATATTTAGTGTTGACCTGGCAACATTAAAAACTAGCAATGATTTAATTTTTGGTTCAATTGAAAAACTTTTGGTACTAATTATGTATTATTTAATATTGGTGACCAAATGCAATGTTTTAAACAATTGGAAATAAAAAAAAAATAGTTTATGGTTCATTTTTAACATTGTTCATTTAGTATTAAATGTTCAAATTATTAAAATTATTATTTATTTAGATGATATCAAGATGAAGAAACTAAATTAATAACAAATTAAATTATGAAAAATTAAATTAAAAAAAATTTGTGAATGACTAAATTAAGTAAACATATATCTATAAAAGATTAAAATAATATTTTAGTCATTTTAAATCATTAAATGCTCTATTAATCAATTAAAAAAAATATTATTTAAGTATATATTACATTAACAAGATGAGAAAAAGTTATATTTCTCTTTATTGAGAGATTAAAAAAATATAAGTTTATATGCCAAATATTAAATATATATTTTATTAATATAAAAGATTTATTTTTTGAAAAATTAAAATAAAATAAAATTTAAATTTTTAACTCAAAATAAATAATATTAATATAGTTTTTTAAATTAATATTATATTTTAAAATATTTTGGTCCAAAGTGTAATTTTTTAAAACAGAAAATTATATAATTTATTTTATTTTTTCTCATTAGATAATTTAAAAATTTTTATGCATAATAATAAAAAATATTGTGATATAATTTTTTTAAAAAATAAATTTTTAAAAGCCTGAGTTTTCTCTGTAACGTCGTCTATCCTCAAATTGTAGATTGAGCCGTAAGTGACATGTTTGCAGTTCCCAATCACTTTACAACTTTTATTGGAGGGCAAAACACTCACACACACACACACTCTAAGGGTTTGATATGCATAAAAAATACTTGTCAAATTTTTTCTTAAGTTTTAAATATTGTATAAAAAATAATTATTATATTTTAAAACAATAAATTAAGTAATAAAAAATTATTTTTTTCTAAATTTTCATTATTTTTTATATTTTTATATTATATAATATATAATTTTAAAGATAAACTATTAAAAGATTTTAAAATTATTATAATATAAATATATAACTCTTGTTTTGTTGTGTGGCCTTCCACTTTTGACCGTTTGATTTTAGAAATTGGCAATTGAATGGTTGGTGTCACTTTCTAGGTTGTTCCTGTGATTGAAGTTTGTGTTCGAAAAACAGGTCAACAAAATTTGAGAAGCAAATGGAGCTTGAAAATCGATAAGGTTAAGGTGGGGAACGGAGTGGGTGGAACACACATCATTGCATTTCAAACCTCATCCACACATATATACCTCACATTGTGATAATGGGGTGGACTAATATATATAAATATTAATTATAATTTTTTAGATATTAAATCATTGATAAATATACGACTATAAAAATACTTATAACTTAAATTTCAACATGACCCTTCATCTCATGCATATAAAATGCCAGTGTGTACATACATAAGAACTCTGGATCCTCTGCCGTAATTTTTCTGTGACTGTGCTGTGCTTTCTAGCGGCGATTTTTTCCGTTGCCAAAATACGTTTCAATATTCTTGCAACGAATATTATTGTTACTATTAATTAAAAAAGTTATAGCAACAATAATATTCGTTGCAATAATATTGAAAGCATTTTAGCCACGGATAAAACCGCCGCTAAAAAGCTCAGCACAGTCACAGCAGAAAAATTACGGCAGAGAATCCGGACGCATGCATAAGTTGCTTGTAACAAGGAAATGCGTGGAGTCCAAATAAAATTAGAATAATATTGTAAAAGGGGAAAAGTTTGGTGGCATAAATAAAATAAAAAAAAGTAGTGGTAGTGGGAGTGGGGAAGAGAAAGGACAGAAAAAGCTTAGTTGTAGAGAGGACAGGTAGTGGGATTCGATTCGGAAAAAGGTGGTTTTAAGGAAAAGAACAAAAGCTAAAGTCCAATTTTGTGTACAGAGATTGAGATTGTACAAAATATATAATTATTACGTTTCTTAAATCCTCGTTAACTTGGTTTCACTCAAATTAAATCATTGCACATAGTCGGTGACTAACTCTTACCAAAGATCACGGGATCAGTATGCCACTCTTCATCCAACTTTCCTTTAAATAATACTTCATTTCTTCACTATCAATATTCCACTTTCTTTCATTTAATTAAACTATACATTTTTTTGTTAAAAATTAAATATAAATATTTTTTAAATAAAAATTTAAATATTAATTTATGAAATTATGAAAGATTAGTCTTTTTTGAGTCTAAATTCTTTGGAATTGAAAATGATATATTTTTTTACAGTAAAAAAAATTAGTTTTTAATTTATTCAAATGTATTTCTTAGTTTTTTTTGTTTATTTTTACTACAAAGAATAAATAAAGAGGATCTAGAATCGTCATTTCCATTAGATTAAATATGGAGTGTTCCAGTGATTGGTTTTCAAAATTTAACAACATTATCGTAGTCAATTTGATACCTTTCCTGCAAATAAATTATTGGTATTTATTTGTGTTTAAAGCAATAATAATACTAAAAGGAACCTTTATTAAGACGCTTGCAAATTTTCCTTTAAAGTTTTAAAATTAATATATATATATATATATTTATATATGTCACTCAAGTGTGACATTAGACGTTTTCATAATTGATATAGCAAATCCTTATTTAAACCCCCATTTGATCATATAGCATATTAATTATGAGAAAGTATGATATAATATTTGAGTTAATGTTATTTAAGAGAAAATAGACATAATGACTTAAAAAGTTCAGAGATCGATTGTACCATGTTAAAAAATTTGTAAGAAACTAAATAAGAATATGTCAAAATAACCAAAACTTTAATATAATTTTCGTTTATTATATGCATATATTTAATAAAAAACTTGATGGGGGTTGGATCGCTAAAACAAGATATTAATTTTTTTTTTTACTAAAAATACAATTAGTACATCCTAGGTAGATATGAATGTAGGAAAAAGAATAAAATGAATGAATTGGATTAAAGAGAAGGGGATGGCAGGCTGGAGAAGGAAGCATAAATGAATTGATATTTGTATAATTCTCATTCCTGAATAATGAATACACATACTCTTACAAGCAAATTAAAATAAAGAAAGAAGGAAGAGAGGAATTGTGTATTGGGATTAGTGAGATTTTAACGTAACGAAGCATAAATGGGATTAAGGAGAGGGAACAAATGTAAATGTTGAATGATCAATGTTGCTTAGCGCATTCGGCTTATGCTTTTGGCTTTTGGATTTTGGGTTTGAGGGCCTTTGGTCTTTTCATTACTTTCTCGTATAGCGAACAAACATATATTATAGATTTTGGAATTGATGCGCTTTCATGATAAGTTTTATAATATAAAATATAAAAAAAAAATAAAAATTATAAAAACTTAGTGGCTCAAATAATTTATCATTATGTAATTTATTATTTTAAATTTATAATAATTATTAAATTTATATGATATTTTAAAAGAAAAAAAGAAATGCATATTTATTTATTTAATTTTTTACATTTTTATTATAATATTTCTAATTAAAATTAAAAATATGATTTTTTAAAAAAATTAATCATGAGAGATATATATTATATAAATTATACAATCAATTTTTATTAAAAAACTTAATAAAAAAGATATAAAAATGACTCTTAAATTTTTTTTAAAAAATTTTTTGTGTGCACTAATTATTGTATCACTTTATTTTTATAATAATCAATAAAATTTAATTAAATATTTTTATTTTATATATTATGTGTGTCATTTATTTTAAAATTAAATAAAAATTTAATAAAAATTATTAATTAATATATAAATAAAATAGTATAGTATATATAACTAATAAATTTTTCAAAAATTAAGAGTATTACATTTTTAAATATTTTTCATTCATAAATTGACAGAGTCAATTGAAAGTGAGAGGATACAAACCACCTACTCATTACACAATTAGTCCTTCCATACACATCACACAATACACAATTACACATGCTTTCTGGCAGTGGCCCCAAGTGTTTTTGAGTGATCTTCAAGCCATCTAAACATTCTCTCTTCCTTTCACTTTTCCTATTTCTATAATTAAAAAGCACTTCCCTTTTCATTCCTAAAGTTAAATTCCATGACTCATTAATAAACTCCTCTTTCTGTCATTAGAATTTTTTTATAAAAATATCATATGTTTTTATTAAATAATTTGATTGTAAAAATATTAAAATTACATCTCAAATTTTTAATTAAAGATCTTTTAAGTGTTTATTATAAGATTCTTAAATTATATATAATCAAAATGATCAATTATTATTAAATTAAAATTTCTTATCATTAATATCATTCTCACTTTGACATTAATTCAAAATTATTTGATACCCCATCAGTATATATAAAGATTAATGCATAATATACATTTTAAATATAACGAAACTATAACTAATTTGATTATGCATTTATAGCTATGTAATTTTTACAAAATTAATTGGTATATCACTCTCTCTCTCTCTCTCTCTCTCTCTCTCGCTATATATATATATATATATTTCATCCTCTTATATATATATATATAATATAACCATTGTGCATGCAAGGTTTGGTCAAAAGTCAAACAGGAAAAGTTGGGTTGGGGCTACCTACACCCACTCATGCTTCTCTTTTTACAGTCATCAAAGCAGAATAATTGTAGTGCCAATAAACAGAGAGAAAAATTGAAAGTTGGATAATAATGAAGATAATAAAAAGCATTTTGATTTGAATATTTTGGTTTCTACCTATATACTATAATACTAGCAATTCAACAGAAAATGATATTTAAAGTATTTTATAAAGCAAAATTTTTAAAGTAAGAGAGAGATAAATTTTTTTTTTAAAAAATAAATAATCTATTTGGAATGAATTAATGTTTAATTTAATTTTATCTCTTTTTTATACTTTACAATATTTAAATCCAAATTGAAATTCTACTATTACTTCAGATGCCAAATCTGAATTCTCCAACTGTAAGCAAAAAAGTTTGACAGTTCATTAATCTTGGAAGTGAGAAACCAATGTGATTTGATTAATAATAATATTGCTTATACTATATATTGCCGACAATTCTTATTTCTTGGGGCACTCTTTACGTGAATGCCAAGTGAAGTTAATATATATAACCTCAATTATCTTATGATCTAAGTGTTTACAGCTACATAAAAAAATATAATTAAATTAATTAATGATATTTGTAGTTTCACATCGTATGGGTAAAAAAGAAACTAATCATACATATTTCTTACCCCACTTAATAGATGACCTGCAGATTCGATCTCTTTTTCGTTACTTTTTCTTGTTATATATCACATCTCGTATTTATTTAACGAGAGTTTTAAAGTAGCATAGAATCGATCATATTTCGTAACTAGAAACAGCATATATATATATGAACTTTTTCTTATTTTTTAGAATAGAACTCTTTGCGCTGATTGTGAATAATCTAAACATAGCTGACAGACTCTTCAAAAGCTATCAATTTGATCAGTAATAAAAATATTGCTATTTACAAATTTAATATTTTTGTATATTTTTGTTGTTAATTCAACTTATAAATTTTTTCATATCTTTCAAAAAATTAATTTTTATACTAATGCTCTCATCAAGTAAGATGTTCACAGCTCCTTCAACCTATAGAAAAACCTTTCACTTGATTTTTTTCTTTTTTCTGTTAACAGATGCCTATGTTATTCTCGCGTCCGGATCCTCTGCTGGGCGCTGTTGGGCGTTTTAGCAGCGGTTTTTTCCGTTGCTAAAGTTTTTTGCAACGGTTTTTATTGACACTATAACTTTGTTAAATTAATTATTTAAACAAAAGTTATAGCAGCAATAATATTCGTTGCAATAATATTAAAACACACTTTAGCGACGGATAAAACCGCCGCTAAAAAGCCCAGCAGGGGATCCAAAAGCGTTATTCTCATTCCTATTTGGTTTTTTTTTTTTTTTATGTTTCTTGTTAGTCCTTTTTTGTTACCAAGTAAATATATATGGACATTTTGCTGATGGGACTTATTTTGTTTTATCGAAAACTTGCCAAAAATTTAGTCAAATCGTACGTTATTAGCTATTTTCATGTGATGCAAGGTATCCTAGAAGTGATTAGTCATAATTTTTTATTTTTTTGCTCTGGGTGTAACAAGTTTCTAGAACTGAACAGTACAAAATGTATATTTTGAAGGCAAGCCTGAAATCCCAGGTCATCAATTTTTATTTTTCCTTTTTAAAAAGTGAATTATGTAGTTTACTTTCCTACCTAAACTTGGAAAGATAAATATATAAGAGACGACAGGAGCCACAAAACTTAAGAAACATATTATAGTGACCCTTTTGGTATTTCAAAACACATCATTATCAGAATTTGAAAAGACCAACATGTCTTCATTAAGACTTATTTTATTGTACCATATGTATGCATATTAACGTATAACAATTAGAAAAAAAAGTAAGCTATATTTTTACTATCAAATTTTTAATAAAAAATAATTATATATAATTTATCACTTTTACAATTAATAATTTAATTTTTGAAATATTTTATTTTTATTAAAAAATTTAATAAAAAATAAAAAAATTATATATAAAGTTAGTCCTTAACAATTATATCTTTTGTTGAGACTTGAGAGCTACATTCTATCTAACTACGCCAGCAAAAAGGATTTGTTATTATGAATTAATATCTAGCTAGGAACTTGTTTGCGATGTTGAGTATTCTCAATCTCTTTGTAATAGTGACAATAATAATAATAATAACAATAATAATAAAGAAGTCAGTGTCATATAATATTTTAATGTGGTCCGCATATGCAATAATGATGATAGTAAATCCAACAATCTATGACAAAAATCTTACTTACAGTAAACTAAATTTGATTTCCTTAATATTGAAGAAAGTAATTATTTTTAATGAAAAAGATCTTAAAAATGGGAGTTTAAAATATTTTTAAACGCACTATATATAATTTAGAAAGTATATATATAGGACAAATATAAACTGGAAGTAGCATGCATAAACGATTAGGTTTAAAGGAGGATATGATTATGACGCCATTTGGCCGTCCGAAAGGCCAACATGGCGCTGCATGCATTAATGTATTGAAGAGATAATTTAAATTTAATAAAAAGAGATTAGGTTTAGCAACAATAGCCGCATTGTTAGGTTTATATATATAAAAAAAATTAAAATTGCGAGATGCTTTTCCATCAAATTAAAAAAAAAAAAAGACATGCTTGGTCGGTATCTTATTCTCATTATATATAAATATAGGTCATTACCAAAGCGACGTCACTTCAATATTTCCTGGTTACAAGATCATCTTGATGTGATATTCTATTATCAAGGAAATTGGTTAATCTTTCACTAGATAATTATTATAGGATTAAATTTATATAAAATTGTTTTTATTTTTATTATCATATTTTCAATTAAAATAAAATATATAAATTTTTTTAAAAAAATTAATTATAAAAAAAATTATTTATATAAATCATACATATATGAATCTATGATTAGAGAACCTAATGATATGCATATTTATTGGATTGTTTTGGAAACTAATTTTAAAAGTGGTAACTTACAAAATATGAGTCTATTTGATACTTGTCTTGTTCTTTTATTTTTTAGAATTATTTTATAAAATTAATTTTAAAAATTTATATTAGTATTATTTTTTATATATTTATATACATGTTATTAATAAAAAGATATTTTTTTTTGTTTTAAAAAATTAAAATTCAGAACATCTTTTAATTATTTTATGTTTTCTGTTTCTAAAACATGTATTTTATTTTTTTGTTTTATGTCGACAATATTTATTCAAATAGGTTTTTTTTTGTTTTTATGTTTTTAAAAATAAAAAATAAATTTTAAAAACTACAATCAAACATACATGTAAAAAGTTTGTTTCTTTCATTTGTTCTTCTTTTTAATCTAGGTAATTATAATTAGTGAAGAAAAGACAGTTAAATATAAAGAAAATATTGGTTTTAAGGTTAAAATGTAAAAAATTTTCTTAAAATTTAGATAATGTGAGATAATTTATTTAACTATAAAAGTTGATTTAAAATTTTTTAAACTTCATAATTTGTATAAAAAAAACCCTCTTTTTAAAATTTTTTATTAAAAAATTTAACAAGACAGTAACATCTCAAAAAATCTATTTTAAACTTAAGATTAGAATGCAAAAAATTCTTTAAACTTAAGGATTATGTAAAAAATTTTTATGAATTTTTTATTTTATATAAAAAATTCTCATAAACTTTCCGTTTTGTTTGATAGAAAACTTGATGGAGGAAATTTACGAATTGTAAAATTTAAAAAATTCTAGGTTAATTTTATAGTGGATTAATGGGACACATGACCTAATATTTCAAGGAATTATGAATATTTAGAATAATTTTAAAAAAGATAAATTGCTTTGGTCGATTTTGAGAAATACTTGGATTATTTAAGAAAAAAAATTAAGTGTACTTTTGTTTTTGTTAAATTCTTATTCTAATATATATATATATATATATATATATTTAAGATAGTATATTTTGAAGGAAAAAAAGGGGCCTACAGATCAACACAAGCTATTTGAAATTACGCCAACTAGTTTTGCTAATTAAAAGTCTTAATCAACCTCTTGGTTCCTTTAACATGCAGAAGTGTTGAAAGCAACCTTGAACTATACAAAAGAAACGACAACAACAACAACATCAATAATATATATACAAGAAAGATCGAAGATAAAGTATTACTTAATTATATGTACCTAAGCAATTGAGTGTTGGTTTGAATTTTCAAGTTAACAATATTATGCAACTTCTTTAGACGTTCATGATAAGTGCATCATTTTATTCATTTGGGTAATAATGATGTATATATAGGCTGCCCATCTTCACAATATTAAATAATGCTCATATATATACATACATACATACATACATCATGACGTGTGTCTAAACCTGCCTGCCTGAACTCCCTTCTGCTCTTTTCAGCAATAAGTATGTTTCAGTTAATTTATACTTTGGAGTTCAAGTGATGAATGGTGCAATAAATAACAGTAGTAGTACTAAATATTTTATGATTATATATCCAAAATACAACTCTACTATAACCCTTTGCTAATATATCAATCAAGAGTCAAGAATCTACGTACTTCATCAAATTCTTAATTATAAAAGCTTATATATTAATTAATTAAATAATTAATGATTCAAGTTTCGCTACGAATCACCTATATATGTATGCTATGCATATCACATCTGGAAAGTTAGAAAAAAGAAATTAAATATTCACAAGTTTAATTTTGACTTCAAAATTTTAGTTAGAGGCCAGGGACCAGTTGGCTGCTTAGTGATCAGTAAGTCTCTTTTATTTAACCCAAAAGTTTCCTAATTTTTTTTTCTATATCTCTCTCTTTTTTATTCATCCAATATTTTAATTAACTTAAGAATATATATATATATATATATATATATATAGTTGAATATAGATGCTTATTTTCATTTTCATTTTTTTATTTTTAATTTATGGATGAGTAAAGGAGGGTTTGTCTTGCAAGAATTGGACAAGAAATACTACTAGCTTTAAATTATGCTCCTAGAACCTTCCAATGAGATAAAAAGGAAATGCCAGAATAACTTTCACTTCACCTATACGCGAAGGAAGACCCTCGTTGAAAAAAACAACTGAATATATCATATTAGAATTTTTTATGTAAAAAAATAGTATGATAATATTATGTAAAGAGATATATAAACATAGAATAAGAATATATCATTATATAAATAAGATTCATTAATTCGTATCTATCTTTTCTCACATAACACTATTACTTAATTTTTTCTTTTAAATTCAGTCTGACAGTTTGGATTTAGTTGGAACTGTCATATATATGAGATTAATTGTGACCACAAATTTAGTATAGATGATTACGAATTCTTATTTAGCCCCGGATCCTTAGGGATAAAATTGGCGTATCAGCATATGCAGCCATATAATGGATGGTGTGAACAAGAACTGAAAAATTAAAACACAGACACACAGACACACATTAATACAGAGATCGAATAATTATAGTTTTTGGGATCAACTTACCAAGAAGCCGACAAAATAATCCTTGCTTTTTTCAAGGTTTGGCAAAGTTTTCAGTCATTATATGAAGCAAATTTTGCATGATTTAGTACTTTCAGAAGAAGGACTGAGTGGTCACTGAGAATGTTGTTCTTTCTCCCACACAAGTCAATCATGCATGTGTCTTCGATCGCTTGCTCACTCCGCAACTAACAAATCCGAAATGGACCATTCAATCTTTCATATATATATATATATATATGTACATGTGGCAGATTGTGAGTCTCAATTTCTTGCTCAAAAGAAAAAAAACATTCTAATTAAGTTCATATTTATTTCTCAACTTTTTAATATTTCTAAAGAGACATAATTAGAAGATTGTTTCAGATCAGCATTATTATTCCTTTAAGCCATAATTATATATATAGCAGGTAGCACTAATTGCTCCCACATGCTTGCATGAACAAGTATGATAAGGCGTCCTAAGAATTTTAACTAATAAAGATATTTATAGGTCAAAAGCATGGTCTCTCTTTATAAGGATTGGTATAGTTAAAGCTAAATCCTACCAAAATTATGATTTATGGAGCAGGATTTGATAATGTTGGTAGACCTCAAACCTTCACTAATTGCACATCTATCATTGCTACGCTAACAACCATTTGCTTCCTTAAAAGCACTAGTTTTCTCACCAAACTATGTATGTGAGTGTATATATATTTATATAATTAACAAAAATTAAGTTTAGTAAAAATAATTAATTTTTTATAATATAATAAATTAGTATTTGAATATACTCATATTTAATGTTCAACAATAATTTTAAAAAAATAATTTTAAATAAAAAATACTTATATATATATTTGCTGGTCGGTGCTTTCATGCTCTAAGCAATTTGTGGCCAAAAATTCAAAATCATTAATTAATGAATACGTAGAGTAGAGGGATACGTAGAAAGAATGAAGAGGGTGTACGGATACGTATAAATATGGTGTGTGAACATTGAAAAAACAAGCTGATGATAAGATTGCGTTGTGTGGGTGTGGGACAATGAGTAGAGAAAAGAGAGAGAATGTGTGGTTGTGGGTTTAGGAGTTGGGCCCACTAAGGAGTGAGGCAAGTGGAGGTTATGATTTTGCGTGAAGCATGAAGATAAGAATGAAGTTGTGGGATGCACTTTCCTACTATGGGAATACGATGCAGCAATATTGGGTGTCATTTTATGCCAACTTTCTTTCAATTTTTTAAAAGTCACACAGTTTCCACTTCCCATCATTTTGTTTGAGGAACAAGGTCTTTTTTATGTCTTCGACAAGTTTACTATCAAAATATCTTCTTTTAAAAAAAACATGAAGGTAACATCAGAAAAATGCAAAGGAAAGAACAGCTGTGAAACTTTTCACTTAAATTAAATTAGTCGGTTTTTTTTTAAAAAACACATGGGCCTTGTCCTTAAAAAATAGGCCTTTAAAATAAAGAGACATGTTATTTGGGCCTATCATTTGTAAAGTCTACATCGTGTATCAAAGGCCCAAAATTTTTGAAGAGCGTAGCAGCCCACAGTTATTATAGAATATCTCAACACTTAATTCTTCGGTAAAAATCAAAATTTTGACCATAATTTTAAAATTATATTTTATAAAAATAAATCTTAATATTATTAAATTTTTGTTTATTTATAATTGATTTAATAAATAAAATATATTATGATAAAGTAATGTCTAAATTAATATATTTACCTTAAAAAATTAGTATTATTTTTATGAAATTTTATCATTAATTAATTTTTTTCATATGATAAAAAAATATGGTTATAACATATAAAATTACTGTAAATCCATATATTTATATTTATTTAAAATTAATTTATATTAATTATAATTTTTTTGGATAAACCAAACTGTTTAAATTTGTTTTTAAATAAATTTATTTATTTTTTTTCAGATTCATCTAAACTTAACAGTATTATTTTAATAATAAAAGCTCCACATGGTTAGTCCTTGGGACCCATTGAAAACATTATCTTCCAGTTGGTGAAAACTATTAGATATGAAGCACACATGGTGATAGAGTGTTAGCCACCAGATTGCGATTCTTCCACGTAAGCCTTACTATGAGATTGTGTATGCCACGTGGCAACCCACCCTCCAATTATTGCCTCCCATCCCTATCCTCTAAGATAAGATATTCACTCCTTTCATTAACGTCTCTTTTCCCTTCTCATTCCCACTCATTCATCGATCATGGCTTCTTCTGCGTGTGCTTCCTCCGCCATTGCCATCGATACCCCTAATTTTGCAATCAGATCCCAGAAGGGATCAGCAGTGTTGGCCACAACAAAAGGATCATTTGTAAGTGGGACGAAATTGAATTTGAAGTTGAAGGTAGTGAAGAAGAATATATCAGTAGCAGCAGGAAGAGGATCGGCTTCAGTGAGTACCATGTGTGCAGCAGCTGAACCAGACAGGCCTCTCTGGTTCCCAGGAAGCACTCCTCCTCCATGGCTCGATGGTACCCTCCCTGGTGACTTCGGCTTTGATCCTCTTGGCCTCGGTACGTACATATATACGTATGTCAAATATTACTATTAGTATTAAAGTCTGAAAATTGAATTTTGATTGGATATATAAAACAGGATCTGATCCAGAAAGCCTGAGATGGAACGTTCAGGCGGAGCTAGTGCATTGCAGATGGGCAATGCTGGGTGCTGCAGGTATTTTCATTCCAGAATTCCTCACAAAGATTGGCATTCTAAACACACCTTCATGGTACACTGCTGGAGAGCTTGAATACTTCACTGACACTACCACCCTCTTCATCATTGAGCTCATTTTCATTGGGTGGGCCGAGGGCCGACGATGGGCCGACATAATCAAGCCCGGCTGTGTCAACACTGATCCCATCTTCCCTAACAATAAGCTCACTGGTACTGATGTTGGGTACCCGGGTGGGCTTTGGTTCGACCCGCTTGGATGGGGAAGTGGGTCGCCGGAGAAGGTGAAGGAATTGAGAACCAAAGAGATCAAAAATGGTAGATTGGCAATGTTGGCTGTAATGGGTGCTTGGTTCCAGCACATTTATACTGGAACTGGTCCCATTGATAACCTCTTTGCTCACCTTGCTGATCCTGGCCATGCCACCATTTTTGCTGTAAGTCATATATTAATTAATTTTTTAATTTATGATCACTTGATTAATTATTATTATTATTATGTATGGAATTAATTAATTTTTCTATGTACGACTGTCACAGGCTTTCACTCCCAAGTGAGAAACTGAGAAGGCTAAGAGGGCTAATGTGGTGCACAGTGAGAGAAATATTGACAATTCAATGTACAAATACCTACCTAAATTTAGATGCCTTCAATAAATTAATATTGTAATCCCAAGCAGTAATCATATCACATTTAATTTGTGCATATATATATATATATCTATATATATATATCCTAGCTAGTCTGTAACAATATATGTAATAGATGTTCATAAAGAAGGCAAGCGTTGTAATGTTAAATAGGAGCTCTTGACCTTGTTTACTTGCTTAGTAATCTTCAATATTCTACGTTCCCTTGTTTACGCTAATAAGAAAAGTCACAATATTGAATGTTTGAAAGAAGAGATGTTGTGAATAAAATGTTTAATATAATTTGATTTAGTATCTTCACAGGTTATATAATTTTTAAATTTATTTTATCTATCCGTATTCCTTTCCTTACAGTCGCTTCATTCACATAAACCCACTTCTCTTCAATCATGGATATCCTCGATCGGAAAGAATGGTTCTCTTCAAGAATTAAAATATCACTATTTTGAACGTCCAGACGTGTACGACGAGGTCAAGAAAATATAGTCAAGAATGTTGTCTAGTTTTCTTTTTGTGTTTGAAATTGCACATATATGATGGCAAGAGATTATCGATCGATCAACGGAACATTAGAGCATATATATATAGTCACAATGCCATCGTGTTGATGATTGATGGCAAAATGTTTGGATGGCAGATTAATGCCTTTACTTATTTCACAGGCCATGAGGAAATGGGTTGATTTGCGTATCATCAATTTTTTTAAAGAATATTAATCAGTTCATTAAATTTTAATTAATTTAATTCGAATTAATTGAGATTCTACAATAGAAATAAAATAGTTCTAACGATAATATTTTTACATACAGGACTAAATTAAAAAATTTACTTAAAAAAAAAATCTATCATTTTAACTAATCGCAAGTTAGTTTTAAAAGAAAAACTTGATGTTTTTTTTATATTTTTTTCCATATATATATTTATATATTTTGGTTTTGTGGTGAGAGACATTTTTCAATTCACATAGATGAACTTAGTGCAGCAAATTAATTATAAGCAACTCTGCTGTTCATCGCTTCTCTTCTCTATCACTATAACCATTGGTTTTCTTCTTCTTTCAGATTCACTTTTGGAGGCATCAAACTCTTAGCATGCAAAAAAAAAATGACAATATGTTATAAAGAATAGACATATAATGAAATAAGATTCACTTAACTAATAAGTTTCATTTAAATTATGAATATATGTTTATCTCATTTTTCCAATAACACTATGATATTTTTTTTTTTAATGAGAATATATATGCAAATCCCATAAAACTACCATCAAAGTGAATAATTTTTTTACCTTGGGAAATTAACTAAGGGTACGACAATTGGAACATTTGGTAGGCCTCATTAACTAACAACATATATGGACGAATATCGAAGCAAATCTTGAATTGTTTATGTTCAAAATACTGAGTCTAAGAATTCAGTATTTAATTTATATCATGCAGTTTATTCATCAACTCAGGTTTATTACACAAGAATATTCACAATTGAAAGCAAGGTGATGAATGATATATGAGGATGGAATCAACAGAGAGTTTGTGAGGCCACATCATACACACTAATTATATAAAATTATATGATTTCATAATTAAGAATATAATCACACCCTAATAATCTCCCTTCTCTCTGTTACAAGCGTCATGCACTTTATATATATATATTACATATTTGAGTCGAGACGGGTAAGAAAAAACCATTAAAAACAAAGCTATGTATATGTAAACCAAACTGATTGATGAATTATGAGGGGCGGTTCGGTAACTGTACTGTGACTTTTGCCGGCAAAGGTCGACCGGTTCCGGTTCCACCGCAGCTGCTGCAAGCCATCCGGCCCGAACCGGCACAAGTTCTGCACCCAATATCACCATCGGACCAGCGAGAGCAGAAGCAAGAGACTCGACCGGTTCCGTTACAGGTGGGACAGCGAGGGAATGAACTGGCCATGGGCCTCTGGTCCATCACCGATTTGACCAGAACCGCTCCGGCGAGAACGCTCAGGCCGGTGGCCACCTGGCTCAACACCATTGGAATCATTGCTGCAACAAGAGAAAGAGAGAATGAAAGAAGTGAAGGGGATTTTTGGTAGGGATGGATTGTAGTGATATTGGAATATTATTTTTTGAATAATTGAGAAAAGAAATATATAATAAAAGTGGTTGTGGAATTGAACACGTAGACGTCGTTGTTTTTGGTGGCTGAAAGGTGATGAGTGTTTGGAGTTTTGTGAAGCGAAGAAAGAAAGATGTTTTTCCCGTTTTGATTTCTTATGTATATGGCTGATTTCGCCCTTTTGCTTGGATGGCTTCATTTTTGTGGCTTCCAAATTTGTCTTTGTTTTTCTAACTATGACTGATTTTAATGAATTAGAGGTAGCATAAATCATATATTAATATATAGAAATATATAGTTAAAACTTATAATTATTAAAATATTTTTTAAGTTATATAATATTTGATTTTATTTATTAAGCTATTAATATGTAATTAAATATAATTCATGTTTGTGATTAGATAATTTGACGTGGGTAAGGTTTTCCTTTCCCATTATACTTTTTAATTAGAGATAATTAAATTATTTATATATGATGAAATATTCATAAATTTTATCTGTCAAATTTAGATATTAAAAAAATCAATTTAGAGTGGAATATAAAATTTTTTACAAGTATATTGAAGGGTTTAAATCAGGAAACGAATAAGGGGTATTTATTTTGTCCTCAAACTCGTTCTATTAAATATATATTAAAATTATATGTATATAAATTTATTAGTATATTAAAATCATAGCTTGAACTTTGAATCATTTTAATAAAATTTTGTAGTTATTATATTTATATATAAGTTAATATGTTTGAAGATAAACTTGTTAAACTTTTATATTAGTTATTTGAAGTTTTTTTTTAAATGTTTGTGAAACTTAATTGATTGTGTTTTAAAATTTGGATAATATTATATATGGTTATGATTTATTTTATTTTATAATAATATTATATGTAGATAAGTTTTAGAATATTTTTGAAAAAGTTGACAATTTTAGAAATTTTTGAGTCTGATTTTAGGCATTCTCCCAAGATTACTTTTGATATATGTTTGAGTCTGGATTCAAATATAAAAAAATAATTTTTTTCCGTGTTCAAAATATAAATACTATAGTACTCTACCTATATTCTTCCCTTGATCATTCCTACTTATAATTTCTAATGTGTTTTCATTTTGTCCCCTTTATTTAGTTGATAGATTATATTTAGAAAGCTTTTTTATATTTGAGATGTTAAATTGTTTAATAATATATATGTTGAAAACTTGGGTTATAAAAATATATATTTTTAATTTTTTTATTAAAAATAAAAAATAAAATAATACGATACAAGTTTTTTCTTTGTTTGAGACGTATTGAAAGTGAAACATTGCTATTCTCTGATTTATTACATTTAACACAAACAATAAATGGAAAATCTTTTTATAGAGATATATTGTGTAAACTAATTATAGTAAATAGATGTCAATTCTAAGCAATAGAAAACCTTTGAGTAAATTATTGTTTGTCTCTGAAAGATTAACTTATTTTAATTTAATTTCTGAATCATAAAAATATTTAATTATGTCTCAATTTAGTTCTTACATATAAGTATTTAGTCTATAGATGGACTAAATTGAATCATAGTTGGTTCAGAATAAAAATAGAGAATGTTTTAACATGTTCACACACACACACACCATAAGGAGCAGAAGGATCAAGAGATGGGGAAAAGAAGGGATAGAGAGTAGGGATTGACACAGAGTCATTCACATGTATGTAAACAAAAAATATAATTAAATTGTAGAAAACATAAAAGGAAACTCAAATCGGTAGTAATTTGCACTGGCTAGGTATAGGTAAAGGAAAATGAAAATATGCAAAAATTTGAATTTATAAAATTTGCAGAAGAGAACTTACAAATAGATTTCTCAAAGTCTCTCTCTAAACTCTCTCTCTATTCTAGCCTTTTGATACTTCTGCCTTAGAGTCCAATATATAGACTTTTCAAGGACTACTATTTGGTCAAATGTACACAGAAAAAGTGCAAAAGTGAAAAATATAATAATTGTGTATAGTAAAAGTGATACAGGATTTTATAATAATTATCTATAGAAAGAATCTTCACGAGGTGAGTTTTGCAGAAAAGGATGACAGCTAGAGAGCTTTAATCATCTTCGTCCAAATTAATGTCATAAACAATCATCTTCGTTTATCTGTAGAGCATTTGAGAGCTGGGCTTCCAGGCTGGTTCTTCAGTCTTAATAAGCTAAAGAATTTCATCCTTTTTATTTGTTGAAGAAGCTAAATTAGATTGAATTTTTGTCTTCTGATTGAGGAAGATGGAAGTTTCTTTGTCTCTCGAGAGGAAAAATTTTTGGTTATTCGAAAATTATTTTTTGATAAGAGGCACAGAGACTCCATCTATGCCTTCAAACTTTGTCCACCACTTGACTAATGGGATTCTTTTTGACATTGGAGAACATTTTGGAAAATGAGGTTCTCTATATTTAAATTTCCATTTGAATACCCAAGCTAAAGCAAATTTTGAGAAAAAATGAAGATCTTCTAGGAAAGGATCTTCAAATAAATTAATTCTTTTTGAAAAATAATCAAGACCCTCTGACACAACGGTCGGAGAATTTCTGGGCAAGGACAAAAAAATTTTCACCATCTAATAAACCATTGTGGGAAATGATGATGAATATTGATTTTGAAAATAAATAGCCAAGAATGGATAAAATTTTTATTTTGATACCAAAAAGTACAAAACTAGGCATTGCAATAATCCCAATAATTGTATCTAATTGATTCAAAGGGTTAAGAAATTTTTTTGATTTTATTCAAGTCTTGGCCCCAATCAAAGGGTGACTAGACTTTAAGAATTTATAAGGTAGAATAAGAATAGGAAATGTTTAATTTCAGCAGATTGGTATCCACTAGAATAAATTTATAAAATAGTTAGGTTTTTGTTATCAAAAGAGGCTGATAATGAAAATCAAAAGAAACGATTTTTTAGGCAAGGATTTGGAAATTTTTATTAAAAAATCTTGCTTCTGTTTAGAAAATATTATTTGCCCTTTTAGGCTTTTGGATGCAATAGGTTTTGGGAGGATTTTGCTGTGAAGAAAGAAGAACTAGGGCATGAGAGCTTGGAGTTCTTACTTTAGTAAATTTTTGAGATTTTTCTTGAAAGGCTTTGGCTAAAGTAAAGTCATCTTCTTCTGCAATATCTGCCCATACATTTTTGGATAATTTTTTATTGGACTGTAAAGCCATTAAGGTTTCTATTGGAAAGTTTGAAAGGCTTTTTTGTTGAGCAATGTCTGCCTAAGTTGTTGTAGGTAATTTTGATATGCTCTGATTTGCTTAAAGTGTCAAAAAGGCTTTTAAAGTCAAAGCATAGTTTTTTGGGGTTTTGGATTGATTGAGTAAATGACTCAATTTTTTAGTTTTCGGTAGTTTAGATTGGGTTGATGACCTAAGTTTGATAATTTTTTTAGGCTGTGCCTGAACACCTTTTTCTTCAATTTTAGGTTTTTCATCTGTAAGGGCTATACCTTTACCTTTGTCTTTATCCTTCTTTTTGGGAGGCATATTTTCTTTGCAAAAATTTTATGGTCAGAAAATCTAAGAGAGAATTTGAAGAGCCTTTGAGATATTCAATTTCAAAATAAAAAATGCTAAGGGTTTCTTGCAAGGTTTTTAATTGTGGAATAGTTTTGACTAAAAATTTTTGATTTAATAAATCACTTTGAAATTTATTTATGTAAAGAACTATTGCAAGAATTTCTTTTTTAATTGCAGAATAGTTCTGTTGAGTTATTCCAATGCTTTGAAGTAAAAGCAATGTAGTTTTCTTTTTCATGGATTCTTTGTTTAAGGATGACACCATAACCTATGTTTAAGGCATCATTTTCAACAATTTTAAATTCTTGTGGAATAGGAACCTATATCTGAGGCATCAATTTCAACAATTTTAAATGCTTGTGGAATAGAAAGATACAAAGAAGGGAGATTTTGAACACAAGAATGTATTTGTTTAACAACAAAAGTATGATCATTTATCCAAGGAGGAGGAGCCTTTTTAAGAAAATCATAGAGAGGTTTTATGATGTTATTTAAGTTGGGAATAAAATCACCAACATAATTTAAACATCCTAAAAATCTTTGAAGTTGGTTTCTATCAAGAATTTGATTTGGGACTTTGTTAATAAATTTAATTGCTTGATTGATAGGAACAATTATTCCTTGGTGAATGTTATAACCAACAAATATGATTTTTGTTTGAAAAAGATTAATTTTGGTCTTTGAAATTGCAATGCCATTTCTCTTGATAACACTGATAAACATATGAAGATTTTTAAAATATGAATCAATAGATTCAAAATATATTAGAATATCATCAATATAGACAATGATGAACTTAGTATAAAGATTAAAAATTTCATTCATTATCCTTTGGAATTCAGAGGGAGTATTTTTGAGGCCAAAGAGTATAACATTCCATTTATACTGTCCAAAAGGAACAATGAAAGAAGTCTTATACCTGTCAATTTCATGGATTTGAATTTTCCAAAATCTAGATTTCATATCAAATTTAGAAAATATTTTTGCCTTATGTAGGCTATTAAGAAGATCTTTCTTATTTGGAATAAGATACCTAATCCATTGAAAAGCTTGATTTAATGACTTGTAATAGATCACAATCCTAGGTGTGCCTCTTTCTAGTTATGCATTTTTATTAACATGAAAAGTAGAACAAGACCAAGGACTTTGACCTTTTTTTATTAATCTCTTTTTTAAGAGATCTTTGATTTCTTTTTTACAATGATCCAGGAGTTCTTAGTTCATATGAATTGGTTTGACTTTTGTAAGGATATTTCTTTTCGCAAAGTCCTTTTTGTAGAAAAGATAGACAACATGTCTCTTTCTTTCCTAAAAAGCATTTAGAAGGTCTGAACAAATAGATCCTTCAATTTGTTCTAAAAGACTTTTAATTTTCTCTTGAATTTGAGGTTTGGCTATTTGAGTTTCTATAATTTTGTAAAAAACTTCTTATTTTAGAAAATTAATTTGTTTTTCTTTGTATTGGATTGTATTTAAAAATTTTGTGAAAGTGGGATTGGAGAATTGAAAAAGAATTTTTTTATTGAAACATTCAATTTCAATTCCCTTTTTTGAAATGCTAAAAGGCATAATTTGTTCAATAAATGGAGATCTAAGAATTACTTCATTTGATAAATATTTTACCAAAATGAATGGAGTAGAAATTCTTAAATCATCATTTTTGACAATATAATTTGATAATTTGTAATTAATATCCAATCGTGAAGCATTAGCAGTACTAAGTGATTCAGTAGTTTTCTTAAAGAATTTGGTAGGAACAAATCCTTCACAGATACAGTTTAAAGCTGCACCAATATCAAAAAGAGCATTTGCTTCTAAAAAAAATTCATTTTGAATAACAATTTTAATTGGAATATACCACTTATGAATGGAAATTTTTGAAATAAGGTTTATAAACGGTTTAGGAAGATCTTCTTGATCTCTAACCACTGGTTCTTTACCTTTTTCAGAAATTTTCATTTCTTTTTCTTGGACTTGGCCAATTATCAAAGAATGAAGATCTTGAGTATTTCTCAATTCTCTAGTCTCATTTTTCAAAATATTAATTTCCTTTTGTAAATCTAGTATTGTAATTGGTTTTGGTTTATTATCAAAATGTTTTATTATTTCTGTAAAATCATAACATTTTGGTTGTTAGATGATTTTAGGGGTTGATGTAGATGGAGTTTCTATAGTTTCTCTAAGTTTATTAAAATATTTAATTTTTTTCTTCATCTAAAGGAAGAGAATTAATTACTTCAAAAAGAAGATTTTGTTATGAAGTAAGAACATTAATTTAGAAAGAATCTTTAAAGGTTTCTTCTAAAGAATTCATTGGAAAATCTTGATTTTCTTCTTCAAAGAAAGAATTGGATGAAACATCATCTTTGAGAAGTTAATTTACTTCTTGTTCAAAAACTTTACCTTCTTCTTCTTCTTCTTCTTCTTCTTCAGAAGAGGTTTCAGCCATAAGACTAATAATTTGTTCTAGGACCAGTTCCTCTAGGTTAAGAGTCCTAATCTTTTTTTTTTTTAATTTGTAGTACTTAGTGATGTGGCCTTCTTTCTCGCAACGAAAAAATTTGATTTTAACTTTTGGTAAATCAAATGGTGGGTTTGAAGAAACATGCTTAAAAAGGTTTCTGAGCTTTTTATTTTTAGGAGTTTCGTAAAAACTCTTAGACAGGACGTTTTGGTGTTCCCTTTGTTTTGGCTTGGTCTTTCTACAAGGTGGAAAACCAAATTGTTCACAAAAAGATCCTAATTCTTTTTTTATTGAGATCTTTTTCTTTACTAGGTTGATGTTGGATCCTATCATCTCAGTAAATTTTTAAGGTAATTTTTTAGACAAAGGCTATTGTAACGCCCCTATCTAGTCTTGCTGTTCAGCCCGATATCAATAGATAGGTTCGGTACATTATTCTTATTCTTTTAATTATTGTCTGAGTCGTTAGACCATTCAAGTTACGTTAAACGAATTAGGTTCAAGATCTTTTATGCTTAGATAAAAACGTAACTCACATGTACAGCGGAATAACAAGGTCTACGCTACATAATGCAATTACAATCCTTTATATGAATCAAATAATACGTGTTTAATAATAATGTTCATTACAACTGGTGTATTTGTCCCCAGATATATGAAGTACCCATCCTGTGGAAGTCAAGAGACAACAGGCCTACTACTCAGACTCCCGCATCAAATAATAACGAACAGGTTCTTCACAGATCCATTTTCCCTGGTATTCCCAGAACCACTTGTATATATATATATATGTATATAGTCAAATTTGCTGTCCTAGTCAAATCTGAGTGCTTCTAGGATCCAAAAAATAAAAAAAAATTAGAGCTTACAAAAATATTCACTCGATCGAAACAATAATGCTACACACGTCCCTGCTACGCATCTGAATCTGATACATATTAGCACGTGAGTGAGAAAAACACATTTCCCAATAGCTTAACCATTAAAGTTTAAAATCAACTAATATGTACCAGGGTGCAAGCACCAAATCCTTTAGTCTTCATCTTTGACATAAAAAGGTAAGGATTTTCATATGTAATAACAGACTAGCAATGCATGATAGTAATAACAGTTAACAAAAATAAGCATGACTATATTTTTAAGGAATATGCTTTCTTACAGGGTAACATGAGTTCCTGCGGGATTACTAGAGTGGTGTAACTTTTTTTTCTTTACTGTCATCGATTTAGACGAACGTTCTTGGATAATATGCATACTCTAGGTCACGGCGTGGAGCACCTTTGGCCACGTCTTCCTAGGTAACTCGTGTGGAGCACCTTTGGCCACACCTCGTGATATGCAGACTCTCGGCCGCGTGTACCCAGTCATCGGAACACTAGATCACTGGGGTGGAGCACCTTCGACCACCCCTTACTAGGACACCCGTGTGGAGCACCTTCGGCCACACTTCGTGATTCGCAGATACTCAGCCACGTAGGCCAGGTTGTTTGGACACTAGATCATTGGTATGGAGCACCTTCGGCCACCCTCACTAGGTCACCCGTTTGGAGCACCTTTGGCCACACTTCCTGATGCGTGGACACTGGCCACGTGTATCGGGTTATCATGGGCATCGGGTGTAACGACCCCCTAATACGTCATACACGATGCTTATCTGATTAGCGGAAGTATATGGGTTAGTGTACATAATTATTCCCTATGTGGGAATGTCAGGGGATCGCTACTGGTTGAGCGTAACCCAAATAGACTTCCCATTGTCCATTCAGATTCCGTTCAACCTTAATTCACACGCAGCTAACTAAATACACATACATACATCATTAATAACTCTGGAATGAAACTAAAGTCCATACATACAGCGTACAATCCTTAAACTTAACATCCAAAACTCATATACATATACCGTCATGCATTCACATACATTCTAACTGAATTTTCCCCAAGTTTACAGCGGTGAACGCTACCGAAAATCTGACAGAGTTTCCTTTATATTTCGAGCATATCCAAAATACAAAATCACCTGTTTACAATCAAACAGCCAGTCCAACAACAACAATAAACATAATTAACATAAGTCCATATATAGCAACGTCAATTCATCACTACAATCCATATACACTATCTGAAATATTACATGTACATTCAGTCCAATCCATACAGAAAACATAAGAGACAGAACCCAATAAACAACAACGTCATCAGAGTATATGTACAAATGATTCAAGCCTAAGCTAAATCATCCTCCGGTCTATCCTCAAGTCAGCCTATTATCGCCTGGTTCCTCGCCTCGTCCCTGTTCATCTGAGTAAACAACCTAATGAGATATGAATCCCAGTAGAATAGTTCACAATTCAAATATCATTCGAAAACTGGTTGAATACCCAGCGGTGCGAACACCAAAATCATCTTCTCGAAATCAGTTCGAAAACAGTGAAATATCTTATCTTTAAAAATCATTTAATTACATGGAAATCGCGGCAATTCCTCGAAATCATAAAATCCATTTCTTTGAAAATCAATAATAAAAATCAAATAAAATCCCATGCCTGGTGTATCTCAATCCACGTTGGTTACAAATCTGCTGTAACCAAATCTAAATCATCATCTAATTGCACGTAGTCTAGAGAGAATACCTCTCTTATCGTTGGGTGTGATCCGTAACACCAATCACCCGAATCAGCCTATATTGTGAGTGTGATCCGTAACACCAATCACTTACTCAAGGACCGGGTGAGAATCAACATCTAGGGTGTCCCCTAGCATGTGCACATACGCCAATTCTCATCCTCATACAGTCTATTCGAACTCACATGCTCTCGGTCGGCTATTCCTCAGGGTTCTAGGGTATTACGCCTAAATCACAATGTTTTCCCGTGTAGGATATCCACCCTTATACTCCCTAAACCTTTCTTAGGGTCGTCCTGGTTTAATGCGTAATCCCTAACTCAGTACAGGCTAAATATGATAAAAATAATCTCGTTTAAAAGCTCCCTGTACTAGGGATACTTAACGGCCGTCCCATTCCGGCTATCAAGTACCCAACCCTAAGTAAATCCATCCTAAAGGCATCCAAACTCGATAAACAAGGTGTCTAACATGCAATTAGGGTTTTTAGCACACAGGCATGCAATTTATCCCATCGAAAGCAGCACGTAAATCCATGCAAGTCATCTAAATCAATTCTAAGGTTCGGGAAGTGTAAATTATCCTACCTGGTCTTCGAATGCTCTAAATCACTTCAGAATTCCACGCAGTCTCGGTTTCTGAGCCCGATTAATTTCCTGGACATAAAATTAAATATTCAGGCTCGTCACGTCATCCAATTTTCGATCTTAAACCCGATTACTCAACTACCTAGGTTAATTTATTGCCTAATTACGTTCGGCAATTATTTTAATCAGATGTCATCATTTTTTGGGAAATCAGACCTTACCAATGTGACCGGATGATGGAATTCTGCATCACGGTGGTCTCGGTTTCTCCCGATGCACATCCAGAAGCTCCGGCACACTGGCGCAAGACGGCAAGTGGTGCGCTTGCCTCGAAAATCACACCATGGTGAAGCCCGCAAGTCCAGGAGTCTGAATACGGTGGTGACGCGGCGGTTCACGGCCGTTTGGGCAGCGTTTTCTAGCCACGAAGTTTCTCACACGGCGGACGGAGTTTCCCTCGATACGGGCGCGTCCGGCCTCCTTTCGACAAATGGCGAAGCCATCGGAGGAAGTCTGGTAGCTCAGCTACACTGGTGGGGGTGGACGGTCAACGGCAATGCACGATCGCAACTGAGCCGGAGAAGTTTCAAGACGATAGAGGAAAACAAAGATTTTTCCGGCTGGCCGCGTCAGTGGCCGTGGTTGGTTGCTGGAGGTTATGGGCAGTGAAGGCTGTCGGTTGGTGCCCTTGGTGGTGGCCCACGGTGGTTGTAGCGGCCGTTCATGGTGGAGGAAGGAGGAGAGAGAAAAGAGAGAGGAGAGAGAGAGTGTGGTGAGGAGAGAGAGAGAAATGGAGAAAATTCGTGTAATTTAAAGCCTCCGGAGATGATTCTGACTTTTCCCAGACCACCCGAGGATACTTTAAGGTGTCGGCATCCTTCCAGACATTGGCACGCATTTTTATGCAAAAGTTTTGGCCTCCGTCAACGAAATCGACGCACGAAACTTCTTCCGTAAGTTTCTGATCGTCGGATTGCATTTCTTTCTGTTTGATCGTGTTTCTGGCTTCGAACAACCTTCTGTTTCGAATCACTATCATTGAAAGTCGTGCCAGGCTTCATTTAAAAGGGGTTAGGGTTAAAAATAAAATTTTTATCTTTTAAAATCTTTTCAGTTGTTACATTCTCCCCCTTTAAAAGAAATTTTATCCCCAAAATTCATACCTGTAAACAGTTCTGGATATCTTTGCCTTATCTTTTCTTCTTTCTCCCACGTCATCTCCTACGATGCTACATCCTGCCAAAGTACCTTAACTAAAGGGATTATTTTACTTCGAAGTTGCTTAGTCTTATAGTCAAGGATTTGAACAGGAGTAGATTCATAAGTTAATTTTTCCTTTAATATTATTGGTTGATTCTCTAATATATGCACAGGATCTGGGACATATTTACGAAGTTGAGAGACGTGGAAAACATCATGTAGGTTGGACAAATAGGGAGGTAAGGCAATTTGGTAGACAACGGGACCGACTCTTTGTAAAATTTGGAATGGTCCTAGGAATTCAAGGCTTAGTTTCTTGGTCCTTATCTGTCTACCGATACCCGTGGTGGGGGACACTCTTAGAAATATATGATCTCCCTCATTAAATTCCAAAGGTCTTCTTCTCTTGTTGGCATAGGATTCTTGCCTCTGTTGGGCAGCTCTCATCTTTTCCCTGATCATTTTAATTTGATCAGTGGTTTCTTGCACCATTTCAGGTCCCAACAGGGCACTCTCCCCCATCTCTACCCAACTTAAAGGTGACTTACAACTCCTCCCATATAAAGCCTCATACGGTGCCATACCGATGGTAGAGTGATAACTGTTGTTGTATGCAAACTCTATCAACGGCAGGTGTTTATCCCAACTTCCTTTCTGCTCAAGCACACAAGCCCTCAACATGTCTTCTAGGGTTTGAATAGTCCTCTCAGATCGCCTCGTCACCGAGGATGGTAGGCTGTGCTAAATTTAAGCTGGGTTCCTAAGGCTTGCTGTAGGGATTGCCAGAATCTCAAAGTAAACCTAGGGTCTCGATCAGATACTATACCTGACGGTATTCCATGTAGTCTTACAATTTCCCTAAGGTATACTTCAGCTAATTTCTCCATGGAGTAACGCACCTTAATAGGCAAAAAGTACGCAGACTTGGTCAACCTATCCACTATCACCAAATGGCATCAAATCCTGCTGGTGTTCTAGGTAGTCCTACCACAAAATCTATAGTGATCTGATCTCATTTCCTCTCTGGTATCTCCAATGGTTTTAGTAGCCTTGCGGGTTTCTGATGCTCTATCTTAACCTGTTGGCAAGTCAAACAGGCATTCACGTAATCCGTGATATCTCTCCGCATACCAGGCCACCAAAAGTTCCTCTTTAAGTCCTGATACATCTTGGAAATACCTGGGTGAATAGTGTAATGGCTTATGCGAGCTTCTGCTAACACTTTTTCCTTTAGTTCCTGATGGTTTGGAATTACTACCCTCTTCCTAAACATTAAAACTCCATCAGGTGCTAGTCCAAAGTCGGGTTGGTCTGCATATATCTTCAAGGATTCATCCTCAAGTTGGGCTTGTCTAATTAGTTCTCTCAATTCGCAGGTTATCAAAAAGTCACTCATCACTAATCTTTGCGAAAACGAGATTACATTAAGGCTAAGGTTCCCAAAATCCTCAAGTAACCTCATTTCACCAATCATTAAACTAGCTAGTTGTAGTGACTTTCGGCTTAATGCATCGGCTACAACATTTGCTTTCCCTGCATGATATTTCAATTCAAAATCAAAGTCTTTTAAATATTCTACCCACCTACGCTGCCTCATGTTTAATTCCTTCTGATCAAAAAAATACCTAAGGCTCTTATGATCACTATATACCTCGAATACCGCGCCATACAGGTAATGTCTCCAAATCTTTAGGGCAAAGACAACGATAGCTAATTCTAAGTCATGGGTAGGGTAGTTCTCCTCTGCAGGTTTCAATTGTTGTGATGCATAAGCCACAACTTTCCCATCCTGCATCAAAACACAACCTAGGCCTCTCAAGGATGCATCTGTGTATACAATAAAGGGTTCTAGGGGTTTCAGAATAATTCGTACAGGAGCGGTGGTTAATTTCTCTTTCAGAATCTGAAAACTAGTTTCACACTGTTCGCTCCATTCAAAATCTACCCCTTTTCGAGTCAATCGGGTCAATGGCACAGCTATCTACGAAAATTCTTGAATGAATTTCCGATAATAGCCAGCTAAACCCAAGAAACTCCTAATCTCGGTGACTGTTCTAGGTCGATCCCAATCTAATACTGCTTCAATTTTCTTTGGGTCGACCGCTATCCCTTTCCCATTAACCACATGTCCTAAAAATTTCACTTCTTCTAACCAAAACTCACATTTCTCCAGCTTTGCATACAATTGTTTCTTTTCCAGTATCTGTAACACTATGTTAAGATGCTGGGCATGCTCTTCGTGAGTCTTGGAATAGACTAAAATATCGTCGATGAATACCATAACGAATTGATCTAAATAGGGTCTGAAAATTCTGTTCATATAATCCATAAAGACAGCGGGTGCATTCGTCAATCCAAACGGCATCACTAGGAACTCGTAATGGCCATATCTTGTCCTGAATGCTGTCTTAGGAATATCCTTCTCTCTAACCCTAATCTGGTGGTATCCTGACTTTAAATCTATCTTAGAAAATACAGTTGCACCTTGCAACTGGTCAAATAAATCATCAATACGTGGAAATGGGTATTTGTTCTTAATGGTCACCTTATTCAATTGCCGATAGTCAATACACAGTCTTAAACTCCCGTCTTTCTTCTTTACGAATAAGACTGGAGCTCCCCATGGTGATACACTTGGCCTAATGAACCTCTTCTCCAACATGTCTTCGATTTGGACTTTTAATTCTCTCAATTATGCGGGGGCCATACGATACGGGGTCATAGCTATTGGACCCGCTCCCGAAATCAGGTCAATGGTGAATTCTATCTCCCTAGGTGGTGGCAGTTTACTTATTTCCAAAGGAAATACCTTCGGAAAGTCACTAACGATTGGGATTTGACTTAATCTATCCTGCAATTCTACCTCAGAGAGATTGAGGGACATATCACCTATCTCACAAGCCCTGTAATTCCCTCGCACAGGTACATTATCCAGATAAGTAATTGTCCCTTCGGAACAATTTAACAAGACCCGATTCCTAGTCAACCAATCCATTCCCAAAATAATGTCGATCCCCGACAATGGTATACACACTAAGTCCACAAGAAATAAGGTATCTTCAATGGTTAAGGGGCAATTTAGGCATATTCGTGGGGACATAGTGGCTTCTCCCAAGGGTGTGGATATGTATAGGTCACAGGGCAGGGTTTGAACAGGTAATCTCATTCGTTCTACGCATGCATCAGCGATAAAGGAGTGCGTAGTACCCGAATCAAACAATACTATCAAAGAAAAATTATAAATTTTACCTCTACCCTGCATCAAGCCCGAGGACCTATCGACGTTGGCAGCATTCATAGTAAAAACTCTCCCTGGAGCCTGTGGTCTTCGGCTACCAGATGTCGGCTGATTCCCCGTGGAAGGGCAGTATCTGGCCATGTGTCCTGTGCCTCCACATCTATAACACTGGAGTGGAGTCTGATGCCAGCAAGGTTAATTTGGATGTCTGGTACCACACTTCGGACAAGGAGTATTATCAGGTTGCCTCCCACTGCTACTAGAAGCCCCTGGTTGCGGTTTAAACATACCGCTTCTTACATTCAGATTTCTAGGTGCTTGTCTGGGCCGGTTCCCTGTTCGTTGTGTCATATTCTGAGTCTGTCTCTGTTCTAGATTCTTGCTCAGAATTCGGCACTTGTTCACCAGTGTGGCAAAATCTTGAATCTCCAGGGTAGCTAACTGAGTCTTCATAGGTAAATCGAGGCCTTCTTCTAGTTGTTTCGCTTTCCAGACCTCATCGTAATGCATTCGCAAGTAAGTGGAGTATCGTGATAATTCTTCAATTTGTTTCAGATACTTGTCAAATGGCCTGCCTCCCTGTGTGAGCTTCAAGAACTGTGCTTCCTTAGCTTGTTTTACTCTCTCAGGGATATATTGATCCATGAAGACTCTCTTGAAAGATTCCCAAGTCAGTGGAATGCCTCGGCTCTCCATCAGTTGCTAGGCATCTGTCCACCAAAGTTCTGCTTCACCTTTCAGCATATACGTTGCATATGTGACTTTCTGCTCATCGTCGCACTGCAACAACCTGAAAATCTTTTCAATTCCTTTTATCCAAGCTTCTAAAATAGCTGGATCGGAGGCACCTATAAACGGAGATGGACCTGCTCTCTGAAATTCGATCCATCCCTGATATAGTGGGTTCGCATGTTGGGTGGCTCCATCGTTTCTCGTTTGTCGATCTTCCTGCTGTTGTCTCATTGCATTGGCACTGGTAGTGGCCTGGTCTCTCATTGCATCGGCCATCAATCTGATAGATTCCATCATCTCACGCATGTCAACCTCAGTCTCCATGCTACCACTACCTGACGTACCCTGGTTTCTGTGCCTTGGCCTTCCCCTAGGCCTACGTGTGGCGTCTCTGCTAGATTCTGCCATACTTATCTGACACAGAAACAAATAGATCAGTCACACAGCAACAGTTAATCAGTAAAATATTAAATTCATTCCATTCATTATCGAATCAAAATCAAGTCCTAACATTCCAGAGTCAAATCAATCAAAACCCTAAAGCTGCAAGCCCAAAAATTCAAGTCCTTAACCCACTAAACCCAACAATCTAACAAACCGGGCTCTGATACCATAATTGTAACGACCCCCTAATACGTCATACGCGATGCTTATCTGATTAGCGGAAGCATATGGGTTAGTGTACATAATTATTCCCTATGTGGGAATGTCAGGGGATCGCTACTGGTTGAGCGTAACCCAAATAGACTTCCCATTGTCCATTCAGATTCCGTTCAACCTTGATTCACACGCAGCTAACTAAATACACATACATACATCATTAATAACTCTGGAATGAAACTAAAGTCCATACATACAGCGTACAATCCTTAAACTTAACATCCAAAACTCATATACATATACCGTCATGCATTCACATACATTCTAACTGAATTTTCTCCAAGTTTACAGCGGTGAACGCTACCGAAAATTCGACAGAGTTTTCTCTGTATTTCGAGCATATCTAAAATACAAAATCACCTGTTTACAATCAAACAGCCAGTCCAACAACAGCAATAAACATAATTAACATAAGTCCATATATAGCAACGTCAATTCATCACTACAATCCATATACACTATCTGAAATATTACATGTACATTCAGTCTAATCCATACAGAAAACATAAGAGACAGAACCCAATAAACAACAACGTCATCAGAGTATATGTACAAATGATTCAAGCCTAAGCTAAATCATCCTCCGGTCTATCCTCAAGTCAGCCTCATTATCGCCTGGTTCTGTCCCTGTCCCTGTTCATCTGAGTAAACAACCTAATGAGATATGAATCCCAGTAGAATAATTCACAATTCAAATATCATTCGAAAACTGGTTGAATACCCAGCGGTGCGAACACCAAAATCATCTTCTCGAAATCAGTTCAAAAACAGTGAAATATCTTATCTTTAAAAATCATTTAATTACATGGAAATCGCGGTAATTCCTCGAAATCATAAAATCTATTTCTTTGAAAATCAATCATAAAAATCAAATAAAATCCCATGCCTGGTGTATCTCAATCCACGTTGGTTACAAATCTGCTGTAACCAAATCTAAATCATCATCTAATTGCACGTAGTCTAGAGAGAATACCTCTCTTATCGTTGGGTGTGATCCGTAACACCAATCACTCACTCAAAGACCGGGTGAGAATCAAAATCTAGGGCGTCCCCTAGCATGTGCACATACGCCAATTCTCATCCGCATACAGTCTATTCGAACTCACATGCTCTCGGTCGGCTATTCCTCAGGGTTCTAGGGTATTACGCCTAAATCACAATGTTTCCCCGTGTAGGTTATCCACCCTTATACTCCCTAAACCTTTCTTAGGGTCATCCTGGTTTAATGCGTAATTCCTAACTCAGTACAGGCTAAATATGATAAAAATAATCTCGTTTAAAAGCTCCCTGTACTAGGGATACTTAACGGCCATCCCATTCCGGCTATCAAGTACCCAACCCTAAGTAAATCCATCCTAAAGTCATCTAAACTCGATAAACAAGGTGTCTAACATGCAATTAAGGTTTTCAGCACACAGGCATGCAATTTATCCCATCGAAAGTAGCACGTAAATCTATGCAAGTCATCTAAATCAATTCTAGGGTTCGATAAGTGTAAATTATCCTACCTGGTCTCCGAATGCTCTAAATCACTTCAGAATTCCACGCAGTCTCAGTTTCTGAGCCCGATTAATTTCCTGGACATAAAATTAAATATTCAGGCTCGTCACGTCATCCAATTTTTGATCTTAAACCCGATTACTCAACTACCTAGGTTAATTTATTGCCTAATTACATTCGGCAATTATCTTAATCAGATGTCATCATTTTTTGGGAAATTGGACCTTACCAATGTGACCGAATGATAGAATTCTGCGTCACGGTGGTCTCGGTTTCTCCCAATGCACCTCCAGAAGCTCCGGCACGGTGGCACACGGCGGCGTACGGTGGTGCACGGCGTAGGGGTGCGATTTGCCTCAAAAATCACACCACGGTGAAGCCCGCAAGTCTAGGAGTCTGAATACGGTGGTGGCATGGCGGTTCACGGCCGTTTGGGTGGCGTTTTTCGGCCACGAAGTTTCTTGCACGGCGGACGGAGTTTCCCTCGATCTGGGCGCGTCCGGCCTCCTTTCGACTGTGGCGAGCTACTGGAGGAAGCTGGTAGCTCGAGGCTGCGGTGGTGGAAGCGGTGGCGGTCAGCGATAACGGTTCGCGGCAATCTGAGCTGGAGAAGTTTCGCGCCATGGAGGGGAAAAATGACATTTTTCCAGCGGCTCCGGTAGCCGTTGGTGGCCGTGGTTGGTTGCTGGAGGTTGTGGGCAGTGAAGGCTATCGGTTGGTGCCCTTGGTGGCGGCCCACGGTGGCTGTAACGGCCATTCACGGTGGAGGAAGGAGGAGAGAGAAAAGAGAGAGGAGAGAGAGTGTGGTGAGGAGAGAGAGAAATGAGAGAAATGGAGGAAATTCGTGTAATTTAAAGCCTCCGGGGACGATTCTGACTTTTCCCAGACTACCCGAGGATACTTTAGGGTGTCGGCATCCTTCCAGACATTAGCACGCATTTCCATGCAAAATTTTTGGCCTCCGTCAATGAAATCGACGCATGAAACTTCTTCCATCAGTTTCTGATCGCCGGATTGCATTTCTTTATGTTTAATCGTGTTTCTAGCTTCGAACAACCTTCTATTTCTAATAATTTATGATATGGTTTTCCTTCCTTAGAACTAAAATTTGCAATACAATTCCTTCCTAAAAGTAATGACTATTGCCATTCAAATTGCTTTTCCTTTGGAAACTTGATTCCACTAAACTCCTTCTTAGAAGTAATATTAGTTTCTTTTTTTCTAAAAATTAATTCCACCATAATTCCTTTCTAGAAATGATTAATGATGACACTAAGATTTCCTTTCCCTTAGAATATGATTTCTACTATAATTCTTTTCTAAAAATAGTTAATTATTACACTAAACTTTCCTCTCCTTTAGAAGATTAATATTACCATAATCCTTTCTAAAAATGATTAATTATGACACTAAGGTTTCCTTTCCTTTAGAACATAATTTCTACTTTAATTCTTTTATAAGAATAGTTAATTATTATCCTAAAATTTCCTTTCCTTTAGAAGATTAATTTTACCATAATCCTTTCTAAAATGATTAATTATAACACTAAGATTTCCTTTCCTTTAGAATATAAATTTCACCCTAATTCCTTTATAAGAGCCACTAATTGAAGTAACAAAATTTTCCTCTTCCTTAGGAAAATAATTCTAATATATTTCCTTTCCAAAAACAATTATAAAATTCCATTTCCCTTAAAATGTGAATCTCACCCTAATTCTTTTATAAAGCAACCAAATGAAACATTATAATTTCCCTTTTCTTTAGAAGACTAATTCTAACATAATTCCTTTCTTAACATAATTAATCAGGACCACAAAATTCCTTCCCTTTAGAATATTAATTTCACCCTAATTCTTTTATAAAGCAACTAATTGAAGTATCAAAATCTTCCTTTACATTAAATTTAACTCAATGATGTACAATTATCCAAGCTTAAAATTTCTAACTCATAGTTCACAAGATCCTTGTGTCATCTCCTTTGTCAACTATTTATCACCCACACATGCTAGCCATCAATATACCATTTAAATAAAAAAAATGTGAGGATCTCCCTAGCTCTATGGAACTTAAACTTTAAATATCAATTGCATGATTATCACATGGACCAAAGAGAAATGCTTAATGGTTAACCTACCTCAAGTGGTGGAAAGGTGAGGAAAGTCTTCTAGTATTTCTCTTGAATTTTCTTCACTACCTTGCTCCTTGGCTAATTCACCTCTTCTCTCTCACCGAATAGAGTTGCTCTCTCTTTGTATATTTTCCTTTTGGTCAAGGTAATCTCACACCCATACTCCTTTGTTCCTTCATGTAAATGAAATGCCACTCACACTCTCTACCTTTTCTTCTTGTCATTCCCTAATCCCACGTGTAACCCCTTCTACATTTAGTTTTGATTTATTTTTGTTCATGCCACATGTATACTTTACTTCCCTTACACTCCATCTTAATCACTTGCTTCATGCCACCTTACCTTTATTTCTTTATTCCCATTTCCATTCGGCTAGGCTAGAGGATAAAAAAAAATGATGCACTATTTCCTTCCTTTCCCTCTTGTTTCCTTTTGTCTAAGCCTAGAAAAGGGCTACACCTTGTCCTTTTTTTCTCCTTCTTTATGCCACTCCCAATCTTATTTTATGTGAAGCTTCCAGCCTAGGTGGTGTGTGTGTGTGTGGGGGGGCTCCTCATTGTATTCTCCTTTCACTTTTCAACAAGGACAAGCTACCACTTTTTGGTACACATATATATATTTTCTTTTGTTTTCTTGCAAGCCTAGATTATCCAATCCTACAAGCAACTAGCTTTCTTTGTGTTAAAAAAAATCTGCACCATCCCATTGCTTTTCTCTATGACCAAATGGCGTGAAGTGTATGCATCTATATAGATTTATATATGTATATTTTATTAAACTCCCTTCCCTTATAGACTTCACGTGGGGCTTGATTTTCCTTAGACATGAAGTTACTTGCCTCCCTAGTTCACATGGGCCTCACTTAGGTATGAATATATATATATATATAATTCTTTTGTTTCCTTTCTTTTCCCCTACCTTTACGTGAGAATCCAGCATGTGTGCATAGGATTGCATTCCATTTCCTTCTCCTTTTTCTTCACGTGAAGCCATGCATAAATTTTAGACTTCTTCCTTTGGTGCTTAGGCTAGATAAGAGATTAAAGGTTAAATTAAACTCCCTATTCTTATGTAGCTTGCTATTTTAATTTAATTAATTTTGGGCCATTAGTTTATGCAAGTAAAATATATTTGTTATTATTATTATTATTATTATTATTATTATTATTATTATTATTATTATTATTATTATTATTATTATTTCTTCCTTAAGCAAGTTCTTAAATTGATTAGCAATAAGGAATTAACTTATTCCATTGTCAATTTAAGCTACTTAATCTATAGGTGTTACAGCTATGAGCTATCCATAGCTCAAATTTTCATAATGAATTTGGCCACCACTAATTAAGTTGTTAAGTTTTTCTCTAAATTTGTCACCTAAGGAATTAGGTAGACCTCTAATAACTTTTTCTTTCTAGAAAGGATGGTTACTATCTTCTCTGGTGTAAATCCTAATTAGGAAGTTATCCTTATACCATCTAAAATTAACTAGAGTTTTACACCTAAGATTAGAAAGAAATTTAGCAAATTTGTCTCTCTAAAGATGGATCACCTATAAAATCTTGAGTAATTTTATAGACGAGAGTATTAATAGCATTAGGAATTGGATCACCATTATTGGTTACTATAGTTCCATCATTGGTTGTTTTGATTGAACTAAGGACTTGTTCCTTTTGTTCATTTGTTAGGTAAAAATCCCAACTTTTGAGTTGGCCAGTAAATCCAGCTATCAATAGCTAAGAAATTGCTTGTTCATCACAATTATGATACATAGCATAGGCTATACTTACCATAGTCATTTGTTGGAGAATTTCCATAATATTGTTTTCAGACAAACCATTTATATTCCAAACATATATATGGCTTGCATAAAAATGTTTTGGAGAAGGATTTTTCTCTTCTAAGGCTATGTCAAGAAGAGTAGCTCTAGGATAATAGAGTTTTATGTAATGCTTCCAATTTGGAATAATGAATTGGATTTGATCTAAAGGGACGTGATTTTGCTTATTTAGAGTGGCTATGGAAAGCTTAGTTCTAGATAAAGACTCAAAATTTTGAGCAGTTTCTCCTACAATTAGGCTTTTAAGCTTTTCACCAATCATTTGGGATAAAGATTTATTTTGTAAACCCTTTGTTAAATTAATAGTATGTTTAAAAGGTTTGAAAATTGGTTGTTGAGGGAATTTTCTAGATTCAACCTTTTTAGAGACTAAATAATTAATTTTTTTAAACAAGAATTTGTATTTTCTCCTAAAGCTTGAAGATAAGAATTTGTATAGTTGTTTTGTTCCATAATTCTTTGAAGTCCTTAAGATTAACTTCTTTCAAAATATCTTTTATTTTAAAAGGAAAAGCAATAATAGATTCATTGTTCACCATTAAATTAGGAATAAAATAAGGTTTTTTAGGAGGTAGTTTAGTTTCAACTATGTTCTCATGTTTTGTTTGCTAAGTTGTATCAACTTCAGCAGTATTTTTGAAAGGATAATCAATTGAACGATATTCATCCTAAGCTTCAAACCATTCAAAGAAAGGAATATTTTTCTTAATTTTATTCAGGGATTTATAATAATATTCCTAAATAGGTCTTTTTGAATTAGAACTAAAATGTTCAAGAAACCAATTCCTTTTTTTTGTATTTTTAAAAGAATTAAAATATTTTTGCAATGATTTTTTATCTAATTGAAATTCTATAGAAATAACATTTATGGTATTTTTCACCATATCAGAATAAGTGGGTGATTGTACCAAAGATTATTCATCTTTGGCTTGTTGGTTAATTGGTCATGGTAAATTAGATTATGTATCTAATCCTTGGAGATGTATGATTGAAGGAAGAGTCCTAGCGGTCTAAGGAAAGAAGAATAAGATTGCCTAAAAGGTTCTACAACAATCCTAAAGTCTTCACTTGTTTTTATTTATCTAATCCTAGGAATGCTAAAGGAATTCCTCTTAAAGGTTATTCCTATAGTTTCTCTGTTATTTTGTCTTATTTCCATAATACTAGGAGACGGATCTGGTAAAACAGGTGTTATTTTTTCCATAATCCATTCTTTTGGAAGATCTATTTCTTCCTTAACAATGGTCTTTGGTACCATAACACTTGCTTTTAAAGCATCGGTTAGGAACAGAGTTGTTTTACCCTTTTCATAGGGGATGAAGGCATTAGAACTTGAAGAGTTTATGACTTTGTATTTTACCTATAAATTAAGGCTATAGGGATAGATCCTGGCTTAATGTCAAAACCATGGAGTTTGATGTTTGTTTTTAGGATATCCATAATGTTTTGGTCATTAAGGCTTACTATCCTATTTGGAAAACAATTGAAATAAATTGAGCCAGCATGTAAACTAACTTCTATTATTCCTAGAAGGGAATCTATGAACTTATTTTGCCTAGCATCTCTTAGACAGACAAGGCAAGAAACATTTAAGCCTTCTCTAATCAAAGGTTTTAAGGCTATTTGTACACATCCTATGTGTAAGAATTTATATTTTTGTTTATGAATATTAATAGATTTTTGAGAAAATAGAGGGAGATCCTTCATATCAGAGTTAATGTTGATGGTTTCTTTAGTAGTTTTGATTACAAAATCAAAAACTTAGAAGAATCTACCATCAAGTTTGTAAAGATCATTTTTTTGAGACAACTGGGATGGTCTAGTCATCCAGATTTAAATTTATATCTTCAAAGTGGATTTCCTCTTTGAAGATCTCGTTTGATGAGGATGTAGATCCTCAGTTAGAAAGGGAGGAGGAGTCAGGAATTAAAGAGTAGCAAGTGAGTGAAGAGAGGGTGTAGGAAAACATAATTATTAAAATATCAAAATATCCCCATGATATCATCACCTTCATTAGGTTTTGTAAAAGATGCAGAGGTTTAGGATGAAACTGAATCTGAAACTTTTTTTATAAATTAAAGTAAATCATATTTTATCTCAACTTAACCAAGAAATATGAACAAATATAATCTATCATCAAAACTTAGCCAAGAAATATGAACAAATATACATCCAAACAAGCAATTTCTTAACATATTGCCATTATATCTCAAACATGGTCTTACCATCCATGACCTTAAAAAATATGGATGAATATATATTTGGTTCATAACATTATCTCTATCAGTTTAAATAATATACATACTATTCATAATATATTTATTATCAGTTTAGATAATCGATAATTATAAATAGTAAATAGTAAAATTTATAGAGAAAGTAATATGCAATGTTGACGGAGAAAAAGATCAAACAAAATTTCTATATATATAAGATGTTCTTTTCATAAATGTACTCGATGAAGATAAAGCAATATTAGCTATAGAGAGAGTTGTGAAAGTGAGAGTGTTGCAACCTACAAGCTCAATGTTGGTGTGAGAATATTGAGAGAGAAAGATCCTCTAGGAGAGCAAAATGTGTGTGTGTAAAATTAGGTTAAAAATAAAACCCTACTGGGGCATTTGGTGTATTTTACCCAAAAGGAAAAGTTACCCATTTCTAGGAATATTCCATTTTCATTAATATTTAATAAAACATGATTAATTTATGTATTTGATTAATATTAATACATTTATTTCAAAAATATTTTACTTAGATAATATTAATTAAATATCAAGATAATCAATAAAATACATCCAAAGAAAATCTCTCTCTCTCTCTCTCTCTTACTCTCGGTCAGTAATCTAATAGGATGATTACTGACTAATATAGAGCTATAGGTTGTGTTCTCTATCCAAAAAGGTTTGCAAGTAATCAAACATATCAATGATTACTTATAGTTAATACATAAAATCAATCTATTTATAATTAATTCAAGAAGAAATTTAAAATGAGAAAACACAAGATCACTAAATATGATAGAAAATACTAGTGATATAATAATGTCTCAATAGAGCTCAAAATGAAACAACATAAGATCACAGAATCCCATTGGAAATAATAGTGATATAATAAAGTCTCATTTCTTGAACAAATGAAATACATAATATATAGTTAAGGTGATATACATAGAACTAATCCATTCACACTACCAAGTTCAGAAATGAAACAGCACAAGATCATTGAATTTGATACGTACAAATACAAGTGATATCATAAAAAAAATCTCAATATCTAAACGAATAAAATACATAATGTATACATCAAACCTTATAAATAATCAATTCAGACTCTTATTAGACCAAAGCTACATCAAAAGATTCTATAAAACTCATAGAAGTTACATGATTTTTAAAATACTTACGAGCAAGCCTTTGGTCAACAAATCTACTAGCATATGTTCACTAAAATGTGAATCAAACGAGTCTAAGATTTAAGAATCTTTTCTCTAAAACAAGAATGTAACATCCGCTCCTTTTGATTATGAAAGATGTTTGTTAGTTTTTAAATAAGTTAAATGCTTATACTTGTTGCATTAGATTGCATGTAGTTGCATTAGAGTGAAAAATTAAATTGAAAAGAAAAGAGCAGGGACTTGAATGAAAAGAAAGGGTCGAGTTAGGGAACTATATAGGCTTTCAATATTTTAGGGTAGCCAACCATAATTTTAGCCAAAAGAGTTATTGTAGCTACCATATTTTTGAAACTTCTCACCAATTATTCAGGGGTAAAATGGTAATTTGGCATATGGCTAAAGAAATTATCATTTTAAGCTAAATGATAAAAAATTAGGATCATAATTGGCAATTTTCAGACCACCTATAAATAGGTGTAAATATCTGAACCCTTACCATTTTCAACCTAAGATTCAGAATCTAGGGAGAGAGAAAGGTTATAAAGAGAGAAGGAGAGACCGTGTGAAGGAAGTAGGAATTTTGAAGTGTTTTGAAGCAAGAAGCTTGCAGTAGAGGAGCCTAGGAAAGCATCTGAACTTAAAGCTCCAGCTTTTACACAGAATAAGGTAGCAAATGACCTAATCTTTTATATTTCAAAATTTACTATTCATAGACTAAAAAATGTGATTTTCATGTTGTTTAAGCCAAAAAAGGGTTTAAAAACTACATTTTTGATATTTTTAACTGCTATTGGGTGTTTTAAATTGCATGGATATACTTATGTTTTCGTAAATCAGACTATAAAAAATGAGTTTTTACCTATTGATGAATATGAGGTTGAATCCAAGATTTAAGTGAAACTAAATGGTAGTTTGGGCTATTTATATGTGTAAAATGATGCTTACATGCTGGTATATTATATTTATCTTTATCCTTACTTATAACCTGAGTAAAATTATTAACTTTGTAATTTATATTGCATTAGGTTTGGGACTTGGTACTTAGGGTTTTTACTTATTTGTATCGCAGTTGAAACTAAATATGAAAAACATGTTTATGCTAGAAACGTCATTTATATATTTCCATACAACATATATAACGTCATACATATATTTCTAGATATGTTAAGTGCTTACAATATTCCAAGGTAAGGAGGCAACAAACCTGCCACTCAAACCCCTTACAAAATATTCATCATCTACTATTACTTTCACATATCCAAACATATATGCCCTCATTATTATTTACAACAAAAAATGATTCATCTTGACTCTTTCTCAAAACATATATGAAATTAGGACAAGAGGGATATATTCTAACTACTTACATTTATTGTCAAAAGATAGACATTTTGGCTCCTCTATATAAGAGGAACCTCCATTACATGCACTACATATATGTTCTACACATAGGTGAAGGAGCCCAACCAAGGTATTTCCACCAATGCTATGTTAACCCCAAGCCAAATTAGATATCTTGTCATCTAATATACACCAGTTATTATAGTGAGAAATAAATTCTCAATAGTTAAACATTCCATTTTCTTTAAAAACACTAGTATGTACCACTATAGTGATACAAAAAACCATTCTACATTCTTTATTTTCAAATACATTTATTTCTATTGGAATTCAAGATACAATTCATCAATGTGTATGACATGCATTTTAGATTAAAAACTATATTAGTACATCATGTAAGTTCACCATATAGATATCCTCATATTATCATGAACATAAGACATATTAGTCTTGCATAGGGAAAAAAATTCAATATTTATAGGAAAACAATAATAAAACATAAGGAAAACAAATATATGTCATTAGCTGAAAGCCATATACAATGATAAAGACATTTAAGTGTATCAGGATAGCCACTAGGTGAACTTGTCCACATACTACTATGTATATGAGTGAGATAATTTTCTCTATATCTGTGGTGTGACAAAAGTCACTGATACAATTTGAGGCATCTCTCAGTGGATCCAAGTACCACTATATAATAATTCTTTCCTTTTAGGCAAATTAATAGCATGTTGAAAATTAAGCTCACGGGATCACTGTTTCCTATAGATAGATCATTTTCTCTTCGCTTTTAGGCGGATCATAATACTATGGAATCATCACCCTTTTCTAGTGGATCATATTCCCATTACGCTATTTCTAATATATGAACTAGGATGATTTAGCTTATAGCTATGCTTATGCTAAATTCCAAATAAATGTCCCTTTTTTGTGGAATTTACAATCATCACTATAATTCTATTTTTTTGGAATAACTAACTGTCATCTCATACCGATAATCAATTATTCAGTTATAAACCTATCTATCCTATAACATATACTAGAAATACTTCCTCTAAGTTCTCCTCATTGATAATTTATGTTTCCCTTTCATTGTACGTTTTCCTTTATCTTTTCTTTGTTTCCCTTCTTTATTATATAATCTATCATGATACTATACTTTTCATTATTAATCATTTCGTTATAGTTATGTGTGCATTTTTAAATGTCTTTTCTCTCAAAATAATTTACATAAATGCATACATAGCAAATACATATAAAAATTTATCCTTCCATTTTACAACTACACATTTTTAATACAAGGATGTCATGAAAATAATAATTTATATAGTGGGTAATTTCTTAATATCTTCTTTATCCTTTTCAATATATTTTGGCTAAGATCAAAATAAACACAACAAAATTCTCATGGAAATTCCTTTATGTCTTGGTCAAAATACCCAAAATGAAGAAAATAGGATAAATTGAATAAAGTATAAATTTTCTAATTCCCATTACTTGAAACCAAGAGCTAGCCAAATTCAATTTTTCTTGTACCCTATTATAGTGATTTCTCAGTCAAGTGGAAGAAAAAGGAAAAGATAACATAATTTCATTTACATAATATTTTTCCTTCTTCTTCCATGTCATAACTGAACATATGTGGCATTAAAACAAAAATAAATATACAATTTCTCTTTCCATCTTTGTTGCATTCTCGGCCAAATGAAGGGAAAATGAAAATCAATAAGACTTTCTTTTTACATAGTCTTTGGTCAATAAGGAAGGAACAAAATAAGCAATATCATATTGTTAAAACATCACTTTGCCTTTTCTCTCCCATCTTCCTCACCGAGTGGAAGTGTTGTTATTATTATTAAAACAATGATTGTAAAATTCTTTCTCCACTCACTTGCATTCTTGGTCAAAATAAAACAAAAGAGAAACCAATATAATTTTTATTGCAAAGTCACTTTCCCTTCCTCTTTCCTCATGACCAAACCATCATCATCATCAATTACAAACAAATATTTCCTTTCCACTCTCCTAAGCTTTCTCGGCCAAGTAAGGGACTTTAGGAAAAATTTTCTAGTTTTCAACCAATCATGCTATTTATCCAATGTTCATAAAAAAAAAGTCACAAAACATCTTTTACCCATTAATTTCATGACAATCCATGCATTAGAAGATTAATTTCATGAAAAAAAAATTTTCATGAAAATAGAAGGAAATTTCTCAAATTCGTCACCACACTTTAATCCATTCAAGAAACACTTAAAAATGCATCTATACAATACTTTAAACACTTTTCCAATAGAAAATCAAGCAAAATAAGAATGTAGAAAATTTTTGCTATTATTCATGACGGCCATTAATGGAGGATGAAAGCTTGAAAAATACTTAATCCATGAAAATAATAGCAGAGGGATGTCTAACTACCTTAGTTTTGCAATGAAATTGAATTTTCTTGATTGTTTCCTTCACTTGAACTCTTCCTTCAAGCTTCTTCAACTTCACATTTTCTCCCTCACCTATGCTTCATGTTAGTTTTTGCTAAAATGGGGAAGAAGAAGAAGTGGCTTTAATTTGGATGACAATTGACCATTTTGCCCTTAATGGAAAAATGACTAAAATACCCTTCCATTTTAATGAGAAAAATTTGTGAGATTAGAGGAGGGATTTATTTGGAATTTCACAATTTTTTTTACCAAAATGACAATTTTATCCTTTTTATAAAATTATCATTTTATCCCTGGTGATAAATTACCATTTTATCCCAATGATAAATTTCTATTTTACCCTTAGATATTTTCTAAAGGTAATAATTACTTTTTAGATATTTTTTTTAAATATTTTCTAAAGTAATCATTATTTTTTAGAAATATCTAGATATTTTTCAGTATCATGATTACACGTAATAAATGTATCTCGATTTGCGTACAAAGTCATGATGATGCTTATTATTTTAATAAACTTTTTCCTTTTCACTTTTGGTCCTCTTTCTTTTCTTTCAGTTTAGTTCATCCTTTATCCATAGGAAATTAAGACAATTTAATTACAATTATTTAGATATGAAAGTACTAATTTTAGAAATTTAAAACATACCAGAAATAGATAAAAATGTAGATATTACAAGTATAACATAGCAGCCGACTACCAACTCCTATAATTCAACATTCATGTTCTTTAGTTGCCTAGAAATGTAATCCAAGCATTAGCAGTCGACTGCCAGCCTCTAGAAGTCAACTTTCGTGCTCATATTTTTTAGAAAATTGCTAAGAACAGAGCATTTGACTGTCGAGCCCATGGTAGACGACATGTATAACACCTCCTTTAGCTTATGGTTCCTTTTAAGTTAATTAAGGATTATTGCAACACCTATCTCTAATATTTTTGATATATTATTATTATTATTATTATTAATGATTATTTATGTAGATGTTATTGTTTATGTGGTATTAAGAATGATTTACCATAAGGGTAGAATGAACATTTTCATCAAGGTAGAACTAACCTTACCATAAAGGTAAAATTGTAAATTTTACTAAAAAGGGTAAAATAGTAATTTTACCATAAAGAAGAAACATTAAATTTCCACTTAAGTGCTTCATGAAATTGTGCTTGAAGGCTTTTACCCTTTTATTTTAGAAAAGAGAAGGAATAAGGGTAAAAATAATTATATTGACATAAAGGGCAAAATGGTAATTTTATCATAAGAACAAAATGGTAATTTTTTCTAGTGAAGGATAAAATAGTAATTTCATAAAAGAGGCTTTATCAAACTTTATTTGAGAAGTTTTTGCCTACCATTTTCAAAAAAGAGGAAAAATGAAGGTAAAATGGTCATTTGGATATAAAGGGTAATATGGTAATATGGTAATTTTACTCAAGGATATATTGGAAATTTTTGGAAAAGTGGATGGGTAAAATGGTAATTTCATAAAGTAGAAGGTAAAATGGTCATGATTCATAAGAGTTTCATGAAATTATAATTTGAAGGAGAGAGGATGTCATTCTTGAAAAAGAGAAGTAAGGAGGGTAAAATAGTCATTTTATACTGAGGGTATTTTGGTAATTTCATCTAAACCCTAATTTAACCTTCTTCTTCATGAATGGATAAGAAGAAGTCAAAGAAGAGAGGGAGGAGAGCATGTGGCTAAAAAGGGAAGAAGGAGAAACCAAGGGAAAACACCTAGGAAATTCCACATTTCTTACAAATTTAAAGTAGCTAAACATTCATAAACCCTTGATTTCATGTTTTATGGATTGTTTTAAGTGTTTTAAAGTTTTATGAAATTTAAGATTTTCTGTCTCTACATTCCTTATGACTAGTTTTTCTATTGGGTTTTGCTTGTATGAAAATATGGTTGTGTTTATGAATATTGAAATGTTTGTATGAAGGAAATATTGAGAAAATGAAAATTTTCAAGATTATTACTTATTTTCATGAAAAACCCTAATTTTGAAATGGTTAAAGATGGCTTGAAATTGCATGGAAATGAAAGGTAAAATGTGATTTTTGAACTTGTATATTTTGAAAATGGAAGCTAATGAAGCAAAGGATTAGAACCCTTAAATTTTCTCTCTTTTTCCCCTTGTGGCCGAGAGCACCATGTGATGTTATGGCTAAAATTTTCATGAAAATGCTCATGGATTTGTGTATATGAAATGGTTATGAGTGAGAAAGAGAGAGAAAGTAAGGTTCATGATGTTGCATTGGTAATTTTTCCTTTTGTATCCATGTAATTCCATCTTGAAATGTGTCTTTATTATTAAAATGAAGATGTGTGTGCAAATATATGTATGACATGGAAAATGATTCATGCAAATAGAGGAAATGAAGGCTATACATATAGATACACACATTGAGCATGAAAAAGTGCCATGAGTAAGGGAAGAAAACCTTACCGTCATGCTTAAATGGTAGAAAGGATAGAAGAAAGGGAATAAATAGCATGAAAATCCCTAGCTTCCACTCTTTTCTCACCTTGGCTAAGAACACCTCACCATTTTTCCTTGATGGACAAATTCCTATGCTAATGGAAGAGAGACTAAAATGTGTTTTAAAATGGCCAATATCAAGAGAAATAGAAAGGAAGGATGTGTATGATGAAATATGAATGATAAATTGCATGTATTGTGCCATTGATATATTATGTATAAATTCATATGTTTATGAATGTCTAGTTTAATATTACATATGAATGAGGAATGAAAGGTATTGAAGGTCATTAAGATAGGGTGGATGGCAGCACTAATAAAATCCCCCTTGAGGAGAATGTGATTGCACTAAATGTTAACCTAGGGGTGAGATGACGGCACTAATAAAATCTCTCCCTAGAGGCAAAAGGAAAGGCAATGGATGCCACATGAAGAGGTGAATGATGACACTAATAATATTCTCCTTGAAGGGCACTAAGATAGGGTGGATGATGGCACTAATAAAATCCTCCTCGAGGTATATATGATGGCAGTGAATGTTACCCTAGTGGTAAGATGACGACACTAATAAAATCTCCCCTAGTAGACACCACGATAAGTTAGATGACGGCACTAATAAAATCTCCCTTTAGGTGTATATGACGGTACTATATGATACCCTAGTGGTTGACTTGATGGCATTAATAAAAAGTCACCTTAGTGGTGAGGAATTGATGGCACTAAAGTGCTATTACAGGTATAAGACGTATGAATGATGTAATGATGTATCTAATGACATATTATGTATGAATGCTTGATGATGTATTTTATTGATAAATGAAACATGACGATGAGATGCTATGTAGTTATGTTCATGACATGAATTATTAGTATTTTCATATTCATAAATGCACATACATATGTTTCATATAAAGCATGCCAATAGAATTGAATAGAAATGTATATTGAAAGGAATGGAATGTAGAAATATTTTATGTATCCGTACAGTGGTAGATGCCAGTTATTTAAAAATGAATGGATTGTTTAGCTACTGAAAAATTATTTTTCATTATTGTATTGGTATGTATTAGATGCATAATGGAAATATTTGAGGTCCCTGCAATGAACTAGCAGAATTAAGGAGTAAATTTAATTATGTAGTTATAGCCCTTTTTGTCCTAATTTGCAATATGTTCTTTTTAGGGTAGAATTAGGACTACTATTCTTTTAGTTATATATAATGGAAAAAGGGCACACACAAGTGATGGGATTTGTAAAGAATCTATCCATTATTTATATTCTTTTTAGAAAGGGGTTTGACTGGCAGACTTGTTATCTCCTTACCCCTATGAATGAATACTTCACATGTTCAGGCATGTGTATTAGACAGTGTAAATAATATACATATATATATGTGTAATGTTTTACAAATTCTATTGTAATGTATGGATTTTTATTTTTACTATGCTAAAGTATGATAACTTGAGCAAAAGAGCCCAAACCTAATCAAATAATGAATTATTGATAGATTTAATGCTCAGGCCAATTCTTGAAAATAATAAGGTAAAGATAAATGTGACTACTTATCTTATCACATTTTATGAAGCTTAATGTAAAGATAAGAGTATTACAACTATAATATATAAATATCATAATAATAGTGTGTTACTATTACTTTTACCCAAGTAAATTTTAAATTTTTACCAAGTTGATTAATTGAGTATCATTTGGGGTCGGGTTCTCACTTGAGAATCACAATGGAATATCAAATCATATATACATATAATGTACTTTAGATAACTATACACAAACATGCATAATTACTCATTAGTCAACGTTAAAGTTTGCTATTGGGGTATAGAGGCAATATCCCTGCCACTTAAAATCCCATCAAAATATCTATTGACAATTTCTAGTTAATCTATTTACATCTAAGTTAATAGGCTATAAAAGAGATAATCTATACTAGCCTTCCAAAAACATATACACCAGTATATCATGAATGTATGCCTATACTATCCAAAATATATAACTTAATGTACCCAATGAAGGGTACCTCTCCCCAGGTTACCTTCCTCTCCAGCCAAGGGACCTACACATCTGGTACACGCCAGCTCACATGTGAGAAATTAATCTTAGTAGTAATGCAACTTGTTTTAAAATCTATTGACCTATACCACCATATTTGTACAAAAAATCTCTACATCCTTTTCATCATAAAAATATAATACATATACTATTGGGATACGGTGCATGTAGCATACTCTCATGTCATGTGCTTAGATTTATACATGTATAGGTAAAACATATTAACTTTATAATATGGGATGTTTATTCATCATCATTTTCATAACCAAACATTTCCTAGGGTAATAAACATGCCTTTTCATTTTACCTATGAGCAGAAGAAACAATCATAACATACGAGTTATCAAGAGTGTCGCCTAGCGAATAACTCCACGCATCACTACTACATGAATGAGCTATCCTGGTGACTAATTGCGCCACTGCAGTAATTGTACTGCATAAGTACTATCTGAGATGTCCCCTAGCCAGATTTAAGTACAACCTCAATAACTCACGGGATCGATGTAAAACCTCTGAACAGGTTCTATCCTTTCTGCTTCTGTGGATTATGAAGCTATGAAATTACCACTTCTTACCAGTGGATCACACTCTTGTATTTTATTTTCTAACATATATACTAGGGTGACTCGGCTTATGCTTATGGTTATACTTAACCCTAAGTATGTGTTTCTTAATGGCCTTTGAAAGATGACACTAACTTAGAGTTCAAAATCATCACGAAAATTTCAAAATCATCCAAGTTCAAGTAGATGCTTAACCATCCCTATTTATGGCACAACCATGGAATTCCTAACAGCCATCCCATATTGACAATCAGTCACTCGATCATGAGCCTATCTACCACTAGCACATACATTTAGAATACTTCACTCTTTCCTTTCTCATGTTTTTTCGCTCCCCTTGTATCACTATTACAAGGATCCTCTCATTTGAGTGACACGTGACCTTATCTTTTGCACATTACCCAAAAGTATGTAGTCTCCTTGTATGGTTACATTGTGAACCTAAAAAAAAGTGGTATGAAGGATTACTAAGCTCAATCTTTGGTAAAAATATGGTTCACATGTAGGAGGGCTATCAGTCAATTAGTGGAAGACTGGTAGTCGGTTGATTGCTCTCTAGCATCCTTGATTTTGAAAATAGTGGGCTACCAGTCGACTAATGGAAGGCTAACAACCGACTGGTCGCTCTCTGGGATGCTTCTTGTGCAAAATAAAGAACATGATAGTCAGTTGCTAGGGTTACCATTCGATTAATATGTGGGAAACTCGGACCTGACAATCAACTGATAGGGCTACCAGTCGGCTGTTAGGTCTAAGTATGCATTTTTGGGTTTCTTAGGAACATGACAATTAGTTGCCACATGCTGCTATTTAACTATTATGTCCTGTGCCAGTTCGAAAAATACATTTCTTAGATTACCCAGCCCAGATTTAAGTCTATTTCAAGTTTAAAAACATTCCTTATCATTGTGCTCAAATATTATGCATCTAAGGAAAACTATCATATTCTACTAGATGAAAAATAACTCAATCCTTTCCATCATTTACAAGCATAAATTAGCATAACATTTCAGTAAGCAGCACCCAATAGAAGTGAAAAATATATAGAATGTAGGTTTAAATCCCAAACATAGTTCAAATTATTCATAAACAACATTTCTCAGCAAAAGCAAAAATTTTAGAAATGGGGTTAGGTTGAGTTGCTACCTAGATTTCTTGAAAAAATTTGCATGTATAATGTGCTAAAATGACCCTTCCCTTGTTGTAGAACAAATCCCTAGCCTCAAATCACCGTTCCTTTAAGCTTATCTCTTCCCTTTTGCCTTAGTTCAGTCTGTCTCTCTACTTGCCCTTCTCATTCTCTCTCTAGAAAATGTTAAGATAAGATTGTGTATGTTAGGGTTACGGTTAGGGTTTCTGAAATATTAACTCTTCTTATTTACATTCTAGTCCTTGGCCATTTTGTGACTTTGTCCTTACTCAGTTTTCCCTTTTCAATTTAGTCATGAGTTAAGTGTTATCTCAGCTTTCTTCTTTTTCAACTAAGTCTCTATACTAATGCAACTATATGCAATTAATGTAACATACACAAATATTAAACTTAAATTAACAACTAACAAACATCTCTTAATCATATTAGGAGCGGATGTTACAACTTACAGCCCTCGAGTTTAGAAAATTATGCCAGTAGTGGAAGTTGACTTGTCAGCTTTTGTTTTGAAAAAAATAAACTCAATGACCTAGCTTGAACTACAATTAGCCCTAACTTCACTCAAACAAGGGATCTAAACCTGGAATGTATAATGGGTAACATGTGGGTTAAAAGTGAAAGAGAAAGAGCATGAACGAAATGAGAATTTAAAAAGGAATGAGCATGAGAAATACAAGAGAAATGAGAAAGTATTCTTAGTATATGGATAATGGTAGATAGACTCATATTGAGGGATCAATTGTCAGTATGGGATGGTTGTTTGCATTCTGTGGTTGAATAAAATGATTTCAAAAATACCATAAGGGTTATTACTTTTAAGTTAGTGAACTCTCCTATGGCCAATTAAAGGAGTCACATACTTAAAGTTAGACATAATCATGGTATGAGCCAAATCACATTAGTCTATAGTCTTTTGAATAGTATTTTAGGAAATAATTTGTGGAAAATAGTAATCCCAGATATACAGGAGAGGAACTGCCAGGAGATGGATAGGGACCCTGTGGTTCTTGGTGATGGGGAATCATCTGCAGGAGAAAGGCAGGGACCCTCGTAGGGGTGTTGTGGATGGATGTACTTGGATCTACTAGAGGACACTCCAGCATGTACATGTATTACAGTCACGGACTACCAGATAATATACAGATAGCAGTTAAAAACTGCGGGTAGTCATGGACTACGAGAAACTCACCTGTGAGTGAGGGTTTGATATGAGGAGTAGTTCGCTCGGCGACTCTCTGAATTTCTCTTGATATGATCTTTTGTTATGATCATATTTTGGCAATGACCATGAGATATGCTCTGAATTTCTTGTGTATACTTTATGTTTAGATGTGAATATAACCTTGTTACTAGTATGATATATCTTGTTTGATGGATATGTGAGTTGATTATAATATGATAAAATATACTTTGTGATAGGTATGTGATAATGCATTCATGAGTATGTGATGAAATTGTATTCATGAATGGTATCCCAATAGACAAGATGTATGATTTGATGAAAAGAATGTAATATATTTTAGTATGATTACGGTGGTATAGATCAGTGATTTTTTTTTTTTTTTAAAAAAAAGAGGTTGTTATTGCTACTAGGAACTATTCTCATTAAGTGTTAGTTTGTATCAAATGCCTAGGTATTAGTTGTTGCTGGATTTTAAGGTAAAAGTAATAGAGATACCCTTTTTGGCTTATTTCACTTTAATTAAGGAATTATAGGTGATCACAGTAATTGAAGTACCTCTATCACCTTTCCCCACAGGCGGGGTGGAATTTCAGGATTAGTGTAGTAGTTTACATATTTTGACATGCCCGATGCTCTGAATCCTCATTATTATTTTTGGAAGGATCAAGATGGTGATTTTTGGTGTATAGTACGAGGACATATATGTATTAAGATATGTGAGATAGGAGTCCACTAGCAGTCTTTTGTTAAATGGGTATAAATGACAAGGTTGTTGTCTTTTTACCCTAGTTGACATACTCACATATTCATAGGTATATGTTTGATATGTACAGAACTTGTAATTATTGTAAATGAATTATGCACATGAATGTGAATGTGTGTGTGTATCGATATATTTTTATTTTAATGAATTTCGCTGCATCACATGTGAGAATTTTGAGTGTAGAATTTTCAAACCAATGACACTTAATTAATTAACTTGGTAAAAGTTAAATATTTACTCAGGTAGAAGTAGTAGTAACTTATTAATACTATAGTGTATTATATTATATTGTATTATTTAAATAACTGAAAAGGAACCATAGGATTAGGGGGCATTACATAACAAGAACATCACATCAAGGTGTTTTGTGAGACTAGAGTTCCTGCAAATTTTTTAGAAAAGCATAAAGAAGACAAACTATCATGGTATATATGGTTAGTGGACATGATATAAAATCAACAAAATGCATGTCAAATATCAAATTCTTTAACCATATAACTAGGTGGGTGACCTTATAACAAGCAACATATTCTGCTTCCATAGTTGAGATAGCTGAAATAGATTGCTTGGCGCTTTTCTAAGAAATAGCTCCTCCAGACATCCTGTTTAGAAGTAGACTTACAATCAAAAATGAAAGATGTATTATCTGAATCTTAGTTAGCAATCTCCAAAGGATCAGACTTTCTGTAAGTCAACATATAATATTTTTTACCCTGAAGGTACCTCATAACCTTCTTAGCAGCTCTCTGATAGTTATGATCAGACTTAAATATTTGCCAAACACACTATTTACAAAGGTAATGTTCAGACTTGTACATATTTGAGTATACATGAGGTTGCCAATAATAGAAGCATGTGAAATTTTATCCATCACAATCCTTTCATCATTATTTTGAGGACACTGAGATTTGTACAACTGTTCACCTTTCTAGATAGATGTAGCACAAAAGACACAAGACTACATGTTGAATTTCTTCAACATTCAATCAATGTTTGCTTGAGACAAAAATGAGAATTCCACGAGACCTGTTACAATGAACCTAAATTCCCAAAACGTAAGCTAAAGGTCTCTCATATCAAAGTGGCACAAAAAAAAATGTTTTATCTCATTCAAATAAGTCGTAGAGTTACTAGAAAAAGGATGTTATCAACATAGAGCACATGGAACATAAGAATCACAAATTGTTCACATGATTGATTCCATCAGACTTATGATAGAAAAACTGACCAGTAGTATTCTCAACACATCCAAGTGAAGTTATAACTTCATCAAACTCAGCAAAGTTATCACTTCGTTAGGCTATAGATGGTCATGTTTAGCTTATACACTAAATTCTCCTTTCAGGGCTCAATAAAGACATCTAGTTGTATATTATTTCATGTCAATAAGTGGAAGACCATTTATGTGTATAATCATTATAATACCAAATGATGCTTTAACTTTAGTTAATGTACATCCCATAACATAGTGTAAATAAATTACTTTATTCAAATATCTATATCTAATCATTGGTGATTATAGGTTTTTTTTGAATTTTAGATTTTAACATAAACTATATAACATTTCAAATGATCATGAAGGCCACATTAAGTCTATCATAAAATTTAACATTCTCCCACTTAGCCAAATGATCACATGAAACTAGTAAATTATAATTAATTCTTAGAAAATTGTGGCAACTATCAAACTATAATGATCCTATAGAGATTACATGATCCTTATAAATCATAGGCGCCAAAGATTTAGTCACAGGGTCTACCATCATCATCTTAGTATTAATGTGCTCAATGAATATTTTTTTATTTTGCACCCGTTAACCACAAAATATTCTAAGTTCATGTGTTTTGACTTATTTGAACACTTGTTGTTTTCTTAAACTTTTTCCCAACAGCCTTAAGATAATCAGCAAAAATATCTTTCTCTATAATACTTTGTCCAATACTCTTAAAAATGGTATATTTGATAACATTCAAACAAATATTGTTTGAAACATGCCATTGTTTGTATTGATCCGCTTCTATTACAGTGGAATTATCAGTTAAATTTGCTGACTATAGTTCTCTAAAAGCAAAATCTCCTTTCTTAATGATTAGATATAAATTCAAGAATCCCTTCTGATCATAAAAAATTAGTTCCAATAAGAGTTTTCACTATAGATAGCTACTGAATTGAAAGAAAACTGAGTAAAACAAAATTAGAAAATATTAGTTATGTCTAGCCAACATAATTATTAAAACAAGGTTTTTGTTTTTCACAAAACTTAGTTTTATATATCTATTAATATCAAAATAGCTATTGAATTGAAGAAACTAAGAAAAAAAAATCAAGAAACATTAATTATGTCTGTTAACATAATTATTAAAACAAGGGTTCATTCACAAAACTTTCATATAACTATCAATATCAAAATTTTTTATTATAATCTCGTCTAAGGGTCTCAGATTATAATAAACTAAGAAAACTTATATTAATTTAGCTTAAGAGAAATTCACAAAAATATTGTGATAATATTTGCATTGATAGGATACTTAAATGTACGTCATCACTATATATATATTCTAATTATTTACGAAGAAATAATTAATAACAAAAATTATATTAAGTGTCATCAGATTTTAATTACAAAGCATCAAAGTAATTAGACCCACAATAGGTAAACTCACAATCACTAAATATAAAATATTTAATTTGATAAAAAAATTAATTAATTTTATAAATAAAAGACCAATAATCTTCTTAATAAGAGTTCATTTAATCACCAATTAATTCAGCTTCTCTTACTATTAATTAATGATTAAATATAATTTAATAAAAATTAAAAAATTAATATAAATGATTTATGTAATTTTATCTTGTCCATATTGTAGCGTTGCCTCAATGGTTAAAGGTGCCTAGGAGAAATCCATGCACTCGCCTTTAAATCCCACCAGGTGCATTTTTTTTTTTTCCCTCCTTGCGCATACAAGAAGTGTGGCTCAGTTCAGTGGTTAAAGGCGCTTAAGAGAATCTCCATGGCTCGAGCTCATGTCTAGGTAGTATTGGTTTCTGGGTATAATTTAAAAAAAAATAAAAAAATGATATAGGAGTTCATGTAGAAATTAATTCATACCTTGGTTAAATAAATTTTTATTTTTAACAATCATTTGGTTTTGTAAAAATTACTTAAATGATGTTGTTTTGATAAAACATGTCAAATTGACTAGTTTGTCATGATTTAATTTTTTGACAAAAACATTTTATGTCTCAAAATTTTATATTGATTTTTAAATTTGTCTTTAAAATTTTTTATTGTTAATTTTATTCTTAAAATTTTGAATTATAATCAATTTCGTCCAACGACTTAATGTTATATAAATTATTAATAAAAAATAATGATGAGACATTTGACAATAAATCTTAAGAGTATAAACAAAATTTTGCTAACATTTAAATAAAAAACAAAAATATATATTTTCAAATACCATGTTTTCACTCTCACTAAATTACTATCAGGCATGAAAAATTTTTTCAATAGATACTTCAATATGAATACTTTGTATATGACTTAACTAGTTTTAATGGCGGTTTCGAATTTTTTTCTAAATATAACATTATATCACTATTTTTTGTAAGCAATTTAGACGACGTTAAATTATGAAATGAAATCGATTGCAATTCAAAATGTTAGAGATAAAATTAAAAATTGATGCAAAATTTAAAAACATAAAAAATGTTTTTACCTTTTTTTTTTAAATGACTTTTAATTAGGAAAAAAATTGTTTGAAGCACTAAATTGAAAAGTATTACTTTTAATCATTACATTAAGAAAAGTGTGGTTTTTTAAAGATTAAATTATAATTTAATCTAAACTTTATTCTCTTTTAAAATTATCAGCTATTGTATTTGGCTGAAAATAAGTAAATCCCATATATAACGTTTGGGTATAAGTTACTTTAACCTTTTTTAGATTACTAATTTATTAACAAAAATTAAAATTCTCAGAAAACTCAATTAATAAAAGTTAGAAAAGCATAAAAAAGTTAATTGCTTATAAAAAACAAGAAAAATCAGACCCGCTCCCAGAGTTTAGGGGACATGATATACAATGTGTTGCCAATAGAGAAATTAGGAGCATGCGAGGACCGATGCCAGTTAGAATCACGAGTCAACTTCATATCATATTTAAATTAAATAAATATTTTTTTTTCAATCCAAACATAATTTATGAGAAAGAAAATGTTTATTTTGATTTTAAATAAAAGTTATATCAAAATCAAAATTTCCCTTTCATTTTTTTTTTAATATTCTTAATCCAATCATACCTATAGATTGATTGATCGATCGATCACATCAAGACAACAATCAATAATCATCCTCTATATAAATGATACACATTTTGTGCTTCCTAATTCGAAGGCATGAAACAAAATTTCAATTTGGATAAAAAGAAATTACATCTCAAAAAACTTGTCTGATATTGATGTTGATTCTTGAGGTTTGAATATATTTCAAGAAGGAAATGTCGTCTTCATGAGACAGATGAGCCTCAAGACGGCCAATTTCCGCATGTTCTTTGTCTGTGAAGATACGAGGAACACCTGAAACACATCAAAACAATATCCAACAGTTATGTAGAATACTGAAATTGCAATTGGCAGAAGAAGACATTTATTACTGCAACATTAGCCAATAAAGCGAAACACATACATAATCATAAACATCACTGCTAAAACTATAGATTGCCTTGACTATCTGTTAACGTTTTATTTACAAAGTAATACAGATAAGAACTAAATGCATAATAATATATCAAATTCATGTAGTTAAATCTCAAGTCAATTGTAAAACCTACCATGAAAGCATTCCCTTGCTTCTCCAGCCATGAGTACAACATCACCGCTTCGAAGGAACATTGCGAGTGGAGGGTCCTCTCTAGACTTTCCTCCAAGAAGAAATATAGCTTTGCAGCCCAAACTAAGGCAAAGTGGAAAAATTATAATTAGGATCATAGAAGATGTTCAGTCTTTCTTTTCATGTGTTTCTATCTGGAGTCCAAAAATACAAAGTAGAAGAAAGAAATTGGCATAATACCTTAAACTGACAATAGGTTTACTCCAATCTGCTTCCATGTCATCAAGATGGCCACCCAGCGTGTCACCTCAAAGAATATACAAATCCAAAGGCATAATTAGCTACAAACAAAAGAAAAAAAATAAAATTAAAAGAATACATAAACTATGATACATACATATTCAGTATAATATATATATATATATGTTTTAAGAATACCTAATCCAAAGTAGTTCACTATGGCAGCTTCAGGCTGGAATTCAACACCTACTGGTAATGCAGGTTTTGCCAATTTTTTGGCTAGCTCGCAGAGTGCAATGGGGATCTTGTTATGTGGGAGAGATACATCATAGTTCCGCTGCACATACACATCTTTATTCAGAGATATATATAGCTCAGAATTATAGTGTTTGTCGCAGAACTCGAAATTATAACTCCAACCAAGGATTCATCAAAGACTTTATCACACAAAAATCAGCTCAATAACTTGGTTATATGATTTTTACTGGCTAACAACATTCAAGATCTATCTTGAAAAACCTTAATACAATAATCATCTTAGAATTTTATTGACTGAAATTGTTGCTCATGAACAGAAGGCTCAAAGCCAGTGACATACAAGCTGGATTCTACTGCTATTTATTGCAATGAGTTGCATACCCTATTCAAAACTAAAACAGGCTTCCTCACTACACCAAACACCTCTCTTTAGGAGAAGTGGCATATTTTCAACATAGAAATGCAGTCTAGGGAGCAAGTTGTAGTTCATGATTCTTTTGGCAAATTATGTACATACTTTGCAATAGGCCGCTCACAAAACTTTTGTAGCTGCATACCTAGTAAAAACATTGTGAACAAGTTTAATATGATGAAACTGTGCTGAATATTCAGGTTTGGTAGTTAATGAACTCGGTTTGTGGATTTTGGTATACTGACTTGATTTGGACTGCTTAGAAGCACCCATATATTTTAGATTTTGTGAAAAATAGTGAATCTAAGCTATGAGCATCCAAAAATTCTAAATATTGGTGTGGTGTTTGATTTCATGATAATAAACTTTCCTGCAAAAAATTAGGATAATTGGAGTTCATTTGATTCCCCAAATTTAGGCATGACAGTAGAAAAATCTAGTTAAGACAGTAAATTGAACTCTGTATAGAAGTTGTGGAAATGGTTGCAATTAAGTGCCATTGAGATGTCAAATTGCCTTCAAAAGTTTATGCCCATTAGTTACGGACTTGGTTGTGATTTTGACCAAGTTTCAGCTCCATCCAAGATCCCTAGCCTAGACTTTTGCAAATATTTTGGTCACTAGGCAGATTTCAATGACCAAAATGAAGATTGTGTTGGTTCATGAGGGCGAAAAGTGGAGTTGAGACTTGATTTTTGATTTGCAAACTTATTATATCCTAAATATGCATTCTGGAGTTGTTGGTAAATTTTGGAGATCTCTAATATGATTTTTGAGCCTTTGAAGTAGGTATATTAGACTATACCGTGTTTGGCTACTAAATTTAACCTTCAAAAAATATGGCGGCAACTAACTTTCCAAGTCTTTCGGCCAAAAATAAAACTATCCAAATCATGTTATTTAGCTTGAAAAATATGGTTGCCCTGATTGTAAATCACTGTGAACCTAACCTTGTAGTCGCCTAGGAGTTCTCCCAATGAAAAACTGTAATTTATATTAATAGTAAATAAAATGCTATTCCAAACATAGAATGAATTTGCATAGCTATTCCTATAACTAGGTTTTGGAGACAAATGCAACTTAAAATTAAATTAAGCAGTGAATTAAAACTTACCTTGGACCATTCAAATTGTAGGCCAAGGGTGCTCCATCGCAACTTCCGTAGCAAAGCAGCAGAAGAAATTGATTTGCAATGTCTTAAGGACTCCACATTTTCTAGAGAAAACTTCCACTCCTTACCAACTCCATTGCTAACATCAGAATTAGATTCAGATGAACTAATTGGAGCATTGTTTTCAACAAGAACTTTCCCTTCTTTTGCTGCAATGAACAAATCCTGTATAGGCCCATATATAGCATTGTGATTTGTTCTGTTAGGGGGCTGCGGGAAATCAGTTAAGCTTTCCTTTATCAATCTACATTGTTCCTCTACACTTAATGCTCCAGTAATAAAATAAAAACCTGCACCATCAAACCCAGAAATGAATATGCTCTATCTACACATAATCTTGTAAACAAAAATCCTAGTCTACTTGAAATACTAAATTCAAAATCAGCTAGTGTAATTACACATAAAGATACTAGTAGCCTAGTATTTTGACACCCATTAGCTACACAGGAAACACGGTACAAATCTAATATGAATAATTACCATATGAAATTAAAAAAGGATAATCACATGACAAAAAGAATAAGAATACCTGGGCGATTTTCCAAAGAAAACACGGGACAACTGAACTTTTCCTCAAGAAGGGTAACACCCGAAGGAAGTTCCCCATCTCGCTTATGGCAATCTAGAATAGCCCTGAAGTCTAGGACCTCCGATAAATCCACTGGTTTCGGTTGCTTTTTCCTGTGGTGAATGAAAAATGCAATCAGAATTTGGTACTACATAGTATATACCATCTACATCAGGTAGAATAAGCGTGCAAAAAAATATATATACTTCTTGGAAGAACCGTTATCGTAATAAATCTTGTATTTCTTCTCTGCTTTTCTAAAAGCTGTTCTCTCCGATTCGTCTGTAAGTTTCTCCGAATCGTACATTGGATTCAGACCAAGTCGCGCCGATGTTTGTAAAGGAACAGAATGTACAATCAATCCAACGGTTAAACGAAATTAGGTTTTTGAATGGGTTTTGTTTTACCCCTCGGCCTCGCCCTTTTTTTTCCAAGTCTTGCTAGTTTTATCTGTTGTATTTTTCTTAAATCTAAAACCTTTTATCAGTTAAAAACATCAGGTCCAAATTTTTATATCCCCAAAACACATTTTATATCATTCAATTAATTTTATCTTTAAAAATTTAAATTATAATCAAATTCATTTCATACTATAATATTTTTTAAATTATTAATAAAAAATTATAACATAATATCTCATAGTTAGTATAAATTCATATTTTATTTTTTATTTAATATTTTAATATTATTTTAAATTTTTTATATTATTATTTTTTATAATAATTTAGATAACGTTAAACTATAAAAAGAAATCAATTATAATATAAAATTTTAAAAATAAAATTAATCATAAAAAAATTAAAAATAAAAATTAATATAAAGTTAAAAAAGATAAAAGAAAATATTTTTACTTTTTTATAATATATTAAATAATTTTTTATATTTCAATCATTCATAATTAATTTTTCAAAATTTTTTATAAATTATAATTTCATTTTAAAAATGTAATAATAAAAAATTATAAGAAATAATATATATTTTGTAGAAATAGAAATTGTATGTAAATTTGTTCTTTGATAATTATCCAAACATCTTCACCCTTCAGTCTCCACTGTCATCTATTTTGATAATTGTTGCCTACATGTTAAAAATAGGTTTAAATATGTTTTTGACTCCACTAATTTAAAAAATAATAATTTAAGACTTGTTTAAAAGCTGTTCTTAAAAATATTTTTTATTTTTAAAAATAAAAAAATAAAAAACTTGTTTGAACTGCTCTTTTCAATAAAATAAAATAAAAAATGTCTTTCCAAAAAAAAGAATAGAGATAAACCAAAACATGTTTTTTAAAAAAATATATAAAACAAGTATTTTCATAAATGATATATATATAAATACATAAAAATAATACTAACATAAATTTTTAAAATTAATTTTATAAAAAATTTAAAAAATGGAAAAACAAAAAAAAATTAAAAGAGCATAATTGAACATTGTTTTATTTTTATATTTTTTAAAACTAATTTATAAATTTAGTTATGAAAATTCATGTTAGTATTATTTTTATTTATTTATATACATATTATTAATAAAAAGACTTGTTTATCTTTTATGTTTTCAACTAAAGTTTAATATATATTTTAATTTTTCTTTGTTTTTTTTAAATACATATTTTATTTTTTATTAAAAAGAATTATTCAAACATATTTTTATTTTTTTAAAAATTAAAAATAATTTTTAAAAACTGCGTTCAAATAGTCTACATACCCTTAGTCTCCAACTAGGGTTGAGCAAATTCCATTCTAAATGAATCCAACTGATTCAAACTGATCCCATCCAATTTGACCAAAATCAATCAAAATTGGTTACTTAATTGGATGGATTAGATGAAAACTTTTAAAAGCCAATTAAATCAGTTTAATTTTTAAATAATAATAAATATTATCTAAATTAAACTAAACTAACCGATAAAATAATTATATATATTAAAAATATATATTAGTTATTATGGTGGTGAATAACTCATAACGTGCTTCACCTGCTTTTACTAGGTGCCAGAGATAAAATTTATTAAATTTTAATATAAATATTTTATTTTATTTTATAATAAGACTTATTTTAAAATTGTCTTGAATTAATTATAATATAAGTTTTGTTGTTGAAAATATTTATTTTTATGGTTAAATTTAAAAAAAAATATTAATATTAATATTTTTAATTTTATAATATTTTTTAATTAAAATTCAATTATTCAATCTAATTTAAATCCACCAAATTTAGTTTCGATTTAGATTGGACGGTTGATGTGAAATACTAATTGATTGAATGAATTTATCTTTTTATTATTTATCCAAAATTTAATAGTAAATTTGATAATTTATTAATTAATCTATTATTTATTTCCATAAACAATTAACCTTCACATGTTTTTAACATTCAATTTAATCAAATGTTAACAATTTCATTAATAATTTATAATTACATTATCATATTTAATTTATAATTACATTAACAATTTTCAGACTCACAACAGTTATCTTCTTCATCTGATGAAGAAAATTCTTGTTGTTGATAAATTCTTTCTTGTTCTGATATTACATCACTTTTTTCTGTATCAGTTAATAAAATTTATGTTATCTTATTTCTTAAGTTTTCATCTTCAATTAACTCATTTATCTTTTGTTTTACTCTACAGTCTTTTTTCATATGACCATATTTTTCACACTTATAACATACTAAATTAGATTTTTGTTGTTTATATTTAGGTCTTTCTTTAGGAACTTTCTCTTTAGGTAAATAAGGTTTTTTATTATATTTTAGTTTATTACTATATTTTTTAATAGTTTTTCTTTTTAATATAGAGGGGGTTTTTGTCTATCATAACCATATTGAGCATAAAAATTGCCTAATTTTTTTATTCCTTTAGCTTGATTTTTCTTAATTCTGTTTTATAGTCTTTGATCATTACATATTTCTAATCCTGTATTTTTTATGACTGAAGTAATTCTTCCATAATTTATTTCTCTAATGGGGGTATTAGGATATTCTTTTAATAAGTTTTCTCTTACCTTATTAGCAAAGGTTACTTGTAATCCTGCAATAAATTTTTCTTTCCAATAACTTTCTCTACAATCTTCTCTAGTTAAGACCATAGTTATAAAGTTATCAGCATACCATCTAAAATCACCTAATGTAGGACATTTTAAATTATGTAGTAATACTGATGTTCTTTCTTCAAACATTTTAGTATCTCCTATAAAATTTTGAATTATTGCTAATATTAATGTTTCTACTATTATAGGTATTGATCGATCTCCTTCATTTTTTACTCTAGTTAATATAAATATTTTTTCGTCTTGAGTTAAGTAATTATCCCACCAGCTTTTTAGTATTCTTGTAAATCCTGCAATTATTAATTTAGCAGTTTATTCTTCATAATGTTTAGTTCTAAAGGCACTAGCTACCATAATTATTTCATTTATTTTTCTTAATATTTGAAGGGGTGTCATTCCATCTATGTTCCATTCAGAAATTCCTTCCCTTGAGTAATTAGAGGGATTATCCAATTCCCATTCTTCGAACTGTATGTCCGGAAGAGTAGGTCTAGGATAATAATTTCTACTTGTAGAAAATTCTTTTTTATATTCACGAGGATATCTTGCTCCATGCATTTTAGTTATTTCATCTTTAGTTTGTTCTTCTTCATATTCTTCTCAAGATTCAATTTTATTTAGGGTATTAACTTTATTTAAGTTTAATTGATCTAGTTTTTTATTTATTTCTTCTAGAGTTCTGTTGGTCTCTTTTTCTAATTTAATATCTTTTAATTCTTTTTTCGGTGAACTTAAAGGGTTTAAATATAGATTTTTCTAAATTAGAATTAGAGGCTATATCATTTTTAATTTGTCCTCGAGGATTTATTACTTCTTTAGCAATTTGATGAACTAATAAATTAGTATAATTTAATTGATGTTGAATATTTTTTATATCTTTTAGGGCAGGAGTTCCTGACGGATTCCTATCTTCTGAGATCATCTTAAAGGGTGATGCTATTACTTCAAGATTTTGATTATTAAGAAATTTTACTTCTTCTAAAGGAGGTGATTTACTAATTATTTCTCCTTTTTCAATTTTTCATATTTTTTTTGCAGAGGTTAAACACATTAATATTTAAAGTTTCTAATTTATTTTGTTCAAACCATTCAAAATAAGGGATATTTTCTTGAAACATTTCTAAAGCTTTATAATATTCTTCTCTAAAGGTTTTTAATTTTTCTTGAGTAAAATTTTTAAAAAATCAGTCTCTTTTTTCTTTATTTTCTTCTTTTAAGAATTCTTTTCTAAGTAATTCTTTATTTATTTCAAAGGCTTTTATCATTTGAAGCTGACTAAAATCAGATCTAGTTGATAAATTATAAGTTTGGATAGTTTCAAAGTTTTCTGATTGAGGTTGACAATTAGAGATAGTTTCATAATTAGGAATAGGAATTGTAGGGTCTGATGTTATTCCTTTTAAAAATAATCATTTTGGAGATACAAAAGAGGATGTATCTACAGATTTTTTATATGATTTTATATAAGATTTATTTTCACTAGGTATTCTTAAAGAATTAGTTCTTAAGGGTGAAAAGGCTACTTCAACTATTCCTGATTTATATTCTATTATTTCATCTAGTATTGCTGGAGTTAGTTTTTTGGGAGTTAACATATCTTCTAACTTCCATTTTAATCCACTAGTTATTTCACTATGTTTTAAGGTCTTAGGCACTGAGGCATTTACTTTTTCTGGATTTACTAACAACAACGTTGTTTCATCTTTAGGAGACATTAACAAGGCTTTTGGTGCTAATTGAGTTTTCATTACTTTGTAATAAATTCTATAAATTATGGTTATGGATATTGAATTAGGATTCCATTCTTTATCTAACATTTTTACATCTAATAGGATATTATGATTAGTATTATGAAAGCTATTTAAGGCAATTGAGTAATTAGGGTAGTTATTTATGTAAATGGGACCATTATGCAAATTAGTTTCAAATAATGCTAAGATTTGATTTTGAAGATTTATAGGTCTATTATCTCTTAAGGCAACAAATATTGGAGAATCTATCCCTTGCCTAAACAAAGGTTTTATGGCAATTTGAATTGATCATATGTGGAGATATTTATATTTTTTAATATGTTCGATAATTAAAGATTTAGAAATTAAAGAGATTGTTTCATGAGTTTTAGAGATATTTATTTCTTTTTCTACAGTTTTAATTATATATTCTTCTGAGAATAAGTCTTTTATTGAAGTTTTATACATAGAGGTTATTTCTAACTTAGGTAACATCCATTTATTTAATTGATCTTCTATTTCTGAAATTCTAAGTTCATGGTAGATTATGCTATTATTTATTTGATTTGACTCTTTGTCTAACTCTTCTATCTTATCTTTTTCTTTATTAGACAACATTTTTATGATTTTCGACATCAAGGCTAGCTTAAGCAATTACTCTATACTGGGACCACCAGACTCACCAACGGTTTTACTGCCCTACCCACAGGACTTACTACCGGGACTACCCTTACCGGTTGACCAACGCTCAGAGTAACACCTCACTCCGCCCTTCTGTCTTAAATCTAAAAATGTTTTCTAATATTGGAATTAATAAAATAGAAAACCAGACTTAGAAATCAAACAAAATAAATAATAACACAATTAAAACTAAAAACATAGAAATTAACCAAAATAGAAACCAAGTAAAATAAATTGAACATTATCTTATCATAATATTAAACTATAGAAAAAATTAATTATAATTTAAAATTTTAAAAATAAAATTAATTATAAAAAGTTTTAAAAATAAAATTAAAAATAGATACAAAGTTGAAAAAGATAAATAAATATTTTTACTTTTTTATAATATATTAAATAATTTTTTATATTTCAAACATTTATAATTAATTTTTTAAAATTTTTTATAAATTATAATTTCATTTGAAAAATGTAATAATAAAAAATATAAAAAATAATATCTATTTTGTAAAGATAGAAATTGTACGTAAATTTGTGCTTTGATAATTATCCAAACATTTCACACTTCAGCCTCCACTGTCGTCTAGTTTGATAATTGTTGCCTACATGTTAAAAATAGGTTTAAATATGTTTTTGACTCCACTAATTTAAAAAATAATAATTTAAGACTTGTTTAAAAGCTGTTCTTAAAAATATTTTTTATTTTTAAAAATAAAAAAATAAAAAACTTGTTTGAACTGCTCTTTTCAATAAAATAAAATAAAAAATGTCTTTCCAAAAAAAAGAATAGAGATAAACCAAAACATGTTTTTTTAAAAAATATATAAAACAAGTATTTTCATAAATGATATATATATATATATAAATACATAAAAATAATACTAACATGAATTCTTAAAATTAATTTTATAAAAAATTTAAAAAATGGAAAAACAAAAACAAAATTAAAAGAGCATATTTGAACATTGTTTTATTTTTATGTTTTTTAAAACTAATTTATAAATTTATTTATGAAAATTCATGTTAGTATTATTTTTATTTATTTATATACATATTATTAATAAAAAGACTTGTTTATCTTTTATGTTTTCAACTAAAGTTTAATATATATTTTAATTGTTCTTTGTTTTTTTTAAAATACATATTTTATTTTTTATTAAAAAGAATTATTCAAACATATTTTTATTTTTTAAAAAACTAAAAATAATTTTTAAAAACTTGCATTCAAATGGTCTACATACCCTTAGTCTCCAACTAGGGTTGAGCAAATTCCATTCTAAATGAATCCAACTGATTCAAACTGATCCCATCCAATTTGACCAAAATCAATCAAAATTGGTTACTTAATTGGATGGATTAGATGAAAACTTTTGAAATCCAATTAAATCAGTTTAATTTTTAAATAATAATAAATATTATCTAAATTAAACTAAATTTTTAATATAAATATTTATTTTATTTTATAATAAGACTTATTTTAAAATTGACTTGAATTAATTATAATATAAGTTTTGTTGTCGAAAATATTTATTTTTATAGTTAAATTTTAAAAAATATTAATATTAATATTTTTAATTTTATAATATTTTTTAATTAAAATTCAATTATTAAATCTAATTTAAATCCACCAAATTTAGTTTCAATTTAGATTGGACGGTTGATGTCGAAATACTAATTGATTGAATGAATTTATCTTTTTATTATTTATCCAAAATTTAATAGTAAATTTGATAATTTATTAATTAATCTATTATTTATTTCCATGAACAATTAAGCTTCACATGTTTTTAACATTCAATTTAATCAAATGTTAAATTTGACATCAAATTTTGAATGATAATAAAATAGACTGGACAAAATAAAGTTATTTTATAAAATAGGTAGATAATATTGTCTATTTTAAAATAAGTCAAATTAAAACTTTAGAAAATTCAAAGTATATTTATATTTTAAAAATATTTTATCAAAAAATATTTATTAACATAATAAAATATAAGCTCTTGATCTTCCGTGGATGAGGACATTATCGACAATAAACTTCATTTATCTTGTCAAAAAATTTAAAAGTATTAATTTTATGGTTAAAATTTATAATTATAAAAAATTTAGAATATATTAGTCTCAATCTTATTATCATTTATTAACAGAAGATGCATAGCAGTTAGCATGTACAAAAGCATGTTATATTTTTAATTTTTAAAATATATTATAAAATGATAATTATTAAATTTTAAAATAAAAAATAAAAAATAAAAAATTATTATTTTATTATTTTTTTAACTTTTCATTATTTTTATTATTTTGTTATTTTTTATTTTTTATTTTATATTTTATAATATATTTTTTATAAAATTAAAATATTTTAAAAGTGTTATAATACAGATATATCGAACTCCTATAAATTTGACATACGAAAGTCGGTCATAAGATGTTCCAAAACAAAAAAAGCAGAGCTTATCTTCTGTAAAATAAAAAAATGTGGAGTTTTGGGGGTAGCAAAACATCGGGTTTAGGCCCAAGAAAGAGGGAGGGGGAGAGAGAGGCTCATATATATAATTGGATCGGACGAAACGCTGGAAAGAGGAATAGCTACATCGACAACCCAAGAGGAGGAAGAAGAAGAAGAAGAAGAAGAAGAAAAAGTATAGAAAAATGGCGTGCAGGAGCATGATTCGTTGTTCCGTCGTTCTAGTTGAACCGTTCCGGCCGCTTTGTTTCAATAGAGTCTCAGGCTTTAAGCCCAGAACCGTTAAGTGTCGCCGATTTCATTCTGCGGCACTAACTCTTCGTTGCTCTTACAACGGAACGCCATCGTCCTCGTCCTCTCAGGACGATCAAGGCCCTCCTCAAGAAGCTGTACTTAAGGCCATTTCAGGTTTTCTCTCTCACTTTGTTTCTTTTCAGAATAATTTAAGCCGGGTTCGGTAAACCGTTTCCAGTTACAGGTATAGAAATCCTGTTATGCACGAAATAATCTGAGAAAAGGACAAGATGGAAAAGAACTACTATTTTTCTTTTGGTTTTTATTATGAAATATAAATTCCATTATTAATTTATGATCGAAACGACCTCTTATTAAGTTTTCCGCTATTTTAGAATTCAATTCATACATCGCTAGGTTGTTGCTGTGCCTCTGAACTATAAGTATAACATGTCATCGATTGCAAATTGTTGTCGTGCAATGTTTTTTCCTTTGAAAAAAGGGTATAGGCACTAAAAATTTTCTATGCTTTTAGCATAAGAAGCGTAAACTTCTCTTGATTTTTGTAGAGGTGTCCAAGACAGAAGGGAGGGTTGGACAAACCACAAACATGGTTATTGGAGGCACTGTGACTGATGATTCTGCTAATGAATGGCTGGTTTTGGACCAGAAGGTATGAACTTTTTGCTTCTTTACGTTTCTGTCTTCCTCTCATAGTATTTTTTGGATTTATTGGCTTTCTTGTATTTAGTATTTGTTTAAATGGATACACTCATGTTAGTATTATATGACATTTTAGTGGCCCTTTGTCATGGTAATTAGTTACAATACTTGTGTGTATATGCCACATAGGTGAACTCATATCCAACTGTCCGAGGGTTTACTGCTATAGGAACTGGAGGTGAGGACTTTGTGCAAGCCATGGTTGTTGCTGTGGAGTCTGTAATCCAACAGCCAATTCCTGAGGTATATATCAAGAAATATTTGGAACTTATAGGGGAATTTATTGCTTGATGCATTAATTCATAAATATTATGATTGAGATTACATATATACCCATTTTCTGTATAATTTCTTGACAATTTATTGATTTCTTTCTTTTATTGTACAAATATGGTTAATTTTAATTGTTACAGTAAGTGAATATAAATAATAATATTATGATCCAGATGACATATATATTCAATATATTTGATGTTCTCTTAATCATTTTTGTTGTTGTTATTTGACTCGCTTCCCTCTACACCTTTCTAAGATGTTTCAATTTTTTCCTTATGACTAACTCTGTCTAACTCAACCACGAAGAAGCTTATTTGTCAAAAAGTGGTCCTGTGTCATCCACTTCACCTTAAAAGGTCCCACCAATCACCACCTCAGCTTTTTCTTATTTTTCTAGAAGCAGAGAGTCAACAATGAAGGGGATGAGAAAATAGATACTATATGGTCTTATAAGCCAATTAGTAAATTTTGTTTCTAAGAACAGCCATAACCTAGTTCCGAAAGACATTGGTTTCCTTTACCCAAAAAATGAAAAATGACATCAGTTCCATATTGTTCCATCTGTTTTTATCCCTTTGGAGATTTCATAGTGGCATGGATATTATTGAAGTTTTCAGTTTTATATATTGATTGTGTATTGAGAAGATGCGTAATCACACATATCCACTAGTCCACCCAATTTTTGTATGTTATTATTCTTTGTGAATTTATGTGGTGGAAGGTAAAACAAAGCAAACAAAGCTGGCAAAACTGAGAAATTGGTTAGCCTATATATTCAGAAAAAAAATGGCTGAAAATTTTGTGAGGCTTTTAAGCCAGGCTTGCCAATCTTTCAAGTCCAAATTGATAAGAATTTTGTCTACAATTCTATTGTAAATAACTAATTACCCTTAGGAGTAATATATATAAAGGGTAATTGGGAAAGGGAACTGTCATGAAACAATAGAAGTCTGATTGGTAGTTTTCATACACCGAGTATCATATTGGTATTGGAGTACTGATCTTGGAGAACCATGACAAAGGAGACAGTATTGCAAGACCACTTCAGAGAGCTGCAGCAGGTACACTGTTAGGTTGACAAGAAAGGAAGGCCTCTATTCACTTGCTCAAACAACACCTACGAATCAAAATAGAGGGAAGGGGAATATAATTTCAACATCTCTCAAGGGAGGAGAATGTAATTATATTATATATAATGACAAGTGAAAATACCGTCTTCACTTACACTGAACTTTGAAGAAGGCATCAGTGAAACTCAACATTTTCAGATCCCTTCATTGACATAAACTAATAGGTTTATTGTTCAACTCCTATCTAACCAATTCTGTTCTGTTACTCATTCAAACAATAATAAAAGCTAATAATTATATGGCAAAAGTACACTTTTAGTCCCTTAAAATAGACAAAATTGTTCACCTCCAAAATGTTTTCCTGACTGAATTAGACTTTCCTTTCCCAATTACACCTGTTTATATTACTCTTAAAGAATAGTTAGGTATTTAGTTTAGTTATTGTTGACTAACTCCTTATTCAACAACATAGTCTACTAACTACTTATCTCGTAAAAATTATCTTCCCCTCTCAAAAGAAAAAAAAATCCATGCACTCGAGGATTTGTACTAGCTTGGGAAAGAGGAAATTCTGGGAATTGTTGTGGGACGGTTGGCTAGGATACACAGGTAGCATCTTCAATGTTGGAGTGCTTCCACCGAGGCACTGAATGAGAACTTCAGTTAAGGCCATATTCCCTCTTCTCACCACTTTCCTAGTCAAATCTTCTTGAGCTGCATAGATAAACGCCCCTGATTATCAGTAATAGGCAATTCTGAAAATGCCGGTACAGTTTCTACTTTGTGTTTCTTGAGCAAAGAGACTTGGAAGACTAGATATACTCAACTGCTTAGGTATTTCCAGTTGTAGGCAATCTTCCCAATTCTATGCATCGCTTTATATAGAGAACTCCTTCTGAAGGGATGCAGCTTAACATATACACATGGTCACCAACTGCAAACTCCCTCTAAATCTGCCTTCTGATTGTATACTGAATCACACAGCAGCCTACACTCCCCTCTCTTTAGAGATTAAAAAAAAAAACCCACAAGTCACTGCCCTCCCTGAGTAAATTACACTCCCCTCCCCTTTGAGATTTAAAAAACCCACAATTTCACCCCTCTTGACTAAAATACCCTTATGTGTATTATTTATATAATAAATATATAACTAATGTAAAAAAATTATTTTTTTAATATTTTAAATAAATTAACTTTATTATTTTTAACTCAATAAATTATAATGAATTAATAATTTTTAAAATATATCTTTAATAAATTATTTTTTTAAAAAAATTAATATTAGGATTAAGGGTATTTTGGTCAAATGGATGAAATTGTAGTTTTTGTAATCTTTTAGGAGAGGGGAGTTTAAGTTTTCAAAACAGAGGAGAGGGAAGTGTAGTTTTGACATTTCTCATGAGAGAAAAGTGTAATTTACTCATAATATAATTGTGCATGCAATACATACTTCTTGATCTAAGGATAAAACATAGATGTTTTCTTTTTCACTGTTGGAGTAACAATGCTGCATATCCAGTCAATTCCTGGATTCTCTTTTGCTGGAACTTCTACTAAGGGCCTTGGCTAAAGCTTTACTAGATTGAAATCTTGCCCGATAAACCTCATGGATTGGGGTTCTAAAAGTTTTTCCATTTTAGATATTTTGACACATGAGGATGTTGAAATATGAATGCTCAACTTAAAAATTGGGGAGAGGATGTAGTGTCATTACCATTCAAAAATTGGCCGAAGTGCCATTTACTAACTTGTTAGGTGTTTGAGTTATAAGTGGCTAAGGTATAATAAGCACACTGAGGTCAAGTATATGTCTGTTTATGCTTCAACCTGACTTTTGGATAACTTGGCTTCCTCTTGAACTCTATATGATGTTCATTTTTTTTCTAGGTTTGAAAATAGCATTTCAAGGTGGATTAACAGTGCTGCTTGTTTGATTGTCAAATAACCGCAAATTAATTCCTAACTAATTACCTAGATTGGCTTGCCTCAACCTAAATACAACAACAACAAACAAAGCCTTTTCCCATTAGGTGGGTTCGGCTAAAAGCGATGCCAACGTGTTTATCTTGGCTAGTTTCGATAGTTAGGTTGTTGATAATTAAATCTGTCCTAATAGTTTCTCCTATTGTTTTCTTTGTTCTCCCTCTGTTTTTAGTTATTAGGTTATCTTCCATTTGATCTACTCTTTCTATAAGAGTCTCTAATGGTCTTCTTTGTACATGACCAAACTACTTAAGACCCGTTTTTACTAACTTTTCTTTGAAAGGTGCTACCCCAATTTTCTTTTTAATGCAATCATTTCTAGTGTGTTCACTCATTTAATGCAACATTCTCATTTCTGAAACATTGAATTTTTGTTCATGTTATCTTTTTATCACCCAACATTCAGTACCATATAGCAATGCAAGTCTTATAGCCGTGTGATAAAATTTTTCTTCAAGTTTGAGTAATACTTTTCTATCACAGATATTCAGATAATACGTGAAACTTTCTTCCATTTCATCCACCTATCTTGGACCCTATGATTTATGTGCCCCTCTATTTCTCCAATATTTTGTATAATGGTCCCCCCAAATATTTAAAACTTGTGACTTGTTATATGTAATAATCTCCAAGCTTCACCTCCGCTAGTGTTCCTTTTACTAAATTTACATTCCTTATATTCTGTTTTACTTCAACTTATACAGAAACTGAATGTTTCTAAAGCTTGTCTCCACATTTCTATTTTTTTTGTTTACTTCTTTCAAATATCCAACAAAGAACTGCCTCGGCCTCAATACCCATGTCAAATATCTCTGGCCTGGTGCAACTTTTGATAGTTTGGCCCTGTGCTGGTTGTAACTTCTGGTTCACAACATTGCATATGACCGACAGTTATAATAATATTAAACTACTAAATTTATCAAGCTACTAAACAAAAAGTTTAAATGTAATTTTTGTTTACATGCCGTCACAGTTGAGGCAAGGTGCTGGAAGAAGGGATTAATCATGACCTTGCATTTGCATGAAGAAAGTCTTCGATCAAAGTGGCTAATGAATTCATGCTGCAAGAACAACCTGAAGCATATTCTCACAGTTCCAATATGAGTTGTGAAGGTCCATAAAACCTATTCTGGTGGGTGCTTGTAGGGAATGAAATGTACAAACTTCCTTTAGGAGGTTTCTGATTTATGCTTGAGGCTAAATTGAATAAATATAATCCAACTCAACATTACAAAACCTGTTTGCCCAAACACGTACACAGATAGACTCCTTGATCAGCTTTACTGTATAAGCACCTACAAGTGAGCAAAAGGTTAGATTGCACTGCTTTCTGTCTTGGTGAATGGATCTAAAGTTTCTTATATTCAGTAAGCTTCAGAGGGTACCCTGCTGTCATAGGATAATCAAGTTGTTAGGTGAGCCTTTAATTATTCAGCCTCATTTCACTCTGGATGATTAGGACAGGATGGCCGAGATGATGATCCTTCTCACCTGCTTTTGGTGAAACGTTCATTAGTAGGTGGGGAATAATAATACATGGAACAGAAGCAATTTCATGTAGTAATTATTTTCTACTAGGTGGGAAAAGAATAGTTGCAGTCTTGCAACTTACAAGAAAACTATGGGAACTTGCAAGGAGGACTTAGCAAAAGGAACTGATTGCTAGTTTCTTACCAACCTCGTATTGATCATGTTGAGTATATTTCCAGCTTTAATTGATTTTTATAGGTATAATAGTTGTTTTACCCCGTGGACTCTAGTTCATGTTCTGATTACATAAAAGAGTGTAGAAGATTGCAAGATTTAACTCTCATAAATATCATTTTGTATGCTATGCTAATTTTACACCTGTACCTTTTTTGTTTCTGGTCAATTACAGGAACATGTGAGACAGAAGGTATCGTCAAAGGGGAAATACATATCTGTAAATATTGGGCCAGTTCAAGTTGTTTCCAGTGAACAGGTACTGGCGTACTGTCTTGTTAATATCTCTTGTGAAGCTTTATAATTTCCTTCAGGTACATATAGGCTTCTTCATAAAAAAAAATTGGTGAGGAAGAGAGAGAATGACGTTTTTTTCCTCACCGTGATCATTATGAAGAAAAAGGAAGGGGAATAAATATTTCCGTCTATATTTCGCAGTCTCCATGCAAACAAGGGTGAGTGAATTTTTGTTGATATGGAATTTTGTTGCATTTTTCAGGTGCAAGCTGTCTACAATGCTATGAGGAGGGATGACCGGATGAAATATTTTTTGTAATCCGTCAGATTGTTTTGTATAGAATGCTATGCTTCTCAAATATGTATGTATGATATTGCCTGCTTTCTACTAATTAGCCTGTTTTTTGTTCTCTGCCTAACCCATTATATATTAGTAATACGCGCAACCATGGTGGACATGGGATCTCTTCTGTATTTGCTAGATATGTAACATAGTATCATTCGTAACTCAGACATTATTTAATATTTAATTTAATTTGACTTTTATTTGAAGTATTTGTCGCATACCTGGATCTGGTGAACCGAGTTCTAAATGTCCTTGATCCTTTAATTGCAGATTAGTATTTGAGTTTTCCTCAGGTATCTATTTGTGAGGTATTTTCAAATCCTAAATAGAAATACTTCTCTCAATTAAAATTTAACTGAATGATAATTTGTTTCTTATGTTAAGGATGAAGGTAAAAAATATCTTTGAAAATGTTGCATTTTTTAAGAACATAATATTCTTGTAAATGTTTAAATATTTTTATTTAAGTAAAAAATTAGATTGCTAGTTTTTATTATTGTAAATGTTAATATTAATCGATCCTTCATTATTGTGGTTGCTATAATGTTTATGTTCTTGATAATTATTAATTTTTACTAAAAATTAAGGTTATTTTTATAAATAGTGTATGATTGTTTGAAATAGTAATGAAAATAAATATAAATAAGTATATTTATAAATATTACTTCGTCTTAAAATTTTTTAATCAAACTAAACAATTTTAATATTTTTAAAAACAATTAGAAAAAACTTGCCCCTGTACCAAAGAAACCTTAGAAACACCCCCAAGATGCCGCGGAATGAAGAATGAACTGTGCTATAAACTCCTTCCTATTTAGGGTGAAAATCAGGACCCTCTCCAAAGTGAAATTCAATATAAAAGCTTTTGAATCAAACAATTGAGTTTGGCTAGTTAGTGCCTAAGAGTACTCATTAAGTGAAGATTTCATTAAAGATTTTTATTGGTTGATAAAATTTTTAATCAATAAAAATAATAAACTTTATTAACTACTTTAAATTTAAAATTCATGGCCTAAGAATCCTCGCAAAGAAATAACTTTAAAGGCAAGGTTTGTCACAATCTGCATTCTCTTGCATATTAACAAGCCCTTGCCTCCAGAAGTGACGGTTGATGATGTTCCACAGAGTGTTTCTTTTGAGGGCCTCCCAAAGCTTTGCTCCATTTGTGGCAAATCTGATCATGGAAGTGCTGCCTGCAAATTATCTAAAAGCATAAACAATAGGGAGAAGCAATTGCTTACCACTTTTTGTGACTCTGAACCTAAGTGGAACCAAATCCGTAGGTGGAAATCTGATAGGAAGTTTCCACAACCACAAACAATCAAGAAGTCTTCTCTAGCATCGATAGCAAAAGGCCAACATCCATTAAATAAGCACTCCATTTCAAATCTAGGCAGAAATAGTCTCCTAAGCGGTTTGTCTCCTCGCGAATCGCCTTTCCACCTCATCCTCAAAACACAAAATGCTGAAGGACCCAAGTATCATATCGTTTACTAATTCACCCGCCTCAACCCTCTATTGCCCTCATCCATTGGACTCCTATCCCAATCATACTCCAAAAAAATGCCAAGGCAGTCGTTCCAGGTGTTAATCAACAAGATGCAACGTGTGCTTCAAAAGACAGACGAACTCAGAAGGGAAATACTATATCGGGAAAGGTGTGCTCAGTGCCAAAAACACAGACGAACTAAGAAGTGATTCCTTACTTTGGGTGGTTCTCGAGAACTATACAAAAAATTCCCCTCCAATGTAGATCTCATAAACAAACCTCTAGCGAGAGTGTTTTACCCAACAAGGTTATGGGAAAATCATATGTTGGCCATTACCACTCAATTGGAATGGTTAAAGAACTGAGCATTCGTCATGCTATCAATCCCTAATCAAGAAGTTTGAGGATTGATGAGTGTTTTGAAGTTGAACAGATGCATGATGGTTCTTCCTCCATCTCCTGTGCACCATGCGACTCTTCTTCCACCAGAGAACGAATTGTTTTTGCTACCAAATCAAATCATCTCACACAAGTCAATCAGAATGGACAGAGTCTCTAGGCTTATCAGGGGCAACCAGAGCATGAGAACCTCATTCCTAGGATCATGGGCAGTCCATACAATAGATGTTTGTGTCGCTGCCTTGCTAAAGCTCGCAATAGGAGCACTAGATCACCAAATAAGCTGCAACCCATGCAGGTGGTGGGACAGGAACACACTAAGTCATCTGTTTGAATCGTCAAATTCAGACTCGGATGTCAGTTCTGTTGGCCAGAATTTTGAACAAAATTGTGTTGTTGTGGATCCTATGAATTTTCTTGTCTGGAATGTAAGGGGTGTAGTAAAATTTCGTAGAGTTTTCATGGACCTCGAAGCCAGATACAAACCAAGTGTTGTTCTCCTTTGTGAAACTCAAATTGGAGGAGATAGAGCTGACCTGATCATTAACTCATTGGGTTTTGATAAAGCTTTTAAAGTTGATCCAATGGGCTATGCCAGTGGCCTTTGGCTGGTATGGGACAATACTTAAATAGCTATTACTGTGAATGAATATACCTTCCAGGAAATTCAAGCTAAGGCTAAGGTACTTGACTTTCAACTCATTCTTCTTTCTTTTCTTTACGCGAGTCCTCATGGAGAAATATGCAGAATGTTATGAAATAACTTAACTCAGTTAGCTTCTCTTAACCCTCTCCCATGGGATATTGGCTGAGACTTCAATGATATCCTATGAAGCACTGATACGGGATACGATACAGATATGTATATATGACTATTTCTTAAAAAATCAAGATACCCGTTCAGGCTACATTAATAAATTATATAAAAATATATAAAATACTAATAAAATACAATTCACAAAACTTCATATATTATATAAGATTACAATATTCAAAAAAATGTAAAATATTCAAAGCATATATTCAAAGAAAAAAATGTAAAATAGTAAAACCATTAACATGTTTCTTGTGAAAGAATAATTGAGGTCAAGTAATTCAGAATCCACAACGCATAGGCCATAGATTTATTAAATTATCATATTCACAAAAGAAAAAACCAAGAATAAAGAAGGAAGGATGCATAGAACAAGAACAAAGCATAGAACGTAGTCAACGCACAAACCAGCACAGAATGAAGGAAGCACAGAACGAGTAACTTGCAGAAATCAAAACTCCAAAGAAAGCACCTATTGAAGAACAAAGCACCTATCCAAGAACAAAGCACACACACAAAATGAGCAACTTCACCGATCAAAACTCAGAATGCACAATGCAGAGCAAGTGAGCAAAATAGTTTCGACAAGACTCGCAAAACGATTGTTTTCCTGTTTGAAACAGATTTGGTAATCCTGATCGAATCGTGTTTGAAATTTTCAAAATTGTATCCTAACCGTATCTCATTTATTTATTTTTAAAACATCATATACACCTGAAGTACGTATCCAGGTGTATAGTGTGTCCGTGTCGGACGCGTATCCGACACCAACGTGCCAGGAAAAACGATGTATAGATGCTTCATAGATGATATCTTAACTTTCGATGAAAATGGGTTGGGGAGTTGCCTCAAATTCAAGAATGAGAGAGTTTAGGGAATGCATTGAAAATTGCGGCCTAATGAACCTAGGCTTCTTTGGCCCCAAATACACTCAGTGTAATAAAAGTTTAGATGGAACCTTGATTTTTGAAAAATTGGATAGGTCTTTCACAAATGCTGCCTAGTTTAATAGCTTTCTCCAAGCCACAAACTACCATTTGCCAAGAATGTGATCAGGCCACACCCCAAACTTTGTCAAGTCCAAGCCTACCTCTTTAATTAAAACAGTGCGCTCCATTAGGTGCGAGAGAATCTAGCAAAAGTAGTTAGGCTTAGCAAAAATTATTGAACAAGTCTAGAAGGATCACCTTTCTATTTTTGAAGCTATAATGGAATTTAAACAAAAAATCATTGAATGGAACAAGAATAATTTTGTTAATATTTGTAACATCCACTCTTAATATGATTAAGAGATGTTTATTAGTTATTAATTTAAGTTTAATGCTTGTGTATGTTGCATTAATTGCATATAGTGGCATTAGTGCAGGGACCTAATTGAAAGGAAGGAAAGCTAAGTTAAAACATGACTCAGGACTAAAGTGAGGCCAAAGTCATAAAATGGGACAAGGACCAAAATGCAATTAGCTATACTCAAATATTCAGAAACTCTAAACCCTCACATAATCCCAAATTCAACATTTTCCTAAAGAGAGAGAGATAAGGGCAAGTAAAGAGAGAAAGGGACTGAACTAGGGCAAGATGAGAGGAAAAGCTTGAAGGAAGGGTGATTTGAGGCTAAAGATTAGTCCTACAGCAAGAGGAGAATCATTTGAGCACAGTGTACATGAACATTTTTAGGAAATCCAAGTAACAACTCAACCTAAATCCTATTTTTGAAATGTTAAGCTTTTTGCTGGAGAAATGTAATTTATGAATGTTTTGAGTTAAGTTTGGGGTTTAAACCTACATTTTCCATGTGTTTAACTGTTATTGGGTGATACTTACTGAATAGTTATGCTTATTTATGCCCATCATTGATTATAAAAGAGGACTTATGCCCTGAGTGCGAAAATGTGGTTTGATCTTAGTTTAGAGTGCTGTTAAGTTGAGTGTTGGGTCTGTTATGAATACTATATGATGTCTAAAAGTTGAGTTCATAGTTTGAGAACATGTTTTGGGGTAAAACTCTGGTTGTAGCAATAAGTTTTAAAGCAAAACCAAATGCTAGTAACAGACTGTCAGCCCTAGAAGTCGATTGTCGTGTTCTTCATCTACCCAGAAACCAGTTTTGAATGCTAGAAGTCGACTGCCAGACCCTAAAAGTCGACTGTCGTGTTCTTAGTTTTCCAAAGAATTTCTCAGAAAGCTAGTAGCCAACTGCCCTGTTTTAGCAGTTGACTGTCAGGCCCAATTTCTACTAGCAGTCGACTACCAGCATAGGACCAGTTGACTGCCAACCTTTTGACTTAGATAATGAGTTCAATGACCATTTCAAAAGGTAAATATTCTAAACTTTCACTCAAACTAAAGATATAAACCTGGGATGTAGTGGGCAACACACAAGAGATAAAGTCATGAGTCACTAAGATGAGAAGATCCTTATGATAGTGAAATAAAGAGAGTAGAACATATAAGAGAGGAAAAAGGAAAGTATTCTAAGCATATGCATTAGTGGTAGATAGGCTTATGATCGAGTGACCGATTGTCGTTATGAGACAGTTGTTGGGTATTCCATGGTTGTGCCATGAATTATGATGGTTAAACATCTAGTTGAACTTAGATGATTTTGAAAACACCTTGATATTTGCGAACTTTAAGTTAGTGTCATTTTCCAAAAGCCACCTAAGAAACACGTACTTAGATTTAAGTAAAACTATAGACATGAGCCAAATCACCCTAGTATATATGTTAGGGTATAGTGTACCAGGAGTGTGATCCATCAAAAAGGGATGGTCATTCTATAGTATTATCATTTGCCAAAGGGCAGAGAGGAAAAGATCTAGGTAGAGTTTATAGTGATCCCATGAGTTGATAACCAGTCCATGAGGGGAAGGGAGAAGTTAGGTAGAGTTGACAACGTTCCCGCTGGTTATGAGATGGTACTTGGATCTGACTAATGGACACATCAGAATGTACAAGAAGTTAAAGTTAGAGTTCAAGTGTGGCTGAATAGTTATAAACTCATGCATAGATAAAGTGGTACATGGAGTTGTTCGCTGGACAATGCTCCCGATAACTCTTATGATATATTGTTTTCCTGCTCATATGTTAAATGTAAAGGCATGTTCATTACCCCATGAAAATATTGAGATGAAATTATGATAAGAATGATGATGAATGGACATCCCATATTGTAAAGTTATATGTTTTAAATGTACATGCATAAATCTGAGCACATGGCATGAGAGTATGCTGCATGTACCACATCCCAATAGTATGTATTATGTTTTTATGATAGAGATTTTTCTTATAAGTATGGTGGTATAGGTTAATAGTTTTCAAAGCAAGTTGTATTACTACTGAGATTAATTTCTCACATAAATACTGGCGTGTACCAGATGTATAGGTAAGGTAACTTGGGAAGAGGTACCCATTCTGGGGGTACATAGAAATATCTATTTTGGATTAGTATAGGCATATCTTCATTTTATACTAATCTTTATGATTTTTAAGAAAGGCTAATATAGATTATCTCTTGTATAGCCTATCTTAACTTGGATGTATATAGATTAATTATCACTATCAATAGTCCATTTGATGAGATTATGAGTGGTAGGGATATTACCTCCATACCCCAATAGTTAAATTAAAGTTAACTAATGAGTAATTATATATGTTTGTGTATAGCTATTTAGAGTAAATTATGTATATGTATATGATCTAGTATTCCACCGCGATTCTTGAGTGAGAACCAGAGTGTAGAACCAAACCCCAAATGACACTCAATTAATAAACTTGGCAAAAAGTTTAAATTTACTTAGGCAAAAGTAATAGTAATACACCATTATTATGATATTTATATATTTTAGTTTTTAACTAACATAAAAGGAACCATAGGCTAGGGAAGTGTTACAGGTTTTACAATATCTATCCTAGGAAAAAAATTCTTCTAAGAAGACTGAAGGAGTATCCAAGAAAAATGGATTCAATGCTGTCCAAGTTTTGTTGTTGTCTGTATTGTCCCTCCAATTCTTTTTTTTTTCTTTCCATTTACATCAAAACAGTTCATTTTGCTCTCAAATTGTCCCAAAAAAAAAAGAATGGGAGGGATAGCACAGAAGTAGCAAAACTTGGACAGAGCCAAATCCATTTTGTTATCCAAGTTAAAACCTCTTATTCATAATCTTAGTATGCTATAAAACTCCCTATCTTGTGAATACCAAGAAGTTTTATCCCTTGAAGAATAATTATGGGCTTTAAAGGCCTGACTCGATTGGTTTCATTTGGGGGATGCCAACAACCCATTATTCCATACCTCAGCATTGGAAAAAGAAGTTCGAACATAACAGTGAGTCTTAAAAATGGAATTGAACAATGAATTTTTTTATCCAGAGGAAATCTGATATCACATTATTAACCATTTTAAAACCCTATTTGCCAAAAGCTATGTTTTTAATCTACCTAATTTCATTCAAACCCTTTAAGTTTTGAACAGCCTTCCTTTGTTTGATAACATTAATCCCTTGAAAATACTAGAGGCTTTCTGAAGCTTTAGACCTTTTAAAACTGTTGGGGTGGGTGGATTTCAGCTTGCTCTTTTCTCTTATAGGAAAATTATAATTGAATGGAACCTTATCTTGATTTTCTTAATCCCAAAAACACATAATCCCACTAAAATTCAAAGCTTCTAATCTATCATTCTTTGCACATCAGTACAAAATTATTAGTTAATAGAATTAAGGCTTATATGAAAGTTTTGATCCTTTTCAACCAAGGAGCGTTTGTTCCTAGAAGAAAGGTAGTGGATAATGTGGTTAATGTACAAGAGATTATAAATTCATTCAATAGGAAAAAAAAAATAAAACAAGCTAGATGATCGTCAAACTAGACTTATAGAAAGCATATGACAAGAATAATTGAATGTTCATCCTAAATACGTTAAATTTTCTCCAGTTCCCTCAAGTTTGGATTAACCTAATCTAGGAGTGTAATTTGATAGTTAAACACTCTATTTTAATAGATGGAGGAATTTCAAAATTTTTATCTCCTAAAAGAAGAATTAGGTAGGGAGATCTTCTATCTCCTTACCTTTATATCATCTACATGAAAATTTTCTCAAGAATTATCCAAGTAAAGGTTGCAAATAAATAGTGGAAACCTACAAAGATTAAAGATATGGAAATATCTCATCTCCTATTTGCAAACAACATTCTTCGTTTTTCTAAAGCTGACAAGAAAAGTATTCAAGCTATTAAAAAAACCATAGATCAAGTTATGGGATGCTCTACCTAGGTCTTCCTCTTGGAATTTTAGGAAGAAAGGGAGATTTAAAACCAATTCTAGACAATTTCTAAACGAATGAAAAGTTGAAAAGCTAGATTCCTTTCCCCATTGGGGAAAGTCACTCTCTTAAATGTTGTTAGCTCAAAATTTTCTAGTTAATACATGCAAAGCCTAACCTTTCTTCTTAGTATATGCAAAGAAATTGACAAACTCCATAGGAATTTCCTTTGGGCTTCTTCCCATGAAAAGAGGAAAGTTTATCTCATTGGATGGGATAATATCTATAAAAAAAGAAAAGAGGACTAGCCACCACAAAATCCAAAGAAAGAAACATGGCTTTCTTAGCCAAATTAGCTTGGAGAATGTATAATGAAAAAGATTCTGTTTGGGTATAAATTTGCCTTCATAGGATGTCTCTAAAATTTGTGAATAACACTATTATGGGAAAGTGTTTAGCAAAAAGGATTTCCATCATCATAAAAGGTAGTTAGAAAGTCTTATATTTAGGAATTGACACTAAATGCTAGACAGATACTTTTACTAATCTTGGACCTTTGAGAAAATATGTTGTTTGCCCACTCCAATTGGGTGAAGATGAGATCATAGTTGCTAATGTACATGATTCATCAGGTTATTAGGACTAGGGAAAAGTTTCTATTCCACCCCCCACTTTCATTGAGCACACCTGAAAGGCCCAACCCTTTAATAACAGTGATTCAAAACCATATATCAATGTGTGAAGACTGACTGTTAATGGAGAATTTAGTCTTAAAATGACATATAACCTGACCTTTGATGTTACCTATAATTCCATGATTGTTCTAATTCTATCTCTTTTGACCCCAATGTGAAATGGGTCTAGAAGATTCCTTGTCACAGTAGAACCATTTTTTTTTTTTTTTGGAAAATCAAGCATAATGCTTTACCTTGCATATTGAATCTAATAAATAAAAGAATCCAAATTTGTAGCTTGTGCCTTCTTTGTAATCATGAGGAGGAAAGCATTCAAAATATGATAAAAGATTGCCAATAATTTATCCCTTCCAGAAAGAGATTTCTTATAGTGGATTAAGCTTAACTCCACTTGCCTCAAGCCTTCTATCCATGGATTTTACAGAATTTTCCAACATGTTGGATTTGAACCTCAAGTGATCCATAGGACAAAAAAAAAAAATTCAATTGAGTTAATTTTGTTTTACCAATCCCAATGTTTCTAGGCCTCCTAAATCAACCATCAATATTGGTTGGAAACCACCAAGAGAAGACCAACTCAAATTGAACACAAATGACTTGTTCCTAAGAGAATTTGGGCTCATAACTAAGGGAAGAATAATTAGATACCACAACAAATTCTAAATAAAAGGCTTCTCCAAATTCATAGGAAAAGGAACTAGCCTTCTTGTGAAATTAAAACCTAGATGCATTGGTCTTCAAATGAAAAAAGAATTAGATGCAATTACTGGGCTATTGAATATGATTCTTTCAACAAAGATAAGAGATTGGCAGGGATAACAATCATAGCAAGAGATGAAAGATGGAATTTACTTACTAGGTTAGCAAAATTATGCTATGCCAACTCTGTCATAGAAGCAGAGGCTAATGCTATGAAGGAAGCCATTTTGCTTGCAATGAATTTAAACTGGAGCAATGTCAAAATTAAATCAGATAGTAAGATTTTAGTGGAGATTTGCAATGGGAAAAAAATCTTCTAGCAATTGGAGAACATATTGATAGATATTAACATGATAAAATCCCCGATTGAAAATTGTTCAATTACTTGGATTAAGAGGGAAGTTAATAGATCTGCAAACTATGTTGATCACGGGTTGGGCTAGTTAAAAAATGGGTCAAAATTTTATGTGTATATACTGAAAATATGTGGGCCCGAGCCCTTTTTTCTCACTTAATTCAAGTCGGGCTCGACCCAATTAAAATCAAAATGGGCCCCACCTGTCCAAATAAAAAAAAAGAGGACTTGGAAAAAAAAAGTAGCATTTTTGGTATATAAATGTCCAACTAACAAGCTTCATAATATCATATGAATTAAAATGTCAATTTTAAAGGACAAATTTTACATGAAAAGCAAAGAAAATATATATCCAAATTCCAAAGACAAAGCCTCCAATGTCAAATCTTCAAATCCTTGCAATAATAAAAAAAAAAAAGAACAAGTTTAATTATATAATTTTATAATAGATCAACTTAAATAATAAAAAAAATTTATGAAACTAAAAAATATTTTCTACTACAATTTTATTAGTAAAACTAGCTTCGTTATTAGAGGAAAGTGTATCAAATATGTAAGACTATATACTTTTATATATTATAAAAAAAATAATATATATATAAGGGGTTGGGCTAAAAAAAAGCTTGAGCCTGACCTGTATTTTTGTGAGCTTTTTTTAAAACGAACTTTTAGATTCAGACTCTTATTTTTTAGCTCAAATTTACTATTTGACAGCCCGAACATATCAAATCAGACGGGCTTTTAAGGCCCATAATTAGGTCTAGGTATGATGCCCTTCGTGTTTCATTGCATTGTTGTGAATCTAAGAAGAGTGGGTTGGATTATTTGCTAGTATGCAACCCACTTAATTTTCTTGGTCTTCCGCCCATGTGCCATTTTCTTTGCTAATGAATTATATTCTTGACAAAAACAAAAAGAATATGATTCTTTGATTTCAATATCTCTTATGAAAAAGATTGATTCACTTGTGACTCACCCTCTATTCCCTTTGATTGAAAATTACAGGTTGAAATTATAAGACTTTCATCAAGTTACCGTTAACCACATTACAGGGAAGGGAATGCTTGTGCAGATGTGTGTAGCTAAGAAGGAAATGCTTTTGGACTTTGGTTTGCACTGTTTGTGTGTTTTTTTTAATTATTATTATTATATATCATATTTTTTATTTAACATAAGTTAAAATAAAATATAATATAATGTTTATAAGTTATAAACTTAAGTAATAAGACTTAATAAACTAAAAATGCATTATGTTTAATTTTTTTGATCATAAAATCATATATAATTCATAATATATAATTAAATATAATTATTTGTATATGTAATATATTTCTATGAAGTGAAATAAAACAATAAATACAAAAGTTTTTTTAAAAAAATTAAGTTTAAATAAAAATATTTTTATATATATTTTATATTCTAATATGTATATTATTTGTGTTAAATATTTATTTTAAGAAAATAATTTAGGTGACCAAGCTTAAAAAAAGTCCGGAGTTCAACCTGAATTTAATCAAGTTTTTTTAAAATAAATAGACTTTTATTCAGTCATATAATACATTTTTATGGGATCCAATATAGTTTTATACTTACGATGAGGTTGTGTGATAGGTTTGTTGCTGAATAGAGACATTTATATTAAAAAAGGAAAATAAAATTAAATACATCTGTGTTTGTCTTAAACATAAAAATTTACCCTTTGCTGAGCAATCGACGGGACCGCAATTACAGCTAGCATGATTATTTACTTGTATAAATGATTTGGACTTTTCCTTTAACTGGTCAACGAGTTCGAAGTTAATTATTGATACTTGATATTTAGAAGTACCAAATAATCTGCATCAATTAGGCTGCCTAATATAAAATTAGAATTTTCATTAATCTTTCTTTTCACACTTATCTTTTTTATAATGCACACTTTTTTCAATAGATGTTTAAACTTTCCATTAGATTTAACTCCAATATGTAAATTTGTATTGTTTGATATTTATTAAGTTGAACAGTGATTAACTTGTTTCTTTTTAAATTTTCTTCTATAATAGATTAGCTGTTAACTATCTGCGTTTATTAGTCCTTCCAACATGGGAGAAGAATTTGGAGCTAACTATGGAATTACCCGAACCACTGATGATCCCCCATCCACATGCTTATTTTGTATGGAGTTAGTCTAATATAGTAATTTTAGATAGCTTTTGCCTTTTCAGAGATAAGAGGGTGAAATAATCTATTTATAAGGAATCAAGTAATAAATATGATATTAATGCTTTGAATTAGTGATTTGATATCACATGTATGCTATAAGTGAAACGGAATAATTATAATTCCGTGTAGTTCACAATTTAATAGATGCTTTGTATGGAAATAAGCTATCTAGCATGCCCCACATTAGCAATGCATTAACAGGCGTCACTTCATTTGTGAGGAAAAAAGTAACACAAATAGGAAACTGAACAAAGAAAGAAAAAGTAGATAAGTAGGTCCAGTAATCTGTGTCCTTTTTTACCAGAAATTAATCGCAAACGTTATCAAATGAATAAAGGCATAACGAAACCCATTCCAGAGAATTACTTCTTTGCCCATTACTACCTTTATTTTTGCCAGGTTCCTTGCTTTGTGACTCCTCTCTGGCTCTCTCTATCATGGCGTGAGTTTTGGTGTTATTCGTATAGATTTTATTTGATATCATCACTAAAAATTTAAAATTTGGGTCCACTCAAATATTAGAGATAAAAAGACAAACAAAAATAATGAACATACCCAAAATTTTAAGGTTTATTTGATTTATAAATATAATTTTATTTTTATGGGTAAAAAAGCAATTTTAATTTCGTAATTTTAAATTTGATAAATTTTACTCTAATTTTATAAATTTAAAAAGTAATTCAAAATTATCCTAATTTTTAACTATTAATTTATTTAAAAATATTAAATTAAAATTAATTTTAATATATCTATATAATATTATTATCAATTTATTAATCTTAATACGTGAAAGATTTTTTAAATTTAAATTTTAAATTAAATATTCATCAATCCTAAATATTTAACCTACCTACAGATATTTTTTTTTTTACATATAAAATTTATAGTGATAATTTTGATAAAAATATAAAATAAAGATATTAATATTGACTCAAACTTAATTTTTTTTTATTAGATAAATTAAAGATTAAAAAAATAAAAAATCTTAATTAATTTTTTAAAAATAAAAAACTAAAATAAATTAAATTAAACTTAAAAAATAAAAATAAAACTTAAATTAAAATTAAAATTAAGAGACAAAAAAGTAATCTTTTGCCTTTTTTATTTCTATTTTTTAAAATTAATTTTTATTTTTCTCTTTTCGAAATTTTTAAAAAATGTTTATTATGTAAAATTAAAAACTTATTTAAATTTATTTTTAATTTAAATAATTATACTTTTTCATTAAATTTTAAATTTTTTTATTATTAAATAATAATATTTATATGATTAAAAAGTTTAACTTTTAAAAAAATATAAAAATAATATTAATTATTATATAAAAACACTAAAACATCTTTTTGTTTTGAATAAAAATAAAAATAAGAAACTGCAAAATAAAACGTTACTTCCATATCATTCTTGTTTCTTTCTTTTTTTCTCCCACAATTTCATTCTACACTCAAAACTTTTTCTCCGTAAACTACACGCATAAAATTAAGGATAACACACAATGCGGAAATGCCACATCCAAGGCAAATTTTCATGTCATACATTCCTGTTCCTCTGTGAAGACTACTTCTCTAGAGGACTAGTGCACGAAAACCCTTCAGAAGATCCAATCCAATCCCTCAAAATCAAAGCAAATATTTACATTTTCCCCAATTATCATTAAGTATGCACTGAAACGTAACTAGCATGTCAAACAAAAAGTAAAACGCAAACATCTCATTCTCATTCATCTCACTGTCTCGGATAGATATTCACAATCTCTTCATTTTCTCTCCCCCTTTTTTTTAAACTTTTTTCTATTATTATAAATTAATAAAATATATGAAAAGGACACAGGTAAATAATTCTATTACCAAGGCTCTTTCTAGTGCTATCCTGCAACTCGATTTAGATATAATACGCTAAATTAATCAGCCAAAGCAGAAACTTGAATAATTTAAAAACAAGAAAAAGAAAAAGAAATACCGGAAACCATAGACGTGAAGCGCTCACAGGATTTCTGGAAAAATCTGGACCCCTAGATAGAGGCATAGCCATAGAATAGTCTAGCCGGCGCACTCTAGCAGAAACGATGACCATTACTATGGCTCACGTTAGCCACCGACGGAATCTTGAAGTGCCATAGCCTCCCTACACCATTGACCATGAACTTCCTACACAGGAACTCCTCGGCGTACATCTTCTCCACCTTCCGATCCACATCGTGCAGGAACACGTGCGTCTCGCCGGATCCCTTCCGATTCCTCGCCATCACCGTCGCGGAGAAGATCGCCGCCATCCGTCCCGGCGCCTCGGCGAAATACCCCTTGGGAGCGTCAATCATGATGAGATCCCACTCCTTCTCGTACACCTCATCCGGCAGATTGTGAAGAGCCAGCTTGCACTTCTCGTTGCCGCGTAGGAACGCCTTCGCCGGCGAGCAGCTCGGCTCCTTCCGGTACGACGAGATGAGATGGTCTGCCTCGCGGAGCTGCGTCCGGTACTGCACGGTATGGGCGTGAAGGTCCGGTGCGTCCTTTAGGACTGTTTGGACCCACTTAGGGTCCTCCTCGAGGAATAAAGTGGTGCCACCTGGATTGAAGGATTCCCACATGAGCGAGTCGTGGCCGAGTCCGAAGACGAGAAAGTTGCAAGGACGACCCAAGGATCTGAGCACATCGAACGTGATCTTGATCTCCGAGAGCGATTGCTGCGGGACTACGTGGGTGGTGGCGTAGTGGAGTATAGCCCTCAGTTGAATCGACGTGGGCGAATAGTCCTCCGCCACGCGTCCTTTTCCGACGGAAAGAGAACAGAGGAAGGTGCTCTTGGAAGCGCCGATCAAGCTGGATATCACCAGCGAGCCGCCGATTAAGCCGACCAGAGCCACAACCAAGAACCATGGTTTCTCCGACAGAGATAACGGATTTTTCATTCTGATTCTAAATCTAATTATCTCCTTTGTTAATAATAATTGCAACGAAATAAATAAATAAATAAAAATAACGATTGAATGAAGGATTAGCGAAGAGCAATAAATATAGATATTTATAGATAAGTCGGACTTTAAGAGGACAGAGATGTGGGAACCAAAAATTGGAAAATCAACGTTAAGTAGATTGGTAAGTTGATGATGAATATGAAAATGTAATTCTAAGAGAAGGAATAAGGAAAGGATAGCATGAAATTCACATCCACGTTATCTATATGCTCATTTGTCCTCTCTTTTGATGTTTTGAGCTTATTGCAAAATGAAAATTCAAAAGTAAATTATAATAAAAAATATAAAATATATAAAATATAAAAATTAGAAACGTCATGTCGTGTTTGAGAAAAAGCCATAATCGGTGTATATTTTGAATCTTGTGGGAGGATGTGTCCAATAACTCATAACCACGTGGCCCACTTCAGTGATTCTGACATGTTCGTACAATCTTTCTTTTAATCTCTTGTGGTTTAGCTGCACTGCCGTTTCCATAAAAGCTTTCACAAGTGTCAACAACTGTGCGACTCGCCATTAGATTTTTTTTTTAATATTGATTAAACTATATTTATCTTTTAATTTATTTTTTGTTAAATTAGACTACAATTTTACTTTTAATATGACACTATATTTATATTATTTTAATATGAATTCTTAATATTTTTAAATTATTAGTATTAAAAAATTTTATTAAATTTTAATTAATTTCATTCAAGTTAATTAAAATGTTATAACAGAAATAAAATTTAAGACATGTTTAAAATATAAAATACATATTATTTTAATTAATCATCTGTTAATTTTTTAATATAATACTAAATATAATTGAGTAATTTTTTATAGGATCCAAACAAATTAAGGTAGACCATCATGCCATTTATCCCATTAAATGAATAAATTTAAGGAAAAAAATTGATTCATTTTAAAAATATGTAAAAATGATTTAACTTTGCTTTTACAATTTGAAAAAAATTAATAAAAAAAATTCTAATAAAGGATAATACTAATTTTTAAAATAAATACACACAATTCAACATATTATTTATATCAAAATAATTATAAAATATTAACTAATTTTTCAAAAATATTATCTCACTTATAGGTAAAAACCAATAGGTTTGAATTTAAAAATTTAAACTCATTTATTAAATTGGTCAACCTACTGACTACTCCAATCTCTTATGAGCAATTGTGCAAGTTGGTTGGTTTTGACGACATATATTATATAAAAGATTAACTTTGTTATTAAAAATAAATTCAAAAAGTTTGTATAACATAAAACTAACTTGAGAATGGGAAGGTGAATATTCTGTATAATATTTTAAAAATATATTAAATATAATTTTATCAAACTTTAAAAAGGTTGGCGAAATTTTACTCCAGAATTTAGATTATTTTAAACTACCGACTCAACAACCTGCATAGAAGAGAACTCTCGAAAATAATTCAATTGTCACGTGAATAAACTGCTAGTACTTCTTTTTCATAACTGCTATTAGTGCTATTATTTATAAACGTTATGAGTTGTAAAATTGTAACACGAGTCTAATCCTAACTTAACAACAATTCTTAACTAATTAATGATACTTAAGTTATTCTGCATATAAATAATTATTATTCATAGATACCGAATAAAATTGCTAATATCTACACCACTTAGGTTTTGCTAATTTGTTATGTGAATGTATTTATTTTAAATTACATTAAAATATATGAATTCTTAATTCACGTGAACATAGAAATATATAAACATAAAATTCTATTAAATTTTCTTATCATAATTTAATGTTTCAAACTTTAAAGCCCATACATTACTGTTCCATAACAAGCTAGACACAACTTTTGCAAGGTGTCATTAATAATTTTTAAAAAAAGGAAACGTCATAAATAAAAGTTTAATATTGTGACATATATATACTTCATAGTCTATAGAGATTCCAATAGATTTTTATAACAAGGAATAGTAGGTAGTTATGGGATGGTGACTACCTAGAGGGTCAGAGGTTTTGGTGATGCTCCAGAATTTTCAGTGATAATTTTTTATTATTATTATTATTATTATTATTAGTTTGTTATGAATTATGATATAAAAGAATGGAATGGAGCATCAATAATTGATATGAAAGCATGTCGTAAACTAGATCAAGTCCAGGAACAAGTAGTGATTTCAAAAGCATTATCATTAATCAATGCCGGCTTTTGGCTTCTACATGGTGCCCTCAAGACCGCGTTAGGTCTAATATGACTCATGAGACATTTAATTGTGTCAAATTGATGAGTTTGTTTTTAATTTTTTTTTAATTTGGACTTTGATAGAATTTTTAAATATTTTTAAATATTTTTCTCAATATTAATATTTTGTAATTTATCTTGATTTCAATTTAAAAATCATATGGTTCAAAATTTTTTAAATAAGTTATTAATATCATTAACAATATGATATTTTGTTCTACCATTTTAAATAACTAATCAAAATATCCACGTGGACCTCATTTGGCTTTAATTATACTACTTCTGTCGGAGAGCCAATTTTTCACCATAACAAGCCACGAAATTAAAGCATACATGACCTAATTGAAGGCCAACAACTTGGCGATGGTGTTTCCCCCATGCGCCGTGGAGTCACAATGCACATTTTCAACCATGAATGAATTTCTGTTCATTACCAATTAGATGATGGAATACAAATAAAAATCTGCTTCCTCAAGGGTAAGGGTGAGTAAAGAATCAATTTAATTTGGTTTGATTCAATTCATTAATCTAATCGAATCGACTTAATTAGATAGTTAAAAAATTATATAATAAATTTAAATTAGTTTAGACATCAACTGATTTAATGATTAGATAATTAATTTTTAATTAAAAAGTATTAAAATTAAAAAAATTAATATTATTATTTTTATTCAATTTAGACCATAAAAATAAATATTGCCAACAATAAAACTTATATTAAAGTCAATTCAAGATAATTTTAAAATAGTTCTAATTATAAAATAAAATATTTATGCTGAAATTTAATATATTTTAAATTTTAGTTAATATATAATATATATTTTTAAATAAATAATTATTTAATTAATTAATTCAGTTCAATTTAAACGATATTTATTATTATTTAAGAATAGAATCAATTTAATCAATTTTCATAAAATTTCATAAAATTTATTTAATTAGATAATCAATTTTGACTCGTGAGATATCCTATCTTAGGAGAACTCCCGCTAGCTGATTATATGTTATTTTTGAACTTTATTCTATACTGACTCTGGTTTTGTTTAATATATTTCTTTTACCCAAAAAAAAAACTAATCGAACCTTAGTTTTTCTTTACAACTCTATTGTCATGTCCCTCCAATTGAAATCTCTAATTTCAAGCCTAAATTGAAAGATAAAGTATCGAAGTTCTTATTTTGAGAGAAATTGTGCTAGATTTTTTTTTTTCCAAATTACACTTTAATAGTGCTCAATTTTTTCCCAATTTCACCCAATTAAAACTTTTTTGTTTATTTCTTAAGGGAAAGGGAATGTAATTTACCTTAATATGTATTCTACTATGTAAATAAATATAAAATTTTTTGTCAAATTAAATTAAATTATAATTTATTTTTTGTCATTAAAAATATTTGTGTAACACATATGTCTTAATTTTAGAAGGAAAATATCGTAGGAGAATTTAATTGAAATCTTTGATTTTTCTCATCTCTTGAAGCATGGATAAAATTGCCAAAATATTAGGTGCATAGTTTTCAATTTGACAAAGTCCACTTGAAAAGTCCTCTTTATCTATCATAGCAACTTGAAACCAAGTGTTTTTCCATTCATTAAGTAACTCCGTTGATTGAGCAAGAAATTTCAGCTTTGGAAAATCATTCTTATTTTCAGTCGCAGTCACCTTGATCAGCAAGAAATTAAGGTGTTTATTTATTTAAAAAAATACTTATTTTAAATTTTTGAGTTGTTTAGAAAATTATCAAAAGTATTTTTGGACAGTAATAACAAGTAAATTTTTAGTTTTAGAGCACAAGTTAAAATTTAAAATTTCTACTTCTCGTTAAAAGTAAAAGTTAAAAGTTAAATATATATTTTAGAACAAAAATACCTTATTAAAATTTTATATTTATAACTATATCATTTTATAACCATTTTTATATTATATAAAATTACTAGATATTTAATTAATAAATAATAATATTTCATCAATTAAAATTAATTTATTTAATTAGTAAACTAATTTATTTAAATCATAAATTAATTAAAATTTTACATTTTATATTTTATTTAAATAATAAAAACTAACTATAATAAATATTTATAGTTATTTATCTATTTAAATAAAATTAATAGCAAACTAAAAATATAAATGTGTTCTTTTTGGCAATTTAACAATTAAAAACACTTTTTTATACAAATAACCTAAAAAAATTGTTTTTTAAATATTGATAAAAATACTTTTCAATTAAAATTCTTAAACACAAATTTTTTTCTCTCATATCATTTTTCTTAAAATCACATTTGAAAAGAAATCATTTGAAAATAAACAAGATTTAGAAGCAATCCAAATGAATCCTAAACCCCCGCCCCCCTCCCAATCTTTTTTTTAAAAGATTTATTAAATGATATTTATTATTTTTATAATATTAAAAATTATGTTTATTTTTTAATTTATTTTTTTATTAAAGATAAAATTCCATAAAAAATAGTATTGTAATTTTATTTTTAATATATTAATAAATACAATTAAATTAATATTAAATCTTAGTATGAAATTCTTAATATGATACTTAAAATAGTTAAGTAATTTTATTGTTTTAAAATGAATAATAAGTTAAAAGAAGGATATAAAGAAAATTCATAATATATTATAACACTTTAAAAATACTTACAAAGATAGAGATTTACAGATAGATAGGAAATGAAAGTTGGCAGAAGAAAGATTATAAATTGATGAGAGAACGAGAGAAATAACATAGGCTCTAAATTAAACACTACCTTTCAAGGAAAAATTCATCCCTTAAATAAAGTCAGAATTCAAATTAAATTAAAACATATTCAGAATTCAAATACAATTTAAAAGTACAAAAATTCAAAATGTAATAACATGGACTTCAAAATGGTCTTTAAATAAATTTTTGCTTTTCTTTCTGTCACTTCAGCATTTGCTTTTAATAACCTACACCAAAATGCCTTTTTAACTTTTAATTTACACCATTATGTTTTTTTTTTTAAGAGACATCTTCCTAGCTAGATAGGCTGTCTTCTTCTAAAAAGGAACCTTTCTAGCTAAATTCTGATCTATACATGCTAGCAATATAGGCCATTAAATTATTTATCTTTCTTTTTTATTTTTCGGACCTAAATCAGTACGAATATTTAACTGTTACAAATCATCTAGATCTTGAGCCATCTGAATATTATAACAATTTTCATCTTCATACTAAGGAGTATTTTTTTCAACTTCTTCTAGATCCTTTTCTTCATCAGAAACCAGAGTAGACAAGGCTACTTTTAAGCGTTTCTTTAACTCGGCTTTGGACAAACCTTCAAAATTAAAAGATGTTGAACTAGAAGCAACAATTTTCTCAAGAGTCTTTGGAGAAATGTTTTTTTCCCAACTTTCTTCCAAGAATTCAATTTGGAACTTTTTTCACCAAAATACTTTGATTTTTAAACATAATACCTTAGGATAAGGTTCTGATAAATGCTAATGATATTCATAGAGATGTTGCATCAACCAACTTACTCCCATGGTAGAACAAAAATTTAACAATTTTATATAGGGAGGCATATGAGGAGTTAATGCCGTAAAAATTTTCATAATATTTGACTACTAAATTAGGGAGAATGGATTTAACTGGTCCATACTAAATGAACCAATCTTGAAACCAAGAAGGCAAATTTAAAGGTAAAGGATTTTTAAAACTCAAATACCAAGAATGTCTTGGGTTTGGTTCAAAAAGGATTTTATTCCAGGCCTCTTAATAATCAAAGTAATTATATGTAGAAGGATAAAAGGGACTCAAAAGCCTTTTTTCAGTTAAGGGATTTTGTCTCGAATTTGAGAATGATAGAACCTTAATTATTTTCAATTTAGAATAAGTAATGATTTCTGGATTCTTAAGATCTGTTTCTCGAATTATTTCAGCTGAATTAGTATTAAGAAGAATGAAATAGAAAAACTTTTTATTTTTCTTTAGATTGGTGGTTTTTGGAATCTAGCCCAAACCTTTAGGAGAAAATTTGGATATTATATCAAAGGGAGCTAAGTTAGCAAATTTGGGCTCAACAATAATTATTTTCTGATAAGTTTCTTTTATGTGAAATTCTTTAGGAACATGAGCAGGGGAAGATGATTGCCCTAAGTTTATTTTTGAATTAGTGGAAATATTAGATGATGTGGGAATAGGAGGAGTCTTACTAGTTGGGACAGTTGTCTTAGCAAAAGATAGGGCTAAATCATCCAAAGACAGTCTCTTACAATGGGGAGTGGAAGGCCTCATGAAGAAAGAGAGGGGGTAGTTCCCTATAAAAATTCTCTAGTTAAAAAATCAGGTATAAAATTATTTTGTTCTTTAATAAATTCTATTTCAAAATCAAAACAAGATAAAGTACTTTGTCATCTAGCGAAAATATGTTTTGAAATAATATTTTTAACATCTTTTTTTAAAATCATTTTAGCAGACTTACAATCAACTCGAAAGAGAAATTTTTTATTTATTAAATCATTTTGAAATTTAGTAACACATAAAACAATTAAAACAATTTCTTTTTTAATAGTATTATATTTAGTTTGAGATCCTATCCAAGTCCCTAAACGAAACCTAATTATTTGCTCAGGGTTGTCTAAATATTTTTGCTTAAGGATCCCTCCAAATCCTATTTCAGACGCATCAGTTTAAACTATTATAAAAGCCTCAAGATGCGTGATACTAAGACAAGGAAGGGTCTTAACTAGAGTTTTTTTTTTTTAACAGCCTGAGTCATTTATGAATTCCATGGCTTTGGGTTCTTTTTAAGCCTATTAAACAAGGGTTTACATATGAGTCTTATTTTTGGAATAAATTCAGATACGTAATTAAGACATCCCAAAAATCTTTTAAAGTGTTTTTATATTTTATTTCATCAGAAAATTTATTAGCAAATTATATGTTTCTAGCTATGGGAGTTATAGTTCATTGATAGATTCATGTCCTAAAAGTCTAATTTTAGTTTGAGAAATTTTTATTTTCTTTCGAGAGATAATTATTCCATTTTCTTTTATTATATTTTTAAAGATATTTAAATGCTTTATATGTTGCTCTACAGAGTTTGAAAATATTAATACATCATCTAAATATACTAAAGTAAAATTAGTATAGGGAGTTAATATAGAATTCATTATATTTTAAAATTCTGAAGGGGCATTTTTTAATCCTATAGACATTACATTCCATTCATAATGCCTAAAAGGTACGATAAAAGTTGTTTTATATTTATCTTTTTCAACAACTTTTATTTGATAATAACAAGATTTCGTATCAAATTTTAAAAATATTACTGCATCATATAATCTTCCTATTAAGTCTTGTTTATTAGGAAGAAGGTATCTTATCCATTGTAGAACATTATTTAATGGTTTATAATTAATTACCATTCTTGGAACTCCTCTTTCTAATTTTGAAGCATTCTGAACATAGAATGCAACACAACTTCAGGATAATTTACTTGGTATAATTAATCCTTTATCTAGATACTCTTTTATTTCTTTCTTACAGTATTTTAAGGTTTCTTTATTCATTTGAACTGACCTAGCCTTAGTGGGTATTTTATTTTCATTAAAATATTTTTCATAAGGTAATTCTAATGTAAATTTTTTTTTTCCAAAATGCATTTGGCACTTCAGCAAAAACTTCTTTTATAAATTGTTTCTCTATTTGTTTAAATTTTTTAATTATACTAGGTTGCTTTAATTGTTCTTCTATCCTTTTATACTTTATTTCTTGTTTTAAATAATTTATTTGATCTTTTTTGTGATTAATTTTTAATATAAATTCTTCTTCATTTACATCATGAATATCTAGTATTTGTTTTAGTTTTACAAGAGAAATAAATTCAAATATATTATCTTTAGTTTTTATTCCTAAATTAGATACTTCAAAGGGATAGATTTGGATTAAGAAATGAGTTCCTAGAATCATATCTTTTATTATATTTTTGGTTAATATAAAAATATTATTATAATATTTTTCTTTATTACATATTTTAACATTAGATAATTCATATTTTACCTTTAAATCTAAATTATCTGTTGTAAATAACTTATGAGTAGTTTTTTCATAATATTGGGTTGGAATTAATCCTTCCTTTATACAATTTAAATATGCTCTTAAATCTATTAAGACTTTAAAGGATTTATAAATATTTTTTTATTTTTAAGGCTATATTTACATGCCATTTTTGCTGAACATTTATGTTTTTAATTTCATCTTTTTCTACTATGTGAGAGATTTCTTCTATATTAGGAAAGTTTTCTACCTTATTTCTTTCTTCTTGAATTTGTAATTGAATTCTTAAATTAATTCTTTTTATTTTAATTTATTAATATCTTCTTTGATTTCTAATTTTAAATTATTTATTTCTCGTTGTAAATAAGATGTAGTTACTTTTTTTCTCTTGGGTTTTAGTTTTTTTAAGAATTTCAGAGAAATCATAATCCTTAAATTCAAGTTCAATTTTAGGAGGTTCTTCTTGTTCTAATATAATTCTTTCAATTTTTTAAAATATTCATATTTTTTATTAGGATCTTCTATCATGTCTATTATTTCTTAAGCTAATTCAGATTTTATCATATTTAATTTATAAGAAAATTCACAATTATCAGAATCATTACAATTATCTTCTTCTTCTGAAAAAGAGATTTCCTGATGTTGATAATTTTTTTTTCTTCTATTTCACTTTCTTCTGAATCAGTTATTAATGTTTTAGCTGTTTGAGTTTTTAGATTTTCATCCATAACTAATTCATTTATTTTTTGTTTTACTCTATAGTCTTTTTTCATAAATCACATTTATAACATACTAAGTTGGATTTAGATTTAAAAGATTTAGGTCGTTTTTTATTTACTACTTGTTTTTTTTATATTTTTTAATAATTTTTTTTATAGTTGAAGAAAGTTTAGGTCTATCATACTCATATTGAGCACAAAAGTTTCTTAATTCTTTTATTCCTTTAGCTTGGTTTCTTTTAATTTTATTTTTTAATTTTTGGTCATTACATAATTCTAATCTTGTATTTTCAATTATAAAAATTATTCTTCCATAAATTAATTCTCTTATAGGAATATTAAGAAATTTTATTTTATAAATGTTTCTTGACTTTATTAACAAAAGTTAAAGGTAATCTAACTGTAATTTTTTTTTTTCAATAACTTTCTCTACAATCTTCTCTAGTTAATGCCATAGTTAAAAGCATAGAATTTGTTAGTAAATTTTTTGATAAAATAAAAGATAAAAACACTTTTAGAATGCTTATTGTTTTAAAATGAATAATATCATGTAAAATATTAATTTTATTGATAAAAATAAATTAAAAACTATTGAACATTTTATAAAATTTTAAAAATATTAAATATAATTTTTAAAATTAAAAATTAATAAATATAATTCCATCACATCTAAAAAAATTTAATATTATTAATTTAATGGTTTATATATGGGAGGTGTCAACTTTGGCTTTCCCTTTCAGAAAGGTATAAATAAAAAGAAGGCTGAGTTGGAAATTTGTTTATAAAATAAAATATCGCGTTACAAGAATTATGAAGCAATGTTGCGGTAGCTTCAAATCTTCGATGGAGGACTCAAGGGCAGCTTCGCACCGTATAATTGTCACTTGTCAGTACTATCACCTACACACGCATCTGCAATTATGAGAACAGACTGCCCTTCTCAATTCTCATCACTCTTCACTTTTGAGAGGCTGTTGAGAAGGTTTTAAACTGCATCGCCTCATTACTATTCATCAACAATTTATTTAATTTTTATTTTAAATTATAAGACATATATAATATATAAATTTTTTTTTGAATTTTAATAATTGATCATAATAAGGTAACACAAACAAATGTACTTCAAAATCTTGAGAGTATTTGACCAAGCTTTTTAGCAAATTTTTTTTTTTAAAAAATAAATTATATATTTTTTTCTTTGAGAAATGTTAAAATTACACTTTTTTTAAAAAAAAAACTCACACTTCCCTCCCTTAAAAAAATTAAAAAACTTATAATTTTACACATTTTGATCAAAATATCCTTAATAACATTATTAATCTTCTAAAAATATTATAGTTTATTATAAAATATATTTTTATAAATTATAAAATTTTATTATTATTTATTTTGAGTTAAAAATAATAAATTTATTTTATTTTTAGTTAAAAAATATATTTTTATATTATAAAAATATATATTTAATTATTTAAATAATAAACATAAAGGTAGTTTGGTCAAAATGAGTAAAATTATAAATTTTTTATCTCTCAAGAGAAAGAAGTGTAATTTTTTAATACATAAGAAGGGAGAGTGTAATTTAAGAAATTCTTAGTAGAAGGAAATATAATTTACTCTTTTTTTAAAGTATTTGTTTTATGAAATTAGAGTGTTTGGCCAATTCAAGTAAATACTTTTAAGTTTTAAGTATTAGAAGAAGGAATTTTTTTACTTTGGAGTAGAAGTTAGAAATTAGAATTTGTACTTCTAATTAGCAAAAGTATAAATTAAAAATTAAAATATTTTATAACAAAAACACTCTTGCTAAAATTTTATATTTTAGGTAATAGTCTTATTATCTTTTCCCTAAATTCTTTTCCAAATTTATCATCTTACCTCTTATTTAATTGATAATATTTTAAATGTTTAAAATATTTATTATGATTTTATTCTTTATATTTTATTTAATTAATAATAATAACTTAATAACATTTAACAATAATAAATATTTATAACTATTTATCTATTTAAAAAATATTAATATAAAAGTAAATTTATACATGTTCACTTCATAATTTGACAACCAAAAGAATTTTTTATACCAATTTATTAAATACAAACTGTTTTTCTCTCATAATACTTTTGTTGAAACCCCATTCAAAAGTAAGTCATTGCAAAATGAAATAGATTTTAGAAGCTTGTCCAAATGGCCCCTAGCTAGTGTTATTATTATCATTAAGAAAGAAACGTCAATAATTTATATCTTCGATAAAAATTAATCTTCTCTTTAAAGTATTTTATTAAGATAAATAAAATTAGAATTTATTGTTTTATCTTGAAAAAAAACTATACTTCTTAAATCATGCCTAAATAATATATTATCCATCTAAGTGATTTTATTTTATTTTTTAAAATAACATATATTTTACCAAAAAAAAGTTACTTTTATTGACAAAAATAAATTAAAATAGAGTGTCTATGATATATATTAAATCTAAAATTAATTTTAAAACACTGAGAAAATTATATATGCAATTTAGCCAAAATTTAAGAAAAATTAATATAATTTATTCTAAAATTTAACTGGTTACTTTTATCATTAACTAGTTGTGCACTGTGCAATGATATTATAAGAAAAAAATGCATATTTTATCCTCTTAAATTATGTTTATACTACATATTACATATTTAAACTTTGATTTTTAACAAATTATTCACTAAACTATCATAAAAAGATAAAATTGTTATCTTGAGGTTCAGATTAACAAACTTAGCATATGTTTATCACTTAATTAATTTCTTTTCCTTCCTTAATGGGACTAATATTTTTTAACGTAACATAGAAAAAGTTGAAGGCAAATAACATCAACTTTCGTTTGTCATACCACCTACATCCATCACTTGCCTCCATCTACCACTCGCTTCCATTATGTCCAAATGGTTGATAGGTTTTTCTAATGTCAGTGGCAGTGAGTGAGACTAGATTTGAAAGTGATTTTGTATATGATTCATTGAATACAGAGGAGAGGAGTAAGACCAATATATATAGCTAAGCAATACAGTGATTTATGTGTGAGTTTAAGGCAAATACCATGTCTTAGTGCCCTTTTAGGTACCTTAAGATTCTCTTGACAACTACCAAATGACCTTCCAAAGAATTGCCCATGAACTGAAAAACCTTATTAATTGCAAAAATCTGGTGTAATGACTATTGAAATACTGAAGAGCACCCACTATAGACCTATAAAGTGTTGGATCACCCATTAAGTTATCACCTTCTTTTTTCAACTTAATACAAGACACTATGGGTGTTGAAATTGCCTTTGCACCATCTATTTTGGACCTAGTTAACAGATCCTTAATGTATTTTCCCAGTGATAAATGCAATGAACCATATGAGAGTTTGTTAACTTCAATGCCTAGAAAGTAATGTAAAGACCCCAAGTCTTTTGAGTGCAAATTCGAAGTTCAACCTGTGCTTCAGATCAGATATGAAGCTGGAAGATAACCCGGTGAGAATTATATCATCAATGTAAATTAACAAGTGGTAATTTGATTGTGACTATAAACAAACAACGATGGATCACATCTTCTTGCTACAAACCTAAACCTGATCAGTGTGGAGGCAAGGCATTGAAACTTTTCTCTTAGCACCTGTTTAAGGCCATATAAAGCCTTATTTAACTTGCAAACTAGAGAATGATCAGTTGCTTCAAAACCTTGTGGTTGTGTCATATAAACCTCTTCATCTAGACATCCATGGAGAAACGCATTGCTCACATCCAATTGAGAGATTGACCAGTGCCGACTGAGAGCTATAGTGAGAATAATGCAAATGGTGACTATTTAACAAGAAGGGAGAAAGTCTAAGAGAAATCAAAACCTTCTCTTTGGTCATACCCTTTCGCAACTAGGTATGATTTGTACCTATTTATGGAACCATTAAAATTAGGAATTGTGATATTGCAATGTTTTATTACATTCATGACAATAGTAGCATTAGAGTGACTTAATCCATAGTGCTAAGTTGTATATGGACTAAAAGGGGTACTAGAAGTTGACATTATATTAGAAACATCACAGTTAAGCGAAGACTGATTTTCAGACTTTCAGGAAAGGTTGGCTTGTTAAGTTGTAGATGAGTTGGGAAGAAGGTGTTGCAGCTAGAATTCATTGAAGTAGTAAAGGCCATCAGATCTCATGGAACCTTTGAGTAGGATTTCCTTCGTATTCTGAGATTTAACATAGCAATCGTCTGTATGAAACTCAAAGAAGACTGAATTATCTTTGGAAAATTTTGAAACACTAATCAAATTCTTTGTAATACTAAGTACTTGCAATAATTGATTTAAGGCTAGCGACCTATTTGGATTCAAATGAGGTTCTACAAGAGACTGCCCAAATTTAGAAATGACTAAACCTTTACCATTACCCAAGTGTAGTTGTTCATGTCCTGTATAATCCATATTGTTCATCAGCTTATTAGCATCAAAAGTGACATGGTTTGTTGCAACTGAGTTAGGGAACCATGTTATATCATTAACCATCTCTGGAGTGGCTATCATAGCTGACATATTTCTAGAAGATTTCTATTTTTGTTGGTTGAAGCTTTGACTATATTGTTGCTCATGAAGACTGTAGTTTAAATCGACTCTGAAATAACAAGCAGAAGCTATGTGTCCCAGATTACTACACACTTGACAAACTAGATAGGGTATGTTGCCTTGATAATTTCTATTTCCATTTCCTCTGAACCTACTACTTCTTGACCTTCCACCTCTGTGATTGTTATTAAACTACTTAGATCCAAACTCATTATAATAACTTGTTGTTTTGTTTGTTGAGGACTTGTCCTTGGAATCTAGATTAGCTACATTAGTAGATGGAGAACCTAAAAATGCTACAACCTTTGTGCTTTTGTTGACACGAACTCCTGAGCAATCATCAATGCCTCAAGTTCACTGACAAAACACAAATCTGACTTGATTTGTGTAAAGTTCATAAAAGACTTTTATTCTTCAAGCAATCCTTCTAAAATGCACTGCATATGCTCTTGTTCAGTGACTTGACTACCAATGGCTGTTAATGCATCCGTAATTGCCTTGATTTGAAGGAGATATACTGTCATAGTTCTTGTTTCTTTCTTTGTGTTGTTGAGTTCTGTATGGTACTGGTGCACTTTATAAACTGTGTGTGTGCCGAAAAATTATTGAATTCTATTCCATACCTCGTATGAATGGCTACACCCAATGACTCTCGTCAGCATTGCTTCGATCATTGAATTTAGGAGCCAATAAAGTAACAATTGATCTTGTTTCTTCCACTTCAAATATTCTAAACTTTCCTGCAACTCTTTCTTCTACAGTGTTGAATTTCTCAGCTAAAAATTCTTTTCCAGCAACGTACTCCTGAAAATCATATACCTGTATGGCTGCAGTGATTTGTTGTCTCCAAAGAAGATAATCTTCTCATCTAATTTTATTGATAGCAAATGATTGAATGCTACAGTAGTTTCCTTCGAAGTGACTGGTGCAAAGTTTTTGGAAGGCGATGGTGATGGTAATGGTGAGCTTGACGAAGGATTTGCAATCCACTTTTCTTCCTAGGGCTCTGATACCATGTCAGTGATAGTGAGTGAGACTAGATCTGAAAGTGATTTCATATATGATTCATTGAGTACAAAGGAGAGGAGTAAGTCCAATATATATAGCTGAGCAATATAATGCTGTACGTTTGAGTTTATACAACAGGAACAGTTTTCAAGTCTAACTCATTACAACTAGCTTCAGCTTAGCTAACTCTGGAACCTTCCATATGCTATCAGCTAATAATTGTAAACAAGCTCTAAACCTCATTTTTAAAATTAAACTTAACTCTTCCAGTGTGTTACGTTGCTACTACTGTTGTTGAAGACCTTGAGGGATGGAGGTGAGTTATTGATGAAGACGCTGTAACAAATGGAGGCCAATGATGGATAACGGTTGATGCTACTTTTGACTTTTTCCATTACATGTTTTGAGAGAAATCAAATTAAGGACGGAAAAAAGAATAATCATGTGACAGACACATACATACGATGTCTATTATTTTAGAAGACATTTTTCTGCTACTTTCACTGTGGTGAATAAGCAACTTAAGTGCAATTAAGTATAATCCTTTTTATCTTTACCGTTGTACCTACCGGACTTTTGGATTAAGGAAGTAAAGTAAATTGGGCCCAATGTCACTTAATGGATCCCTTTCCTATCATCATCATCATCAGCATCATCAGTTATCCATAATGAGCTTACCCTGTCTTGTAAATTACCATGAAGGCATGAATACCTTTAAAATGAGCATTTGAGGAATCAATGAGATAAAGTGTTAGAATTTTTGCGAGGTTATTTTTTTTCTTTATATTTTTATTTTGTTTTTTATATAAAAAATGAGTAAAAAGGAGAACAATAAAAGAAATAGATAATCTCATCATAGAAGAACTCCAAGGAATATAAATACAACTTAAATTTATTACTATTAAAAGTATGACTAAAAAATAATATATATATATATATATATAACTTTTATTTTGGAATTAGACATAAAAATAATTGTACTTAATGTGAATATCAGTATTATGAATCTGATAGGTAGAAGTTTATAAAGTGTATATAGTAGAGAGAAAAAAGTGATATATTAGAAAAACATATTTAAAGTCTTTTATAATGAAATTTATGATGATCCATGGATCCTCTATGCATAATTATTTTATTCCTGCTTGCCAGCTACTAACGCCCTGAGTACGTACGTCTCACCTTGTTTGAAAACTGAACCATAATGGAATTTGAATAGTACTAATGTGCTGTTGTCGCTAAAATTGAATGCCTCTACCCTAAAGTCATTGATGAACTTGAGATTATTGTTGCACCGAGAAGGACAATAAATTGTGTCATGTACGAATGCATTTTAGTTTACGATATCAAATCACAAGAACACAAATCTAATAGTCTTGGTCATCCCTCTTTCAGTCTTTCTGTTCAATTCTTTTCGCCAATAAGATGAACAGACCGCCATTTTTCAAAATAAATTATACACACATTTACTTTAGTCATATTAAATATTCGATATTGATATTTTGATAAATAAGTCACCTACACTTAGAATTTAAAATTTATCTCAATTATAATTTAAAATTAAATTATATAATTTTTTTACTAAAAACTAAATTAAATTATATGTCAAGATACAAATGACAATAATAATGTATTCTTTTAGGATAAATTATTTCTGCTGTTCTTATAATTTAATTTAATTTTTATAATTTAAGAATTTATAATTAAATTTTTATAATTTAACAAATTTTTATTTTATCTTAGTCTCTGTGCTTAATTTTTTATCAACATTTTGTTAATTTTGATTATATGATAATTAAATACAATATTAATATTATAAATTTATTTAATTTAAATCAATTTATTTATATTACTTAATTTATTTATATTACTTAATATAAATTATATTTTATATCATATACTTAAACTATTTTTACATAATTATTTATTTTTTCTCTCTGTTAATATAAATAATATATATTTAAAGTATTAAAATATTATATCTTAATAAAATTAATAAAATTTTAATAAAAATTAATAACAAAGACTAATTTAAAATTTTATTAAATATAAAAATTCAATTAAAATTTTTTAAATTATATATAAAGATTTAATTAAAAATTAAGTAAAAGTAAAAAAATATTACGGAGAAAAAACACAAATTTGTTTTATAACTCTAATTAATAAAGTCTTTAAACCGCGCCACATGGAATTAAACCCGACACGTATTGTGGACGCGGCTCAACCTTATTTATAGCAACATCGTCATCAACCAGTAAGCAGCGAGGTCTTAACTGGACCCAACCACCAACGCTAAGGCGCATTTATTTCGGAACCTTCCACCATTGAACCTCCATCCTCACTTACTAAATAGTAATTACAACCTCTCATCTTATCCGTCCAAATTGATCCATCTACATCCATCTCCACCGTCCATACGTACATCCCACTCCATCACTATTCACAAATACACAATTCGATGTACTAATTACCATCTCTCATCTTATCCGTTCAAATTGCTGGACGTACATCCATCCTCACCGTCCATTCTCAAATCACAACAAACATCCTACATTAAATACCACGCGCTTCTTTCTCACTTTTCTCGACGCTCAAACTCTCGTATTCCTCCCAGTGAAACCAACCCAAGGAAATTAAGATGAAGCAGCAAAGAAGAACTCAAACGGCGTCGTTCTTGTGCTTGTGTTTGTTTTTAATGAGTGATGGTGTGATCGGAGCCGAGGATTTGACTTCCAAGTGTGCTGTAGTTTTTCAGAAGGTGACGCCGTGTTTGAACTATGCGACGGGAACGGCGGCGGCGCCGACGAAGGAATGCTGTGATGAGACGTCGAGCATAAGGGAGAGTAATCCAGAGTGCTTGTGTTACATCATTCAGCAAACACATAAGGGAAGCGATGAGATCAAAAGCTTGGGTATTAAAGAGGAAAAGCTGCTTCAGCTTCCTTCTGCTTGTAGATTGAAAAATACCAGTATCGCCGACTGTCCTAGTAAGTCCCTCCTTCGAAATCAAATTTCAGTTTTTTTTCTTGTTTCTTCTTTTGTATTAATTCTCTTCTCGCTGTTGTGAATATGGATATATAGAGCTTCTGGGTCTTCCTGCTAACTCTCCGGACGCAGCGATCTTTACGAACTCTTCTTCATCAACGGCAACTCCGACCGCCACAGGAAGCACAAAAAATTCGAGCAGCACGCAGAGCCAAAACGACTCGTTTGGAAGCACAGTTAAACCCCATCTCTTCAACGACGTCGTAGTGGTGGTGGCTTCGGTCTTACTTCTTTTGGGCTTCATTTCCAGCTTCAGTTTTTAGTCTCTCAGCATTTAATTTTCAGTCACATGAATCGTTATGATGTATGCATGCTTGCTTGCTTTACCTTGTGTTTAGATTAGGAGTTGGGACTTTGAAGCATTCATTTAATTTGCATCTGCGACGTCGTGTTTGTTTGTTTTTGTTTTTTTTTTGGAATATTAATTTCCTATTTATGGGTCTGTTTCTTTTCCAAACCTCACAATACAGAGATTGATGGAAAGAGGATATAAGGCATAAGCTAAGAATATTATTATTATTATTATTATTATTATAATATTAAGATAATACCATATGACGGACTCCTCGCTAACCTCATTAGTTGTTATATACTTGTTACATTTCCTTTTCTTGATTTATTGTTTCCTCCTCTCAATAGCGGCTTCCAACTTTTTAAAAAAAAATAATTTTTAAATATAAAATAAAATATAATCGTTTTTATTTTATTTAAAAATAATAAAAAAGTATCAGTAAAATATTTAACTTTCTATTGTATATGCATCTTAACTTCTCTCTTTTATTTTACACTTTGTTAGAAGCTTGCTTGCATAATTTTTTTTCTAAATTTTTAAAATATGATATAAAAATAGTTATTATATTTTAAGATAAGAAATTAAATAATGGTAAATTATTTTTATTATTTCCCTATTTTATAAATTATATTTTTATTTTATATATTATATAATTTTAGATGTTAATACAAAAGTACATTTTAACTATTATAATACAAATATTTATATATAAAAAAAATTTAGGTGCAGTTTTTTTTTAAAGAAAATTTTTACATGTTTTATTTTTTGATTAAAAATTTTAATAATAAAAATATAAATAATTATATATAAATTTAGTGTGGGTATATATATATATATATATGAAAGAAAGAGGGATAGAAGTAAAGATTGACATAGAATCATTGATACAATATGTAGATGTATATGTAAAATTATAAAGAAAAGATTAAAATTTAAAGTGATAAAAAAAATTTAGATCGACAGTAATTCACGTTGGTTGAATAAGGGAAAAGAAAATAAAAGGAAGATTCAGAAATTGAGATTTTTATAAAAAAAAAAAGAAGAAAACTTACAAGAGAAATTTTTTAAAGCTGGTTGAGTAAGGGACAATAATTCTCTCTTGTCTATCTATTCAAGTTCTGTCTTGCCTAAAGCCTGAAGTTCAAATTTATAGACTTTTACAAGGAGAACTGTTTGTTCACATGCACATCGAAAGAGTACAATAATAAAAATTATAATTATTATGCACAATAAAAATATTACAAAAAAATAAAATTATTGTCATAAGAAAGATTCCTTTTCTGGCATAAATTGCAGAGGAAGGATGGCTCTACTCATCGTCATCTAAATTGAGTTCGTAACAATCAACTTCATTACTTCGGAGTAAGTTTATGGAGGATAAAGCAGGACATACAGGAGAATTTGGATAAACTCAATCGTACAGCACTATTTTTGATTAAGGAAGACACAACTCAAACGTAACAATCAACTTCAGTTTAAAGGAGTCGAAGAATTTGATTGAGTTGTTTAGCTAGTTCATTTTTATTTGTAGAATAAGATAAAAAAAATTGAATTTTTTTATTTTTGATTAAGGAAGACACAAGTCTCCTTGTCTTCATTAAGAAGAAATTTAGGATTGCTAGAAAACTATTTTTTTTATGGATGAGATAAAGACCTTATCAACACCTTCAAATTTGGACCATTATTTGATAGATAGTACCCTCCGAGGAATTGCTGTATATTTTGGTTGTGGAGATGCACCATATTTATATTGCTATTTGTAGACTCATGCAAGAGCAAATTTTGAAAAATAATGAAGATTAGTTGGGAAAGGATCTTCAAAAAGATTTATTCTTTGAAAAAAATATTCAAGGCCATTTTTCACAATAGATGGATAGATTTCTGGACATGGTTCAAAGAAATTCTACCATCTGATAAATCATTGTAGAAAATGATAATGAATACATATTTTAAAAAGAATTAACCATGAATGGCTAAATTTTTTACTTTGGTACCAAAAGGTACTAAACCAGGCACTATGATAGTCTTAGTAATTGTAACCATTTGGATCAAAATTCTAAGAAATTTTTTTATTTTTGTTAAGATTTTGGCCCCAATCAAAAGGAGACAAAACCTTAAGAAATTGTAATGTGGAATAAGTATGAGAAGACTTACTCTCTTGATCCAAAAAATGTTTGATTCCAGTAAATTTTGTGTCTACTAAAATAAACTCATAAAATAATTGGGTTTTCAAAATAGAATGAGCAGTATAATGAAAACCAAGGGGAAAGAGTTTTGAAGCAAAGATTTGAGGATTTTTGTCAAAGAATCTTGATTCTGTTTGAAATACATTCATTGCCTTATTAGGTTTTTGAACATAATTAGTTTTAGGTGGATTTGACTGGTTGCCAGTAGTTCCAGCTTTGGATATTTGGTGGAATTTTTCTTGGATAACTAGAGCTAGATCATAATCTTTAGCTATGTCTGCCCAAGCTTTTTTAGAAAGATTTTGAATACTTTAAAAAGTTAGTAAAGTTTCAATTGGAAAATTTACTAGTTGCTTATGATGAGCAATTTCTGCGTATTTTTTGGTAGATTTGAGATCTGCTAATTTGATTGGAGAGCTAAAATGGTCTCTAGAAGAATTGCATAATCTTTTAGGTTCCTTAAGGAAGATTGATGAGTGGATGACTCAACATTTTGTTGGGTTAAAGACCCAGAATTTGGAGAATGGGTGGATGATCCTAGATTAATAATTTTCTCATTTTTTACCTGAGGTTTCTTTTCTTCTGTAAGGGCTATACACTTACCTTTCTTTTTTGGTGGCATTATTTACCTTGCAAAAATTCTCTAGTCAAAAAATCTGGGAGAGAATTTGAAGAGCCTTTGAGATATTCAATTTTGAAGTAAAAAATATTGAGAATTGCTTGCCATCTGGCAAAATTTTGTTTTGAAGCAAGGTTTTTAACATCTTTTTTCAAAACATCTTTAGCTTATTTGGAATCAACTCGAATTAAAAATTTTTGGTTTAATAAATCACTTTGAAATTTATTTATGCAAAGAACTATTGCAAGAATTTATTTTTTTAATTGTGGAATAGTTTTGTTGGTTTTTATTCCACTATTTTGAAGTGAATGCAATGTATGTTTCTTTTGAATGCATTTTTTCTTTTAAGATGCCTCCATAACCAATATCAGAAGAATCAGTTTCAACAATCTTAAAAGCTTGTGGAATGGGAAGATACAAGCAAGGAAGATTTTGAACATGATTTATTTTTTTTTACAACAGAAGTATAATCATCTATCCAAGGGGAGGAGATTTCTTGGGACGATCATGAAGTTCCTTGGTGAATGTTGTAACCAAGAAATCTAATTTTTGTTTGAAAAAGATTAATTTTAGGTTTTGACATAACAAGACCATTTCTTTTGATAACATTAATAAACATATAAAGATATTTGAAATATTGATCAATAGATTCAGAATATACTAAAACATCACCAATGTAAACAATGATAAATTTACTATAAGGATTAAACATTTCATTTATTATTCTCTGAAACTCAAAAGGAGAATTTTTAAAGCCAAAAGGCATTACGTTCCATTCATACTAACCAAATAGAATAGTAAAAGCAATTCTATATCTGTCAACTTCATGAATTTGAATCTGCCCAAATCCTGATTTAATGTCAAATTTGTAAAATAATTTTCTCTTATTTAGGCGATTAAGAAGATCTTTCTTATTTGGAATAGGGTATCTAATCCATTGAAGAGCTTGGTTTAATGATTTATAATTAATTACAAGCCTTGGAGTGCCTCTTTCTAATTTTGCACTTTTATTGACATAAAAGGTAGAACAAGACTAAGGACTTTGGCTTTTTCTAATTAACCCCTTTTCTAAGGGATCTTTGATTTCTTTTTTACAATAATCCAAGAGATCTTGGTTCATCTGAATTGGTTAGGCTTTAGTAGGAATATTTGATTCCTTAAAATCTTTTTAACATGTCTTTTTCTTTCCCAAAAGGCATTTGGAAGGTTCGAACAAATGTATCCTTCAATTTAGACTAAGAGATTTTTTATTTTATTTTGAACTTGTGGTTTTGCTAATTGTTTTTCTAAAATTTTGTAAGAAACTTCTTCTTTTAAAAAATTGATTTAGTTTTCTTTATATTGAATTGTATTTAAAAATTTTGTAAAAGGATGGTTAGAGAATTCAAAAAGAATTTTTTTATTGAAATATTCAGTTTCAACTCCCTTTTTTGAAATGCTAAAAGGCATTATTTTTTTAATAAATGGGGATCCAAGAATTACTTAATTTGATAAATTTTTTTACCAAAATGAAAGGAGTAGAAATTCTCAAATCATCATTTTTTACAACAGCATTTGATAATTTGTATTTTATATCCAATCTTGAACCATTAGCTGCACTAAGTGACTCATTAGTTTTTTCAAAAAATTTGGTAGGAACAAGCCTTTCCTTGATACAATTTAAGGCAACACTAGTATAAAAAAGAGCAGTTGTATCCAAAACAAATTCATTTTGGATAATAATTTTGATTGAAATATACCATTTTTGAATGAAGATTTTTGAAATAAGGTTGAGAAATGGTTCAGGAAGATCTTATTCTTGATCTTCAATTACCAGTTCTTTTCCTTTTTCAGAAATTTTTATTTCTTTTTCCTGAACTTGGCTTATTATCAAAGAATGAAAATCTTGAGTATTTCTTAATTCTTTGATTTCATTTTTCAAAATATTAATTTCCTTTTGTAAATCCAGTATTGTTACTGGTTTTGGTTTATTGTCAAAATGTTTCATCATTTCTGTAAAATCATATCGTTTTGGTTGTTGAGTAGATTTGAAATTTGATATAAAGGGTGTTTCTATAGTTTTCCTAAATTTATTAAAATACTTAATTTTCTCTTCATCTAAAGGAAGAGAATTGATTACTTCAAAGAGAATATTTTGTTATGAAGTAAGAACATTAATTTGAAGAGAATCTTTAAGACCTAAAGAATTAATTGGAGAAATTTCTTCTTCAGGGGGGAAATTTGATGAAAGATCATTTTTAAGAAGTTGATTAACTTCTTGATTAGAAACTTCACCTTCTTCTTCTTCAAAGGAGGTTTCAACCACAAGATTGTTGATTTGTTCTAGGACTAATTTTTCTAAATTAAGAGTCCTAATTCTTTTTTTTAATCACAGACTTAGCCATATGGCCCTCTTTCCCACATCTAAAACATTTGATTTTTTTCTTTTGGTAAATCAATGGGTGGTTTTGAAGAAATATATCTAAAAAGGTTTCTAGGTTTTCAATTTTTAGGTTTTTTATAATAAGACTTTGTTTGAAATTTTTGGTGTTCTTTATGTTTTGGTTTGGATTTTTTATAGGGTAGAAAACCAAATTGTTCATAGAAAAACCTAATTGTTTCTTATTGAGAGCTTTTTATTTGCTAAGTTGATGTTAGTTCCTATCATCTCGACAAATTTTTAAGGCAATTTTTTGAACACAAGAGCTATGAGTTGTTTATAACTCAAATCCTCATAATGAATATGGCCATCTCTTGTTAGGTTTCTAAGTTTTTCCCTAACTTTTTCACCTAAAGAATTTGGTAGACCTATAATAAATTTTTATTTCCAAAGAGGATGGTTGCTATCTTCTCTAGTATAAACTCTTATTAGGAAAGTATTTTTGTACCACCTAAAATAAGTTAGAGTTTTACACCAAAGGTTAGAAAGAAGTTGGGCAGATTTATCTCTCTATAGAGATGAATCACCTATAAAATCTTGTGTAATCTTATAGATGAGAGTATTGACTGCATCAGGACTTGGTTCACCATTATTGGTTACAATAGTTCCATCATTAGTGGTTTTTATTAAACTAAGGATTTGTTCCTTTTGTTCAGAAGTGAGATAGAAATCCTACCAACCTTTGAGTTGGCCAAAAAAACCAATTATTAAAATCTGCGCAATTGCTTGTTCATCATAATTGTGATACATAGCATAAGCTTTACTAACCATAGTCATTTGTTGGAGGATTTCCATAATATTATTTTCAGACAAACCATCTATATTCCAAGCATATATATGATTTGAATCAAAATATTTTGGGAAAATATTTTTCTCTTCTAAAGCTATATTGGGAAGAGTAGCTCTAAGATAATAAAGTTTTATAGAATGTTTCCAATTTGGAATAATTTCTTGGATTTGTTCCAAGGAAATATGATTTTGCTTTTCTAGAGTTGTTATGGAAAGCTTGGTTCTAAAGGAAGACTCATTTTTTTGGAAAATTAGTTGTTAAACTATTTTATTAACTTCAGTTTTACAGAAAATAAATTATTAATTTTCTTTAAATAAGTATTTGTATTTTCTCCTAAAGTTTGGAGATAAGAATTTTTATAATTATTTTGTTTCATAATACTTTGAATATTTTTAGGATCAATTTCTTTTGAAATATCTTTCATTTTAAAGGGTGAAGCAACAATAAAGTCATTGTTCACTGTAAGGTTTGGAATAAAATAAAGTTTTATAGGAAGTAGTTCTATTTCAACTATATTTCCATTTTTTTTTGCCAAATTGTATCAATTTCAGTAATATTTTTGAAAGGATAATTAATTGAATGATATTCAACATAAGCTTCAAATCATTCCAAGAAAAGAATATTTTTCTTTATTTTATTCAGGGTTTTATAATAATATTCATGAATATATTTTCTAGAATTTGAACAAAATTATTGAAGAAACCAATTTCTTTTTTCTGTATTTTTAAAAGAATAAAAATCTTTCTATAAGGATTTTTTATCTAATTGAAAATCTTGAGAACTAACATTTATGGTACTTCCTACCACATCATAATAATTAAGAGATTGAATTGAAGATTGATCTTCCTCAAGATGTTGGTAAATTGGTCTCAGTAGATTAGATGATATATCTAATCCTTGGAGATGTATGACCAAAGGAAGATTCCTAGAGGTTTGAGATATTAAAGAACATGATTGCCTAGAAGGTTTTACTGTAGTCCTAAATCCTTCACTAGATCTTATGGATTTATTTCTTGGAATACTATAAGAATTTCTTCTGAAAGCTATTTCTACAGTTCCTTGATTATTTTGTCTTATTTCCATAAGATGAAGGGATGGATCTGGTAAGGCAAGAGTTGCTTTTTCCATAACCCACTCTTCTAGAAGATCTATTTCTTCCTAAACTATGATTTTTGGTATCATAACACTTGCTTTTTGAAGCATCTATTAAGGATAAAGTTTTTTTTCCTTTTCCATGAGGGATTAAGGCATTAGAACTCGAGGAGTACATAACTTTGTATTATACCCTATAAATTAAGGCAACAGGGATTGAACTTGGCTTTATATCAAAACCATGGAGTTTAATATTGAGTTTTAGAACATCCATAATGTTTTGGTTATTAAGGTTGACTGTCCTATTTGAAAAGTAATTAAAGAAAATTGGACCAGCATGAAGGCCAGCTTCTATTATTCCTAAAAGGGAATCTACAAATTTATTATGTCTAGCATCTCTAAGACATACAAGGCAAGAAACATTTAATCATTCCCTAACCAAAGGTTTTAAGGATATTTGTACACATCATATGTGTAGGAATATATTTTTTTGTCTATGAAGACTAATAGATTTTTGAGATAAGAGGGAAAGGTCCTCCATATCAGAATTAATGTTGATAGTTTCTTTGAAAATCTTGATAATGAAATCAGAAACTTTGAAGAATCTACCATTTGGTTTGTAAAGTTCATTTTTTGAGACAACTAAGATGGTTTGGTCATTTAAATTTTGATTTATATCTTTAAAGTGGGTTTCCTCTTTAAAGATTTGGTTTGATAAGGATGCATATCCTTGGTTAGAAAGAGATGAAGAGTTAGGAATAGAAGAGCACTTAGAGAAAGAAGGGTGTGTGAAAACATAATATATGAAAACATCCCTATGATATCATTACCTCCATTAGGTTCTGTAAAAGTTGTAGAGGGTTAGGATGAAACTGAATCTGAAACTTTTTTTTTACAAAGAAATATGAATGAATATAATTTATTATCAAAACCTAGCCAAGAAATATGATCAAATACATATCCAAACAAGTTTCTTTTGGACATATTGCCATTAAATCAAACATGGTCTTACCATCCATGGCCTTAGAAAAGACAGATGAACATATATTTGTTTCATATTAAAAATACTATCAGTTTTAATAACAAATCTACTGTTCATAATAGTTTAGATGATTGGTAATTAACAAACAGAAAATTTACAGAGAAAATTCAAAAGAGATAACCACATAAAACTCTATACAAAAGTAGTTTCAGTTTCATCCATGAGCTCTCTTTACATCCCTACTTTCCCTTTAGGCTTTAATACCATAAGGAGCAGAATTTAGAGAAAAGCTTTGAGAGGAAGAATTTAGAGAGAAGCTTTGAGAGAGAGAATTTAGAGAGAAGCTTTCAGAAATTCCTCTTGTAAGTTTTCTTTCCTTTCTATAAAAATCTCAGTTTCTAAATCTTTCTTTTATTTCCCTTTTCCTTACTTAGCCAGCACGGATTACCGCCGATTTGGATTCCCTTTTATCGCTTTAAATTTTAATCTTTCCTTTATAATTTTACATCTGCATCTGTATATTATATGAACAACTCGATGTCAGTCCCTACTTCTCTTCCCCTTTCTTTCCCATATCCTGATCCTCTTTGCTCCTTATGATAATATACATATATATATATATATATATAGAACATGTGGAATTATCTGTACAAAAGCCCATATAATTTGAACCTTAAAGCCAATATGGGCTTTTGTACATATGCATATTTTTTTAATATATTTAAAATTATTTTATTTTATATCAAATCTTTAAAAATATATCATTTTTCTCATAACATGTGTTTGAAATTCACCTCAATCTGCTCTTACTAAAAGTGAATTTTTGGTCAAAATAATTGACTAGAAATTTTCTTTTACCAAAAGGGAATTGTAACACTTTCACTTTTAAAATTTATTTTAAAATTTTTTTTATGTATTATACTTTTTGGGATAGCGTCGCATGTTGATATCGTTAACGTCTTACACTATTAGAGAGAGCGTAACACGTTATGTAAAAATATTTAATTTCAATGTGAGTCACCTTAAAACAAAGACTACGCAATGAGACAATACAACATATATCTTATACAAGTAAACAATGTAACGACCCCCTAATACGACATACACAATCCTGTATCTGATTAGCGAAGTAGTTATTCCCGATGTGGGAATGTCAGGAAATCGCTACTGGTTGAGCGTAACCCAAATAGACTTCCCGTTGTCCATTCGGATTCCGTTCAACCCTAATTCACATGCAGCTAAACTAATTATATATACATACATCATACATTACCCTGGAATGAAATCTAATATCCATACATACGGCATACAATTATTAAATGTGAAATCTAACTTAATTACACAAGTTTACAACGGTAAACCCTACCAAAAATTTGGGAGAGTTTCTTCTGTATTTCAAACATATCCCATATACAACAGTCATCTGATTTATACATATACAGTCAATCCAATCACCACAGCAGGCAGAAATTATAGAAAGCTAATATACAACATCATCAAGAAAATATATACAATGCAGTTCAAGCCTAGACTAAGTCGTTCTTCTGTTTATCACCAAGGCATCATCAGCTATCGTCTAGGTTCCTGTCCCTATCCTTGTCCCTGTTCATATGAGTAAACAACCTAGTGAGATATAAAATCCCAGTAGAATAATTTACATTTCAAATACAGTTCAAAATCTGGTTGAATACTCAACAGTGCGAGCACCAAAAACATCTTCCCGAAATCAGTTCGAAATCAGTGAAATACCTTATCTTTAAAATCGTTTTATCACATGGAAATTGCGGCAGATAATCATAATCATAAAAATCTATTTCTTTGAAAATCAATAATCAAAATCAAGTAAAATCCCATGCGCAGTGTATCTAAATCCATCTAGGCCACAAGTCCTCTGCGACCCAATCTAAAATCGTCATCTAATTACACGTCATCTAGAGAGAATACCTCTCTTATCGTTGGGTGTGATCCGTAACACCAATCACCTGAATCTAGCCTATATTGTGAGTGTGATCTGTAACACCAATCACTCACTCAAGGACGGGGTGAGAATTAACATCTAGGGCATCCCCTAGCATGTGCACATATGCCAATTCTCATCCTCATATAGTCTATTCGAACTCACATGCTCACGGTCGGCTATTCCTCAGGGTTCTAAGGCATTACGCCTAAATCACAACGTTTTCTCGTGTAGGCTATCCCCCCTTATACTCCTTAAACCTTTCTTAGGGTCTTCCTGATTTATTGCGTGATCCCTAATGCAGTACAGGCTAAATCTGGTAAAAACAATTTCATTTAAAAACTCCCTGTACTCGGGATACTTAACGGCCGTCCCATACTGGCTATCAAGTACCCTACCCTAAGTAAATCTATCCTAAGGGCATCTAAACTCGATAAACAAAACGTTTAACATACAATTAGGATATCCAACACACAGGCATGCAATTTATTCCATCGAAAGCAGCACACAAATCCATGCAAATAATCTAAATCGTTCAGGTATCCACAAGGTCAATTCTAACGTTCGGGAAGCGTAAATTATCCTACCTAGTCTCCTGTCGCTCCAAATTGATTCAGAACTTCACGTAGTCTCGATTTCTGAGCCCAATTAATTTCCTGGACATTAAATTGAATATTCAAGCTTGTCACGTCATCCGTTTAACAATTCTAATTCCAGTTGCCCTAATACCTAGGTTAATTTATTTCCTAATTATGTTCGGCAGCTATTTCAATCAGAATTCATCAGTTTTTGGGAAATCGAACCTTACCAATGTGATCGAATGATGAAATTCTGTCTCGGTTTCTCCCAGTGTATATCCAAATGCTCTGGCACGGCGGCGCATGGTGTTGCACAGCGGCGTACAGCGGTGCACGACGGAGGGGTGCGGTTGGCCTCAAAATTTACACCACGGTGAAGCCCGCAAGACCAGGAGTCCGAATATGGTGGTGGCACGGTGGTTCACGGCCTTTTGAATGGCATTTTCTGGCCATGAAATTTTACGCACGACGAACAAAAAATGCCTCGATCCGGGCACGTCGAACCTCTGTTCGACGTCGACGAGTTGGTAGAGGAAGCTGGCAGCTTAGGCTACATGATGGTGGGGGCGGTGACGACTAACGGTGGCAGACGGCGACGATCTCAGCTGGCGAAGTTTTCACGCAATGGAGGAAGAAAACTCCATTTTTCGGTGGCGCTGGCGGCCGTTGGTGGCCGTGGGTGGTTGCTGGAGGTTGTGGGTGGCGAGGGCTATCGGTTGGTAGGCCAGGTGGTGGCTCACGGTGGCTGTGGTGGTAGCGCACGGTGGAGGAAGGAGGAGAGAGAGGAGAGAGAAAGTGAGGTGAGGAGAGAGAGAGATTTGAGAGAAATGGAGGGATTCTGGGAAATTTAAAGCCTTCGGGGGCGATTCTGACTTTTCATGGACCACCCGGGGATACTTTAGGGTGTCATCTTCCTTACAGACGTTGGCACGTGTTTTCATGTGAAGGTTTTGGCCTCGGTCAGTGAAATTGATGTGCAAAATGTCGTCTGTCAATTTCTGATCGCCGGATTGCGTTTCTTTCCATTCGATCGTGTTTCTGACTTCGAACAACCTTTCGTTTCAAATCACCATCCTCGAAAGTCATGCCAAGCTTCGTTTGATTGGAATTAGCGTCGAAAATTAGGTTTTATCTTTTAAAAACATTTTCGGTTGTTACATTCTCCCCCCCTTAAAAGAAATTTTGTCCTCAAAATTCATACCTGCAAACAGTTATGGGTATCTTTGCCTCATCTCATCTTCTTTCTCCCACGTCATCTCCTGCGACGCTACATCCTGCCAAAGTACCTTAACTAAAGGGATTATTTTACTTCGAAGTTGCTTAGTCTTAAATTCAAGGATTTGAACAGGAGTAGATTCATAAGTCAAATTTTCATTTAATATTATCGGTTGATTTCCTAATACATGCGCAGGATCTGGGACATATTTAAGAAGTTGAGAGACGTGAAAAACATCATGTAGGTTGGACAAATATGGAGGTAAGGCAATTTGGTAGGCAACGGGACCGACTCTTTGTAAGATTTGGAATGGTCCTAGGAATCTAGGGCTTAGTTTCTTGGTCCTTACCTATCTACCAATACCCGTGGTGGGGGACACTCTAAAAAATATGTGGTCTCCCTCATTAAATTCCAAAGGCCTTCTTATCTTGTTGGCATATGATTCTTGCCTTTGTTGGGCAACTCTCATCTTTTCCCTTATCATTTTAATTTGATCAGTGGTTTCTTGTACAATCTCGGGTCCCAATAGTGCACTCTCCCCCATTTCTACCCAATTTAAAGGTGACTTACAACTCCTCCCATACAAAGCCTCATACGGTGTCATACCGATGGTAGAGTGATAACTGTTATTGTATGCAAACTCTATCAACGACAGGTATTTATTCCAACTTCCTTTTTGCTCAAGCACACAAGCCCTTAACATGTCTTCTAGAGTTTAGATAGTCCTCTCAGACTACCTGTCAGTCTGAGGATGATTTGCTTTGCTAAATTTAAGTTGGGTTCCTAAGGCTTGCTGTAGGGATTGCTAGAATCTCGAAGTAAACCTAGGGTCTCGATCGGATACTATAATTGACGGTATTCCATGCAATCTCACGATTTCCCTAAGGTATACTTCAGCTAATTTCTCCATGGAGTAACGCACCTTAACAGGTAAAAAGTGAGCATATTTGGTCAACCTATCCACTATTACCCAAATGGCATTAAATCCTGCCGGTGTTCTAGGTAATCCTACCACGAAATCTATAGTGATTTGATCACATTTTCTCTCTGGTATCTCCAATGGTTTTAGTAGCCCTGCGGGTTTCTAATGTTCCATCTTAACCTGTTGACAAGTCAAACAGGCATTCACGTAGTTCGTGATATCCTTCCGCATGCCGGGCCACCAAAAATTCCTCTTTAAGTCTTGATACATCTTGGAAATACCGAGGTGAATAGTGTAATGACTTCTATGGGCCTCTGCTAACACTTTTTCCTTTAGCTCCTGATGGTTCGGAATCACTACCCTCTTCCTAAACATTAAGACTCCATTAGGTGCCAGTCCAAAATCAGGTTGGTTTGTGTATACTTCCAAGGATTCATCCTCAATTTAAGCTTGTCTAATTAGTTCTCTCAATTCACAGGTTATCAAAAAGTCACTCATCACTAACCTTTGCGGAAACGAGATTACGTTGAGGCTGAGATTCCTAAAATCCTCAAGTAACCTCATCTCACCAATCATTAAACTAGCTAGTTGTAGTGACTTTCGGCTTAATGCATCAGCCACGATATTCGATTTCCCTGCATGATATTTCAATTCAAAATCAAAGTCTTTCAGGTATTTTACCCACCTACGCTGCCTCATGTTTAATTCCTTTTGATCAAACAAATACCTAAGGCTCTTATGATCACTATACACTTTAAATACAGCGCCATACAGGTAATGTCTCCAAATATTTAGGGCAAATACTACGGCAGCTAGTTCTAAGTCATGGGTGGGGTAGTTCTCCTCTGCAGGTTTCAATTGCCGCGATGCATAAGCCACAACTTTCCCATCCTGCATCAAGACGCAACTTAGGCCTCTCAAGGATGCATCTGTATATACGATAAAGGGTTCTAGGGTTTTCGAAATAATTAGTACAGGAGCGATGGTTAATTTCTCTTTCAAAATTTGAAAACTAGTCTCACACTGTTCGCTCCATTCAAAATCTACCCCTTTTGAGTCAATCGGGTTAATGGAACAGCTATCTGAGAAAATCCTTGAATGAATTTTCGATAATAGCCGGCCAAACCCAGGAAACTCCTAATCTCGGTGACCGTTCTAGGTCAATCCCAATCTAATACTACTTTAATTTTCTTTGGGTCTACCGCTATCCCTTTCCCATTAACCACGTGTCCTAAGAATTTCACTTCTAACCAAAACTCACATTTCTCTAGCTTTGCATACAATTGCTTCTCTTCCAATATCTATAGCACCGTGCTAAGATGCTGGGCATGCTCTTCGTGAGTCTTGAAATAGACTAAGATATCATCGATGAATACCACTACAAATTGATCTAGATAGGATCTGAAAATCCTGTTCATGTAATCCATAAAGACAGCTGGTGCGTTCGTTAACCCAAACGACATCACTAGAAACTCGTTGTGGCCGTATCTTGTCCTAAACACTGTCTTCGAGATATCCTCCTCTCTAACCCTAATCTGGTGGTATCCTGATCTTAAATCTATCTTAGAAAATACAGTCGCGCCTTGCAACTGATCAAACAAGTCATCAACACGTGGTAATGGGTATTTGTTCTTAATGGTCACCTTATTCAATTATCGGTAATCAATACACAATCTCAAACTCTCGTCTTTCTTCTTTACGAATAAGACCGGAGCTCCCCATGACGATACACTTGGCCTAAAGAACCCCTTCTCCAACATATCTTCAATTTGGACTTTTAATTCTCTTAATTCAGTTACGACCTTACGATATGGGGTCATGGCTATTGGGCCCGCTCCCAGAATCAGGTCAATGGTGAACTCTATCTCCCTAGGTGGTGGCAGTTTGCTTACTTCCAAAGGAAATACCTCCGAAAAGTCACTAGCGATTGGGATTTGGCTTAGCCTATCCTATAACTCTACCTCATAGAGATTGAGGGACATATCACCTATCTCACAAGCCTTGTCACTCCCTCGCATAGGCACGATATCTAGGTAAGTGATTGTCCTTTCGAAACAATTCAACAAGACCCGATTCCTAGTTAACCAATCCATTCCCAAAATAATGTCGATCCCAGTCAGTGGTATGCACACTAGGTCCACAAGGAATAAAGTATATTCAATGGTTAAGGGGCAATTCAGGCATACTCGTGGGGACATAGTGGCTTCTCCCAGGGGTGTGGATATGTATAGGTCACACGGTAGGGTTTGAACAGGTAATCTTATTCTTTCTATGCATGCATCAGCGATAAAGGAGTGCGTAGCACCTGAATCAAAAAATACTATTAAAGAAAAATTTTAGATTTTACCTCTACCCTGCATCAAACCTGAAGACCTATCAACATTGGCCGCATTCAAAGTAAAAACTCTCCCTGGAGCTTGTGGTCTTCGGATACCGGATGTCGGCTGATTCCCGGTGGAAGAGCAGTATCTAGCCATATGTCCTTTACCTCCACATCTGTAACACTAAAGTGGAGTCTGATGCCAGCAGGGCTGATTCTGATGTCTGGTGCCACACTTCGGACATGGAGTATTATCAGGTCGCCTTCCACTACTACTAAAAGCCCCTGGTTGTGGTTTAAACATACCGCTTCTCACGTTAAGGTTTCTGGTTGATTGTCTGGGCCGGTTCCCTGTTCTCTGTGTCATATTTTGAGCCTATCTCTGTTCTAGATTCTTGCTTAGGATTTGGCACTTGTTTACCAGTGTGGTGAAGTCTCGAATCTCCAGGGTAGCTAACTGAGTCTTCATGGGTAAGTCTAGGCCTTCTTCTAATTGCTTCGCTTTCCAGGCCTCGTCATAATGCATTCGCAGGTAGGTGGAGTATCGTGATAATTCTTCAAATTATTTCAAATACTCCTCAAATGGCCTACCTCCCTGTGTGAGCTTTAGAAACTGTGCTTCCTTTGATTATTTTACGCTCTCAGGGATGTACTGGTCCATAAAGACTTTCTTGAAAGACTCCCAGGTAAGTGGAATGCCTCTGCTTTCCATCAGTTGCTGGGCATCTGTCCATCAGAGTTATGCTTCGCCTTTTAACATGTATGTTGCATATGTAACCTTCTGCTCGTCGTCACACTGCAACAGTCTGAAAATATTTTCAATATCTTTCATCCAAGCTTCTACAATATCTGGATCAGAGGCACCTGCAAATGGAGATGGACCTGCTCGTTGAAACTCGATCCATCCCTGATACAATGGGTTTGCATGCTGAGTGGCTCCGTCATTTCTAGTCTGTCTGTCTTCCTGCTGCTGTCTCATTACATTAGCACTAGTAGTGGCTTGATGTCTCATCGCATCAGCCATTAACCAGATGGATTCCATCATATCACGCATGTCGACATCAGTCTCCATGCTACCACTACCTGAAGCACCTTGATTCTTGTGCCTTGGCCTTCCTCCGGGCCTGCGAGTGGCATCCCTGCTAGATTCTACCATAGTTATCTGACACAGAAGCAAACATATTAGTTATACAGCAACAGTTAACAGAAAGGCATTAAATTTATTTCGTTCATTATTGGTTCAAATAAGGTCCTAACATTCCAGAGTTAAATCAATTAAAACCCTAAAGCTGCAAGCCTGAAGATTCAAAGTCCTTAACCCACTAAACCAGACAATTCGACAAACCGGGCTCTGATACCATAATTGTAACGACCCCCTAATATAACATACACAATATTGTATCTGATTAGCGAAGTAGTTATTCCCGATGTGCGAATGTCAGGGGATCGCTACTGGTTGAGCGTAACTCAAATAGACTTCCCGTTGTCCGTTCGGATTCCGTTTAACCCTAATTCACATGCAGCTAAACTAATTATACATACATACATCATACATTACCCTGGAATGAAATCTAATATCCATACATACGGCATACAATTATTAAATGCGAAATCCAACTTAATTACACAAGTTTACAACGGTAAACCCTACCGAAAATTTGGCAGAGTTTCCTCTGTATTTCGAACATATCCCATATACAACAGTCATCTGATTTATACATATACATTCAATCCAATCACCACAGCAAGCAGAAATTATAGAAAGCTAATATACAACATCATTAGGAAAATATATACAATGCAGTTTAAGCCTAGACTAAGCCGTTCTTCTATTTATCACCAAGGCATCATCAGTTATCATCTAGGTTCCTGTCTCTGTCCCTGTTCATCTGAGTAAACAACCTGGTGAGACATAAAATTCCAGTAGAATAATTTACATTTCAAATACAGTTCAAAATCTGGTTGAATACTCAGGGTGCGAGCACCAAAAACATCTTCTTGAAATCAGTTCGAAATCAATGAAATACCTTATCTTTAAAATCATTTTATCACATGGAAATTGCGGCAGATAATCATAATCATAAAAATCCATTTCTTTGAAAATCAATAATCAAAATCAAGTAAAATCCCATGCCCGGTGTATTTAAATCCATCTAGGCTACAAGTCCTTTGTGACCCAATCTAAAATTGTCATTTAATTGCATGTCATCTAGAGAGAATACCTATCTTATCGTTGGGTGTGATCCGTAACACCAATCACTCGAATCTAGCCTATATTTTGAGTGTGATACGTAACACCAATCACTCACTTAAGGACCGGGTGAGAATCAACATCTAGGGCGTCCCCTAGCATGTGCACATACACCAATTCTCATCCTCATACAATCTATTCGAACTCACATGCTCACGGTCGGCTATTCCTCAGAGTTCTAGGGCATTACACCTAAATCACAACGTTACTCCGTGTAGGCTATCCCCCCTTATACTCCTTAAACCTTTCTTTGGGTCGTCCTAATTTATCGCGTGATCCCTAACGCAGTACAGGCTAAATCTGGTAAAAACAATTTCATTTAAAAATTCCCTGTACTCGGGATACTTAACGGCCGTCCCATACCAGCTATCAAGTACCCTACCCTAAGTAAATCCGTCCTAAGGGCATTTAAACTCGATAAACAAAACTTCTAACATGTAATTAGGATATCCAGCACACAAGCATGCAATTTATTCCATCGAAAGAAGCACGTAAATCTATGTAAATAATCTAAATCGTTCAGGTATCCACAAAGTCAATTCTAATGTTCGGGAAGCGCAAATTATCCTACCTGGTCTCCTGTCGCTCCAAATCGATTCAGAACTTCACGTAGTCTCGGTTTTTTAGCCCAATTAATTTCCTGAACATTAATTTGAATATTCAAGCTTGTCACATCATCCGTTTAATAATTCTAAGTCCGGTTGCCCTAATACCTAGGTCAATTTATTTCCTAATTATGTTTGACAGCTATTTCAATCGAAATTCATCAGTTTTTGAAAAATCGGACCTTACCAATGTGATCAGATGATGGAATTCTATCTCAAGGTGGTCTCGATTTCTCCCGGTGTATATCCAGATGCTCCAGCACGGCGGCGCACGGCGGTTGGCCTCGAAATTTACACCACAGTGAAGCCTGCAAGACTAGGAGTCCGAATATGGTGGTAGTGCAGCGGTTCACGGCCGTTTGGATGGCATTTTTCAGCCACAAAAGTTTACGGACGGGGGACAAAAAATGCCTCGATCCAGGTGCGTTGGACCTCCGTTTGATGTCGGTAAGCTGGTGGAGGAAGCTGGCAGCTCAGGCTACACGATGGTGGGGGCAGTGACGACCAACGGTGGCAGACGGCGGTGATCTCAGCTTACGAAGTTTTCGCACAATGGATGAAGAAAACTCCATTTTCCTGCAGCGCTAGCGGCCGTTGGTGGCCGTGGGTGGTTGCTAGAGGTTGTGGGTGGTGAGGGCTGTCGGTTGGTAGGCCAGGTGGTGGCTCACGGTGGCTGTGGTGACAGCACGCGGTGGAGGAAGGAGGAGAGAGAGGAGAGAGAAAGTGAGGTGAGGAGAGAGAGAGATTTGAGAGAAATGGAGGGATTTCAGAAAATTTAAAGCCTTCGGGGGTGATTCTGACTTTTCTCGAACCACCCGGGGATACTTTAGGGTGTCAACTTCCTTCCAGACGTTGGCACGCATTTTCATGCAAAGGTTTTGGCCTTCGTCAGTGAAATTGACGTACGAAACGTTGTATGTCAATTTCTGATCGCCGGATTGCGTTTCTTTCCATTCGATCGTCTTTCTGACTTCAATAACCTTCCGTTTCAAATCACCATCCTCAAAATTCGTGCCAGGCTTCGTTTGATTGGAATTAGCGTCAAAAATTAGGTTTTATCTTTTAAAAACATTTTCGATTGTTAAAAACAACACAAGTTGCATAAATTTAAAATAAAAATTACTTGATGTTGATCTTAACATCCTTTTCTGATTTTAAAATTATTTCTATATAAAAAATTGATAAATATATATAAAAATATATCATCAAAATTATAATTTATTTTGAAAAATTAAAATAAATATCATAAATAATTAAAATATAAAAAGATTCAATCATATTTTAATAAAAAATTATAATTTTAAATACTTATAACTTTTTTCAAAAATGCTAATAATGAGAAAAAAATTACTAATAACTCTTTTTTTTTTTAATTATTAGCACCTTGAAAAAAAATTACTAGAAATCCATGAATATTTTTAATAAGTTATCACCACATTAAAAGCTATAACCATGCTTTTGAAAATAGAATCGATTGACTAATTTAATTAAAAAATCAATGAGTCTCTTGGTCGATCTAGAGAAACTTCAAATTTGAAGGAAAAAAATTTGATAAAATTGATGAAAATCAACAATTTATGAAAAAAAAAAAACTATTGATTCATTGGTTCAACAACCATGAAAAAGAAGAAAAAGAAGATGAAGATGAATTAAGATGAGAAAGAAATGAGTGATGAAGAGTCAGAGAGAGAGAGAGTGGAGAGAGATAAGAGGGATGAAGGAGGGAAGAAGATGAAAAAGAAGAAGAAAAAAAAAGGGACATAGAGAGAAAAAAGAGAATGAGTGAGAATAAATAATAAAATAAAATTTAAAAAAATTTGGAAAGAGATTAAGTGTATGGAAAAGATAAAAAAAAATTAATAAAAGAGACAAAGAAGATGAAGGAAAATAATTAATGAGAGAGAGAAAAAATGAACAAAAATTAATTAAAATATAGTGTTTTATGTATTCTTGAAAGTTGAAATAGATAGGTTTAAAATAATAATAAATGTAGGAAAATGATATATATATTAAATTTAAATTTTATTATAAAATTATGATAAAAATATTTTAAAGTATTAAATTTATATTAATTTTTAATATATTTGAACTATAAAATATATCTTTTATGAAATGGAGTAATATTTATTATTTTTATTGACTTAATATAATAATTATATAATTATTATATATAAAATAATTATTAATATTAATATTTGTTCGACCATAGTTTAATTACAATTGAATAAGTGAATCGTGAACAAACTCCCTTGAACGGTTCAATGATTAGTCTAATTTTTTAAAAAAAATTTGCTATCCAATGCCCTTTGAGGCACTATACTTAGTTAAGAAACATTAAATATTTTTGAAAATATTATTTTATCATGCTATTTAATGTGTTTTAATTTTTTTTTTCAACTAATATCCATAAATACACAATTTTTTTTATAATAAGACAATCTTACCTTATAAATACAAAATACAAAATTTTAAATTATAAAAATAAATCCAAAAATGTTTATATACAAAAATTACCATATAAAATTAGAAAAAATATATACATATATGAAAATTCCCCCCCAAAAAATAAAACCATCAATATATTTATAGGATTTATGTTTTATAATTTTATTAAGTTTTAAATCTTAAATTATAAAATTATAAAACATAAACCCAAAAATATATGTATGAAAATTAAAATATAAAATTAGCCAAAAATATTTAAGAAAATTATACAAAAAAATAAAATACATTAAAAGATTTAATATTGTATAATTTTGTAATTTAAGATAGAAAAATTTTAAAAGTTTAAAATTTGAATATTGTATTTATAGGAATATGATTGCCTTATTTTAAAAATAAATTATGCATTTATTGATGTTAATTGAAAATTTTTTAAAACAAATTAAATAGCATGATGAAATACTATTTTTAAAAGTATTGCAAATTAATTTTCCTAACCAGTGAAAATCCTTTTTAAAATTTTGGCTATGACTGTTATTCAATTTGCAATAGAGGCATCACCATTATCTTATATGGGATAATCACGTGGCATTGGTTTGAATTAATAGGTAAAAGTACAAAGTCTAAAATTATTTTTAATTTTGTCCTAATTTTTTTGTTAAACTAGATGATTCTTAAAAGAAATACAAATGTAAAAGTGAAGTTAGTATCAAAAGTAATGATGTAGCTTCATAGTGATTTATCGAAGGAAGAAAAATGTTATGTGACTAAGTCATTTTTGTGCTTGAGTCATAAAATATTAAAATGGTTTAGCTGCCTTATAGATTAAATAAAATATTTTTGTTACTAATTTGAATGACATTGATAATTTTTGTAAATATTTATGACAAATTTAATACAAAACTTTTAAGAGAATAAAAAAAACCTAAATTTCAAGTAAAAAAAGAATATATTTTATGAATTGATATTTAACCTTTTATTTTTTATAATACTCTAAAGGAATAAAGTGTAGTTTTGAATCTACAAGCCATTAATTGGTTTAGGTGATATATATTTTCAAGAGGAGATCAAATGTTTAAATCTTAGGAGTCGTTTACTATTAACAATAGGGACATAACTGCAAAATTATGCGCATTTTTTATTCTATGTAAAAAAGAGTTTGATAATTTGATTTTTAAAAATATAAAAATAAAAAAATTTATTTAAAAAATGTTATTTTCAATAAAAACAAATAGACAAAAATGTTTGAAACATCAATTTTTTAAGGATAAAATGTAAAGAAGCTTGATGAGCAAAAAATTTCTTAAACTATATATTTTGACCAATAACCTTTTTCAACCTAACGGAAAATTTGTACTAAACGGAATCACTTTTTAAAAACACTTATTTTAAAATTTTTAGGTAAAAGCAGTTTTTTTTAGTTTTAGAACAAAAATTAAGAATTAGAGGTTTAGAAGCTAAAAGGTAAGTATTTTAAAATAAAATTGTCATCACTAAAATTTTATATTTATCACTCTATCCTTTAATTGATAAAGTAATGTATTTAACTATTAAAAATAATTTATTTAATTAATCAATTAATTTATTTAAATGATAAAATAATATACATTATATATTTTATTTAATTAATAAAAATTAACAGTAATAAATATTTATAATTATTCATCTATTTAAATAATTTAATAATAAATTAAAATGTAAAATGTACTTTTTGGTAATTTGACAGTTACAAGCACTTTTTATTACAAATTTTCTAAACACAAATTATTTTTTTCTCATAACAAATTTTTTCAAACTCTATTAAAAAAATTATTTAAAAATAAATAAATTTTAAAAACAATCTCAGACGACTCCAAAAACGTAGTGCAAGCTTTGATGGCATAAAAGCTTTTCTATGGGCTGTTAGATTAAAATGGTGTTTTGAGGGTATGAATCCTTTCAAAATAAATTTTAATCCTTTCAAAATAAATTTTAATGAAGTGATGAATTGTAAAAAAAAAAAAAAAAGAATTAAAACTCACTTTTATATATCAAATAAATGTAAGAACTTGTCAGCTAATTAACACCTGTAGTATTTTTGTCAACGAAAGCCACAGAAATGTCTTGTCTTCTTTCCTCCTCTTCGTCTTCACTCTGTGGCGTGCGCACCATGGCTGATTAATATGAGCATTAGGGGGTTTAGAGTATTTTATTTGAGTCAAATAATCCTATTGATGTGTGCTGCATTTTTTGATATGAAAATAGAATTAATTTTTTTAGATAATTATAGTATAGAGATTTTTTATATTTTAAAAAAAGTTTTGGAGAGTTATTGGTGAAAACTTATAATTTATGAAATTTTTTTGCATATCATCCTAAGTTTAATGAAGTTCTTTGAATTTTGTCGATTTTTAAAATAAAAAATATTAAAAAATAGTAATTTTTATTAATAATATTTATATTGTAATGACTATAAGTCATAAGACATGAATAGATTAAATAATTTTATATTATTTAATTTTTTATTTTAAAGTTAAAATTAAAATTATTTTATATTATATTTTAAAAATTAATAAAAAAATATATTTGTGTATATAAAACCTTCAGTATATATAATATATCAGAGATTTTGTGCATGTCATTTTTTTCAAAATTTTGAAATATAATATAGAATAATAATTATTAGATTTTAAAATAAAAAATTTAAAAATAAAAAATTATTTATATTTTATATTTTATATTAATTTCTTAGTCTAATGATTAAAAGACTTTAAGGTTATTATGATATAAATAATAAATAAATACTAATATTAATATAATATTCTAAAAAGTAATTTTATAACATTATTTTTTAAAAAAATGAAAAGATAAAAAAGCTTTATGTCTTCCACCATATATGCAGCTCCACTAGGTCCAAGGGTGATCCTTGGAAAAGGTGACTCTTAATTTTTTATTTTTTTCAATGAATTTTGTTTTCGATGGAGAATCTTGGCCCAAACTCCAAAGGCAGATTTTCTTGTTTTAACTTTAAAAAGTCATTCAAAATTTTTTTCTTAAAAACAAAAGTCAACTATTGTCCAAATAAACTTTAAAAGTCAACAAATTTTTTTTTAAAAAAAAGAGAAACCAACAAGTGTCAAAGAATAAATAATTTGAGGATTTTTAAGCAATATTTTATTGAGAAAAAAATTATAAAGCTAAGGAATGAATATAGGTAGTTCCAACTTGTTAGCTAGAAATCTATCTAAGAAGGAGAGTTGAATTTGATAGTTATTTAAAAAAAATTAAAAAACTTTTAGATTTTTTAGATTTGAAGTTTCAATTTTAAAAAAAAAATTCAGAGAAAGACAAGTTTAATAGGAATTAGTAAAAGAGATACCACAATTTATAGAGATTTAGTATTCAGTTGTCTTGATCCTTATGTCCTCTCCTCAAGCACACAACAAGAGTTTTATTCATACTAGGTTAATCACTTTACAACCTAAGTAACCTTCTCACACGGATAAGCACAAATGCTTTTACACTTAATGTAACATCCGCTCTTTCTATGCATTGAGAGATGTTTGTTGATTTTAAATGAATTAAATGTTTGCGTTTGTTGCATTAGGCTGCATGTAGTTGCATTAGGAAAAGAGTTTTAAGGGAGAAAGAAAGAATAAGGACTAAAGTGAAAATGAAAATGATATAGTGGGAAATGGTATGAATATCTAAAATTTCAAGGCAATAGGCCGTAATTTTAGCCAAATGATTTACTATAGCAACAGAATTTTGAAAATTTCCCACCAATGAGTTAGGGATGAAATGGTCATTTAACATAAAGTTGAAAAAAATTATTATTTTGGGCCAAATGGTTGGGAATTAGGAGCAGAATTGTAAAGGGCCGGACTGCTTATAAATAGGCCAATCCTTCAGAGCCCTTCATTTGCAACTTTAGTTCAGAAATCTTAAAGAGAGAGAGGATGAGATAGAGAGAGAAAGAGTTGGAATTGTGAAGGAAAAGAGCTGTTGGACAGATTTAAGCATTCCTGGATCTAGGAAATCATCCTAGAACACTTCCCAAACATCAATCATTAAGTTTAAATCAGTAGAAAGGTAACAAATCACCTATCTCCCTTATTTTCAAAATTTACTGTGCATGGTTGAAAAATTTTAAGTTTTCATAATTTTGAACTTCAGGGAGATTAAAACCTACATTCTTAATTTTTTTTATTGCTATTTGATGTTTTAAACTGATTGAATATACTTGAGAATACATTATTCAAATCTAGAAAATGGGTTTTTCATGGTTTTCAAAGAAGAGTTTAAATCCAAGATTTGAGCATGAATAATTGGTTGTTTGGGCTATTTTTTAGTGGTAAAAGAAGCTTTTATGCTATTATTGAGTTTTTAATCATCAAAACTATTTTAAAAACATATTTTTGGGCTAAAATAATTGGTCAATAACGAGTTTTAAAATAGAGCATAACGTAGTAGTCGACTTGTAGGCTCTACCAGTCGATTGTTATGCTCTTGAGTTGTCCAGAAACGTGTCTAGAATGCTAGTAGTCGACTGCCAGAGGCTGGAAGTCGACTGCCATGTTCTTATTTTTTAGAAATTATTCAAGAACAGAGCAGTCGACTGTCGCGGTCCTGGAAGTCAACTGATTGCTCTCTGTTTGAAATATTTTTGGGATAGCAAGTTGGAAGTTGACTGATTGCTCTCTGTTTGAAATATTTTTGGGACAGCAAGTTGGAAGTCGACTGTCAAGAGGCTGGAAGTCGACTTATAGCTCTCTGTTTTGGAAATTTTGACTCAATAACCTATTTTTATCCACAATTGGCCCAATACTTCACTCAAATGTAGGATTTAATCTTAAATTGTAATGGGTAACATGATAAATGAGAATATTTGAGAAATTATGAGAAAGAGAATAAAAAATAATAATAAGAGATTTTGATTGAGCATAAGCCATAAATGAGGATAATTGCAAATGGTTGATCCACGAGAAAGGATGCATTTGGTTATATCGCGAGAAGGGATGCATTGGGTTATACCGCGAGAAGGGATGCAATTGGTTATACTACGAGACTAGCTGCAACTGGATTTAATCCAGGAAAAGTTTTGCAGATGGTTAACCACGAGAATAATTGCTGACAGTTAACCCCGAGAATAAATGCTAACAGTTAACCTGAGAATAAATACTGACGGTGAAACCACGAGAATGATTGTAGGTGACTCATGACCATAAGAGAATCTCATTTATGAATAGAAATTTCAATGAGTTATTTTGTGATGCTTTTGACTATGGCCATATCAAATTGCATGATTTCTTTGTTTATGTTTTACACTAATATGAGAATATGAGTTGTTACCATTATAGTCTGAGAATGTATTCATGTATCTCGTGTCATGAATATTTGTTGCAATGTATGAGTATTCATAAGTATATGCATGATATATTTGTATAATTCATGTACATTATTCCAATAGCATAATATTTTAAAATATTCTAAAAAAGAATGTAATGGATTTTCATATTTTTACGATGGTACAATCATCTATCTTTAAACACAGGTAATTATTGCTACTGAGAAATATTTCTCATTAAAAATGATTTGTATCAGATGCCTAGGTACTAGGTTTTGATGGAGGTAGATATAGAAGTAGTAGAGATACCCTTTTTGGGGTATTTCCTGGTGATTTCTGGACTATGGGTTCTATTTGTGTTTGAAGTACCACCAACCCCCTGACTATATGCATAATTAGAAATATATCATAGGTTTTTGATATGTCCATATCCCGAATCCTTATATATCTTTTGGAGGAATCAGGAGAATGACTTTGATGTAAGTAAGAAAGGCATATATGTATTAAAATGTGTGAGATAGGATATTTTGTTTAAAACAGGGTATAAGTGACAGGCTTATTGTCTCTTTACCCTATTCAGGCTCACATATCTATAGGTATATGTCTGGCACACACTACTATTTATGTATGTATAAATATTATGAATAGTGAATGTGAATGTAAATATCCCTATATCTATATATCTTATTTAAATTTCTTTATTTATTTTCACTGCGTAACGTGTGAGAACCCGAGTGTAGTAACCCAAACTAGTGGCACTCAACTATTTAACTTAAAAAAAGTTAAAAATTTACTTGGGTAAAAGTAGTAGTAACTCACCAATCCTAAATTATATGATTTAATTACCAAAAAGGAACCATAGGATTGGGGGCGTTACACTTAATAGTACAAGAACCTACTAACACACACACACTTTCTAAGCTTGACATAAAGTATCATTCTAACCTTAGTTTCTTTAAGAATCAACCCTACAGACTTTTACCTAAGACTACCTTACGCCAACACAAATAAAAAAACACCACAAACGCACTCATTTTCTATGTTTGATATAAAGCATTCCCTTAATCTTAGCCCTTGTAAGAATCAACCCTACAAGAATTTTACCTAGGACTATCTCACACTAACACAGAGAAATACACACAAGTATAAGAATAGTCTTAGTCACAATAACTTAAAAATTTGTAATGCTAACTCATTAAGAGGATAATTCAATTTATGACTTTGTGAATGATTATTTGATATCTCTTTTTCAAGTTCTTCTCTCCTTAACAACATTATTGACAGACATGAGCCTTTTATATGTGTTTGAGAGGAGGCTGTTAGAGAGCTTGCTCTAATTTTGAATTTTCCCTTTGATTTAAACCTGATATGTCATGATTGATATCCTCAAACTATTTAAGCATGTTTTCCTTAAGGTCGTTGTGTGATCAAGAGTTGAAGAAGGAGATCCTCGTGCTTTGTTTTTATTTCTGGGATCTTGTTTTTGACTTTTAGTATTAATGATCCTTGCAAAACATAAATGATACATTCCTTTTTGCTTTTAGTCAATAATATAATTCGTCATGTAATCAAATTTTTTTAATTTCAGATACACTTGAACATTAACTTTTAATTTACTTTCCTTTTTCAGCATCCTTCTATTTTAACCTCCTAACATGGGCTTTATTGGGCTCTATCCATTTCAAATATTCAACCTACATTTTTAGCAATCTCTAGCAATTAATGAGTTAAATCTCATGCTCCAACTAATTAAAATACATTTTTTTCAAGACATTAATAATGAGCAATCTGTGACAAGAACTTTGTTTCCTTTTCTGGCTCATACGTTCGAATTTTTGTAATTAAGCTTCCTAAAAAATCAATCATACCTTTCTTCTTTCCTTTTTGGTTAGTAATGTAAGTGTATTGTATCAAATATTATGATTTTATATTAATGTGACAGATGTGTTACTGTCTCTCTTGAATTTTCTTTCCTATTTTTGATTCCTTCTTAACTTAGCATCATGATATGGGCTTAATCAATATTGGGCTTGTTTAATTAAATTCATTGACCAGAATGAAAAACATGTGGGCTTCTAAGTTTGGTAAAACTATATACAACATCATTCTTCCCTTTTTTGATAATGTCAACAAATTTTCTATAAAGCTCCCCCTAAATTTATGCAACATATGACTGATATTTTCGCAAGTTAACACATAAATATTTTCAATGAATACCAATACAACCATTTCTCCCCCTTTGACATTATTAAAGAGGGGCTAAAAAGCAAGAAATTAACCAGGAATGACTTGAAAAGCAATAGATGAAATAGGATCTTGAATTTCGGTATTTCTAGGATCCATTTAGCTCTTAATTCCCTCATTAATTTATAAAAGTTTAATTTCAAAGGGTTTGGTAAAAATGATAGCTAATTGATTTTCAGTAGGTACATATTCAATCTCTATGTCTTTAGTTCCTTAAGAAATGATATCTAAAGATCCTCTTAACTGCAATCAAGTGTGACCTCTTAAGATCATATTAAAATATAGCACATAGACATAGGAAAAAAAATATAATATTAGGTCTACTAGCAGTTAAGTATAGCAAGGAATCAATCATATCTCGAAAAAGTTATGGACTTTCATGCTTCATCCTTGTTAAGTTTGGTAGAATAGCTTATCAGAGTTCTTATATATCTTAAGCTATCCATTCTGAATCCCAATTATACACACACACACACACACACATACAAGCAATTTCTGTGCTCAATTCCTTTTTGTATTTCTTGCAATTTTGCTTTTTGCTCCTTGATTTATATATGTGTGGTTCCTAGTTTCATAATTTTGCTTCCTAGTTTATGGAACTTGCTTCCTTTTCAATAAGCACATTGGTTTTTCATTTAATGGCAGCAAAAATAATGTCTTTCACATATACATACATATATACTCCAACAAGATAAGATCATCAAGGCATAAATTTACCAGAATAATTATTTCATTAACAAGGTCAATATAGGTATCAATATATTAGGCATATTAGCAAAGGTTTATCTAAAGATAAGAAAATTGAACCATAAAGACCACTAAGGTCACAACTTTGAAGCTAATAGCTTCCTATAAGATGATCATAAGAGAGTATTTATGTTCTTATTGCACAAGGATCATTCTTTGAGTTCCCCTTATGAAACTTAAAAAATAAAAGATCAAGGGAAGAATGAGCACAATAAACTAAACAAGTATTTTGTCTCCTTTTTGACTATTATCTAAGAATATTCAAGCCTTTAATGCATTTAATGCTACTTCTTCATACACATGTAGTTTCTTCTTAAGAGTATTTCATAACCATGAAGATTTGATTTAAGCAACTATAAAGTTTTAAAGGTTAGTGATAACTTCTATTTTGATGTATATATTTTGCTCTAGCTCCTCTTCTTCTTACAAATTTAAGAATTTTCATTATTCTCTTAGTTGCAAGATTTTGCTTCCAATATTACAAGTATTCTCTTTTATAAAACATACTCATCAAGAATTAGTCCTTGTAAAATAATGAAGATATATATATATATATATAGATGATGCAGACATCATGAAACAAATACTTAGATAGTAAGAAATTTGAAATGATCAAGCTTATTTTTAGGAGCCTCCTTCTCAAATTAGAAACCATTAGGATCATTTCTTAAATATTCAGGATGATCCAGTTTATCTATTTCATTAATTTTCTATAGAGACCTCAAACTTGATTTTATATGCAAAGATATGGAAGTTTCACTTTAACCTAGTTCCTTATTTATATTGATTTGTCTCTTAAACAACTTCCCTTTTATTGATAATTTTATCTATCTTTTCATAAGAAGCATACTTCCTATCTCATGGATTTAATGTGGAATCACTAATAGATTTTCAAATATAAGCGTCAATAAAGGAATATCACACAAGTAGATACTTAATCAAAATAGTATATGTGAGACCAAATGATCAATCCAAAACGGTAAGTAATTATCAAAGGTCAAGCATAAGATATAGTTACTTGAGCATAATATGTGTCCCATACAGAAAATACTAAGCAAAAATGGCATAAACAAATGAGCATAGTTTGTATAAGATATTCTTTTAAGAAACAAATCCACATGAAAAATAATCAATTTTCTTATTGTGAGATAAGTAACAAAGCCAATCATGAAACTTAGAATAATTTCAATCAATTGGCTTACCAATTCTTACCATCCTTTTGTGAAAGAGTTCATACAAACAAAGTGTTTGACATAACTAATTTCAACTCTATAACTCTTCTTGTGATTTGGATTTGTTTGAAGATTTCATCCTCGAAATCAATTCATACAACATGCTTATTAACCTTTGAACAACTTAAAAGGTCCTTGAAAAAATTCTTGTTAAGGGGCCCACATATAAAAATATGCGCAAGGATGCATTTACCAATGATTATGAGGAAAATGAAATTTTAATGCACAATCATTTAAGTAGTATAGTCATAATCAATATACTTCAAGAGTCAAATTTGAATGATCAATTGAAATCTAATCTTCCTTCATCAAATTATTGATCTTATATATCAAAATCACTTTTCTAAGACAAGTAAATTTTCTAAAATTCTTTCTCATTTTTCAAACTTTAAGGGCAATCAAAGTTTTAGAATAAGTATTATTAACAAGAAGATATTTGAAAGAAATATTTTTTAAATGATCATAAAGATAAATTCATAGTTTATCATAAATGGAAAGGAGTTTTTATATTTAAAAAATTTTATGCTTCATGCTATCCTTATTTCTTATGTTTTGCATCCTCTTTTGCCATGAAACATAATCCTTTTTATGCAAGTGTCCATTTTCTTACTATACCATCTTTCATAATTTTAGCCATGTTCCTTGAGTATCTTGAATCAAGAACCTTTGGTTCTTCCTGATCCTTTTTTCCAAAGTACACCTATCAATACCCAATAATCTTTGGGTCCTAGTAATGTTAGTACAAATCCTTTTTGGTACAAGGTGCCTTTAGGAGCCTAGATTTTCATAATAGTTCTCAAACCTCTCAGTCCACATCTATATGAAAAATGTCTTTTTGGCTTGCATGAATAATACATCTTTGAATTAGAGGTTTTAGGAGAGTACTTGATGAAGAAATTTGTGTAAAATTTTCTTAAATATTTATTGTTACATCCTAACCCATATTTATCAAAAAAGCATATTTGGCTTCTAGGTAAACTATTCAATTTTTTTTGATCTTCTATTAAATTATTTTAAAAAATTAGAGATGATTATTCTTCTTCTATCAATTTGAACCTTTCTTTAAAATCCCTTTTTCAAAACTAACATAGTTAAAATCTTTTTGAGATTTCACATGAACAATTTAAGATGATTTTATATTTTGACAAAAATTTACTAGAGTCATATATAACAGTATCACATACTTGTAATAATTTAGAAGGTGAAGAACAATGTACCTTATTTTCTTTAGGTTCCTCATCAAATTCTATTTCACTTTTTAAGTTATCATTGGCTATGAGGCAAAGATTATTTGTTTCTTTCTTTTCATCCTTTCTTTCACTACTTATTTATTCAAGAAGATCATCACTCATCAACTAGCTTACTACTATTGCTTCTTTTTAGTAGGTGTAATTTGTTCCATCAAAGAAGGGAGGTATGTAGATTGATTGTCCTTCTAGTTCTTGACTCATTTTCTGGCTAAGATATTTTCTCTTAGGATGTTAGTCTTGTAAAAAAAAATGATGACAGAGACTTGCTCTGATACCAAATGTTAGCCAGAAATCTACCTAGGAAAGGAGGGTTGAATTAGGTAATTATTAAAAAATTCTTTTGAAAACTTATAGGTTTCTTAGGTTCAAAGTTCCTATTTTTTAAAAAAAAATTCAAGAGAAAGAAAAGTTTAATAAGTAGTAAAAGAGATACCACGATTTATAGAGGATTAGGATCTAGTTACCTTGATCCTTATATCCTCTCCTCAAACACACAACAAGAGTTTCATTCGTACTAGGGTAATCATCTTACAACCTGATTAATCCTCTCACAGGGATCAACACAAGGACTTTTAGACTCAAAAGTGTAACGACCCCTTAATACGACATACACAACCCTTTATCTTATTAGCGGAAGCATATGGACTTTTCTAAATAGTTATTCCCGATGTGGGAATGTCAGGGGATCTCTACTGGTTGAGCGTAACCCAAATAGACTTCCCTTTGTCCATTCAGATTTCATTCAACCCTAATTCACATGCAGCTAAACTAATTATACATACATACATCATAAATTACTCTGGAATGAAATCTAATATCCATACATACGGCATACAATCATTCATACAAATTCTAACTTAAAATCGCAAGTTTACAGCGGTAAAACCTACCAAAAATTTGGTAGAGTTTCCTCTGTATTTAGAACATATCCATAATACAACAGTCACCTGTTTACAGATATACAACCAGTCCAATTACAACAGAAAAAATAAATGACAGAAGACCAATATACAACAACCCCAGGATAAATATATATAATGCAATTCAAGCCTAGACTAAGCTTCTTTTCTGTCTATCACCAAGTCATCGTCCAGCTAACATCTAGGTTCCTGTCCCTGTTCCTGTTCATCTGAGTAAACAACCTGGTGAGATATAAAATCTCAGTAGAATAATTTGCAGTTCAAATACAATTCAAAATCTGGTTGAATACTCAATGGTGCGAGCACCGAAAATAACTTCCCGAAATCAGTTCAAAATCAGTGCAATACTTTATCTTTAAAATTATTTTATTACATGGAAATTGCGGCAATTACTCAAAATCATAAAAATTCATTTCTTTGAAAATCAATAATCAAAATCAAGTAAAATCCCATGCCCAGTGTATCTAAATCCATCTTGGCCACAAATCCTCTGTGACCAAATCTCAAATCGTCATCTAATTGCACGTCATCTAGAGAGATTATCTCTTTTATCGTTGGGTGTGATCTGTAACACCAATCACCCGAATCTCGCTTATATTGTGAGTGTGATCCGTAACACCAATCACTCACTTAAGGACCGGGTGAGAATCAACATCTAGGGCATCCCCTAGCATGTGCACATACGCCAATTCTCATCCTCATACAGTCTATTCGAACTCACATGCTCACGGTCGGCTGTTCCTCAGGGTTTTAGGGTATTACGCCTAAATCACAACGTTTTCCCGTGTAGGCTATCCCCCCTTATACTCCTTAAACCTTTCTTAGGGTCGTCCTGATTTATCGCGTGATCCCTAACGCAGTACAGGCTAAATCTAATAAAAACAATCTCATTTAAAAACTCCCTGTACTCAGGATACTTAACGGTCGTCCCATATCGGCTATCAAGTACCCTACCCTAAGTAAATCCGTCCTAAGGGCATCTAAACTCGATAAACAAAATGTCTAACATGCAATTAGGATATCTAGCACACAGGCATGAAATTTATTCTATCAAAAGCAGCATGCAAATTCATGCAATTAAATCTAATCGTTTAGGTAATCACTAGGTCAAATCTAAGACTCAGGAAGTATAAATCATCCTACCTGGTCTCCTGTCACTCTAAATCAATTCAAAACTTCACGAAATCTTGGTTTTCAAGTCAATTAAATTTCCTGACCATTTAAATGAATATTCAAGCTCTTCAAATCATCCGTTTTATGATTCTAAGTCCGGTTACCCTAATATCTAGGTCAATTTATTTCTTATTTACGTTCAGAAGCCAATTCAATCAAAATTCATTAGCTTTTAGGGAATTAGACCTTACCAGTGTCGTCGGATGGTGGAAATCTATCCCGAGGTGGTCTCGATTTCTCCCGGTGTAGGTCCAGATGCTCCGGCATGGTGGCACACGGCGGTGTACGGCGGCGCACAGCAGAGGGGTGCGGTTTACCTCAAAATTTACACCACGGTGAAGCCCGCAAGACGAGGAGTTTGAATATGGTGGTGGCGCGGCAGTTCACGGTCGTTTGGATGGCATTTTTTGGCCACAAAAAATAACGCACGACAGACGAAAAAAGCCTTGATCCGAGCGCGTCGGACCTCCATTTGACATCGGCGAGCTGGTTGAGGAAGCTGGCAGCTCAGGCTACACGCTAGTGGTGGCGATGACGTCCAACGGTGGCAGACGGCGGTGATCTCAGCTGGTGAAAATCCCACGCGATGGAGGAGGAAAATGGCATTTTCCGGCGGTGCTGGCGGCCGTTGGTGGTCGTGGGTGGTTGCTGGAGGTTGTGGGTTGCAAGGGCTGTCATTTGGTAGGCCAAGTGGTGGCTCACGGTGGCTCAGGTGGTGGCGCACGGTAGAAGAAGGAGGAGAGAGAGGAGAGAGAAAATAGAGTGAGGAGAGAGAGAGAATTGATAGAAATAGAGGGATTTCAGGAAATTTAAATCTTCTAGGGGCAATTCTGACTTTTCCCAGATCACCTGGGGAAACTTCAGGATGTCGGCTTCCTTTCAGAAGTTGGCACGAGTTTTTATGCAAAGATTTTGGCCTCCGTCTGTGGAATTAACGCAGGAAACGTTGCTTGTCAGTTCCTGATTGCCGGATTGCGTTTTTGACTTCAAACGACCTTCCGTTTCAAATCATCGTCCTCGAAAGTCATGCCAGGCTTCGCTTATGTGAATTTATCGTGAAAATCGGGTTTTATCTTTTAAAAATGATTCTGGTTGTTACAAAGAGTACAAGAACCTAGTAACACACACTTTCTAAGCTTGAGATAAAGTATACTCATAACCTTACCTCCTATAAGGATCAACTCTACGGGCTTTTAACTAGGACTATCTTATGCTATAACACTCTATCTCTATAAGGTTTGTCATAAATATATATATTCTTATAAAGATAGTATGCTACTATATTATCTCTTTATTTTGGCTACCTGAATTAAATTTTTAATTAATTACCCAGTATTCATTATTAATTTCATAAATCCAAATGGGTGTTTCTCAGGTGCCTCTCTTGTTCACAATCGTCAAGAAAAGCATAATATCTATAGGATATAATACCAATATTTACACATATAGATTTCAAAATAAAAGATGAGAGCTCATAAGGTAATGTGCTCACCACTCGAGACCATCTTACCCATTATGGGTTATCAACATACTATTTATATACATTATATTATATATAGTCAAAAGAAATTCTCACCTTCCTATACAACACATGATAATACTTTAGCTATCGGTCAAAACAAGCCAAAGTAAGAGTGGGGATCCAAAAGAAAAATTTATTAGCTAATATCCCACCTCAACCCTCTGGGGGTACTGGTGTTTGCATGTCTATGATCCACAAGAGGACATCGCAAATATGAATAAGGTATCCTAAGTTGGGCACCTCAAAAACTTCTATCTCTATATCTATGGTGACTATGAAATTCGGCATCTGGACACATCAACACACAAGTGAGTTTGAGAAAAAAAAACTCAGTAAGCAAGTAAACCAATTAAAAAACTTACCATTGATGGTACTATCTGGGAATCACCTATAAAACATGCATTCATCACAATTCAAAATCAACATATGGAAGTATAGATGCTATGCATATACGCCACGTCATGTATGATAAAATGTGCCATCAAGTAACATCATAATTAATTATCATAATTTTGTACCAAAACACAGTAGTATGGGATCCAAATTCAAATATGGGTGAAAGGTATCATATCATAAATAAATTGGTTGCTTCAACAAGCTTTCTTTCAAATTGTCTACTTAAGCATCCTTTTTAAGTAGACAATAAAAGTGATTGTATCTATAGCCACAACAGACAATAGATGAGCTTCATTGCAGTGCTAGCCCCCTTATACCTCTAGAGCATCCCTTAGTTATTTGGGTACCAACCTTTATCCACTCACTGATTACTAGCCTCATCAAAGTACCAAATCATTCCACTCACAATCAGTGAGTTATAGCTGCTAGTGAATCACCATCGTCATCAAATGATGGATCATTACTCAATTCTTGGGTTACTAGCACATATATTAGAAGGATGGGTTCTAGGTTAAGGCAAACCTAACCCTAAGTCTACTAACTTAGAATTAGTTAAACATGAGGGGTTGTAATTCATCTATGAGATTCACAATGACCATCCCATACCAGCCATCGATTCTTCAACCCGAAATCTACACATTTCTAATGCATGTATTATAAACCACCTATACTTTAACATCCTATATCCCAATACTACTTTAGAAGTGTTCAAATTACTTAATTTAGGTGGATCATTTGCCTTGTGGTATTCTTAAATAAAAACACAAAATAAAGGGTTAATTTTCACAAACAGGGGTTGCAAGTCAACTTCTTAGGGTCTGGGAGTCAACTTATAGCTTTATGTCCAAAAGAAGCCAAGACAAAAGGGAAGAAGCTGACTTTTTCAGGGCAACAAGTTGACTTGTAGGTAAGCAGTCAACTTCTTTGGTTAACCAAGTTAACTTCTTGCTCTAAAATTTGAGTTTTTGAGTTTCAAGAATACGAAAGTTGACATCCTTGATGGGGCAGTCAACTTCCTTGCTCCTGCTCTATTTTTAAATGTCATTTTTTATTCTTCTTGGCTCTCAAATCATTTAGTTTAACTCCCAATCCATCCATAAACTTTTTTCCCACATTGAATTCAATAACATATATAAAAAATAGTGTGTTTTTAGGCTATATCCAAATTAACCTAAGTAATTTCATTCTTAGAGGAAAGAGAAACTTAAACCCATTCTCAATCCTCTATTTTTGTGCAAATCAATCGCATAAAAGGCCATAAAAGAACACATCCATACTCAAAGAACATAAAATTAAAGTTAAATCCCTAGTTGTACAACTTTAAACATCATCTAAAAGAATTTTCATTATTTGACCAATTTTCAAAGTAAAGAAAAATAGGGGATTTGTGGTTTAAATGATTACCCTTAGTTCCTAAGAACTTGTGCGTGTGATTTAGAGTTCAGAAGTAGTCCAAGTAATCCTTAGTAGCTTTCCTTTCCTTTACACTTGCTTCCTCTCTTTCTTCCTTTAGCTTCACTCTCTCTCTCTAGCTAGTTCACAAAGTCCCTCTTTGTCTCTCTCCTATTTTCTTTTTATAAAGGTTAGAGGGTGGGGAGGAAAATTCAGTTAGTGAAACTTCAAAGATATTTGTAGCTTAGTCCTTAGGGTTAAAATGTAAATTTACAAACTTCTAAGGCATTCTACCTCTTAATGCCATCTTTACATCTTATTGCCCTCAAAGTATCAACTCATGAATTCTTCTTTTCACTACAGTATCTGTTCCTTTGGGAAAATTCTTTTAGTATGACACTTATCTTTGAAACTCTATTTTTTCCAAAACAAACATCCATTTGGTCTAGTTTTATAGCTAATTCCTCCAGAACTGACTTATCTATATCAAAACATTAAGCTTACTATAATCATATAAATTTAGGGGATGTTACATATGCCAACACATATAAACAAACACCACAAACACATTAACTTTTTATGTTTGATATAAAACAATCCCTTAACCTTAACTCCCTTAATGATCAACCCTACAAGACTTTTACCTATGAATATCTTACACCAACACACAGAAATACACACAAGTGAAAGAAGAGTCTTAGTCATAATGACATAGAAATTCACAATGCTAACTTACTATGAGGATAATTCATTTTATAACTTTATGAATGATTCTTTGATATCTCTTTTTCAGGTTCTTCTCTCATTAACCACATTATTGACAGGAGCTTTTTATATGTGTCTAAAAGGAGGCTATTGGAGAGCTTGCCCTAAGTTTGAATTTTTGCTTTAATTTAAACATGACATGTCATGATTGATATCCTCTAACTATTTAAGTATGTTTTCCTTGAGGTATTTGCCTGATCAAGAGCTTACGAAGGAGATCCTCATGTTATCAAGAGCCTATTTCTAATTTTTGGGATCTTGTGTTTGACTTTTAGTATTAATAATCCCTACAAAACATAAATTTTGCATTCCTTTTTGCTTTTGGTCAATAATATAATTTCTCATGAATGAGATTTGTTTAATTTCATATGCACTTGAATGTTAACCTTTAATTTACTTTCCTTTTTTAGCATCATTCTATTTTAGCCTCCTGACGTGGGCTTTATTGGACTCTAGCCATTTCAAATCTCCATCCTGCATTTTTAGCAATCTCTAGCAATTAATGAGTTAAATCTCACGCTCCAACTAATTAAAACACATTTTATTCAAGGCATTAATGATTAGCAATCTTAAAGAGAGAATAAAAAAGCAATATGTGCTAATAGGAACTTTGTAATTAAGTTTCTTGTACAATCAATCATACCTTTCTTTTTTTCCTTTTTGGTTAGTGGTTTAATTGCACTATATCAAATATTATGATTTTATATTAATGTGACAGATGCGTTGCTATATCTCTTTAATTTTCTTTCCTATTTTTGCTTCCTTCTTAACATGGCATCCTAATTTGGACTTAATCAAAATTGGGCTTGTTTAATTAAACTTTTTGACAAGAATAAAAAACATGTGGGCTTCTAGGTTTGGTAAAAATATTTGCAATATCACAACAACAAAAAAAATTATTAGCTTAAATCAACATTTTTTTAAAAAACTAATTCTTTAATTTTAGTTTTTTCTAAGAAAAATATTTATTTGTTACTTTATTGTCTTGTATTTTCTTGTGAAATCCATCAATTTAATTATTGAGATTAGGAATAAATATAAATATAAATATAAATATAAATATAAATATAAATATACTTGGTAGTATCTATTTGGAAAATATTTGATGTTTGTTGAATAAGGTACATATAGTAAAAAGTAAGGGAGCAATTGATATAATGTTATATTGACGACGTTATCTTAAGTATTTTAGATAATACAGTTGGATGACGCCGTTTATTTTAGTGTTATGTGATTACACGGAGATGTGAGATAACATTGTGTTATCATATTATATAAAAAATGGTATTATCTCATTAACATAAAAAATAATGTGTCATCTCACATCACACTATTGGATGAGATAAATTTTTTTAGCATGCCCATTTTACCCATGATATATTTTATTGATTTTTTAACAAAAATTAATAATATCAAGGTATCACCTATTTTCTTTTTCACTTTTTCTTCTTGCTAAAAGCACCCGCTATATCTATTCTACTATGACTTCAAAAAATGACTTCAAAAAATACCTAATCCCTTCCACACACACCCCTAGCGTCATCTTTGAACACACGTCAAAAACTCAACATCATTGAGAAGAACATATAAACACTCTCGCAAAATAGAGGTAATTTATTGAAATTTATAAGGGTAGATTTGGAAAGCATAAAAAATAAATTATATTGATTAATATAAACAACCAAACATTTACATCTTATATTACCATCATCTAAAATGTTGACAATTGATATATTAAACATAAGTATTATGAATACTATGGTATATAAGATTACACTATAAGATACCATGATATGTAAAATAACTTGGTATCTAAAAGTATACTATACCAAATGGTTTTCTAAATATCCATTAAATTTGAATATCTTATATTATTAAATAAAATTTTAGAAATAAAATATTTGATATTTAAATAATATATATTATTAAATAAAATTTTATTATTTTAAATAGTTGATGTATTATTAGAGACTTTAAGTTGTATTTGTTGTTTTATTGAAATTTTTGTTTTTTAATATTAATTTAAATCAATTATTGTAAATTTTTAAAATTTTTAAATTACTTTTTTTATAGTAATTTATATTGTTTGGTAAATGAGAACGTAAATCAAACGAGTTGTTTATGAACTGTTTAAGGCTCTACTCATATAAATGAATGAATTTGAACATACAATTAAGTTTGTTTTATTAAACAAGTCGAGCTTAAAATTTGATGTTGGATTCGTTTAGTTAATGAACAAGTCGTTTAATAATAAAATAATATATATTACATATATAATAAATATTTAAATGATCTTTTTTCTATATATATAAAATGAACACCCCATCTATGTATATATGTTTTTAGATTTGTTATACTTGTTATGATTTTTATAAAAATATCATTTTATTAGTAAAATATTTGAAGGGATACATGTATAGATTAGTGTAATATATAAACCATTTGTATATAATCAATTTTCATTTAATTAAATGATATTTTATGATTAATTTTAATATGTTTAAATTTTAGAATCATATATTTGTGGTTTATAATATTTTTTAATTAAGTATTGCTCATTACACTCATTTAATTCACTTTTATATAATTTTATACAAACTATATGATCTAAGCTTGAGCTTTTATTTAATAAAATGAGTTGAGCCTTATCTAAATTTTAAGCTTGCTTACTTAAACGAAGGAGCCCAAATAGTTTGTTTAATTAAATGAGTCGATTCTAAACCCACTAAAGCTTAACTCGACTTGAATCACTTATAACTCTATTGAAAAATTTTTATTAGGGAGATATCAATATTGGATAATGAGTACTACTTGATTACAAGATACCTAGTATCGATTATTTTATTTTCCTTTTTGGATGTTTTTGTATTTCAAATATTTTGAATATTTTATGTATTGAGTAATTTTAGATACACATTGGATATGATATTTTTGGAGATTCGATTAGGGTTACAAATATAAAATATTTCAAAAATATTTGGATACATATAGTTAAAAAATAAAAGGATACTTGCTCATTATCATTTCTAATTAAAATTATATTTAATTGAATCTTGATGGTGTTCCATGTCTTTGTTAGTTTTGTTAGTTTTTTTCAAAAAAAATGGATAATAGTTTACAACAAGAGATGAAAGGAACTACCCACTGAATAGATCCAAGGAGGCACTAACTATAACATATTTTTGGCCATGTCTCTTCCGATGTGTCCTTGCATATCAAGTGCTATTATCATTGGACCTTAATTTATTTTTGAAGAAATGCCAAATGAGTCCCTAGTATGAGTAACCGGGAGAGTATGAAAATTGAGATATCTTTCTTAGATTTAAGGGAAAAATGTATATATCTCCTTAAACTATCACTTAGTTATAAATACCCCTTTGAATTATCACTTGTGACAAATACTCCCTTGATACTTTTACAAGTTTAAATTTAACTCCAGTTAACACTTTTCTGTTAACAACATCAAGTATTTATTTTGAAAAAAAAGCATATACTTCCTTAAACTACAATTTAGGTGCAAATACCCCCTGTAAATTATAAAATGTGGCAAATACCCTTCAACTATGAATTTTACCTAGATATATTAATTTAGAAAATAAAAATTTTTCCTAAACTATTTTGTTTTTTTAAAACTATCCAAATAAACTATAACTTTTATAATCTCCAATTTTTTTCCAACATTAAATCTCAAATTTATTAGACAAAATTAAAAAAAAATACTAAAATTAGAAACACGTGAAGTAACATCAATTAAAAAAATCCAAAATACAAATAATCCCATTGAACTTTAGGATATATGCACATAACCTCTTATACTTATAAACTTGACCTAATACCCCCCTTAAGCTTATAAATTATTGTAACGAACCCTTTTAGTCAATATTTCTATCCAGTTACTTAACATAAGTCACATGTCAGCTTAAAATGGGCCAAGTAGGATTAAAAATAAAAAAACAAGTAAGGGTATTTTGGTCCATTCACTTACTCCTATCCACTTGTCTTCATGTTCCCTTCCCTCACCTCTTTCTCTCAAACACAACATTGCTAAAATTGGAGAACATAACACCATTTTTGAAATCAACTTGAAAGCTTTCATTACGCATGCACACCAAATTTCTTTGCTTAAACTTATTATTTTAAAATTTGTCTCTCCCTCATTATTGAAATCGAAGAACCACCAACCTCTTTCTTTGAGCTCGTATCTCCCTCTCACTCTCGTCCCTTGTCTCTCCCTCAATCACAAATGGAGCATACATCCCCATCACTAATAGAATCTAACACGACTTCCTTATTTGGTCGAGTGGATTCCTTCTAAGGATTATGAAAGCTTCAAAGGCTAAGGTTTGGGTTGTGGCATTTGTGAGAAAATATTATTGGTGTGAAGGAAAATCATTTATTCCTTCACCATGGATTCTCAGAACAAATTGATTTTGGACCACTAAATTCTATTTAGTGCGCGTTCTTTCTTGAAGTTTGATAACACCATTTCTCGCAACCCCACAAGAAATAGAGTGTTCAAATTTTGAAGTATGATATTGAATTTGATATGAATGTCAGATTTGATCTATGGATTCATTTTTAAATAATTAGAATGTATTATTTGTTTTTGACCTGAATTGATGTAAGATTAAGTATTTGAAGTATTCTTCCCTCTTTATAATTTTATTCAAAGTCTCATTCATAATTTAAATACTTTTCTTTATAAACCACACACACACACACACACACACACACACATATATATATACATTACTCAATCAAATCATAAGCCAATAATACATCATCATGAGAAAGTTTGATAATTGAGGAAGGAAATGAATTAAACCAAATAGAGGGGACTAGACTGTGAAGTGAGTTAGCAATAGAGTGAGCAAATCTATTATAGTCTTGAGACATATGTAAGAGAGAAAAAGACTCAAAGTAATTGGAAATTAAGAGGCAATCCTGCATCACAGCATCAAGAGAGGAATTATCAGCTTCAGAATGGAAAGATTTAAAGGCTGTAATGCAATCTGTCTCCACTTCAAGTGATGTAACATTTTATTGGACTTCTAAATAGAGTCTCCATCAGACAACTAGTGCCTCTTTAGTGGAAGGGTCATCAAGAACATGAATTTTAGTAGCTGCTATCATTTAAAGATTGCCTTTTTCATCCCTAATAGTTGCACCCAAGCTCCATTCAGAAGCAATTATTATAGTTGAATCAGTATTTAACTTAAAGCAGTTTCTATGTGGTAACCTCCATCTATTTCAAGTTGTATATATGCATTGTGCACCTCTCTAAAATTGTAACACATAGTCATTACGAAGATTCCTTGCTCTATAAGTATCCTTCTACGACTGAGATGTGAACTGTTAAAAAATGATATTATTTCGATCCTGCTAAATATAACCGTCAAAATGGGTCTAACCCATTGTGTTAACCTATTTAACACACCAAATTGGTGGATTAGGTTTTTAGTTTTGCAATCTATATAGCCACAAGAATTTTTTGACCTAGCTCACTTAACTCATTAATTAAATGAGTCAACTCGTTTAACCTGTGGGTTAGCCTGTTTATTTTTTTATATTTTGCTTTTAAATTCATTAAGAGAAAAGAGCCTATGAGCCATAATTAAAAAACTACAAATCACATAATGAAAATGCGTTAACTTATACTTACTTTAAAATTTGAAGAATCCTATTTTATCTTTATTTAAATTTTTTGATTTGATAATTTAATTTGAGTTTTATTATGTTATTGATTTTGAGACTTTATAATTATATGATATTATTGTTATTATATTATACTATTTTCAATTATATTATTTTGCATTTATCATGATCTATTTTTTTCCACATTTCTCTTTTTTTTTAAAAAAAATGGTAGGTTAAAGGGGCTAACCTTTTAACCCACTTGATGAGTCGAGTTGAAGTTTTATCAACCTATTAAATTGTTAGTCAAAATGGCTCACCCATGTAACCCGTAACTCGTGGTGGGCCAACTCGCGTGAGTCGAGTAAGTCTATTTTGACACCTATCTTACCAAATAACCTAAAAACCCATTGCAATCCAACCAATAATTTTAGAACCGTCTTTCTCCAAACATTCCATAAGTCAGTTGTGAACAGCATCATTAGAGTCAAAGGATGGATGTAATCCCAAAGATGAAATGAACCAAACTATATGAGCCCATCTATAGGCTGTAAAAGCATGTTCTAAGTTCTCTACCTACAAATGACATCTCAGGTGCTCATCATTAATGTGCAGACCCTTCTTAGATAATTTTGACTAAGTAGGAATATTTCCATGATAGATTCACTAGAAACAATTTTTCACTTTGGGAGGAATTTGTAACTTTCAAATTTTTTACCATGCATTTGTGTATGATGAACAAGAAGGACTTCACATGGTTAAGTAATCTAATAGAAAATGATAGGTTGATCTCATTGAGAAATTGGACTGATTTTCGAAAGGGCAAATAATTTTATTTGTCACATTTCTCCAAGATAGAGGTAATACCATAATGGGATCAGGGTTAGCCTAATTAAATGTCGCACTAATTAATTCCTTTTTCCAAGTTCTGCGTTCATGGTCAATTAGATCAGAAACCATTGTCAAAGTAGAATCTTAAGGTTTGGGGCTAAAAATCTTCATTGCATTAGAATTTGGTAGCCATTTATCCTTCCAAATGAGAATCTTGTAGCCATTGCCAACTCTCTAAACAACACCTTTTTCAATGACCCACCGAGCTTTCAGGATACTTCTCCAAGTGTAACTTACATGTCCTAGAGTAGCCTCCATAAAGTTGTTATTAGGGTAATATCTTCCCTTTAGACCCTTTATAACTAAATCATCTTCATGATAAAGTAACCTCCAACCTTGTTTTGCAAGTAAAGCTTCATTGAAATTACTAAGAGATCAAAATTCTAGTCCTCTTTTTTTTCCTAGGAAGGAATAAAGTGCTATAATTCAACAATGCATTTTTTTCTCTGCATTAGAATGACCCCACCAAAAATTAGAAATCATAAATTCCATCTCATTGATTTAATGAGCACCTTTTGCCTTACTTTAGATAGACATTTCTCCTTCTAGCCCTTGATTTTCTTCCACAGTTAGTCTTCAATATTAGAGAAGATAAGCTTCTTGGACTTCCTCACCACTTTAGGAATGCCCAAATACTTGTCATGGCTCTCAACTATCTTTACACACATTTAGTCTTTGATCATGTTTTTTCTTATTGATAACACATTTCGACTGAAAAAGAGCTCAATCTTCTCCAAATTAATATGTTGTATAGAAGCCTTCTCATAAGAATGAATGACAAAGAGAATCTTGGTATGCAAAGAAAAGGTAAGTAATATGAGGGGAATTTCTTGCCACTTCAATACCATGAATACCACCCTCTATTTTGGCTCTTTCTAATAAACCAAAGAATGCTTTAGCCTATAAAATAAAAAGATATGGTGAAAGAGGATCTCCTTGTCTTAGTGCTAGTTAGGGAGAATTTAAGACCAAGAGTACCATTAATCAGTAGAGAATATAACATTGATGCTACACATTTCATAATGAGAGTCACCATCTAAGTGGGGAAATTCATGGCTAACAAGACCCTATGAAGGAATTGCCATTCAACACGATCATAGGATCTGGACATATTAGGCTTAAGCTCTATATAACCATTGTTTCCTCTCTTTTTCTTTTTTAGATAGTGAAAGACTTTAAAAGTAATTAGTGCATTATCCATAATGAGCCTATTTGGTATAAAAGCACTCTATTTCGCTAATGATAAATGGGAGCACAAGTTTTATTCTATTAGAAATAACTTGGCAAGTTCTAATCTTCTAATTTTTGGAATTAAAGCAATGAATGTATGATTTATATTAACAAAACTTTTACCATTATTAAGGACATCAAGGATCAAGCAACATACATCATTACAAATAACATCCCAATATTCTTGAACATAAAGAGCTGGTATACCATATAGGCTCGAAGCCTTGTTTAGGTGCATATTAACCATAAATGTATTAATTTCTTCCACTGAGTAAGGACCAACAAGAATCATACACTGATTACAGTTTAGTTTAGACTGGACAGAATTACAGACATCCTCTACATTGGTAAGAGTAGTTGTAAAAAATATATTCTTAAAATAATTGGTAAGCTCCATAGCAATGTCCTCCTCCCCGTACTGCCAAGATCCATCTTCTGCTTTGATTCTCTAAATAGTGTTTCTTGCTTTCCTTTGACTTGCCTTCTAATGGAAGAACTTTGTGTTACAATCTATTTCTTTTAGCCAAACCGCTCTTTACCTTTTTCGCCAAATTAATTCTTCAGACATAATCAGGTGGTCTAATTCACGAGTTGTGTCTTTTATACATGCCAGGGTAGCATTGGATTGAGGGGAGCTCCTTAACAATTCTAAAAAGTGCTCCATATGTTTTATCTTCTTATGTATATTGTTAGGATCATGAAAATTCAGTAAACGTAATTGAGAGGAGACATAAGCTATTTTCTTAGGGACACTATCTCTACTACACCAACCTCTTTTAACTGCTTTCTAGAAAATGTTTCTCAGAACACTAAGCTTATTCAAACCTAAACACATGAGAGTGACCTTTATGCTTGTTGGGAGGAAAATTATCAAACAATATATCTAAAGCACAATGATATGAACTATATCGGCTAACATGTGAAACCTCAATGTAAGGGAAAAGACATAACCATGATTCTGAGGCAAGAGCTCTGTCTAGACACTATTGAATACTATTTTCATTTCTTCTTCCATTATTCCATGTAAATGGGTAGCTTTTGAATCCTAGATTAGTGAACTCACGATAATCAAGTACATTTCTAAAGGCCTGCATATCGTGTCGAGATTTGGGACTTCCACCTTTCTTCTCTTTATCAAATAATATTTCATTAAAATCATCAACACAAAGCCATGGCATCTAAAATACACCTTTATGTATTCAAATTAATTTCTAAGTTTGCCTTTATGTTGTTCCTCTGGATGTCCATACACCCCAGTAACCTAGAATTTACTTTTTACAAAAGCATCAACAATTTCAGCATCAATGTGGTTCATAGAGAAAGTGGAGATGGTGAGATATAAGTTGCCCCTCCATAGAAACGATAATCCACTAGCATAATTTTTTCGATCACCACTACAATCAATTGTGAAAAATATTAGTGGAGCCCAATTAAAACTTGATTTTCTCCATCGCTAAAGCTTTTGCTTTAGTTTCCACAAGGAAAATGAGGTTGGGATATTTGTCTTGGGTGAGAAGTGTGAGGTCCATAATTGCCTATGGTGTCCCTAAGCCACGACAGTTTCAACAACGCAGCTTCATGGCTCTGGGCGATGATGCTTAACAGCCTCTACCGTTGTTGTTTGGTTAAGGATTTGTAGAAGGTTCCTCTTCCTATGCTATGAACCATTCAGGATGTTTTCTATTGCGATATTAACTTCAATTAACTTTTCAGATTTATCTACTTTGATATGCTCTTTGTTGAAACTTGGTGCTTGCGTATATATTTTTAACCCGATGCCACTTTTTGTTATTAGGGCAATCAGACCTAGTGGAAATAGGTTAAAGAGTTGTTGCATGAATTTACTTAGGCTTCTTAATAAAGGAACATCACTAAGCCCATTTAGATCATCGAATTGTATGACTCACTCCTATATACTTTATTGTTATTTTGTAGCGTATGAAACGTGGTATGTTGCTTTGTATTTTCCCCATCAGATTTGGCTAGTAAAGCAGTTAGTTGACAATTAAGAAGGTTTAAAGACACATTGCTAATCTTTGAATTTTTTGCCATATTCCCCTGAGAGTTGTTATCAACATTCAAATCATCTTTTTTCCCAACATTTTGATTATGATAGTTATCAATGATGATCGTCTTCGTCATAGCACTTATGTTCACCAAGTTATCATAAGGCTTAAATAGCATTGTTTGTGTAAACATCCGAGTCTCTTTTTGATTTAGTAACCAGAACCCCTGCTTTTTAGGCGTTGCTCTCAACCATAGTGCATAAGTACAATTTCGTTCATCATCAAAGTCATTATGCTCATCATCATTACAGTATTTTATAGCATGTACTAGCCTCCCCCAAACATAGTAGAAATACAATAGTCTTTCATATTTGAAGAACACTTTTGATTTATTTACATCATTTTCTTTAACAAATGAACCCCTATTTAAAGGTTTTTTTTAAGTCAACCCTTGTGCAAAATTGTAGAAACTTACCCCACCTTCCAAATTCACTAGTATCCCAATCAAGAGAATGTCCAACCTTATCTCCAAGGGACTTCTCAAAAATAGATAGAGAGGTAGTAATTTATCGAACAAACTACTAGTTAAAAGGAAAATCATAAGCATGAATCCAAAATGAGGCATATAAAGGACGAAGATCTTGAGGAAGTTCATCACTTGTCATCTTTGTTAGGGATATGAGCTTTTTGTCAAACCACCCTGGCTCCCTTTTTAGAACACGATCCTTATCTTTCTAATGGAAGAATTGAAAGAGGAATAGATTCTTATCAATCTCCTTAATGTCAACACCATGCTTGATCCTCTAAAGTTGTTTAATGGTATTCTAAAGTTCTCCTATGTTGAAAGATCCATTGGTCTATAAAGTACCCACAAGACAAAGCTTTATATGATATGTATCATGATTGGGGTCTGCATCTATATTTCCAATGATGCTCACATCTTCTTTAGTAAAGGCAACTTTCCTCCAACTTTTCATAGTGTGTAGTAGTGAACAAAAGCATTCAGGAAAGTAGAAGTTAAAAATCTCTTATGTAGAAAGATAAAAACAAGAATCAGATATGGGAAAAACCACCACTAGAACTAGAAGGCACTAGGGGGACTCTTTACTTAGGCACAACAAATGTTAACTCCCACTATACGTCCATAATTCAAATACTTACATGTGTTTTTTTTAGGGAAAAAAAGGAAAATAAAAAGCTAATGTCAGTTCATTTTTACATCTCTTTCATTCTTCAATCTTTTTCTTTATAATTGTAGCTACATAAAATTTTTACCTATCCTAGAAATTGAGTTTTCACTCAAATCAAGCCCAATATTGATATGTATAAGAAATTTTATTTGTAAAATTAAGGGAAGAAAATTATTGAATAAATGGTTTTTTAACACAAGAACGATTATCATGAACAAGCAAGGCATGCTTGAATAATCACAAAGGTCTAAGAAGTTAATTATATATGGATGCACACAGAAATTTTATTTGTAGAATTGCGAGTTCAAGATGCACAAATTGTGTATGGACCATGAAACTAGATTACTTTGTTTAAAACTAAATTTAGTGTAGAATAGAGGAGTTTTGTTATAAAAAATTGAAGATAATGAATTTCATATTTCTTGTGAACCAAATAGAGTATAAGGTTTTACCAATTTCATGATCTTAATAATTTGGAGTCCAAATTGTTAGTAATAATCAATGGTGTAGTCGAAAGACTTCTAAAAATTACCCCTCGCCCAAAAAAAAAAAAAGAGGACATGAAGCTAAACTCTTCAATAATGCTAATATAAAACTTTCTTTACCAATTGTTACTGTGAGTTTGGTTGTCTTTTCGTTAGATACCTTCAAAGGATGTGTATGCACTATCCAAAAAATGTTAGTGGCTCTTATAATTCATTAAACTTGTGATTTTCTTGAGAAAATCTTATCAAGCATTAAGAAAATCCTTCATGCATATATTTTATTTGTTTCATTTTGTGCTTTATTTGATTTTGTTGACTCATTTCTTTTGTAATGGGTGTGGTGTGTCGTGTGCGTGCTCTGCTCATGGCAAAGAGATATGAGAGACATGAGTGTGTGCTCTGTTGACTCATTTCTTCATGCATTTTTTGTGTATGCACTATCCAAAAAATGTTAGTGGCTCTTATAATACCCTTACTTTTTTTTTTATTTTTTAATCCTATTTGGCACATTTTAAGTTGACATGTGACTCCTGTTAAGTATTTGGACAAGAATATTGACGAAAAGGGTTCCGTGCAAAAATTTATAAGTTTAAGGGGGTATTAGTTCAAGTTTATAAATATAAGGGATTATGTGCACGTACCCTAAAGTTCAAGGGGGTTCTGTGTATTTTAGCCTGAAAAAATGACATTAATTTTGAAGATCACATGTCATATAAGGAAAAAGGTGATATAGTGTTTCTTTTGCATATATGCACTTAGAGATGAAGCCTTTTCAAGTTGAAAATTGTTGGAAGAGCATTATTTATTAGTTTCCAAATAAACATTATGGGTGTTGGAGGAGCTTTTAGTCTCCAAAGGCAACTCCAAGTTAGAGTTTTACAATAGATTTTATATCTTCACATTATTTAAGTAGGTCAATTTTTTTCTCAAGCTTGTCTATCTAATTAGCTAAATGGGCTTGACCTGTGGACCATAATCTATTTTGACAATACTACCACCAAATTATATAGGAAGACCCAAAGATGAATAATGGAACCATGTGTGACAATAAAATAAATAAAGAAAAGAGATAACAAAAAGAAATGAGTGAATTAATAAGTAAAGAACAAGGAAGACAAAATAGTATCGACAGAGCAATTAATAACTAAATCTATTCAACCAATATACTTGCATACAAACATGAGTGAATCTTATAGAATATCCTCATGAGAGAACAAAATTTAAGAGATCAAGAGTCAATCCACACTATTATTAGGAAGTGGAAGTTGCCACATTTCTTCCATCTTTTCTTTTAAAGTTTCCTAGGTATCCTCTCATAGAAGATAATTTTGTTTGAAGTTATTTCGGACACTAAATATAGATACTTCTCTCAATAAGACCTTAATTTGTCATATTATAAGAAATTAATTCTTTATACTAAATCCAACCTCCATTAGTCATTTCTCCCATCTTCTAGTGTTTAAGAAGAAGGAAATGGATTTTCAAGAGAATAAGAGTATTGTTAATTTTTCACTTATTGAAATATAAATTAATTTGTCAAAAGGTACCAAAATAGCTAACAAAGCCGAACATATTTATTTCAAACAACTACTAAGTTGACATTCTTGATAATTTATGGAATTTATAAGTCAAAATAAAAAGAATTAAGTAATTAATTTTAAAACTTCAAAAAGAGTTAAGGAACTATAAAATTAATTTAAAATTTTTAAAAAATATATTTAAAAAAGTGTAAAAAGTTGATTCCAATTACTGCTTTAATTTTTATGAAGTTTTAGAATTTTATTTATTTTTGTTTAAAAAAAGACGATACAAGATGCTGTTCTCGATAAAATATTCTAACTATGTAAATATTCAAAACATTTTAAAAATTAGAAGATAGAAGAAAATTTTAAAATTAAAAAAAAAGGAAAGTGTCTAGTCAATGACAGGTGGAATTCATCCAAGTGAAACGGCACGCGTTTGGACTCACGTATACACACAAACTGAGTTATTCGAACAAACAAAAAGCCCTGAGCCTGAAGACCCAGCCGTCTGAAGTCTCGCGTGCTGCGTCTGTGTGTGCTGGTGACCGCAGCAAGTTTTAGGGCATTCCATCGCTGGCCGAGATCTCTTCGTTTTCTCTCATTCAAACGTCGTCGTTATGTCTCAGGTGAAAGCCCTTCCGTTGTTGCTCATTGATTTTGTTTTGCTGATTTCAATTCATCGTGTTTCTAGGGCTACTTCGAACCCTATGAAAATTACGTGACTCGTGTTATCATTATTTGAATTAATGAAATTTTAGGGCTTTCTTGTTTCTTAATTGTTGTTTGTTGTTTGGTTAAGCGAAATTATTCTCTGTGATGCGTAAACCAATTTGGTTGTGGCTTGATCTTATAGCGTTTCCCAGTAGCCTTGAAAATTTTCAGATTGCAAGGCTAAGTGCACTACGTGATTTTTTGATAATATTTTTCCTTCCGTTTGGTCTGCAGGTTGATAACAGAAACTCTTCAGCGGTCAAGCGTGCCAGAACTGATGGTGCGCTATGTCCTTTATATGTTCTTTCTCTCGCTTTCCTTTTCCTCTATTGACGCCAATCGATTCATGAAATTGCTGTCATTACTTTTTTAGTATCTAAATTACCTCGCACATATGATGCGGCATACTTCCACACTCACATACGCACTATGTTCCTAAAGATTTGATATTGTATTTGTTTGTAGGTAGTCGCAGGGAAGATGATTGGACATGTCCTAGCTGTGGCAATGTCAATTTCTCTTTTAGGACAACATGCAATATGCGTAACTGCACTCAACCCAGGCCGGCTGATCATAATTCAGTAAGTTATGATTTTACTTTTTCTAGGATTATGCAAATGATATAGAAATTCGGTGAATTGCCCCAAGAATGAGTTGTTAACGTGAGCACACCAAAGTCTGAACAAATATATTTTTCATTCTGCACTCCAGTTATGCTTTAATGGGTCTTGAACCGTGCCATTTAACTGGACACTGGCATAGTTTATATATTTTTCATAATAATTTTTGTATTTCTTAAAGCTATTCTATTATTGGATCTCTAAATATTTATTAATTTCTGTCCAGAAATCTGCTGCCAAGCCTCTACAAGCTCCACAGGGATATTCATCCTCCACACCGTATGTAGGTTCTGGTGCTCCCTCTTCAATGTACCTAGGAGTCCCACCATATGGGTCTTCTCTATTCAATGGGTCCTCTATTCCTCCATATGATGTTCCATTTTCTGGAGGATCAGCATATCACTACAACTATGGGAGTCGTCTTTCTGCTGGCAGTCCTTATAGACCACTTCATTTATCTGGACCAGTACCATACTCAGGCGGATCCATGTTGGGAAATGGTATGCTCTCTTTTGTTTAGTTATATCATTCAAATGATGATTTTTCTAAACTGAGATAAATCATGCCTTTTATTTAGCAAGCGGATTCTTTATGTTTATGAAGGGGGAAGATAGGGGTGAGTGGCAAAGAGCAATAGTTGGATACACGTGCTTGTATTTGTGATTGATTAATTAGTTATTGTTTGTTATCTTTGTTGTTTGTGTACTTTCTTTTTGGTTGATATGCCTTCTATCAGTTAACATTTCTTTTTGCTGGAAATTATTTTGTAGGTGGCATGTATGGCATGCCCCCACTGGTGGATCGATATGGTCTGGGTTTGCCTATGGGACCTGGCACTATGGTATGAGCTATAAGATCATACTCATTTATAACTTGGAATGTCAGGATGTCACCGGCTGATTTTTTTATTTTTCTCTTATTATTGTTTCCTGAAGACATCACATAAAGGATTCTTCATCTATATGCTATTCGGTTGGTTTAGTTCATGTTAACTACAACTTCAATTAAATGCCATACGCTTCCTCTCAAGGTTCACAACAACTTTATGATGCAGCTTTTAACCTACAAGATACTAATTACGCTTTTTTATTTTATTTTCATTTTATTCAAAGTTCTTTATATTCCATTAATGAGTGGAAGAAGCTTGGACCTATTGAAAATTTAAAATTGTGGACTTTAATGGATTTCACCTCAAGATGGAAGTTAATAGTTAATATTTTCCTGAGCAGGGCCCAAGGCCAGGATATTTTCCTGATGACAAGTCTCAGAAAAAGGGCACAGGTTTGTTATAATTTGTCGGTGATATATGCTTGACTGAAAGGGAAGTTTCATGTCTTGTCTTATCCCCCATCCAACTTTTATGTCCAGATGCAACTCGGGACAATGACTGGACGTGTCCAAAATGTGGCAATATCAACTTCTCCTTCAGAACAGTATGCAACATGAGAAAGTGCAACACTCCAAAGCCTGGATCTCAGGTTTTCTGCCTCCTCATTTGCAGATTGATTAATTGTTAATAATTACTTTTGTCACTGATCACTAAAATTTTGGCTGTGTATTGAGTTACAATTCCATCTGTATGTTAACTTTCCTAATATCTCTTGTTGAATGTTGTTTTATTTGCAATTTTTTGATGAGAATACTGTGGTGCAGGTTTCAAAGTCGGACAAAAACTCTAGTAAGTTGCACATCCAAAGTCTCTCCATTTAGTTGATGTCATTTTCTGATACAGAATCAGTTTGTAATTGCCTATTTTTTTGCCTGTGTGATTCAGAGCAAAAGATGCCCGAGGGGAGTTGGACGTGTGAAAAATGTAACAACATAAACTATCCATTCAGAACCAAGTGCAACAGACAGAATTGCGGTGCTGATAAGCCAGCTGAGCCGAAGAAATCTCCTTCACCTGCGTCAGATCAAAATGATCAGGTCTGTTGTTGTATAGAACATTTCCTTTGTATAGCTATACTGCATTGTTTGCAATCACTATTGCTTTTGCTGACCTTTGTATGCATAATGAACCTCATAAAATGTCAGGCCATTGCAAAATTGTTTAACTGGATTGGTAGGAAAATTTTCACATTTTCTGTCCTTCATTTGGATTCTTTACAACTATACCTTTTTAATTTTCTTTGCATGTCTCCATTGCATCCTTTAATTTATAATTATTTACTGTTCCAGTGAGTACTAGGACATTTTGAGGGTTGAGAAGGTCCAGAGTTGTCATCCAGCATTGCTCAATAAGGGTGTCTGACTGTCAGTCTTGTCGTCCTCTATGTTGCAGCAGTTGTCAAGTCACTCACCTTCTCATGATCTGTGTCAAGTTGTTGTATTAACTGAGATGGTATTGGTCTTTGTGGATCGTTATGATATATGTGTCAGCCAGCTTGCCTGGCATAATTTAACAGGTTGGTTCTGGTATCTCAGATAGGTTCTCTGTACTTTCGGAATCAACTCATTGTTCTAGTGGGTATGTTATCATATACATTTAGGTAAGGTACTGGTAGCCAAGGCTATTGACAGTTCCAGTTTTCTAGTTTTCTTTTGGTTCTTAATTGTCTTTGTTTAGTACCCTTAAATGAATAGATGTCTTAGAAGCATGTGAAGATTCCAAGTTTTCTGATTACTTAGGTTGTGTCACGTTAAGCATTGGATAGTAAACAAAAAGAGTACGTGTGCCTAGCCTGTCACTTTTAGGGTCTCTACGGATTGCAAAAGCCTTCTTTACCTGGTGTTATTTTGTGCCACTTTGAATGATCCAACTTAAAATTGACTCTAGAATTTTTATTCTTATTATTATGGTTTGACGGTCCAATATTTGCTTTAGGATCATTGTCTTTTTGACAGTCTTATTAGTGTTGCCTTTATGATATAGCTTGTGGGGTAAATTATCGGAGCGGTTATTCAGAGTCATTTGTTTGTCGTAATCTGTGTTCTGCCCTCTGTAGATCGTTCTGTTCTTTTGACAGTGGTCCTGTCTTTTCGTCCATACACCGTTATTAGGTTCACAGCACACTGGTGTGCCACTTAGCACTATATTTACCAGAAGCTAGGCACCTTGGAAATTTAATAGGCACTTGTGCCTTTCTGGCTATTAGTGGGAGTCTGTCGTTCATTGTTTTTAGTTGACTTAGCTTTCATGCATGGTTATGTTTCTGGTCCATTCGCGATCATAAATGAAGTTTAAAACCAATTTTCAAGGCCAGAAGACGATACATGCATGTTAAACTTAAGTGCAGCTGTCCGTCAGCTGTTTTGGATCCATGTCTGTACATACTTGACAAGTTTCTTCAAAATTCTGGTTGGTTCTCGTTAACGTAGATAAATTGATTTTTTATACTTTTACGAGCGTCTGGTAAATTATTTAGCCGAGCCTCTGGAATGATGTATATATGCGTCAGACTGAGCTCCTTCGTAGAGTTCTAATAAAGCACATAATTTGTAGCTTTTGATGTTCTAGAAAGTCAGCAAATATAAGCTCTGCATTTAAAGTCAAGTTATTCAAGGTGGAAAGCTTTTCTGTAAATTAAAGTGGTAGAATGTTCTCCCAATCTTGTGTTCGTATTATCTGACCGATTAGGCGTGTAAACTGTTAACTGCATTGGACAATTTGAATTTACCGTGCAAATCCAAGATTCACGCATAACGTCGCATAAGAAACGGTGCCAATTAAACGGTTGGCCTGAGAATTTTACTTGTGTATGTTATAGTGTACATACAATATAAGGACAGAATTGAGATGAAATTTTTATAACTAGACTCATTGTAAAACCTTAATCTCAATCCTCTCTGTTGTATGTACACTGTACATAAGAATTGTTCTTGGCCTGAAAAGCATTGAAATGATTTAAGATTCTAGGCAGGATTCGGCTATTAATAATCATAAACCATGTTCGTAGCCTCTTGCAGCGAAATTTAATTACATGTTTGTCCAAGTACACACGGAAATTAATTTGTAAGAAAACTAAAGATCAGGAGACTAACGTCAACACTAGTCACGTTCAGTTGAGTGACCTCTATCTTTCAAAATTGTCTCCCAATTGCAATTTAAGAATGGAAATAGTATAATTGACCCAAGTATCTTTTAGCACACTATTTCTGACCAAACCAACTTAGAGACCTGCAAATAAATTAAAAAGCAATAAGAGATATGCAAATTTTTGAATACTCGTTCCCTCCGGTTGTAATTCTAATTATATGGCAGTTGCCAATGGAAATATGTAGTCAGGATCTGAAACAAATTATGACTGCATGTGCCTACCCCCCTCCCCCACAAATGACGTTTAAAAGTTACGTATATTTATGTCAAAAAAATATATAATATATTTTTCTGCCTAGCCATGGTCCCAGGTTATCATCGTGGGAGGAAAAAGACCAGCAACAGAGAAATCTTATTTTAGATAATTTCTAGACTTCGTAATATGTCTATTTATTTATCATTAATTTGATACTAAAAAATGAAGCTACTACTTTTTTTAACAAGATATGTATAAAAAAGATAAAGATGTTTAAATTTGATACAAACAACTCCCAACAAAAAAACTACGACTGAAAATTAAAGGGCAAATGATTTAATTCATGAAAGATTACCTATCTTTCAAAAATAAAATCTTTTTAGTTTTTCAAGTATTTTCTCTTAATCAAAAGTCTTTTCCTCAAAGCAAATTTTCACATTTATGAATTCATAATCTAAATTTTTCTAGCTTTTCTATAATAAAAAATAAAATCATTTGGACAACTTTCACAAAGTGATTAATGACTATATAGACTTCTTTAATAATTGGAATAAATTTTTTTAATACAGAGATCATTTTAATTAAAAGAAAATATTTAAAGAATTAAATTGAGATATTTTATTTTTAAAGATTTGAAGAGTAAAAATAATTATTCTATTAAAAATTAACTGAACAAATTAGCAAGGAAACCTGTTTAGATCACTGATTTCCAATATCAAAAAGAAAAGGAAAATAGAACAGACAAAATAAACACGTCGTAATGTTTCATGCAGACAATCAAGGACTAAAACTCCAGGAAAATTTAGAGGAAGAACTGACCTGTGATGAGACTTCAATCCCCTTGATACCTATTAGGATACCTTGTTAATCCAACTGGTTGCAAGGAAAGCCAGATTCATTGGGTGCTCTAAAAAGCTGGAAATCTTGAAAGTGACTGGCATCAGCACAATCAGAGTACGAGAAACCCATGCGAGAGTCCACTGGTTGTTGGTAAGTCTGCCAAAATTCTGATGAAGCATGAGGCAAGCACTGAATCGTTGATTGTGTTATAGGCTGAGTCGAGCCAGTATGAGTTGCGTGAGTTAAGTGCTCTCGTGAAGTAGACTTTGGCTCATATGGACCCCAAGTGGTTGACAGAAGAGAGAGAGCACGGTGAAAATCTTGTGTAGCATTCAGATCAGATGAGGTAACGGAATCTTCTATGCCTGCAAATGTTTGTGCAATGTGAATAATGTGGGCAAAAAAGAAAAAAGGAACATTGGCCTCACTTCTCGACCTTAGAATTGAACCAATCAATCTGTTTACCGTGCATGCCTACATGTTTAAAGGTTAAAAATCGTCAACTTTTAACATTATTTTGGGATCAGTATCCTGAATTCTTGTTAAAAATGTCAAACCCAAAACTCAACATTTTCATCTCGAAAGACTTAACAGGAATTGCCATTTGCTTGAATAAAGCTAATCTAACCACATAAAACATTCCTTGTTAATTATAGTTTACTACTGTAAATATATTTCTTCTGATAATCTAAACAAAAGTTCATTCAGCAGCAGAACAGGAAATTTCGTGAAAGTCACAGCATGGCAGAAAGTATTATATGTTTGCATGACAATGTTCGAACTCCAAGTTCCAACTGAAATCTAGTGTGAATTCATGATGATGAGTTATTAAGAAAGAGGTGAAACGACCTGAATTAATAGTCTTGGCTGGTATGCCTTTGGATATGCAAAAGCCACTGGAATTTTCAGGAAGCATAGTAATGGTACTTGGCACCTCATTAAAGGGCTGATGCACCTGCCCATTGGAACCTCCTGCTTTTACAGACTTCACGAGAAATTCTTTTGTTTGGGGGAGCTTGCTGCTGTATATATCTTGCCAGGCTAAGTTAGTAGCAGCCCTTGAATAAGAAAATGGGCTCATCTGTTGCCTCCCATCTGCAGAATAGGCATATATTAGATAGATCAGTCAATAGTATTCTCAGTCATGAGTTTAATTTTTTGCACTATCATGGACATTCTAACTCTTTTGTCAGCTTGTCTCCAACATAGCAGTTTGTTAGTTTTCCTTATAAACACTAGGATTTGATGTTGTTAGTTTAAATTTTGACTTGACAAAAATTTTTAAATTGCCTTTGAATAAATTGGTTTGTTTAGGAGTTCCAAACTAACTTATGCTCTTGAAATTTCAACAGTAAAGGCTAAAAAGATCTAAATTGTTAATTGTATGATAACATAACTCGCTATAAAAATTAATTTTCTTGTTCACACAGCATGAAGCCACATGCCTTCCTTCACTTAAGTAGATCCTACCCAGTTTGCTCCAGAGTAAGGCAGTTTACAGAGTTGTGTGCAAACTATATTGCAATTGAAGATGCAGATAACTGCAGCAGAACATCTAAAGTTCATCACTTCAATTTTCCCTCACCTCAGATATGTCAAACAAAGCAGTACCAACATAATATATTTGAAGGGGCATAGTTTTTTAAAATAAAAGTTTGTTCAGGGGAGGAAGCTATTCCAGATCTTGAAATATACCATATGTTGTTGAAGACAAAATTGATGTATTCAACTGGACAGTTTCAGGATGAGCCTTGCGACGCCTAGCATTGTGATCAGAAAGTCGGCGCCGGCAACTTCTCTTTTTTTCATCAAACTCTGACAGACCATGGAACCTTCAACATTATAAGCAAAGTGATTTATTCATAATCAATATATTCTAACATGAGCCAGAAGGACTGGAAGCTGAACGTGATTCACTAATCATAATGATATGTGCATAATAATTAATAAGTGCCTGATTAGTGTCTGGAAAATATTATTGCTACTTAATGTCATTTTCATCCAAATAATCAAGTATTTCTTAAGAAGCTTTACCTGCTACATTGCTGGCAAAATCGACGCTCCAAACCTCCCACAAACACTTTTGGGGATTTGGAATGACTTTCGCAGACTCTATGCTTCCGATGGTAATCTTTAGCCGATAAGAGGTCAAGGTTACAGCCTTCAACCTGGCAGCGTGGAGGTTGTGAGCTCTGACTATTGGACTTGCATTTTTTTCCAGTACTCAAAGATGGCATGGGAATCCCAGAGAGAGGTGGGTTCTTGATATCGCTTCCTGGGCAAACATCTTCAAAGTACAGTCGTTTACCAAGCTTTAGACTGAGCAATGGCTCACCAGAGACAGAAGAAAGCTCAACTGGGGGAGAAGTTCCAACAGGCTCTTCTTTTGACATTCCTTTCTTACCACTAGAATCTTCTTGGGAGGCTTCAAAAGTGAACACTGATGTTTTGCTATAGCCATTTGATGAGGAATTGATGGAAGCAGATTTTGAGCTCCTTGATGAAGAAGCATGTATTAGCTCAGAACCAGAACAACCACTACCGCCTGATGGATAGAACAATCCATCATTGATTTCTCGATCTGCTTCACCACTCCAGTCTACCGGTTGTAACCTAGGATTTTCAGTTGCCTTTGCGTTGGAAAGGAATAGGTGTTCCCAGTCCCACTGCGAGGGAGATTTTGCATTCCACTCCATTAGATGACCTCAAAGATTCAAATAGAAGTGGTCACCTTAACCTACAAAATACAGTTAAAATAAAATTGTTGATGTTTTAGTTTCTTTAGAAGAAAAGACAAGTCATACGAGCTTTTATATAGTATATATATTTATTAAATTTAAATTAATCAACGAACCCACATCGACACTCGAGGAATAATCCACAAAAGCCCAAAGCACCAAGAATGCCCGTATAAATTCAGTAGAGCAATCATCAAAATCCACACCTTTCAAATAATCAATCCATGTATAGCTTTTAAAGGCAGATAATGATTATTCTTTACTAAAGCAAATAAGCAATATTAAGTTATTTGTTTCTGACTTTCTGCGATAAGGCTTGCATATCATGTTAATAATGATGAATCACAAAGTACAAAGCTTCAAAAAAAAAAAAAAATTAAAACAAACAAAGCCAAGATCCTGGTGGAGAACTACTACTACTTAAAAACTCGTAGTTTTATTGCCATTATATAATAATTAAAGTTTGACTGCATCCTTCACCAAAGAAGCGAATTCCTAACCTGAGATGCCCCTAGAAGAACTTTTATGTAGTTTATGATGATCAAAATAAAGAAGCCAATTACGTAAATCCCCCAGATGTGAGCCCTCCACAGCGTTCTGCAAATCCTATCCATATGTTCTGAGGCTGATAAGTAGTTGTAGCTTAATGATTAGAGTAACAGAACAGGCTGAGACTAAGCCGTCCCCACCATTTAGTTTACCAAACATTAGTCCTTTAACTTTAGTCCAGATAAAGTTTAAGTTTGCACCAACTTCCTACCCAGTCAATCTATATCAATTTACCAGTATTTACTGGGATATATTGTAGCGTTGACAGCAAGTACCAGACCTTTAACTAAGCCTATTGATGTGATTTGACTCTTCCTACAAGTGTGTAATTACTAATTACCATTCTCCACTCAACGTAGGAAGCCTTATTTCCAATAATTCGGCTTTTCACAATGTCATTTTAGTCGGACATTGAATATGACCCACAACATCCCAAGTACCCAACAAACGAACAGATCAGATCACCAGAACTTACAACACGTTAGCGACAGATTACAGTTCGAGCTTTCTTTTTCATTGAAATTTACCGCCACCAACCTACCTTCCTAATCATAAATATCAACAATCAAAATTGCCTTATGGTCCGTATCAATTATTGAGCTCTAACTCTAAGGAGAAAAGGGGGAGGGGAAGCTATTGTAACCCAATTTTTAGCATTGTAACCACATGTCAAAATAACTGATTGCATTTAGAATTTTTTCCCGAGTAAATTTGGGTATAACATTTAATTTTCAAATCTAATCGACTCATGAAAGCCATCTGTTAGGATATACTCTAGTTTGTTTTGTTTTGTTTTGTTAGTACATTGAATAATTCTGGAACCCTTTCAAAAAGCACTGAAGTTTCGCCTAAGAGAGAAGAAGAAACATTTTTAGTGAAAACTACCTGCATCGTCCCTTTTCTCAGCGATATCACTTTCCAGAGAAAATGATAAACCAAAAAAGTCTCACGGAACAGGGAGAAGACGACAAAGAAAAAGCATCTTTTTTCATTGGCTAAAGTGCTTGCTTGCATGATAAAGTCTTCAGAAAAGGATGTTGCAATCCGAGACTGACTCTACCACAAAAGGAAATAGTAGATAAAGTAATGACTAATAAGAGCAGTTCTGGTAATCATAATCATAAAAATAGTAGTCTAAACACTTTTTTCCATCTTCACATCGTTCGACAGCTAAAACCGAAATTGAAACAAATAGCTACAGAGGTCAACCAAATCAACTCAATCACTTGAAAAAGTAAAGCGATCTCTGTTTGTAGTTTTCGTCAATCTCATCTCAGAAGCAAAACATGACGAACAATATCGGATTCTCAATGCAAACAGAATAAATCAAAATTTGGGCTACCGAAATCAACAGAGAACTATAGGCTGTGTAAGCTAAATCAAGAAAAGCAGAAATTCCAGTAAATAGCAGAGAAAATCAGAGGTTTCTTTCTTTATTCATTCTTCTGTTTACTTGAATAAAAAATTACCTAAGAAAGAAAGCGGAAAAGGCAGAGAAATTGCAGAGCTTACAGATAGAGAAAGAGGAAGGAGGTTAAATGCGAGACATCGCTGAGCATTTGGATTTGAAGCATTCAATTCGCGTTGTCCACTAGAGGCACAGAAGGACGTGGACGTACCAGTTGAGCTCTCAGTCTCTCAGACACTAATTGTGCATTTCTGCTTTTGGCTGCACCCAGCAGGTTTCTTTCTTCTTCTTTTTCTTTTTCTTTTTCTTTTTTTCTTTTTTGTTTTCTCTCTCCTCTCAATAATTTTCGCAAAAGAAATGTCCAGTGCTGCAGCGCAGAGCGGCACATGCTACAGATCCGACCCGGTCTGAACCGAAACGAACCGAACCGAGGTGATTCGGTTCCTATTTCCTACTGCTCTTGCCTCTCGTGGTGCTTTTATAATTAATTAGACAATACAGTTGACTGTTCACGCCAATACTGCCAACGGACAGTTAACAATATAACTTTTTTTAAGTAAACTAATATCTTAATCTTTAAAATCTTTATTTTTTAATTTAATTGAATTTTAATAATTATTTATTTGAGTATACATTAAAAATATATTAGTATTTGATGTGGAAAAATTTTTCTGATGGATCGATCAATCTTAAACTGGACTCTGGCCAAAAAAAAAAAAAAAGCTTAAACTGGACATATTATTCCTTTTTTATTATACAAAATATAAAATTTCACTAATCTTTTTCAAATGAAATAATTAATAAATATCAATATTAAAAATGAATTTAATATTTTTCCTTTTAGTTATTATCTAATATTTAATGCTTTAATTAAAATTAATAATTTTTATTTTTATTTAATATTTTAATTTATAATTAAAAATTTTACTTTTTTAAAATTTTCTTGAATTGAATCTTGGATAAATTCTAAATTTGATTTTTAAAAATTTTTCCCTGAAAATGGTCACTCATAACAAATTTCAACCAATTAATAAATGAGTGTTGATATAGCTATTAATTCATAATTTATGACTTTTGGGATTGATTTTAGAATTTGTTAATTTTTAAATGACTTCTTTTAAAATTGAGTTTAAAAAAAATGTTGGAAGAGAGAAACAATTTGCAAGTGTTTGGATAATTTAGTTGAAGAGTATTTTTATCGGTATCTAAGAATGCAGTATTTTTCTTCAAAATAATAATATTTTAATAAAAAATTTTAAAACTGAATAATTTTTAAAATATTATTTTGGGTTAAAATTTGGTTAAATAATGTCATTTAACAGAAAATTTTCACTTGAATAACTCTAAGATATAAATTCTCGTTTATTAATGGAAGGAATTTTTTTTATGGAATGATTAACATAACTTATAGAAAATTTTGGAGAGGCTTTATTATTAGATGATCAAAATAAAAAAAATTTAAGGAAATCATTTACTTGAACAACTCTTTAAGATTGATAAATTGATTTTAATTAAAAATTAAAGAAAATTACATAATACTATAGAAATAACAATAGTGTGGTTTATTGAACTACTAATCTACTGATCTAAACATGCGGCATATCATATCATCATTTCTAAGTGTTACAAAAATTTGGAAAATAAAATGAAAGAAAGAATGAGATGGTGATGAGGTAGTTGGGGTCTACGCGCAGCCACATATAGTATTGGAGAGAATCATTGCTTTACTTGAAATTGGAATAAGATTCTGCATTGATAGAGTGGTGCTATAATGTGAGGAATTTGTCGCTTCTCTATGACTCAGCCAACAATGAAAACTAGAAAGTTTAGGTGGAAGAAGACATTATTTCTTATCAAATTTGGCTTCTTCTTCTTTTTCTTCTTTATCGAATTATGCTTCCTAATTAAAATACATAACTATTTTTACATTGAAAGGAGAAAAGTGCCAAAGAGAGTGGAGCAGACAATGATGATCATCGGAGCTTATCTAAGAATGGCCAAGAATTTCCAAAATTTGTATAAGATAAGAAACTCTAAAAAAATGCAAAGAGATTAGGTTCTCTTTAAACAACCGATTGATTCGATTCAATTTAATTTGATTCATTTATTTAATTAAATTGATTTAATTAGATGATTAAAATAATTATACAATTAATCTAATCATTTAAACATCAACTAATTTTTAATCAATTTGAATTAGATTAAACAAGTGATTTTTAATTAAAAATATTATAAAATTAAAAAAATAAATATTAATATTTTCTTTCAATTTTGACCATAAAAATAAATATTTCCAACAATCAAACTCATATTAAAATTAATTCAAGACAATTTTAAAATAAGTCAAATTATAAAATAAAATATTTATGCTAAAATTTAATATATTTTAAATTTCAATTAATATATAATATATTTTTAAATATATAATTATTTAAACAGTTGATTTGGTTTGATTTAAATGGCATCCATCACCGTTTAAAAATTAAATCAACTTAATCGATTTTCATAAATTTTTATTTAATCTATCTAATTAAATAATTAATTTTAAATAATATTTTTTGGATCAGATTGAATTAATTTGGTTGAGTTTGGAAATGCTTACCCTTACCTTGACGAGGCAATCATTTGTAAAACCTCAAAATATCAATTACGCTAAGTTATTTATAATGAGTGAGATTGTTTAGATGCCGATAATTAAAATACAATTGGTCTAATCATAGTTTATGAGGCACAAATAACTCGAGGGACATAATTGGACTAGGATATATTCAACAAATTTGGGGGAACCCACCTGTTTATAATAAAATAAGGAGACTGTGTGAATTGAGTGCTACAGTGCTATTAGTTATGAAATAAAAACTCTCCTAGTAATGATTATACCAAGAGATCCACGTGAGCACGATGTCTTAACTGTTTATGCAGGATCACCTTTCATTAGCATAACTACCCATTGCCACACTGCAGATGTCAAATACAACTCATTTTTAATTATCTAAATATTTCCCATCATTAATCAAGTTGTTTTGGTTTTATTATTGGTTAAATTGTTCTTGTCTCCCAGTGGTATCATATTTAATTGTTAATTAAATTTTTATAATTTAAAATTTTATAATTAAGTCAATTATTTTAATAACTTTTTTATTTATTTTTTATATTATTAATTTTTATTAATATTATTAATATATGTCAACAAAAAATAAAAAATAATAATATAAAAATAATTTACGTATATAAAATAAAATATAATTTATATTAACTAACATAATTTAATAATTTAAATTAAATTAAATTAGTTCATAATATTAAGATAATATAAAATTAGTATATTAATAAAATTTAATATAATATTGACAAAATTTTAAGGTTAGAGACTAAATAAAAAATTATTTAAGTTTCATTATATTTAAGTAATCCAATAAAATAAATTTATTACTATAACTTGAAATAGAATTTAATGTATTTTAAATCTAACATATACATTAAATCTAACAGATCACCAATCTCAGAAAACAATTTTTTAAAATTTGTAATATATTTATCATAATTCATGTTATGAAAAACTCATATCCCTTTTTTCTTTTTTATTTTAAACTGGACACAAGGGACAGACCAATGGGGGCCACACCCCCCGACACCTACGTGCTTGCCTTCTTACCGTCTTTTTGTTTTCTGTTTTTGTTCTTTTTCGTAAATTACATTTCTTCAAAGATGCTAAAATTATATAATCTTATTTTTAAAAAATATATTTTTTCGTAAAGTTAAAGAATATATTAAACTATACTTTCTTGTAATGAAAAAATAAATTACAGTTTTATTTATGAAAAAATGTTATTTTAATCCTTTAACTATAACCTTTGTTTCTAACTTTGATTTCTTTATATAAGTCTTTTAATTTAAAAATATATATGCTTTGTAATTTTTTTTTTGAAAATTAGTTTGATTGATGTAAATTGTATATCTGATTTTTTACTTAATTAATATTTGAATTTTTACTCGCAAGTTGCCGATTTATTTTAAATTTTAGCTTCCAAATTATTGATTTGTTTCAATTTTCTAATCGTAAATTTTTTATTTGTTCCGAAATTTTATTATGAATTTTCAATTTATTTTAATTTTTTGCAAATAATAAAGTGTTTTTTTTCTAATAAGAGAGATAGTTAGAAGTTAATTGATCATATATGCATACATTGTTATATATGCAATTTTCATTTATTAAACTCACGTGGACAGTAAGAAAAAACAAATCAAAGTTAAGAGATTTATATGAGGCCGATGCTAAGGTTAAAAGAACAAACTGATATTTATTTATTTTAACCAAAATATTTTTTACTAATTATTTGTTTAATATAAATAAATAAATAAATAAATATTTAACTAAGTTAAAATATTTAATTTTTTAAAATTAAAAAAAAGTTATAATATTATAAAATTAAATTATTAAATTAAATTTTTGAAAAATATTTCTTATAAATTATATTTTATAAAAATTAACATTATTTTAATTAGTGATTTTATTTACTTCTTAGTTTAAAAAATTTCATATATTTTTATAAAATTAAAAAAATATAATTTAGACATCTTTTTAAAAATTAACAATTTACACCGATTAAAACTTTGGTTAGGAGTATTTCCTCCTCGGCCAGCGGAAATTCTCATTTATGTTTATACATAATTAGAAAGAAACTAATTTTAAATTTGCCCCAAAAACAAAAAAAACAAAAAAAGTGAAGACGATAGTATTAAGCATGTTAACGTATTGGCTCTCACTAGAAAGATAATAAATTATTTTTAAAAAATATTTTAAGATTTATGATACTAAAATAATTTTTTTATATAATCATAAATTTTTTTCTTATATTTTTTGTGAAAATTCATAAATTTAATTTATTTTAAATTTAGTAATGAATTATTTTATGTTAGTTAAATATATATTCAAAATTTATTATATAATACTAGAGGTTTTATATATAGTGAATTTTTGAAATATAAATTAAAAATAGTTATTATATCATAAAATAATAAAAAATATTTAATTTTATGCTTTTCTGTTATCTATTATAAGTTTTTACTATATATTTTTTTCTTACATTATATATTTTTATTTTATATAATATAATATATAATTTTTTATACTAATAATTGAAAGATTTTAAAGATATTATAATACAGATATATAAAAATAATAAATATAAAGCTATTTTAGTTAAATAAATAAAATTACAATTTATCTTGTAATAGAAATTAATATAGTATATTTTTAATTAACAAAATATAAAACTTTAAAATAAAAAATTCATGTAATTTAAAAATTAAGAGAGTAACACGGACCCACTTTTTTTTTTTTTTTCTTAAAGTAAACGATCCACGATGTTATAGCAATCACAACATGTCGTATTGCCGTCTATGAGACCTCAAGGCTTCTAATTCTGAATACAAAAATCTTGAGATTTAGATCCAAAGTAAATGAGAGAGAGTTGAAGTTTGTTTAACAGAAGAAAGATAAAAAAAAAAAAAAATAGATTTTAATTTATTTAAGATAAATTATTTATCTTACTCTTAATTTTTTTATTTCTTTCTCACTATAAAAAGTAGTTCAAAACCTTTTTATTACTACAGTAGTACAGTACCACCCCCGCAATAGTGATTCTTTTGCCTATTATACTCTCCACAATGCTATTCATCAGCATACAACTGTGGGTGAGCAATTAAACTACCGTGCCAAAAAATTATTTAAGGGATATGAGCAATTAAATATAAAATAGAGTAATTTAATTGATTAATAAGATGAAATAAAATTTAATTTTCATCTATTAAATACTAAATTAAATTATATTTGATAATAAAATTAAAATATATTATATTTATAAATTAAATATTGTCAAAATAGACTATTTGTATATTTTTTATATATAATTTATAAATTTAATGTATTTTATTTTATAAATTATATATTGTCAAAATATAATTTTTAAATTTTTTTTATATTCAATTAATCATTTAACAATTAATTAACATACATTAATATTATTGTCAATTAAGTATTTATTAATTTTATTAATTAAATGATCAAATTAATTAAAAATTAATCTTTCAAAAATTAAATTAAAAACTTTTATTTTTTAAAGACTAAATTAAAAAAATACATCTTTCAAAGACTATATTATTAATTTATTTTATAAAAAAAGTATTATTTAAATAATTTTATATTTATTTCTTCTTTTATATGACATTATGATATTAATTCTTCAGCGAATTTAAATTTATTTACAGGAGAAACAATCTACTGATCCAGAGGCTTCATACTTATTCTTTATAAATCATAATTATAAGAAAAAAATATATTTTTATCTCATTTAATTATGTCTATATAATATATTATTTATCTAAATTTTGATTTATAATAAATTATTTCTTAAACTATTCAAAATATCAAAAATTATTATTTTATAGTTAAATTTAATAACTGTGTTCTTGTCATATAATTTATTTTTTTTAATTTAACTTTATATTATGTCCAAAAAAACTTTAAAAAATAAAAGTTATGAACTTTTTAAATATAATTTTAATATTTTGAATACTTTAAAAAAACTGATTTGTTAAAAATTAAAATTTATGTAAATAATATATTATATAAATATAATTAAAAAAATAAAATATACTTTTCTCTAATAATAATTGAATCGATAAATAATTAATTTTGATTTTAAGCTTTGTTTATAAAAGAATCCACTTACGAGGATTGGGAAAGAACGTAAGGGTGGAGTCGTCTATATAAGGCCTTAAATTGGGTTGATGGGAGCAAGTGTAAAGTGCTGTGCCCAGTCAGCACCATGGGTCCTTGGTTTTTCTTTAAATTTGGACTATATATTTTTTGGCATTGAACAATATATATTTATGTTGGACAATTATGGGTCCGTTTCAATAAACGGAGTTTTTGTTGGTCTTGGGCTACAAACAATAGAGGGACTGAGGGTACTATGGCTATGGTTTTTTTATTACTCAAGTTTTTATTTTTTGGACCTCTATTTGGCTTGGCTCTAAAAATGAAGGGCTAAGATTATGTTAGATTTTTCCTATCATGAGTTTTTATTACTCAAATTTTAATTTGTTGTTAAATTTTTTTGAAATTAGACATATATTTAATTTTCTTATAAAAGAATCAATTATAAAAAAATTAATTAAATAAACTATATACTTGACAATTTTTTATTAAAAAATTGGATGATAAAAAATAAAATTTATATCTATTTTTTTATCTTATCTTCTATTTATTTTTTTCTAAGAGTGCAAGCTTATGCTATTTGGGTTGGCTTTGCTACTCATTGAAGGATTACCGAAAGCTGAAAACAGTTACTTCTTTAGTTAGATCAAAACAAAAGTGGGAAGATTTTTCCCTCTTATCATTTTCAAGAGTTTTTTTCTATAGAATTTTGTTCACTTTTCTTTTTGGTTGGGGTATTTTGAAAAATTAAAATATTTCTACATTTATATTTATGGGTTTGGCTTTTGAAGTAAAGAAAACTATTAAAAAGATTTATCCTTTAAAGAGATACAAGGGTGTGTTGTTTCTTTGTCCAAATCTTCCAATTTTCTTTTTAATATGAAAAAATTCTATCGGTTAGAAAGAGTATGTCATATTCTAACTTCAATATGCATAAGAGATTGGAACTTATTTACCTTAGATATGTTGCCAAGGATCTTTCTGGATTTCTCCTATGTTTTGTTTTCTTTTCTAGGAGGGCAAGCTTTAGTGTTGTTTCATTTATCTCTTGCTAAATATCTTCTGTATAATTTTATGTCTTTTTTTCTTTCAATAAATGAGTTCTTCTTTTTACCAAAAATGAAAAGATCAACATTTTTATTTAAATTATACTAGATTATTTTATATAAATAATAGACATTTAGAAATATCTAACTAATTGTTATATTATAACAATAACACATATATAAGGGTGATTTAGTCAACATAAATAAAGTTATATCTTATCTTTTGTTCTAAGAGATGTCAAAGAATGGCATTTATTTATTTAAAAAAATATAGTATAATTTTTCAAAATAAATGTGAAATTCATGAAATTTTGTTTTTTGTTTTTAAGTAAAACATGAAATTGCATTAAAACTCAAGCAATAGAAACATCAAAATTTTCAAGATGTAATATGGACTCAGGATAGATATCAAACCAAACCGATGGAACAAAGTAGGATAAATCTTTTGTTATGTTATGAGCTACTCTATTATCATTCCTCCCTACATGATTCAATTGAAAGCATTATAAATATTGTGACAGGTTAACACGAACCTTCAATATATGATCAAGTATGGACATCTCTACAGCATTCCTAAAGGCTTGGACAACTTCACGGTAGTCTGTTTCCACATGAATCATATTTATGTTACATTGTATTGCAATACACATACCTCATCTAATGGCTATGGGTTCAGCAATTGTAGGCTCACATGATGACCTTATTGTAGTAAATGTTTCCATAAGAATTATTCCCCTATCATTTTGAATAACAGGCCCTAAACTCTACTCATTATCTAATAATTTTGCAGCATTAGTGTTAAGCTTGAAACAATTACATACAAGTTTACGCAAACATTTATTATGATCATTAGATTGCAAAGATACAATGGAACAATATTCTGACAACACCGAACTTGCTCTTTCAACTGCTACAACTAGATCAAAGGATTTACTATTAAAAACAAGATTATTTCAATGATGCCAAATTGACCAAAAAATAATAACTATCCAATTCAAGACATCTACACCTTCCTGCATTAAACATGTTATAAGCCAGTCTTTGAATTTAGAATTATTTTGTAAACTAGGAAAGAACCCCAATGGTGAATGCAACCAAACTTCCTTAGACCATGAATGGCCTATAAAAACATGAAAAATACATTTTTAATGAGTAAAACAACATGGCATTCATCCACTATCAATAGACCCCTAGGTGTCAGATTTGAGCGAGTAAGAAGAATACAATGACATAGTTTCCATATAAAAATTTTAATTTTTAAAAGGACATTCAAACTCTAAATCTTGGCCCAAAAATTCTGAATACTTGAACTAAATGGAACATTAACACCATTCTATTCCATAGTAAGATGATATGTAGACCTCACCGTAAAGCAAGAATTTTTTTCATGTGGCCAGATATATTTATCCTCTTCATCACTCCAAGATAGAGGGATTGAAGTGATATAGACTACCTCAGTATGAGTGAATACTGATCTAATCATGTCCACTTTCCATTCCCTAGTCTCATGATTGATAAGATCATACACCATCAAAACATCAGTATGTTAAGGTTGTAGATTAAGGACTTTTCTACCATGTGAAAGAGATAACCACCTATTCTCCCATATTCTCATAGAATGACCATTACCAATCCTCTAAACAGAACCAACATCAATGACCCATCTAGCATTCAAGATACTCTTCCAAGTATAGCTTGCTTGAACATTAACTCTTGCCTCTATAAAAAGTGCTATTAGGAAAATATTTCTCTTTTAACACCTTTGTAACAAGGGCATTTAGGTTATTCATAACACGCCATCCTTGTTTAGAAAGTAAAGCATAATTAAAAGCATCAAATGAATGAAAACCCAAACCACCTTTGTTTTTAGGAAAATATAGTGTATCTTAATCTAGCCAATGTATCCTCCTTTCAGTATCCTTGAACCCCACCAACCTGAGACAAATATTTCTCCTTTCTTCACAAACGATCATGTAAATTGGAGAAGATATATTTTTTGGACCTCCAAATTATTGTAGGTAAACCCAAATATTTATCATAACTCTATACAATCTTAACTCCTATATGATTTTGGATCAATTAACGACTATTGGTTAGTACATTTTGACTAAAAGAGAGTTCTGTTTTCTCCAAATTGATTCTTTGTCCCAAATCTTGCTCATAAGAATGAATAATAGAGAGAATATTGTCCACTTCCACATGATTTGTTGCCTCAAAGCCTGAACATGAACCAAGGATGAAGAACTTTGCCTAGTAGATGTGGAAGATAAATTAGGAACATTTGTTGAAAGAGAATTCCACCTAATAGATGACTTCACATGGTGCCACTACATAGTTTTTCTAAAATTTTCTTGTGATTTTCAGACTAGGCTGACAAGAATTAGATGCTGGGCTGATGTATTTTCTTGTGAATTACGGATTGGTAGGCTCGATTCAACATACTTTAGACTTGGGCCCAATTCAAGATTTTTCTTCAGTCCACTTCTTTCCTCCACTGTTCGTTTTGGTAAAGGAATCAATTGGAAAATTTTTTAAACTAACCTCTACCGTGTCTATCACCTCAACCTGTGGATCTTTACCCTTTTACAATCTACTGCAATTACTACGCACTGCACCGTTGCCAATAGCACCCATAATTGCTTCTTATTCAACATTTTCCTGCACCATAGGTTATTGCTGCACAGGTTTAAAAAGCATCCTCTTAGTTGAATTGGCATTCTTAGTCCTTAAAACCTCTTGATCCTTAAATTTGATTGGTGAAGCTCTCATCAATGGCCCATAAGAGTAGTTATGATTATCATCAGAGTCTTTAGAATTGTCATCAACACAATATTTAATTCTATGTCCCAAATTTCCACAAACATAGCAAAAATCAAGATGTTCATACTTGAAGAATACTTTCAATGTTTGATCATCCTTCCCTTTAATAACCATACCAATTTTAAGAGGCTTAGTAAGATCAATCTGAGCACGTATCTGAAGGATCTTTCCCCAAGACCCAAATTCACTATCATCCCACTCCATGAACTTGCCTACCTTATTTCCAAAAGATCTGTCTGCATCTCTAGTACGTAAATTGAAAGGCAAATCATACACCTTAAACCAAAAAGGAACACTATTTGGTTTAAGGTTTGATGATGGTTCATTGCCAATAATTTTTTGCATAACCAATATTTTCTTGTCAAACCACCAAGGCTCACCATCCAAAATATGCTCCTTATCTTTTTAGTGATAAAAATGGAATAGAAAAAAATTCTTCTCAATCACCCTTATATCCACCCCATTCCTTACTCTCTATATATGCTTAATTGTGTTTTGGAATGCATGTTGATTAAAATAGATTTCAATCCATAGTTTTCCTACCAAGAATAACTAAAATCTATCAATATCTCCTGATGGATCAGAATTTATGTTCTCCACTACAGACATGTCACAACCTAAAAAAAAGGCCCTGACCGATGCGTAAACCTCACATACTCTAAACCAAGTCTAGCAAGCCTAAAAAATACAACAACACATATTAACCATTCATAGATTATAGGAGCATGATTCATAAGAATTTGGACAAGTCACTATAGTAGATATATTCCTTAATTTTACATACATTACTATAATGCTAGGGTTTTACCCATCAAATTTGAATCTCAACCATCTTCTAGGGATTCTACTGAAATTTTGGCAGAACATCCCCTAAAAGTAAGACATTTCCTCTTAGTTTACAACAGCCCAAAACCAATACCAACATCAAAATTTAATTAAAACATTATCAAGTAATCATCACATGCCTTCAAAGATAAGTCATTTAAACTACCTTAAAACTCAAAACACAACAAATGTTAGTTAAGTTGTGACATCACTAAGTTTGTATCTCTAAAGACTTGAATCCTACCCAAAAACAATAGTGCAAAATCATAGCACCCTGTTATGCAACCTGCTATTGATTTGAAAAAAATAGAGAAAGGAGTAAGTTATAAAGACTTAGTGAGTATATAATAAATGGGATACCTAGAATGGAAAAACAAACCTAAAAATGAGTTTTTCGCAATTTCGTTTGGTTAAAGAAAATTAAAGGTTATGTACTTACAATTCAACCTATGAATGCATGATAGAAGAAAATGTAAGGTTTCACCAAAAAAAATAGATCGCAAGGTACATATAATCTTTATCTACAATATAATATTAAAACTATATTACATCAATAAGATTTATCATCATTTAATATGAATAATCTAAAATAGGATCGCATGAGAGAGTTTAAATTTCTAAGAATCACCATACTACTATAAGGGTTAATATTCTATCGTGCCACTATACACAAAAATATTATATTATGCTGCCACACATAAAAATATCATATCATGCCGTCGAATGTAAAATTATCATATCATGCCACTGTATGTAAAATTACTATATCATGCCATTGCACGTAAAATTATTATATTGTATTACCGCATGTAAATAAATTACTACAATTATAATTATGTAATTCATTTGAAAATAAATAACTAAGTAATGCTAAACTTGGCAAGCATAATCAAATTCCTTAATTTAGATTCAAGGATCATGGACACAAAAAATAGATTAAAATCTCAATATGTATTGCTAACAAGAGAAGACCTTAAGATGTCTATTAATAAAATTACTTATTTTTTGATAATATATTTACCTTCCAAAAAAATAAAATTACTTAATAATCTTTATTATTATATTAAAATTTAAAAATAGAATCAAAATCTCATATTTAGCAAGAAATTAACTTCAATGAAAAAAAGATAAATTGGGGAGAAATTATTGTAAGGTATGTCAAATGTTTTGGAAGTCAAAGGGTAATTTTTTAAATAAAAAAATATTATATAAAATTTATCCAAACATAATGAATTTATTGTTTAGTTATAAAATCATTAAGATATATACACACTTTGATCATTTTTTTTTATTGATAAGCTACTTTTTCTATTTATATGAAATGATGATCTATTAAGTCACATACGTAATTTAAGAGTAATACTCAATCTATAAATTTCAAATTTAATCACATTTAATCAAAAGTGAATCTTGATATTATATCTAAGAAACTTTTAAAATTATTATATAAGGACCCCTTAGTCCTCAGGTACGTTTTTAAACATATTTTACTATCTCTATTCATATTAACTTAAGCGTTAGAGTTTGCAATTAGGCCTTTCGGCTCCTCCATGACTTTTGACCTTTTTTTTTGTTTTGAAAGCTATCATAACTCATAGAGTCTGGCCACCAAAACTACCATACTAGTAAAACTCTATTTTATCACAATCAATTCTAAATAATTTGTCACAAGAAGCCAAGTCTTTAGCACACACGCACTTTGCATTTTCAAACAAAAAAAAAGTGTTTGTTCTTTGTATTCTCAAGAAAAAAAATTCTTACTTTCTATTCAATTTTTTTCATGGAAAAAACATATTTTATATCTCTAAACTTTACATCAATTTTCAATTTTGCCTATGAAGTTTCGAATTATAATAAATTTCATCATAGGGCCTAAAGCCATTTAAATTATTAACAGAGGTAGTTGATGTATTGTTTGACGTGTATATTTTTGCTTATTCAATACTTTACTTATACATTTATTGTTAAATGTGTTCTCAAAGTTTATGAAAACTATCAAATATGTTCTTAAAGTTCATGAATATTATCAAATATATCCCTAACTCTTTCAAACAATTCATAATTTCTCAATAGCTAATGTGGTATCCAACGTATATATTTTTGCTGACTACCTATACGTTGGAATTCAAAAAGCCACATCAAACTATAAAATAACATCATATAAGTAGATAAAACAACATTTCTATTTATATGTTATTGAACTATCACATTATTAAATAGTCTCTATTGAAGTAAGTTAAATGATTCCATTGAAGTCATATTACAGTACTAAATATGTCAACAATGAAGCCTATCGTTGGGTCTACTGCTAAAGTCTGTTGTTTTAAAGTTTGTCATTGATTTTGTTAAATATCATCTTACCATTAAAGCTTCAAGGCAAATGTATGAAAAATATGTAAAATATTAGGTTTTTCCCCCTCATATAACCATTACATAGCATTGTTGTTATATTAATGGACTATTCTATTTTTCAATAGCTTCATATATAAGGGGGTTTTTTTTATGTCAATATAAGGGTGTTATGATGGATTGATAATGAGTGAGTTTTTTTGGTCTGGATTGTGGTCTCTTATATATGGAATTATGGAAGTATATGTTATTTTAAAATAATAGCTTGTAACCTAAACTCATATATGTTTTAGGTGATTTTATATAGATTTGTTACTTGTTCAAGTTTACCATGGAAGCAAATTTGTTAGAAAACTAACTCTAACATATGCTAGTGGCTGTACAAGTTGGTGGGAGAAATGTGATATTGATAGGTGAAGTTATTTAGAAATTGTGAATTTTTTGAAGGAGTTAGAAACATATTTAATAGTATTCACAAACTTTAAGGGCACATTTGATAATATTCATAAACTTTATGAATATATTTGATAATAAATATATAATTAGAGAATTGAGTCAACAAAATATATACGTCAAATGTCATATCAGCTATTTTCTGTTAATGATTTAAACAATATTAAATCGTGGAACAAAATTAATTATAATTCAAAATTTTACGGATAAAAGTTATAGATAAAATTAAAAATCGATATAAAGTTTAGAGATATAAAATATATTTTTTCTTTTTTGACATAAGTATTTTTAAGGTAATGTCAGATATTAAGTACAATTCTTGCAATAAAAATTTTAAACTTTAATTTGTGAAGAATTAGTTCATTTGGCTAAATTTAACTCTCCTTAGTATTTTTTATTTAATATTTGATTAATAGAGATGTAATTAATAAGGAAGGGAGATAATGGTAAAGGAATGGATTCAAAAGAAGAAAAACCTTAGATTAAAGGCAGAGGTTGATGTGTGTTGTGTTAACTGCTGAGTTAACGCGGAAAAAGGAATGAATGAACATTATTGAGTAGAAAAGGGTGGAATTCAAAAAGCGATCTGAAGACTGAAACCCACACGTAAAAGAAGGGAGTCCATAATGATGATCATGACTCATTAGCTATTATACCATTTTATGACCACAAAAGAAATTAAAAATAAATAATAAAAATGAAAGAAAGCCCTCTCTTCCCTAGGCAAAATGAAATCATTACCCACCGCATCACTCACACCCTCTTTACCTTAATCATTATATTCAAAAGAACCCACTCTCTAATCCTTCATTATTTCCACTCTCTTGGTCTCTCTTTCATCATTACATTACCCCCTCCCCTCTCTCCTCCTTACCAAATTTACCCTCTTTTTCTTAAATTTCAATTCATACGTGCATATTCTAGTACTTTCATATATATGAAGATATAAAATATATTATATCAATTTTTTCCTTAAAATTAGACTATATTATATTTAATATTTGATATTTATCACAAAAATCTTGTTTATTATATATATATATATATATCAAAAAAATAGTTTTTTGGACAAAATACACTATTTTTAGAGCATGTAACAGCAATATTCTTCATTATCCTTCTTCTAAAAGCATCGATACTTTTTATTGTTATGGTTTGCCTTATTGAAATCAATATCATGTGTATTATTTATTTTTAGAAATAGTACACTTTGCACTTGACATGTACGTTGATTTTAAAATTTAATTTTAAATATGAATAAAAATTTAAATAAATTCTCACTCTATTATAGTTTTTTTTTTTTGCATCTAATAAAAAAAGATGAAATACCTAAATTCATATAATATAATATAAATTTTCAACCAACATGGTGCATAAATGGGATGTTAACTTCCAATGTATCAAAATACAATTAATTTTTAATATAGCAAAGAAGTGCTTTTATATTTTCAATGAAGGCATTTTGGGTAAAAAAAAATAATATGAGACATTTTTTTGTAACAAATATTAAATGTTAGAAGGATTAAATGATATTTTCTAAATAAAAAGAGTGCTAAGTGTAATTTAAGTAAACCTAAAGAAAGTAATGAAATTGAGTCTATAGTATCTGACTAGGAGCAGAGATTAAGGGAGGAGAGAAGAGTGATGAAAAATGAAAGCAATTACAATTGGAATTTCCAATGAAGATAATAGCGTTATATAAAAAATATATAAATAAACAAAAAATCATATGAATAGTAAATTTCATTTAAATGGTAGAATTACACACACTATATTTATGGTTTTTTGCTATATGATTAAGAAAATTTAGATGTGTGGATAATGTACAAGAGAGAATTTTGATTCTTGTATTAAAAAAATAATATAACAATGTTATATAAAAAAATAAATATAAATTAATTAAATAATAAGTCTCATTTACATAATCAAATTTATGAATAGATAATTTTTTTTTTAATGTTTATCTTCTTTTTTATATAATATTATCATGATATATTTTTTTTTACATTAAAAAATGTTGACCTATAAGAGAAAGGTTGTTGCATACGGTAGAGCCAATAGCATTGAATAGATAATGTATGCTTCCATTGAGGGATAGACGATGGAGCCTCCGCAAAGCGTACAACAGTAGCTGAAATGCTGAATACCAGTTTATTAGGTAAACAAACTCCCAATACTTCTAAGTGACGGTATCTTTACCAAAATCAATGTCCAATTGTCTCCATCACCTATACATACATAGATAGGTAAATAAACCATCTACTTAGATTATTTTTTGTTTTAATTTTATCTTCTAAAAATAAAGTTTTTTTTAATTTAATACTTTAAATATTATCCCTAAATTAAAATGATTTTTTTAGGTCAATTTTTTTACTTAAATTTTTCTCTGTGTTATTTTTAAAATATTATTTTAAAGTTTTTTTTTTGTAAAACTAAGTAATTATTAAAATCATAAAAACGGATAAAGATTAATGTGTATATAGACTCTTATTTACTAATAAAATTTTTTTTAATATAACAATTAAATTGAGAGATTTTATTTTTAAAATAATTAGATTCAAAGAAAAATAATTTTTTAGAAATTAAATTATTAATTTATTTAATATATATAAGGATGACAACAAGAAAAAGTAGGAAGAGGGAATGCCTCTCTACTCCTTGTTATGGTATTTTTGTCCTCATCTTCATTTCTCATGTTAGAAATTTCTTTTTTCATATTCATTCTTTATATGAGGGGTCCTCACAAAAATTTAGTATTAAAAAAATTATCAAAATAATAAGACAAATGATTCATATAATATAAGAAAAACGATATTAATAAAAAAAATATTTAATTCTATTAAAATAATAGAAGATTAATTATAATTTTAAAGTTTTTGAATAAAAAAAGAAACCATAGAAGATGATTTTTAAAAATTTTATTAATTTAACAAATTATTAATTTTTAAAAATTTTTTAATTAAAAGATAATAAAATGAGAAGTTAAATTTTAAAAATATTTATATAAATTTTTAAGTACAGAAACCCTTCAAATTGAGGGGCATGATGTCCATTCTTATTGTCAAACTTCAAAAAAATTTTATCTTCCATTCTCATTTCTGAAAAAAAAAAAATTCATATTTAAATTTTAAATAGAACAATTTCTGCAGAGATTCCTAAATATAAAAAATTATGTTATCTCATATCTAGCAAATTATTTTTCAATTTCCCACCTTTGTCTTCGCTATTCAACAGTTTATTTATTGTTTTTCTATTACTGATTGAAATTCACGCTAGCATAGGAAAAATATAATTTCCAACAGTAATTATTGACTAAAGAGGAGAGCGACGTAATTTAAAGTAGTGTTTCAAAATGAAAAATTGATACATAAAAGTAGTACTGGAAATTTTGGTAGAAATTAAGGACCCCTAGTGCCCTCACTCATTATTGTGAATTAAATATTACGTAAAGAAAACTCCTAGATGCACTCTGCTGCACTCATTGCATCGACAGACAATAACCCTATTTTTATGGGATAAGACAATCAAAATGCATTGTCTTAGTTAACAATAAATGACCTATTATTATATATATGTCAGATTATAAAAAAAAAAAAAAAAGCTAAAGGATAGTACGTTTCTTTAAAAAAAACTTAATTATAGACATAGTAAAATGATAAAATAGTTAATTCATAACAATTTTGTAACTTGAAAATTTAAATCCATTGCGGAAGGCTTCATGAAGGAATCAGTTACTGCTACTTGATATTCATTATATCCTCACATAACATAATTAATATATGAATTATATAAAAACATAAAACAAATTATTAAAAAAATTAAATATTAATTTTAATGTCAAATAGCCTGTGAAAAAACAAACATTTTAAAATTTAATTAATATTATAATTAAAGTATAACTAAAAAAAATCAAAATATGCCTTTCCTTTGATTTTTCAGCGGTTCAATTATCTTACTTTTCTCTCACCTGTAACTATTGTCTTAATTTTTTTTCTTCCTTTACAAACAAAGCATTATGAGAAACAATTGAGGAAAGGCATCAAGTGGCATTGGGTATTTTCGTAAAACAAACAAAATCATCATGGAAATGGAAAAGCGGGAGGCGAGAATGATGCCGTGCGTGCGTAGAAGAGGGATGAGAAAGAAGAAGCTGCACGAGAGAGAGAGAGAGAGATGCGTTACGCGCAATCTCAGCCGTTCATATTCCAAAATCCACATTCCTATTACCGCTATGGCCCACACAGTCTTTGTCTTTGACCCATCTATGCCCTCGTTCACACGCACACTTTCTAAATATTACTTTCAATTTTCAAACTATAGTTAGGCACAGTCAAATTACTTTTCTTCTTTTAATTATTTTTTCTAATTTTGTAATACATTTTTCTTTCTTCTCATAACAAGGTTCAAAAATTAAAATAAACTATACATTAAGCTTAATTTCTTCATTAATTACACATTGGAATAATGGTAAATTGAAATTTAATGAAATCTACTATTTGTAAGCATAAATCGCTTTTAGATTTTACACATGGAAAATTTTTTCTAAACTACATGACAAAATGTTGTTCTTTACGTCTCTCATCTCCATGGAATCCTAAAAGGAGAGAAGAGATATTTTCTTATGAACATAGAAATAAATTTTACCACCGTCTTTTACAAATTTATTAAGTGAATTAAACTTTTTTTTTAATGGGAAACATCTTTATCTGTACAATAGAGGGAAGAAAAGAGTTATGTGTATTAATAACTATTGAGTTTATGCATTTTAAAAATGCAAAATTCACTGTTAAAATTTTTGTTGACTACTTATTAATTTTTAAAATATGTATAATATCTTATGTTTACTTATTTTTAACTAAATAATTAAGGATAAATTTTACCCCAAGTGAGAGGGGATAATAAAAATATATATTTCACTTATTTTAATTAAAATACCTTAATAATAATAAATTTTAAAATTAATTGAAAAATAGTTTTCAAAATTATTGTTTTTAATATAATTTTTTTCAAGTTAAAAAATTATAAAATTTAATTTATTTAAAATTTTTTAAAAATAAGTTTTATTAATCAAATAAATTTAATTATATAAATAATAAATATAATTATATTTTAATTAAAATAAATATGATTTTAAAATTTATAAAAAATTTTCATCTCAAAGAAATAAATTAAAATTTTTTAAAATAAAGAGAAACACATGTAAATTTTGGGACCTCTTAGTGAAAAGGAATGTAAGTTATCTAATAATTAATTACTAGCAATTTAAAGTTTTTAAATATTAAATTATAAAATTTTAAAATTCAGAATAAAATAATGAACCTTGTAACTTTTTTCTCAAATATATATATATGTAAAAAGAGAGATGAAGAGGCGATTATAGGGAAATACTAATAGGGGTAATATGGTAAAATAGAGAAAGGCGTAAATAAAGTGGAATTATAGGGGATAAAGTGGCGTACGGAGGAGCATAACTACATTCTATCATAATTTCATATGTACCTGCCAACGTGGAAAAAGAAGAGTGGGTGAGAAGGGTGTGAGAGAGAGAGAGAGAGAGAAATTAGAGAGAGAAATGGAAGGATGAGGGCATGAGGGTTGGTTAGGGGGGAAACACTGGTTTTTACACAGGAGAATCGGGTTGGGGCATGGAAGGCCTTGCTATGCTGAAGCAACTCATCGGTCAGCTTCAGCAGTTCTTGGACCTTTATCACTCTCATCCGCCTCCTCTTGTTCCTTCTTCTTCTTCTTCGTCTTCGTCTTCGTCTTCGTCTTCGCCGCCTTCTTCTCTTTCCTCTTATTTCATTCTTCAACCTTCTCAATCTCATCAACAGTTTCACACTCCTCCTCTACTCTTTCATCAACGCAGCAGGTGCTTCCTTTCTCTTTCTCTTTCTCTCTCTTCCGCTAGATCTATTTTCTGTGCGCTGTCTCTTTACTTCTGATTATTAATTGTTTCTTTGATTCTTGTGAAATGTAATATGTTTTGATTTTAGAGTTTCTTTTCTTAATCTTTTGGTTTAAGGATTCAATTGCAATCATTGATGGGAGAAGTGTGTGCCTGCTTTCGGGAACGATATTCCGAAATGCTAAATTTTGTAGATTATGTGAGATTTTTGTTGATCGTCTGTGTATGGCATTGCTGAAATATTCCCTGAATGAGAGCATAAATTAGGAAATGTTTATTCGGCTGCCATGGCTACTATGCACTTGTTATTGACACTGTGTATCAGATGCTTGCAGTTTCTGTTTACTCCGTAATTTCATTCTTTATCTTTTTTATTTTTTTTATGGTTTGGTTGATTTATTTTAAAATTTTTAACCTCCTTCATCAGGCAAAATACAATAGTTCTTTTATATTTCCTTGTCTTCTCTTGGTTGTAACTTTGAAGTATTGTTGTTCTGGAGATCATCTGAGTTTGCAGCAGAAGTTTACATAATAATAAGACCGCAGAGAGAGTAGGCCACAAATTGGAAACGATTGCAGGATGATTTAGAAAGAAGTAGGAGATGCAAAAAAAAAATTATAAAACCCTCTGCCCCTGCATTTCAGGGCGCATACTTTCATTCCCTTTTAGAACTGCCACGGGATGTATATTAGTCACCTGTTTTAAAAAATATCTGATCATTTTTCTTTTTCTGATACATGATATTAAGTATATTAATATCAAAATTGTAATACCTAAATTCTAGTTTTCTTAAGGAAATCTGTTATTAAGAATTTGCCTTCACTTCTAATATAGAAAGCATAGATGCAGTTGCACTAGAAGAGCTAGGAACAGTGGCTCAGTGGATTGCACGTCATACCTATTTATGAGGCGTAAGCAATCCTTGTTAATCAGATGCGTCCATTTATCACTGCCTACTCTGAATACCTATTATTTATCTGACTGTTCTGCTTAATTATCCACCTACAGTCATGGTTGAATGTCTGCAGTTCTGCACATAGTATGTGTTCTTGCAATCACTAGGTTAAACAACCATTTACAGAATTACGATTTTTGGATTTTTGTTATAACAAGAAGTTTATATTGGCAGTTTCATCACATGTACATACTTTATATGATTAAGTTGATTTAATCGGATGAAAATTTGAGTGAATTCATTTACAAAAGTCAAAGTCTTTATTCTTCCCCTCTCCCCAGATTGAAAATACTGAATTGTTCCTCGTAGCTGATATATTAACATATTTGAATCATTTCTTGATGATGCACCTTTTGGAAGACTATTAATTTGAAATTTAATATCCTCGTGGACATAGCAGCCTGACTAATATAATTTACCTCACAAAAAATAAAAGATGCTGGAAATATGCTACTTTTATTTTTGGTGCAAATAAAAATTGCATCTCCTTTTTAAAAAAGCTGGTTAAAGACCTGTCAGCACCAAATCTTGTTGGTGAAAATGTCTATTTTTTTCATGTTGAATTCTGCACCTAAGGAATCTCAGTAAAATTTGGTTGGAGGTGAGATGGAGATATGTCATGTGGATAGACCAGTATGAGCCTTAACTGCAGTCATCAAGCCAATAAATGGACTTGTTCTTCCATATAAAGACACACAAATAAACACGCACACGCACACAAACGCACATATGGACTGCAAGGGAGTTTTGTTTATGAAATTTTCATGTTATTTGTTTTTCATTATTATTGTATATCTTGTTGATCCTTGAAATATGTAGCTTGATCCTGCCTACTATGATATTGCTGTACTGTAAGGTCTAAATCTCTTGTAAGTTATTAGAAGAATTTCATGAATTGGTTTATACAAAAATAATTTCACATAACTTTTTCATGAAATTGATACTGCATCAAAATGCAATTTTTTTTTTAAATAAATATTTGCCCCCCAAATTAAAGACATGTACAGTGGAATCTAAATGTCTGGCTGTTTAATAATTTTTGGGGGGCTCAGTCAGCACTTCAGTTAGAATTTCAATTTTAGTTTTCATTGTATGGTCTGCAATTTTATGTTTCGTTGTTCCTTTCAATTTTTAAATCATGTTGGTCTTTATATGAATGTTTGTTCTTCATATATTTTATAGTAGGAAGCAAATGAATATCTTTGTCCATCCTTTTCACAGATGGTGCTTCCTTGATATTGATGATTACTCCTTAGATGACTGCTGTGGACTTGTAATGGCAGCAGGAAAGTCTGAAAATTTCAACATGTTGGAGCCTCTAAAGCCTCCACCTAATAAGAGGTCTCGAAAAGATAGAAGCAAGGGGAAATCATCTGGTTTGTCTTGTACAACTGAAGTTATGGAACAACAAATTTGGAAGGATTTTCCTGAAGATTTATTAGAGGCTGTCATTGCACGACTTCCTGTTGCCACATTTTTCCGCTTTCGCTCTGTATGCTGGCGATGGAATTCTTTACTGACTTCTCAAAGTTTTTTTCAGCATTGTTCCCAACTCCCACAAGCAAGTCCCTGGTTTTACACCATAACTCATGAAAATGTGAATTCAGGAGCCATTTATGACCCGTCTTTGAAAAAATGGCATCATCCCACCATATCAACGCTGCCAGCAAAGTTGATTGTTTTACCAGTGGCTTCTGCAGGGGGTCTTGTTTGCTTTCTTGACATTGGTCACCGAAACTTCTATGTCTGTAACCCACTGACTCAATCTTTCAAGGAGTTGCCAGCTCGGTCAGTTAAGGTCTGGTCCCGTGTGGCAGTAGGGATGACTCTAAATGGTAATTCGATTGGAGCAGGCTACAAGATCCTATGGGTGGGTTGTGATGGGGAGTATGAAGTTTATGACTCAGTGAAAAACTCTTGGATCCGTCCGGGAAACATGCCTGCCAGTATCAAGATGCCGCTATCACTGAACTTCAGGTCACAGGCTGTTTCAATTGATAGCAAATTATACTTCATGCGTTCAGATCCAGAAGGGATTGTATCCTATGATATGGTAACTGGGATTTGGAAACAGTATATAATTCCAGCACCAGTGCATCTGACTGACCACACACTAGCTGAGTGTGATGGACGGATCATTCTTGTGGGGTTGCTGACAAAGAATGCAGCCACATGTGTATGCATATGGGAGCTGCAGAAAATGACGCTCTTGTGGAAGGAGGTTGACAGAATGCCAAACATATGGTGCTTAGACTTTTATGGGAAGCACGTTAGAATGACTTGCCTGGGTAACAAAGGCTTGCTCATGTTGTCCTTGAGATCAAGACAGATGAATCGATTAGTTTCTTACAATATGGCAAGCAGAGAATGGCTCAAGGTTCCTGGGTGTGTACTGCCACGGGGGAGAAAACGGCAATGGATAGCATGTGGGACTGCATTTCACCCAAGCCTCACTGCAATGGCTTGATATATAGTTTGTATCTGTGACAGCAATGGCTTTGATGCTGATGTATTTTATTTCCACTTTCATTGTGACTTAAAAAAGTAGATTAAGAAAAGGTGACTGTGGCGGTCGTATTCAACATGCTTGGTAGCTTGTAGATTAATTGCTTTGGTTTTATGTTCCAAATGCCTAATCCTTGAACACTTCGGTAAAGTGTGATTTAATTAGTGTTTTCCTGGTACTATAATAAGCTAGTAGTTTCTGTGAATTAGTCTGGTTCCTTTTTCTTTTTTTTTTTTTTTTTTTCCGGAGATCTATTGTCGGTATAGATAAAAAAAGAAGTTGATGTATTTTACTTGTTTCAATTTTTAATGAAATAACATCGAGGGTTCAATAGCTGCTAGTATTATCATCCTTATTTTCAAGGAGCAAGGTCTTCCACGACAGTTCCAGTGTTAAAGGCACCAAAACTGAATTCGTCCTCTTAAACGGCTCGAACATTAAGGACGGAAGATTTAAGAATCAACATGGCCAAGAGTGCGATCATGATTTGAAACTTCTATGCTCTGGTAGACTATGGTGCCTATGGTGTCAGTAACCTAGCCGTGAACTATAATCTATGTGATGTGTTCTTCTTTAAATGAAGAAAATAATTTTTTACGAGTTCTCAGAATATAGAGATCAACTCTGGTAATAACAGTCTTATCTCAGCTTCTTTGGATGTTAATTTGCTTCGTGTAAAATTTTATGCGACTATTGTAACACTACTATTCTTCTGCTCTTTATGTTTTCTGAACATTAAGAAATCTCCATCCATGCATCATACTTGCCTCACTCTCATTCCTTTACGATAAATACACCTTGTTCAGCCCCAGCCAGCCAAAGGTAACTTATCCATTCTATCAAAATTACATCTCTCTTGGCTGGTGGCAGGTAAAATTAGGTTTTCAAAACAACTTTATTAGTGCTAGTGCATGCACATAATACCTAAGTTTCTAAACTCACCTATATGTAAAACCAGGTGGTCACATTCTGGTTCAATATATTGTAGACAAACACGATTGGGGATATCTTTTATTATAAATAAAATCCTTTAAATTCCTCAGAACATCAACAACAACTCGTCCAGTAGTATTCAGTACAAAAGTACAAGTATTGCCAATTTTCTACATGCTAACAAAGAGAAAGATGACACAATCTGAGTAAAAGCTCCAATTACGCCATGCCTCCACTCGTTGCTGTCCTGATTATCTGAAAGAGAGCTGTTACAGAAACGAAACAGAGATGATAAGTATAGTTAGGAAGGGCCTTTACAATTTTATACGAAAGATTAAGTCAACAAAACTCTCTAAACATCCTAATCTTTTTTCTTTTGTTACCATAATTCAAAATCAATTATCATTGAACTCTTAATAGCAATCCAAATAATTCTTTCTTTTTTTCCTTTGACTTTTCGTTGACCATTCTGGGTTTTAGACATCATTGTGAAGACAAGTCCTTTCGGTATACGAGAACAAGATTATAAAGACAAGTTCTTGAAATAATAGATTATTCAGAGAGTCAGAGAAAAATAAGAAACAAATGCAAGACACATTATAAACAAAACCAACTAAGCAGTATATTTTAATTTGAACAAGTAATCCATGCATATATCATTAGCAAAATAGGAATAAAAGATGGTCTTACATGATCCAATGACAACAAATATGAAGAAACCCAGAAGTAGTGGCCCAACAGGATAGTCTTTTCCCTTTTTAGTGGTTGTTTCTGGCACAGCCCCTCTTTTTGTAATGTTCCTCTCAAACTTCACCACCTTCCTATCAGCAAGGCGCCTTGATGTCGTCTACACAAACAGCAGATCACACAATTTCACTCCACATCAAAAATTGAATTAAAATTCGAATGATCTGTGGCCAATTTGCAAGCATATCCCGACAAAACAAAAACCCCACATGCCTAAATTGACATAACAAAAAGGAAGATACTGCGATCACCCACATAGATCCATCAAGACACATATTCGATGCAAACAATAGCAGACAGATCAGATCTATATGCTCAATCGAAGCTAAAGAACAAAACGATTGCATGGACAACCAGGTTCACGAAAATAATAGACAAACCCTAAATTGCAGGTAATGAAGCAAATCAAAAGAAAAAGGGGGGAAATTACCATGGTTGCGGTAGATCGGAAGATAGGAAAAGGCTGGAACAAGAAGATCGCCGGAAATGGACACAAAAGCGAGATGGGCTTCTGCGTTTCAGCCTCTCTTCCACCCTTTTCTGGAAAACGTGTCCGCGTAAACACTGAACAACGTTTTCTTGTGATGTCTCAGTGGGATGTTAGATATTAAAAGGATAAAGGCCAAGGTACTTTGGGGATAAAAATCAATGTAAAATGATGGGATCTCCGAGCATAGCGTCACGACTCATTCGCTATTGGGTCAAGTCATGTAGTATGTACACGTGGCGTTTAACTATTGGATGGCGTAAAGTCAATGGCGTGGTATGACCATGTAAATTGTAAAGTTAAATAATAGCTGTTAACGCCAAGTCCCAAACGGCGTCGTGGATTAGAGTTACTAGAATGTTGGCCTATTCAATTTTTGGATATGGATATAAAATCTGTATCAGCTTGCCTATAAAACTCACATTTCACTAAGTATCTCATTTTTTTAAATATCTCAATTCAGTATTGTTTATTGCGTGAGGTTTCTTTCAGATTTTCATTACTATAACTAAGTATGTAATTTTTTTTTTTCTATTTAGTCATACCTTATATTATATTTTGTAGGACCTAGATATATGAAAATTTTTAATATTTGATAATACCTTATTTTTTATTTTTTTAGGTTTACTCTTTATTTGTTTGTTATTTAAATTAATAATATTCTCTTAAAAGGGAGAAAATTATTATGGTAATTGGAAATATTAATAATATAATAATTTGCATGAAAATAAAAATCTATCATATTTACTAAGAATTTTTCGTTTTACTAGTTAAATTTGCAATATACACTTCTTAAGTTTGTAAAATGTTGCATGTAAGATATACTTTTTAGTATTTTAAAAATTAAAAATAGTTTAATTTTGTATGGAAAAAATCATCTATAATTATTAAATATATTTTTTGTATAATATTAATAATATTAAATTATATTAATATCTTAAGTGAAATTAAAATTTAAAAAAATCTTTCATTGATATTTTATAAAAAAGTATAATATTGATGTTAAACAAAAAAAAATTGTTGATATTTATATTTTAATAATATTTATTTATTTATTTTTGTTTAAATATTAAACATAAATTTTTTTATATAATTTAAATATAATTTATTATAATTTGTAATATATACTTTCTAATAAATATTGTTAATTTATATTAATTTATTTTATTTACTTTATTCTTCTATTTTCTTTAAATTGTTTGTATAATTTATTTATTTTTTAAATGATTGACCTAGTATAAGAGATGTAATGGCTTGAAAGTACTATGCACTTTTATATAAAAATGAAAATATATGCTAAGGGAATTACCAAGTAACTTTTGAGTGTCCACATCCTAAAGATGTATTTATAAAAGAAGAGATTACTTTAGAGGACTTGAAAAAATTTGAAAAAGAAAAGCTGAGTTTATGTGACACTGAAGAAGTGGAAAACATTATTTGTTAGATACAAGTATCATTGTCCCCTTTATTGTATGGGACGTTATACGTTAACGAAGATAAAAGTATTGAAATGATGATTTAAACACATAGTACACATGGTTCTTAACTTAGTGTGATGGACTTGCTAGTTCAAACAAGGATAATTTGCCTTGAAATTGATTTAAATGTAGGATCACTAGTGCTTCTAGAGGCTGGACAATTAAGTTTTCTCACTTTTGACAATTATGAGGCTAAATCATCAAGTTTTCTCACTTTAGACAATATTGCCATAGTACAAGTTTCACATAGCATTACCACAAAGGTCAATGTTTTCTCACCACATGTTCAAGAAGACATTGGTTGTAGTAGTCACACATTAAGAATATTCAATGATGATGAATCTCAGAGCACAAACCTTAATTATTACCTAGATAAGGTGTCTGAGTACAGTCAGGTGTCAAGCTACAATGAGGAGAATAATGAAACAGAAAAAGTAAACATTGATGGGCTTAACAATGAGGAAGATGATGAGAATGACAATGATGAAGGAGAAGAAGTAGTACAGCTAGCAGATCTGCAAGTGGTAAGAGAATATTATGAACATGCCGCTCATTTTTTGAGAGATATCTACAATTTTGGTAGATGGTGGTACCTAATCTTAATATTAAAAATGAGTTTGATCGAGCAAAGTTGGAGGAGGGTGTAATATTTTCAAATAAGGCCGCTCTCTAACTTGGGGTAAAAATATACTCAATCCAAATGCATCGTAATTACCAAGTTAATAAATCATCTGAGCGATATATTGACTATCGGTGCGCAATATCCAACGATGTGCACTTGGAAGTTGAGGGCATAAAAGGCCAATTTTCTAGGAGATTACCAAATATGAGGGTCCAGATTTACGTGTAAATCTCGCTTTATTCCAAGATCACAATAAGTTAGACTCTGACATTATTACTACCTACATTATGAATATGGTGATAGAGGCACTAGATATGTTTGTTATCATCACAAAGACAAAGGATGAATTTGGATAAAATGTCACATATGAGAAGGCATGGAAAGAAAAATACAAGGCCATTGTATTAGCCTTGGGGAGTCAAGGAAGCATCATATGCCTTTCTTCCCCAATGAATGGTGATTATGCAACATTTTATGCTAGGGATAATTATAGATTGACAGACAATTAACCATCTTCAAGATGACAGCTAACATGTGTTCCATTGTGATTTCTATACCTATAAATAGTGCATTGATTGCTTTAATCATGTGAAGTACATTGTCCAAATAGATGGCATGTTTGTGTATGGAAAATATAAAGAAACACTTTTAATAGTCATATCTCAAGATGTGATAGAAAGGTCCTTTCTCTTGCATTCACGATTATCGAGTGTGAGATAGAGGGTTCATGGCATTGGTTCTTAATTAATATACTTTGCTAGATAGAAAGGTCCTCATCCATCTGGCTTATGCTAAAATTGGGCTATGTCTGATATCTGATCACCATACTATCATCTTGTTGACTGTGGTGGATACTAATATACTTTGGCAGCTGCCATATGCGCATCATGTCTTCTGCCTCTAACACTTAGCTAATAATTTACATTTAAAGCATCTTGTCGATTGTGATGTATGATAATCTAATTTATTTTTTTAATGTTGCATCCTCACTCATCAAATATTAATTATAATTTAGATTACCATGATCAGGTTACAAAATATAGCACCACATGGTGGATTCACGGCTAGGCGACCTAGGGCTACAACATGAAGAGGGAGCCCATTGGATAAGTGAGATTCCAAAAGAACAGTGGAGTCAAGCTTACGATGAAGGATGAAGGCATTTTCACATGACCAGTCTGGTGAAGTCAAAGAACTCAGTGTTCAAGGGTGTGTGGGCGCTACGCATTACAAGATTGGTTAAGGTGACTTATTATTGTTTGAATGCCTATTTTGTCACTTATGCCACCAAGATTATTACACAGCTACAAGCAGGAAAGGTCTACAATGAGATAGTGACTGCCATCAATAAAGCTACTGATGTTGTGTCAACCTGTTGAATTGTTAAATTTGACTGAGTGTCCACATACTTTGAAGTTTTTGATCCACAAGATCATTTGAGGGATCAACTTGGTCAGACGTAAAAGGTGAACCTTAATGAGGAATATTGTCAATATGGGAAATATCAAGCATGTCACTTTCCATGTCAATGTGTCATTATAGCATATGCCCATGTGGGATACAAATAGGCTCTATTAGTGAACCCAATATATAGATTAGATACAATGTTGAGGGTGTACAACACAGAGTTTCGATCAATCAGAGTTGAAGAATATTGGCCAGAACCAGATGATCCTCGCAAGTTGGTGCCTAATCAATCTATGATACAAAAAATCAGACATCTAAGTTTCATGTGATTGAAGAACGAGATGGATTAGAGGGATGCATCAACACTTAGGTGTGGGCTTCGCAAGGAGGTAGGCCATACTTGAAGGAATTGTCCAAATCTTCGTCATAGGGCTTTCCATAGACAAAATCAGTGATTGCGTCATGAATAAGTCAATCTTGGCAAATTATAAGGCATGGAAAGCTTAAATCTTGTTGTTGTTGTTTTGTTAAAATATTATGTGTATTATATAAATTTTGACTACAATTTTATCAAATTTTAATTTAGTTTCAAAAATGTATTTTTGTTTAAAATTTAAGGATATAGATATGATAACAACAAAGATTCTAGCTTTTAGTTAATATATAGCGCTAAGCCTTCATTTCTTGGTGTTTATTGTGGCTTTTCATGTCATCTTGAGTGTGCTAATAAGTATGATAGTTCTAACATTTCTTGGTGTTTATTGTGCTAATAAGTATCCATTTGAAACTCTTGTGGCTTCTTTTCTTGTTTCGCTTTATTTGCAGGTAATTAAGTATCTTCAGTTTTTACAAAAGAATGTGCATAAGTATGAAGGTACATAAAAAAATGTGGAATCAAGAAAAATTATGGCAAACAAGATAAATCTTCTTTACATTATTAGTTAACCTTCATTTTTTTTTAAAAAATTTCTCATTTGTATAATCTTTATCTTATAGCTCATTATTTCTTTATATAATGTTCTTTTTAACCTATATACTTTTTTCTCTAATTCTCAATTTTAAAAACGTTGATTGAATCTTCACGTGATAAAATGAGGCGTGCAAGGTGAAAGCATTTCACACTTGATGTTTTCAGTTTCACGTGATATTGTAAGACTTTATACCTCAATTTTGATGTAAAATACTTTTGAAGTGAGTGGTGAGTTGTATCATAAGAGAGAGATTATGTAATACCCATTTCATTGAAGATATCATTTATTGAGGATAATTTTAGAAGTTTCCTACAAAGATTTAAATGAAGAAAGAAATTGGAATTTATAATGAGGAGAACTAAAGTGTAAATTTCTTTTAAGTGCAAGATGGTCGTTGAAGATTCAACAGTGCAACTCCTTTAAACTCCCTTATATGCATTCCTTCTTCCCTCATTAGCACACTTCCAACACTAAGAAGAAAAGGAACCATACAGGCAGAGGAGAAAAGGGAAAGGAAGCAAGTGGAAACTCTTTCATAGTCGAATTTGAGGTAAGAACTCTTTATCTACCACTTAGTAAACATCCTAAGCATCATTTAGAAGTAACTTACTGCACTTATAACCCTTTCATTTTCTAAAATTTGGGAGAGAAAGTGAAGATATCAAAGTTAGGGCATTTTTAGATTTTCTAGATTTATAGCATAGAAGGACCGATTTTGAGGTGACTTGAGGTTAGAAACATGTTTCTAAAATGAAATGCATGATCTTTAACTTTCATTTGATAATTTACTGGGTTTTGGACGAAAATAGTTAAAATCTAAGATTATGTATTTCAAAACTAAAATGGACTAGAATATGGATTGGGATTTTGGGAAAAACCAGTGTTTTTAAATTATTAAAGAATAGGGCAACCGACTGCCAGCATGTACCAGTCGACTATCGTGTTCTTGACAAATCTAGAAACTGATACAAAGGCACAGCAGTTAACTGGTAGCCTTATCAGCTAATTTTTGGGTCCATATTTCTGCCTAGTAGTCTACTGGTAGCCTACTAACAATTGACTGTCAGGCTATTGTCTTGCGAAACCCAGAATTCTAGAGAGCCACCAGTCGACTGCTAGCTCCATGGCAGCTGACCGGCAGCCCTCTGACATGAGAAATGACTTCTAAAACATGAATTGAGCTTGAAAATTCTTAGTTTCGATTGGAATAAGGTTCAAACTGTCATCATAAATGGAATTTACATGTGTTAGGTGATAGGTAACATGAAACTAGGAAGAAAAAAGAAAATTTAGAGGAAAACCTATAGTGAGATGCTAAGCCTTAATTGCATAAAGGCATAATTGGAGGGAATTAGTATGAACTTAAGTTGTTTCCTTAGGAAGTGATTTGTAAGGACAAATCAGAAGTGAAAGAGGAATACCTTGGTTAGGAAAGGAGCAAATGATTAAGGTAGAGTAATCTACACTCCCCTGTTTTGAAATGAAATGTGAATTGTATTGATGTGAAATGAAATTCATTTCTATGGAATGGGAAATGTTTGATAAAAATTCTTGTGAAATGAAATGTTTTTATATGAGCATAAGGAAATATACCTATATATGTTTGAAAGCATGAGATAAACCCCTTGCTACTTGTTTTAATTTGACTATTGGATTGTATGCTTATAGTGCAGATGAAATTTGGGGTGAATATTTAATGGCTAGTATGGGATGGTCATTAAGTGTTCCTTATGCAGACGAATTTTTATAAAATATAACTATTTTCATAGCAATAGTCTGTATATGTTAGAGGTTGCTCTTTAAACCAATACAACCCTATGAAAGACTTAAGGAATAAAGGGAAGAGAGTCTATACGGGACAAATGGATTGGTTTAAGTGAAAATACTCTATGACCCTAAGTATTAGTCACCTATTTGTATACATTACCGTATAGTTATAGACAAAGAGACTAACAAAGGATGTGGGCATGCCAGGAGATCTCCTAATAAGTTAGATTCTTAGTCATATGGATAACGGTCTTATGACGATCACTAGGATAACGGTCCCTACGATGATAACAATCTCAGTCACATGGGTGAAAATCCTATGACACTTTTTGGATAATGGTCCTCTGGAGTATTTTAAAAATTGAAACTAAGAAATAGAATGCATTGTGATAGGGATGTAAATGGTGGGAAAATGTACGCCTATCAGTATGTGATATTTGCAGTAACATGTGAGATGTTATGCAAATAGGAATTGAAATGAAAATACAGGTGTTTTGAAATGATGATTTTTAATGTGAATGGTTCTCCTATACTCCTATGATTTTGATAAAATTATTTAATTTATGAGTAAATTTGAAATGTGAATTTTTCATATGATTAATCTTGCCTAAAATATGAAATTTCAATTCACATATGGATTATAATTACAATGGGGAGGCTTTCGATACTCAAGAGGGTACTGCTGAACTTTCAACTGTTTTTATAAAACTGTAAACTTGTAAATTACTCTAATGGGATAATTATATCTCATAAAGTTGTTTGTTCAGATGAGCAGGGCCAAGATATGTCTAGAAATTAGCTGGGCTCAAGATATGAATTGGGCATGTAGGGCGATCTAGGAGAGTTGTAAATATTGAATGCTCAGACAGGGAATTTGAATTGGCACATAGGCCATGATTTGTATATATGTAAATGATAACTATATTGTTATTTAATGAATATTATAAGATGTGGGATTCTGTAATGGAGAAGGTGATGCTTAGTAGTATTTCTATAAATTATATCTCAATTAATTCTAAATGGATGTTTAGAATTCTATATTCCAGAGTATATGTTTGTGTGAATGGTGGTATTAGCCATGCTGCGTAGGAAGGTGGTTAATTCAAAGTTAAATGGACTAAAAAAAAAAGTCTATTTGGGTTACAGTCAACCAGTAACGACTTTTTGAGCTCCCCAAATGAGAAAAAAATTTTAGAGAAAATTCTATGCTTCCAATTTACTCTAATAGATGTAAGTGAGTAAAAAGTGGGCAGTACCATATCCCAACATTTATAACATTACAATGTAGGTCTACAAGAACTGTACAAACTTCAAATAGTAAACCAGGCTTGTCTGTGCTCGTGAGTTCAATTGAGGTGTGCTCTTCAAAAGGCATGACCCCAACAGACCCTCTCAATGAAGGAGCAAAGCTAAGATTATTTTCAAGTTTCTACAAATTGTGAAAGTAAAAATTTAAAAACTATAAGTCTTTTAGATGGTCTAATATCAAGGTACTAAATATTATTATTAGTAAAAGTATGACACTATTCTGATGACTTAAAATAGAAACATAATTCAAAAACTTGAGAGTTCATCAATAATTTTTCTTTCCTTTTTATGTTGATTTATTAAATAGTGCAACAGAAATGATATAGTTATATCATGCATGCTTAAGAGTTCAAAACAATGTCTAAAATACTTTGGAAGTAGGTAGTACCATAAGAGAGAGAATTATGTAAGACTTGTACATGTTTCAAAGATTCTTCACGTGTTACAAAATTGCTTCACGTGAAAGCATTTCACACTTGATAGTTATTGTTAGTTTTAACTTTTTATTCCTATGATGACTTAGATTCAATGTTTTATCCATCTCTAACTTACTTTTTTTTACTAACAGTCATTATAAATTTATTATGTCTCAATACTTTAATTTATTTTATTAAGGTGGAGTTAAATATCTGTTTCTATTAATCTCATTCAAATTTAAACTAAATCTTGACATGATAGCTTATATTTTGGAAGTGAAATATGTGTCTTGAATGGTGAAAAATGGATGAGAGATGTTAAAAAAGTACAAATAATTAAAATACTGTCACCTTAATTTTAATTTTTGAAATCAAAATTAGTTTTTTCTTGTCATCTATCCATGTTAAATTATAAGAACTAATATATACATTAGATAATACATATATATGATTGATTTCAGGAATCTTTTTATATAATTGAAAGAAGAGTTGAATGGTGGATGAGAATCTTTCTAAGTATACATACATGAAGCATGAGAATCATTTTGAACATACATAATGAAGCATCTCCTGTATGCTACAATTTTTGCTCTTTTATTTTATGACTAGATGGAAAAAGGTTGGAATAAGTCTTCACTTGAAAGAATTTCACACTTGATATAATGAGTCTTCACGTGAAAGCATTTCACACTTGATGTTTGCAATTTCACGTGATATTGTAAGACTTAAACTTTACATTTGATGTTTGCAATTTGTAAGATTTCACATGAATGCTGCCACAATAGTAATTTTTTTTTTCATAAAACACAATATTACTTGATGTTTCGCCCTTTAGATGCAAACAATTTTCACATGCTTTCAAATGCTGCTTAATAATACTTGATGAAAGAGATATTTCTAATATTATTACTATGCTTTCACATGAATGCTGCCACCAAATGTACATATACTTTTTCATTCCATATCCTTTCACAATAAATATCACAGATTAGGATCAAATTTCCAACCCATTAAAAATAAATTAGAAGTTTTAAAAGTTCTAGGTGAAAGCTTAAAAGTTTAATTGTAAGTTTTAAAAGTTCAAAAAAATTATTTGTTGCATATGTTGTGGTGCTGGCATTTGGAAAGAGGATCAATACTTCTAAATACCATTGGTGATGGTACTAGAGAATATGTTGATTGACCAATACCCTGGTCAAATGCATATGTAGATGGAATGAAAAAAGCAAAACATGGATCCATAATTGATGGCTTAACTTGAGACAACCCATCACAATGTCATCACCAAAGGAAAATTGTGTAGAGTTAGAGGAACATAGTATGATGGACTTAACTTATGTAGTCTTTTGTATATAGGCTATATTGGATCTTTAGCCATAATGATCCCTCAAGTTCCTCTTCCAAGTCCTCCTTCTGGCATAGTGGAATAGTGAAAGAATGAGATGGATGAGTCATTTGCTACTCACCCGTTAATGTTTTTGTGATCTCTTCGAGGGCTTCTAATAATTCAGTATATGCCTTGTTTATTTTTTTTCTCCAACTTTGTATCCCCATGCCTATGTACCATATGCTGAATGTTGTCAACTATGTTAGCCTACACAAAATGTTAAAAAAAAAAATAGAAAGTACATAAATCATAATATGAAGGGAAAAACAATGTAAATATTTATGTACCCTATGTCCTAATGATTCGGCAGTAGGATCAATCCATTAGTGAGTGTGACGATTGTACCCCTATATTTACTCAGACCCTCACCACAGTGGTCTCATTGATTGATAACTAGAAATGATCCAACCAGTCTAATTATACCAAACATTGATAAATTCTTGGTAACGTTGTACCCAATTCACCTGTGCCTTCTTAGATAACTTTATTGTATGTGCATGTTGAAGATTAATAGGTGGCTCTGTAATCGACTGGTCAAATCCAAATTTTTGAATTACTCGATTTGGCTGGTGGTACTCAAGGATATGAAAGCATATACGTGGCACATTGGCCCACCAATTCTCTAGTTGATCAATGCAGTATAGCAATATTTCATGATATTTGAGCGAGTGCCAAACGATCTAAACAAAAAATGGGTACATTATAGTATGATTAAATATATCAAAAAATTAAATTGGATAGTTGTGGGAACTGACCTCATCTTTGGTCATGAGATCAAAGTATACTTTATAGTGTCTTTGGATCGTTACAAAAAGTTAGATATTTTTGTGTAACCATGTCCACTTGTGGTAAGAACATAAAAGACCTATAAATTAATACAATAATTTAACAATAAACAAATGAATAAATGATATACTATATCCAAGTAGTGGGGCTAGGTTGTACATGGCCTTCAAGGGGTGTTCATGAGCTGGTTGATCTGGAGTTAAATGGGAGAACCACTCGTGGACACCATATTTTTTTTGGGCCTAATTTAAAAATAACAAAAGTAAAGTAATTTAAAATATTTTAAATAATTGAAAAATAAAAAGATAAGGGACATCATGATAATAAAAAATACCATCCTACAAAAAAAAGAAGAAGCCCAAAAATTGGTAGAAAAAGCCTAAGATAATTAATGAATAAATGAAAAAATATAATAAATAAGTAAAAATAATATAATAAAAGAAAAAAAAGGAAAAATTGAATTAAACCCCCATTCTTGCACTCTATCTTCTTCCTCAACCCTTTATTAAAATCCCAAATCTACTCCATCAAGTCTCACTTCCTCAATTTTCTTAAATCCCATTAAAACCTCAAATCAAATTCCCTCGTCAAATCCCCACCTTCCTTTCTAATCCACCCTTTTCATTATATTTAAGATGCACTCCATAACCAAATAGAGGACCAAAAAAATCTCGAGAAAAAGGAAAAAGAGAGTGAGAATTGAGAAAGAGAGGGAATTGAACAAGAGGGGAGAGTTGAGAGAGAAAGGGAGAAGAAACTGCAATTGTCGTCCCTTGCTGTTGCAGCTCCATCGGTCATTGCCATCTTTTGTTGTCATTGCAACTCTGTCCACAAATATCATCGCTTATATGAGGTAAAAAATTACTGGTTGAATTCAGATGGTGCTGATGTAGTTTTCCATATGATAGATAATTTCCTTCTTTAGTTCTTTACAAGTTTGCTATTAACAAATCAATCGGGTATATGTTTTCTAATCCTTTTGCCCTGCTTGTCTTGTATTGTGGTAGAGAAAGATAAATTGCTTCATATTATTTTGTTAGTTGATAGCTCATAGCTTCTTTTGAGTGCACCCTTATGTAAATTTAGTTCTCATTCTTAATTAAATAAGGTCATCTATCCACGTCATTGTACTTATACATGGAAAAAGCCCTTACAAATCAAATTCTTTTTACTCTATCCTTTTGTGGTTTACACATACTAATTTCATGAATAAAAAATAAAAAAAAAGGAAAAATTAAGTCTCCACTTAAATTTAGACATTACGCTTATGAGAGTTTGTTTTTAACAAAAGGGTAGAGATTATACAAAGTGATCTTGATATATTTTAGTACATTATTTTTATGACTTAATGGTTGGAACTTTTAGACAAACTTTAATATGCTTTATAATTTAATAATGTTTAATTTTGGAAAATTTTAATATTTGGTGCTTAAACTAGAATTTCAAATGCTAAAATTCCAAAATGGTGAGTGATATCCAAGAAGCAAAATAAATAAATAAATAAATAAATAAGTATTAGGGTAATTTAAATAGTTATAAGCCACTTTATTTTATAAATTTAATTTAGGGTAACCATCCTTTAGATGGATTTCCTATGGTGCCTAACATCTTCCTTAAGAATTAATTAGACTCCCAAACTTGATCTTTGCTTCGATATTGGTTTTCTAAAATTTGAGCCTTGTCCACCATATTCTTAAAAAATTATTTTCAAAAATAAATTTTTAATAATTTTTTTTCAAATTTTTCTTAAAAATTTAGTGGTGACTTCATCTTTTTTTAGATCATGACTGATAGGTCAATGTTAAGCTAACATATGTAATATCCACTTCTCTATATCCCTAAGTATGTTCTAAATTTTTAAATTTAGTAAATTTCTATCTAAATAAATGTATTTAATTGCCCAAAGTTTTCTTGAAAAGGATAAACGACCAAACTAAAAGAAAGTCTAGGGATTAAAGTAAAAAGAAAAAAAGTTGTCAAAATATCTAAAAGCGTAATCATTACGCCTAAAAAATATCTAGCACATTTATGACGCATAATCATGACGCTGAAAAATATTTGAAACGTAATAATTATGTTAAAAAATATCTGGAAAAAAAAATCTGAAAGCTATGATAACCTTGAAAAAATATCCTAAGGGCAAAATAGTTAATTTTTACCCAAGGATAAAATAGTAATTTTATCATAAGGGTAAAATTATAATTTTACTTAAGAAAAATTATGACAATTTTCTTAAATAATATTCCCCTACATTTTTAGAAATTATGGAAACAAATAAAGGGCAAAATGATAATTTTACACTAAGGGTAAAATGGTAATTTTACACCTTAGAGGTAAAATTATTATTTTATCATGACAATTTTTATGGAGTCCATATTTTATCACTTTTCTAAAATTTGAAGCAAATGGAGGGGTAAAATGGTCTTTTCACCACTAAGGGAAAAATTATCTTTTTGCACCTAATTAAAATGTCTTCTTCCTCCTAAAGCAAGGGAAAACGACGTGAAAGAGGAGGGAGAGAAAGAGCATGTCCGAGAAGGGAGAGGGAGAAGGAGAAGAGGAAAAAAGGAAGAAAAGTTCAAGATTTAGCCACTTTCATTGCTAAAGCAAGGTAGCTTGACATTCTTACATCATTATTTTCATGTTTTATGATGATTTTCAAGCTTATGAAACTCTCCCATGGCTGTCATGAACAATGATGTTCATCTCTCTACATTCTTGAAATGCTTGAAATTCTATTGAAAATTGTTTAGAATATTGTATCGATGTATTATTGAGTGTTGATTGAGTTGATTAAAATGTTTATGACAAGTTTGAGAATTTGCCAACCATTTCTATGGAAACCTCATTTCATGAAAATGATGTTATAATGCATGGATTGTTATGATTATATTGGGTAAATGGTGTCTTATAGCTAATTATTGATGAAAATGGGATAAATGAAAAGATTGCATGAAAACTATTTTCTTTCCGCTTTTATCCGAGAAGAGGTTACCTTGTAAGGAAGGAAATTTTATTGAAATTTTGTCTAACTATCATGCTATTGTCTCGGCTATAAGTAAAAGAAGGAAGGAGAATTGATGCCTTAATGCAATTACATGGTTTCCCTTTTTCTCCCACTTGGCCGAGAGCACTATGGTTGATTATAAAGGGAATTTTGTTAAATTTTGCCTAATAGCTGCATTTCAGTCACAAGCAAGGGAGAAAGGAAATATTGATGTTTTGTTGAAATTGTTCCATTTTCTCTATTTTAGTTGTCTTGGCCGAGAGCATGAAGGAATTTTTATGAAAATTGTTTATAAATGTGTATCATGGTTTCAGTCAAGGCATGCAAGGAGAGATAAAAGATGTATTAATGAATTGGTTAGTGTATAAACTCTCATAATTATAACATCCTAACATTTGAAATGTATAGCTATGAATAGGGGAAGTTGTATGTACATATATACTTATAGGTATACTATGAGAAAATAATACTTAATGGTATGCATGGATATGTTAAGAGTGAGGTGGAATGGTATGACAAAAGAAAGCGTTGAAAGTTTACCTTATGACCCTTAATGTGTAATGAAAGGAGATTTGGGAATTGCATAGAGATGGAAGGAAGATCATGTGAATATGTTTCTATAATGGCAAGAGAGGAAGATAGGGAATTTAAAGTGAGAAATTCTTATTTTTCTCTTGAATTCTTCCCTTTGGCCGAGACCAAATTCTTCCATATCTATGCAATTCTAGTCATGAAATTATTAGCAATATATAAGGGTCACAATTTTATGAAAATGTTGTATCATGATAAGTTAAAGGAATAGAAAGGAAAACATAGAAATATAAGAAAGAGGACTTAGAGGAAGTATTTTTAATATATATTCTAGGATAGACAAGCTTATGACCGAGTGACCAATTGTCGATATAGGACGACCATTAGGCATTCCACTGTTGTGTCATAAACATGGATGGTTAAACATCCACTTGAAATAAAGATTTAGAAAACACCGTGATGGTTGCAAATTTTAAGTTAGTGTAACCTAGATGGCCAATAAAAATGAGACATTTCCTTTGTGCAATAGATATAAAAAGGGATACTAGATCCACTGGTAGATACCTTAGATAGTACCAATGGTAGAATTGTCATATAGAGAATAAAATTATTTTACTCGTGTAAGTAGTGGTACATGGAGTAGTTCATTGGATGACTCTCTTGATACTCTTAAGTCTTCCTTTCATAAAAGTATTACTTTTAGCTAAGAATCAATTACTGTTTTCCTTATGATTGATATTTGTTTTCCTATGAATGATGAGTAGTTTCCCTATACTTATATCCAGAAATGTTTTTCCTATGATCATGATACTGAATTATATATATATATATGGTGAACTGTTGTAATGACTTGTCATATAGTATACTCATTGATGCATGCTATACACATTAAAGAAATTTATACATGCATTCTAATAGAATGAACTGTATTTTTAATAAAGAATGTAGAATTATTTTTCGTATCACTATGGTGGTACATACCAGTATTTTTAAAAAGAAAATAGATTGTTTAGTTACTGAGAAATTATTTCTCACGATTGCATTTGGTACTTATCATATGCGTAGATACTTGGTTTGGTTAGAGTTCGATGTGGCGTACATGGATCTTCCTTTTCTAGGTAAGTTCACAATTATTCAGGCCATATACGTGGTATTAGTCATAAAGGTTCCTCCTTTGTAAAAGGGGTGAGATAAAATCTTTTTGGAAAAATGTAATGAAGTAGGAATAGTCCATTTATCCTAATTCTTTTATATTTTGGAAATAGAATTAGGATAAGTCATTTTTTTGTATATAAGGAGATGGGTATATATATGAGAATATGTAAAAGTTATCCACTAGTAAGAATTTTGTAAAAGGGTTTGAGTGGCAGGTTTGTTGCCTCCTTACCCTAGGAAATAGTATAAACTTTACATATCCTGGAATATATGTATATGACATTGTAAATATCATATGAAATGGTAAATATGTGAATGACATTTTAGATTCCTGTTGTGTTATTATTTAATTTTTTAATTTATTTAGTCTTCCATTGTGTAATGTATGCTTGGAATACCGAGTAATAAGTCCCAAACCTAATCAATTAATCAAATATTCAACGAAAAAATTTAAATTTACCTGGGAATCAATCAAGGACTAAAGTAAAGATAACATGTCAGTCTTATAGCTAAATAGTTTATTAAAGACAATATTTATAAGAAAATCTATAAGATTGGAGTGTTATAACACATATATATGTAATAATGTAAGGCAGCCTGCAATGTCCTTCTGCTTGTAATTGGTAGATTGTAAAACTCCCGGTATAAGTATATTAGTATAGTGAATCCCCAACTATATTGCCCAGCCTGATGTAAGTTAGCAAGCAGGAGTAGGTATATCAAGTATACAAAGTGACTTGACTTATGTACCAGCAAATATCCCCTGATCAAACGTAATATATATGCTTAGGTGAATTGTTGTGACTCTTTAACCGTGGCATTGTCGGCAATATGATTGAAGGTATCATGAAGTCAAATAAGACTTAGCCTTTAGCTATCAACAAAATTTGTAACGATTGGTAAATGAAAACCTAGTTTGTGTGTTGGTCCAATTATCGGATCCCTAACATACAACAATCAAAACTATATAATGACATCTTCCAAGTTGATGGTGCACTTGTCATGTGGGAGGTGGAATGTATGTGTCTTTATCCTCCACCTTTCAACTAAAGCGGATATAATACCACTCTTATATTGAAACATAGTTAGATGGATTACTCCATAAAATTTAGTTGCCCGTAAATATGGGATGATCATTGTAACACCCAACCTCTAAAGGTACATATCATACATTATCCTATAGAGATGATGTGCAATTATATTGTCTCTTTTTACTTAACTACCTAAGTCAAAATTTTAAATTAATGTTCAGGATCCTTTATTAAATTTAATTTCAAGTTCAAGGTTGCATTTGGGATTTTCACATGTATTTACTCAATAGAGGAAGCATAAATAAGGTATACATATAACTAGAAAACTACTTATATACATAGATACAAGGGCTTTACAGAAGTGATTCAGTATTTCTTCTAGCTATATACATGTTTCTAATAGAAAAATACCTCTCACCATATTCTATATAACCAAAACTCTTTAGACATCTACAAAGTATTTAAAGGAAAAAGTGAGAGTCTCAAAATACTATTCATCATAACCCCCTAGGTACTTATACCACCTCTACCTCAACCTTAACTATCACAGTATACTTAGGCATCTAGACACACTAAAACAAATGTGAGACATAATCTAAGTAATCAAGAGGAACCATGTTAGAAAATTTTATTGATGGTACTAGTTGTAAATCACACAGAAAGCCCTTGCATTCAGTTTATTTCAATGTAAAACTTATTAGAGAATATGCAGTGCTTATGCTATGTAAGATGATGGTTCAAATAATCATAATCATTTCATGCTGAGTAGGTATAATCATTTGTCTCATTCGTTTCCTAATCATTTCTTACATATTCATTTATTTCATAATCATTCATTTCATAGTAATATGGGCATTCATAATCATGTAAGGTAAATAACATTCATTTTTCATTCAAATGGCTCCTTTAAACCAACTACAAGAAAATACCATTAATTATTTCATTCATGAGACTCCTTTAGCTCATGATTATATTTTTCCTTTCAAAACAACTATTGCATGAGTCCCTTTCAAATAAGATTATGCTAGCATTAGGATTTTAGGGTGTCCCCTAGTCTCTCTTTATTAATATAGGATCATTATGTTCCTTTGTTATAAGTCATCTCCTATTCATTGGATTACTGTACACCTTTGTTACAGGTCATTTTCTACTATTTGGATCACTATACACCTCTCTCTTATAGGTCATTTCCACTCGCTCTTTGTGGCGAGCCAATGATGATCAGATATCATTCTCAATCACATAACTATCTATTATATACACTGGAAAGATAGGTTCCCAAATTATGATAGATACAATCCTAAGAAAGTAACTCTTATGCTGTTAGGTTAAACTAACTTAGGATTAGTCACTATCACAAAATTTTTTCAACACTTTTTAGAATTGAATGGATGCTTTACCATCCTATATTATGATCTAACCATGAATTTTTTTTATGTTCGTCCTATACTGACTACTGATTCTTCAATTCAAAACCTATCTAGACTAAAGCATATGATAATAGTACTTTCACTTTGCTTTTCTTGCTATTTTCCTTCAATCTTGTCCCATATTACCTTTTCAAATGCATTTTTATGGATTTGGGATGATTACCTAGCTCTTAGATGATGTTTGGAGAAAGAAAGGAGGAAAAACACAAATAAAAGACTTCAAAAACATTTAAAAGGAGTTCGCTATAGCCAGAAAGGATTTTAGCTGAGGCAAGAAATGCAGCAACAGTTCATCATGGCAAAGGCCCATGGAAAACTACATAGCGCACTCTTAGAGCTATTTACCATGGCGAGGAAGGCTTTTGGTCGCAGAGAAGATGCTAGAACTTGCAATTTCTGGTTCATTTTTTGTAAAAATTTCAATTTGCAATCCATTTTTTGGCTTCCAATCTTCAAAGAAACATTTAACTTTTATTTAGGATCAATCATAAACTCTTTTTTTGTTCCCAAGCATCATCATATATCAACTAAAAACAATTTAACTAGGAATTAACCCAAATTCCTTAAGAAAAGATTTCATGGATGAAAGAAGACAATCCACAACTAAAAATCCATTTCTAGCACAGATCAATCACATGCACAACCTCACAATCATATATCCAGCACACAAATCATAGAATATAAGTTTAAATCTTTCTAACTCAGCTTAATACATAACTTTTCATATTTTCATGGTAAAGAGAAAATGGGTTTTTGCACCCAAAGGAGAAATGAAGGATTTCTCTTGATTACCTTGCTGATTGGTACAGTATAATGTTCCTAAAAGTTGGATTGCTATTTCCTAATTCAGATCTCCTAAGTATGAAAGCTCAAATCTCCTTCTTCTTCACTTCTCTCTCTACTTCCAAGGCTCTCTCTCTCTTTCTTTTTGTAGATAAAGATGAAGATGGTGAAGAGCCTCAAGGTCTCCTTCCTCCTTAAGGCATACATGACTTTTGATTAGGGAGAAAACTTCAGTTAACTAAAATTTAAAAATAATTGCTAATTAGTCTCTATGGTAAAAAATAAATTTTAGCTATTCTAAAAAAGTTATTTCCCTTATATGCCACTTTCATATTTTATTTCCTTCAAAGTTTCATTTTTGATTACCTTATTTTTAATTTTTAATTTTTTCTTTGGGTTAAATTACCCAAATAAACTATTTCTTAAAACTTCACTTTTTATTTTACCGGACCTCATTTTAGCCTGGTTTCTTAGTTATTTGGTCTATAACTTACTTCTATAGCTTATAGTAACACATTCATATAGTCTACTAATCTCTAACTTAATTAAATCACATTTAGAGTCCAGGTACTTAGAAGGATATTAAAATTGCAGAGGGTGGTACACCATCGTGATCCTTGCCCCATCATCATGTACTCAATGCTCGATTAGGCTACAAGAAAAATATAATTATTGCTATGGATTGCCATGACTAAACATGATGAGAGAAAAAAAATTCACAAAATCATATATCCTTACCACACTGCCTCAGAGACATGCCTACTTTATAGGTCCAACAACGGTGGGTCCTCTGAACTGGGTTGAACCATATGTTGTCTCTATCTACCAACCATGCTATAATAGATAATATAAAAAGAGAGTGGAAGAATGAGACATTATTGGAACAAGGAGCTATATATAAATTTGTTTCCATAAAAATTTAACTAACAAATAAAAATAAAATATTTTAAACAAATGTAGTAAATTTTTTTCCCATGCAATATTTTTTTATATATTATTACTATTTCAAAATATTATTTTTAAAAATCTTAATAGATTATTAATATTTCAAAATATTATATTTTAAGTTTTATTATATTATTAATATTTCAAATTTTATTTTTTAAAATTTCATTACATTATTAATATTTTGAAATATTTATTTTTAAAATTTTAAATTTTTTGAAAAAAATTTTGAAATACCATAATATATTTTTTTTTAAGAAAATATTATAAATTTATAATAAATAACATACATAACGGTTGAGAGAGTGAAATCTTGGTAGAGAGAAAGCTAAAAGTGAATGAGTGAAAAAGTTGGTAGGTTGAAAGTGAAATTTTTTAGAATGAAAATAGTTGAAACTTAAAAGTGTTGTTTCGTATATACAGTGGTTGTCCTTTTTTCTGCATATGATTGATGGGTTATGTCTGACATGATTCATCACTGTTTGTTATCTCTGCCACAAATGAGTGTCACCTGGCTCTCAGCTTCCCTAGCAATGAGGGCTTTGAAATAAATGCACAATAACTTGTCAAATGGAGGGGTAACACAATACACATTTCCTACATTAGAGTATTGAGACTCTAGTTGTCATGCTAAGGTCAAATAGATTGGATATAAATTTATAATGTCAAATTAAATTAAATGAAATAAAATCATAAATAATTAATTTTTTTACTTTTTTGTAATTTGGTTTGGGAAATTTTGATTTTTCTTAATTTGTGTAATTTTTAGATATTTAAACTTATCAATTAATATAATAAAATACAAAATTTTATTTATTAATAAAAATAAAATCATGATTATTCTAAATTAATTCATAAACAAATACTAATATAACAAGATAATAATTAAATTATTTTTTCAGTTTAATTAAAAAAATTATAAACTCAATCTAATTTTTGAAAATAAAATTTTTAAGAAAAGTATATCATAAACTAAAGGATTAAAAAAGGGATAAATTTGATCAGAACGTTTCATAAGATGATGTGCACTTCACGAACACTCCAAGAAACCCAACAACAATACGTGGAAATCAAACTTTAGATCATCCAAATAAGGTTTCAAATGATATAAATATTGACTTGTTGATTATAGAGAATAAAATACCAATAAAATATTACACTTGGAATCTCTGTAATTTTTTGTAAAGATAAAAGGGAGAAAACTCACAATTTTTTTACACCAAATTAGTCTTATCTAATCCTTGGAGCTTCTTCTTATGTAAAGTGTAACCAAAGGTTTCTTAAAGCTAATGGGTTGAGCTAAATAAGTATTTAAGTTAAAACCTCTCAATTTACAAGTTTAATGATTAAACACACATTTGGCCTTTTATTAAGGTAACTTAAGCCCAAAACAAAATACATCACTTTAATAACATAGGTGGGCTTAAATTGTGCTCTAATTGGACTTGCATAATGTTGACATTCTTGATTCCATATTCTTCATCCAAGTTTGCTTCATTTCCAAGAACTTGCTTTATTAGGCCTTGCATAGCTTTTTGGATCTTTTTAGCTTATGCTCTTGTAATTGGTCTATTGGCACATGCATTTAACTATATAAAATAATTATGATTTCAATTTTTTTGCATGAACCAAATAAAAACATGATAGGATACATGATACTATGTTACTAACTTAAAAATACAAAAGAACTTAGAAAGCTGCTCGATATCTATGATTAACGTATGGAGATTATAATGCCATGAGGTAGACTCAAAACATAGTCATAAGTATCCCTTTTTACATAACATGAGTGAGATTTGAGATAGCCCCACTTTCAAAGCATATTGTAGAGTATATCTCCGCAGTATGAATAAACATATGCTTCTTGAAATTTTATTCTTGAAGACTAAATTGTATTTAAGCTAGTCCCTCATCTAAATTGTATGCATCCATTATTTTTTTACCACAATCAGTCAATTAGCTGTATTGCATTATCCCTAACTGCATTATCTAATTTTGGGTAAGTATGGACTAAATGATGAGGTTTCTGATGTGTATCATGCACAAGGTCTTTAACTTCCCGCCAAAGGTGATTAAAGACATGCAAATATTAAAAAGGATTTGGTTTAGAATCTTCAAAAATGACCTTATTTCTAAGTTGATAAATACACCAACATAATATAATGATATCCTTGAAAAACTTGAATAGTTGGTCACTCACCTTATCCAGTTGATTAATTAGATTCACTAACCAATATCTAATTTCCTGAGGATGGATATTTTACACTCACAATGTGAAATAGCTAGCATACCAAACCTTCCCTCACAGCCTCACATTTTAGTAAGAGATGATCTTGAGTTTCTTTAATCTCGGAACCAAAAGGACATAGACCTTGTTCTATACATCCTATTTTCTTGAGATTACTAAAAAGTAAGCAATCATGACATACTTTCCAACCAAATAATTTTCATTTCGGCAGAATGTTTACCTTTCTAAGATTGTACCATTTCATATCAAGGCTTCTTCAATTTTATTGATTTTGTAATAAATCATACCCATGACAACATGTATATTCTCTACTCAAATGATTAGTCCAAACTAATTTATCAAGAACATCAGTCATGGTTTCCAAAGTTTATTACAATCCCAACCTTGCATTTGATTATAGTAAAGATCCTTTACTAGGTTGATATAATTTGGAATAGGGCAATGTTCAAGCTTTTACTAGAAAGGAGAAGACATGATAGTACTATTACCATTGCCAATCTGTCGCTACAAATATAGGAGTACTAAATTGGATAATGACATGAAAAGTACTTCCAAACTGAGGATGCTGTGGAAAGATGTTTCAAGGATAGATCCTCCTTCTTATCTTACTTTGTCATAAATACATGACTAATCAATAGCTCTTATTTGCTCACAATGCACTAGGTATTTTTTATCAATAAAGTTTGATTCATTAACTCAAAATCTTGAATTCCTAAGCTACCTTCCCTCATAGGCATACATGTTAGATCCTATCCAACATGTAAAGTTTCCTCTGGTAATCAATATATCCCTAAAGAAAATTATGAAAAATCTTATGTATGGATTCAATTTCCTTACGATTTAGTAATAGTGGAAATTGTATAATTCATTGTGGATGAAAGGACAAACTTTATTAAGGTAATATGCCCAAATTGTGACATAACTTCATCTGCCACCCCTATAACTAGTTTTAAATTTTATGAATTAAATCCTTTGCTTCCTTTGTATCATGGCATGTACCATCAATATATGCAACTAAATACTGACCAAATGCAAGAACAATCTTGAAATGAAGTATAGAAGCCATAATTTATCGAAAATTTCATGGAACATAAGGACTAAATCATATTTCAAATTTATTTGTATTAGGAAATAGACCTGAAATTTGGTCAAAGTCTTAAAGAATTGTCTTTAATGAATGAAATTTTTTAGTTTAGGTTTTCATAAAGATTTTCAAGTCATCTGCGTACATTAAGTGATTAGTACGAGATGCACTTCTAGCAATTTGATTCCCTAGGATGGTTCCACATTCCTTTGCTTGTTGTAACACAAGCAATAACATATATGCAGATAAGAAAGAGATATGGTGATAGAGGATCCCCCTGTATTAAACCTTGAGTTGGATTGAAGTAATCAAAGGCACTTCCATTAAATACAAGCTTAAAATTTATCGAGGATACATATTCCATGATCATTATGATGCATGATGTAGGGAAGTCCATTTCTTGTAATGTTTGCCTCAAGAACTTCCAAGAAACTTTATCATATGCTTTATGTAAATATATTTTAACCATACCTAGATGTTTCTTCAATCTCTTATTTTGTCTAATACAATTTTACTTGTAATAGCAATGTTATTTGAAATCAACATTTCTAGTATAAAAAGCATTCTAGTATTAAGAGATTAGGCTTAGAAGAATTTGTTTCAATCTATTGGCATTGTCTTTGAAATAATCTTATAGTTAACATTACTAAGAATAATAGGACATAACTCTTTCAAAGATACATGGTTATCCACCTTAGGCATCAATTTGATATTAGTATCATTAATGCTAGGAGGTAATGTATGTGTACAGGAAAAGGAAGCTACTAGGTCAATTACCTATTTTTGAAAAATATGCAGAAGTGTTGATAGAAGTTTGGAGGAAACCCATATGGACCTGGTGTTGAATTATCGTTTACGTGAAAAAATGCACATTCAATCTCAAACTCTGCCCGTAAAAGTAAAGAAATGTGTTCACTAGTTAGCTTTGGAATTTGGATACTTAGGAATTTGTCTTGAAAATTAACATTCAAATTTGTATTTTGAGAAGCAAGTATTGGTTTAAAATAATGGATTTGAAGCTCCATGATTTATGTATGTTCATCCACTCGGTTCCATTATCATCTTGAATAGGAAAAATTCTATGGGTATTCCTTCTAAATTGTGTGACCTTATGAAAATATGTTATATTCTTATCTCTATTAAGAAGTCACATTTTTTGAGATCTTCACGCCCACATAATTTGTTCACAGTTAAATTTTATATTGAATATTTTAATTTTCTCCCCAAATGTTTTAAATTAAAATAGGTATTCCATTAAACAAATTATGCAATATTAGATAATTATTAAAACAATTTATTTTTTGAATAAATTTTGGTTAAAAACAACACCATTATTTTGTATCCCAGATGTTTTGACTGGTGACTTGGCGGACTAGATACCAAACGGGACCGATCTAAGCAATTGAACCAAATTGCAATTAGACCAAAGGTAACTCGCTTGGAATGGATAGATTTTTAGTGAAATCGGTGACTCGATTTCACTCCAAACTATTTTCATTTGATCTTCAAAGTGAGTTGCATTTGATTTGCAAAATGCAACATGTGTATTAATCAAACTCAAGACATCAACTTTGAATTTGTGTAATGTTACCATTAGGCCATGATGTTTCCTTTAGTATATATTATGTGGTTTATTTTTTTTTAATATATTTATTATTGAAATCTTTAATAATTTTATGAATTATTTTTAATAAAAAAGAGCTATACTTAACAGATACATAAATATTTCAAAATATATTAGTATATATTGTTTAATTACTATTTTTTTTTTAAAATCATATAATTATTGAATGTATGTAATTTATATAAATTTTTTAAAAAAAAATTAGAATTTAAGATATTTATTGCGATATAGATTAATTTAATAATTTTATTTTATAATTTTTAAAAATAAACTTGTAACATTAAGAAATGTAAATTATTTATTTTTTTTATTTTTATTACTTCTGATTTATTGTTTTCATTTAATAGTGGATATAGATTTATAATAAAAAAAATTTAATTTATTTATGTTATCAATTTAACCAATTTTTTTAATAACCAAACGATTAGATTAATGACCCAATGCTTCATACCCTCAACAAATTTAATGATCGTTTTGGGTCCAAAAATTATAAACAACAAAATTCTAAAAAAAAAAATGTGACATGAATAAATTTATTTTAATTTATTCTATAAAAAATTACATATTAATTAAAACTGATGTTTTAAAAAATACATGTAATACTTCATGTCTTCATGATTTTGTTCAATATTTCTCATTTGTAATTTTTAACTTGCATTTTTCCAAAATTTTAATTTAATTAAGATTTTTATAATTTTTAAAATAAAAACATTTTAGCTTTGAAATTATTATAAAAAATATAAATATAAATATAAACTAAAATGAAAGCCTAAAAAAAAATAGAAAAAAATGAGATCTCTTAGAGTGCGTTTGGTTTTGCTGCTTCTTGTTTTCATTTTCACTGAAAACAAAAATGTGACTAAAAATGTATTTGGAATACATTTAATAAGATATATTTTCAAAAATAGGCTGAAAACAAGAAACATCTAAAAGACATTTTGTTTTCACATAATGACCAGTGTTATTTTTATAATTTTTTAAGAAAGAAAAACCTTCAATCATATAAATATTATCATTTGATAATAATAAAACTTAAAAATCAGTAAAATATTATATACATTTAAGTCATTTGACTTAAAAATAAATATAAAATATAAAATTTTAATTTTACATAACAAACATGTTTTAAAAATTTTTAAAACTTAAAAATAAAAACTAATTTTAAGAAATAAAAATAAAAACTAAAAACTAAAAATATTTTCACAAACTAAACACACCCTTATGTCTTCAACATTTCCTTTTGACATGATTTCTTTCAGTGTCCTCAAATTTTGAATTTTTGAAAACACTGATTCCAATTAATTTATAATACTTTTACAATGCTAAAGTATTTCATTTTAAAGTTAAAAGTTTTTTTTTGGGACGAAAATTTCAAAGTTTAACTACTAAGTTTTATAATCAAGGTCAAGTGTCGTGTTATATGTACTTTTCGCTTAAAAATAATCATGATTGAGTTTTGGGCCTTGTACGACTCGTGGCCTTGAACTAGTGCTAAAGTCATGGCCCTAAGATAATTTGGGCCCATTTTTTAAAGCCTGCCAGGCTAGTTTTATTCCCTACTTAAAGATCTGAATAAAAAATTGAATAGTAACTGTCCAAAACACGAAAAGCACATGATTGTAGATGTGATGTATTCCATATTATCATGATTCATGAATTTGTATACAAAATGTAAAAGCCAAACTTTTGAAATTGCAAATGGAGAATTTTAGATATTCAATGTTTAAAAAAATGAAATATGTAGGGACAGTTTGGTATTGCAATATTTGTTTGCCCCAGTATGTGAGATACTAAGATGCCTCGAGTCTTTGATTTTTTTTTTTTTGACAAATTAAAATTAAAATTTTTATTAAAAAATGTATCTATATTTAATATTTAATAATACTTTGAATAAGATTATTTTTAGTAAGGGAATATTTGTAGAAAAATAAAAAATACAATATACTTGGCAGTCCAAAACTTGTATATTAAATGGTATTATATTTTAGTTTAAATAATAGAAAATGAAAATAATAGATGCCATTAAAGAGCCAGGAGGTATAACAAGTCTCAGCCTCATCATCTTCCTTAAGCAGAAGCTTGTAAATTTGATGGAGATTGAGAATTTCATTGCTTTCTTTCATCACGTGAATTCTCTGATATATAATTGTTTTTTTTTTTTCAAAATAAATGAATATAAAAAGAACCCATAGAGATAGCAGTAATGTTGGAACGGACCAACTCTCAAAGAAAACAAATCTCGAAGACAAAGCCATAAAGATCAAGCTACAATGTGGGACACTTAGTATGGACCAAAATACAACAAAAAGAAACTGAAAGCAACCTTTGCTTAAGAAATGAAAACTGTAGAAATTACCTGTTCTCAATCTTGAAATCTATCATTCCAATGAATTAAGTTTTAATATAATAATTTGGTTTTGAATAAAAGTCTCTAAATGACATTTTTTCTAAAGACGTATCGTGTAAGCAGTATTTATTTTAAACAGCCACGTGTTTAATCTGGTGTCGTTTATTATTATTATTATTATTATTATTATTATTATTATTATTATTATTATTAAATTATTGATTTAACTCATAAAAATTTACTTTATCATAATTTAGTTTTTAAAACATTAAAATCTTTAATTTCATCACGTAAAAAGTATTCTTCAAACAATTTAACTTCTATTTTGTTATACGAATGTCTCGTTAAACCTATTAATTATTATTTTAAATTTCTATAATATTGTTTACGTATATTGGTTACTATTTTAATTAGGTATAATAATATCTGAATATCTAAGCAATTAATATAGGAATTAAATTATTTAAAAATATATTAAATTAAAAGTGTAAATTTCAAAAAATTAAATGGATTTTTTAAAAATTATTTATTTATTTTAAATATAAAAAAATCTCATAAATATTTTTTTATTAAAAATAATCTTTATTAAAAATATTATCGTACATTAAATGTAAGGAGATTCAAAATTCAAATGTTTAATGATCAGTTTTTTTTATTAAATTCAACTCTCATTAATTAAAAAAAATATGTTTAAATTATTGTTTTTAACTAAAAAAAATAAGTTATGTGTTTTGAGAATCAAAATAAAAAATATAAAATAATTAAAAGATATTTTAATTTTTAATTTTTTTTAAAAAATATAATAAAAATTTTTTATTAATAGTACATACATAGTTATATAAAAATAATGCTAACATAAATTTTTAAAATTAATTTTATAAAATAATTTTAAGAAATTAAAAAATAAAATGACATTCATCCCCTTGATTTTTTTTTTTTTTGTCTTCTAGTTTTTGGTAGGCTAATCCAGAGAAACACAAAACACTGATCCAAAACCCGTACCGCACAGAGCTTAGCTACGATACAAATTAAATGCATGAATCAGTGAGAGAAAGAAACAGACAAAAAATGGTGCAATTTGGACCAATTTAAGGCTGCTCCTGGAAAGCCTACTCTTTATCTACCGTCACAAGAAAATAATAGTCCAACACTATACCACTTTCTAGTTTCTACTCTCTAGTACGTACGGTGCTACCCCAATCACACCCTTCAATTTCAATGATTCTGAATTTTTTATATTTAAAAAATAAAAATAATAAGAGACCTATATATTTTTTTAAATATCATTTCTTAAATTTAATAAATCTGAATCGAATTCTAATTTCATGTGACAGCGCAAGCACGCCTAGAGGCTTCACGTTACTTACAGGAACTGAAAGTTTGAGGTGGAAAGAAAGAAAATCCAAACGCAAGAATGATTGAAAGAGAATTGATCATGTGGCGTAATTAATTATTTAACAGCATTCATAATTTATTTGGGTGTCAGAATCAGCTGAAACAGAGACACTTGTATAGTTTGTATGGTGATTGCTTCTTCATTCACATCACCTTTGGCAACACTCCAATCCAATGTCCACCATTGACCACAAATCAAGTTTAATGGTTAAAACTAAAAAGCAAGTGAGATGTGAATGCGCAGTTGGTGAGCATAATCATTAAAAAGAAAGGGTAATGTGAATGGGAAGGCTATGAAAAGCAATTTTCATTTTTTACATACACGAGATCAAACATGTATATATATAAATAATTATACACATTTAGAGGGACGTGCTTGTCTGACTTCGATTCCGTGCCGTGACGAAACTTCACTATGGAATATAGATTAGGGGGCATAAGCCATAAACACAAGGCAAAAATGGGAGAGTATTGAACTTGATCAACACTTGTCACAATATTCAATTCCTAATTGTTTAAGGGATAATAGTTTGATGCTACTTTTATTAATTGTTAAATCAGTTAAAAATTATTATCTTTATAATTTTTTATAAATTTGTTTAATCAAGGTAAGACAGAAATTATTATCTTCGTAATCAAATTGTGTAATATTTAAGCTAAGCACAATTAAATAAAAAGGGTCATATCTTAAATAATAATTATAATTTTTACCTAATAATAAATACTCAATTTAATAAAATTTAAATTATAAAATGTTGTATCCGTGAATAAAAAAAATGAATGAATAAGAAAAGAAAAAGAGAGAGAGGGTTGGAATTATTCCCGTGTTTTCAAACATCAACATCTGGAGCCAGTTTGCACCAATATGTGACCCCTCCATCAATAATGTTGGTGTTGTCCATTATACTTTGTCCGATCTGGAACCCATCCAACAATTTATAAATTTTGAAACCGAATAAGCTTTCCCTTTTTTTACTTGTTTAGGAATTTTACTGCACTGGATGGATGAAAGCTTTTGTTTGGTCAATGACATGACTCTTTCACCGCCAACTCGGTACATGCAAAGTTGCCCTCGCTCTTCTTTCTTCACATCAATTATTTAATAAATCAAACTTTTTATTCTTAATTAATTCGCCATCCATCAATGCATTCACACTGTACTAAACTTGTTATCTCTGAGTTTATACTAAATTCCAGCTCCACCAGTCCCAGAACTAGAATTTTTTACTATGCCCAACTTACTTGTACTTCTTACTTATATTTAAAATTAATTTTATTTTTTTATAAAATATTAAGGATTTATGCATATTTATATGGATTGAGATGCAAGGGAAGAATGATTGAAACAACTAAACTAATTGCGTGGGTTGCAGATAGTGACCAGCTATGCGGACCCATTGAATTGATTCAGAGCGTGGGTTTCAAAAGTTTGATGCAGATGAGTGGACTAAGCGTGTGTGTTGTATTGCAAATTGCGACTTGCAATGCACCATGTGCCTGTACCATTCACAATTTTTGCTGCTCAGTGCCTTCCCTTATCCGGCCACCGCGTATACTCCTTTGTCCTACACTTGACACGTGTCCCTATGATTTTGAAAATTTTTTAAATATATACATTGCACTATTTTTTATCTATTAACCAATAATATATATACATTGTATAAATTAAAATTAAAATTTTTATTTAAAAAAGTGTTCATATTATAATATTTTATAATATCTTAAATAAAATTATTTTTAATTTTTTTATTTATAATAATATCATATTTAATTATTATAAACGATCCTCTTTTTATAATTAATTCATCTTATCTTTGAATCATACTAAGTTCTTAAAATACCCACTTGTCACTATATATTCATAATTGACATAAGTGAGATATAAATACAATCTTAACATTTGATACTAACACACAAATTATCTTACTTACTAAACTCTCTTACTCACACTCTTTCTTTTTTTGTTAACTTTAGTATTAGAAATGTATCTAAAGAAATTCTCTCCCTGTGCATGACTTATTTGCTCTCTTCATTCAGAATCTTGCCATTTTTAGTGATTTCTTTACCTTGATTTGATGAGTTTATCTAAAACTAATTCATTAGTTTCAAATTAAATGATTTACACAATGTTTAAAATAAAAATACTTTATTAAATTTTAATAGTAATAAATAAAATGACACAGTAAATATAGAATTTTTCATCCTGAGTTTCATAGGTCCCTCCCATTTATTGCTTCCCCACTGCCACGTGGTTCTGAATCTATTGTCCTTCTTCTTTTCTTTTCTCCAACATGGTTTTGGAAGCAAATGCAGAAGCAGACGCAGTCTAATCAGTAATCAGCATTCAGAAATAGCATAGCACGCTCAATATCATTTATGGCCGACGATCCTTACAAGTTACATATATAATAGAAAAAAAAAACATTTAACCATTATTTTATTTAAAGTTATTCCTTGAATCCTTTTTTTTTTTATTGTAGAGAAAATAATTTGATTTTAAGTAAATTTTCCTTGGATTACATTTAGTAACTAACAAATTTATAAAATAATCAGGAACACTATTTAATGAGGCAAAAGAATTTTGAATCAAACCACTAAAGGTACACTGTAATCTACCTTAAACATTTTTCCTCTCTTTTAATTTCATGTTGATAAAAGTAAAACTTGTGATATTTAAAGATAGTTTAAGTGATAAAATTTTATTAATATTAAAAAAATTATTGTTACTGTTATTTATGTTTTAATAAATAAATAATTTTTGTTTAAAATTTAAGATTTAACTTAATTATTCTTTAAAATTAAATACTATAAATTTTATAAAAAAATTATTATATTTTAAATTATAAATAACAATAATATTAAAATTTACAAATATATCCTTAAAATAGGCTTGCGATGCGATAGAGCATCAGGCAAACGAAATTTAGTTAATGGTAATGCCATACAACATAACCGACATTCTTGACCTGGCCGTCTATTACATTTAATTTTTTTAATTTTAAAAATATAATATAAAAATAATTATTATAACTCTTATGTACATTATAATTTTTTATTATTTTTTTTTTTTTATCATTCATTTTTTATTTTCACATTATATATTATATTTTATAATATATATTTTTAAATATTATTAATTAAAAGGCCTAAAATTATAATTATTATATATATGTATTTTTTTATTTTTAAAATATATTATAAAATAATTATTATATTTTAAAATAATAAATTAAATAATAAAAAATTATTTAAAATTTTACAATTTTTTTTAAGTTCTAACTTTTGACTATTTTTATTTTCTCTTTTTCTTCATTTCATATAATATATTTTATTTTATTTTTTATATTTTTTAATATATTTTATGAGACTAATAATTAAAAAATTATATAGATATTATAATATAGATATATAATTTTTTATATTTTTAATTAAAATAAAATATATAAAAAATTAATTATAAAATAAAAGAGTTGTATAAATTTTAATAAATATTTAACTTATATAATTTATTAAAATTTATTCATTTTAATTAATAAAGGAGTGGATGCATTGTCATTCCTCATTGTCATTCCTCATTGTCATACCCACCTTTCTTCCTTGATAATTGAGATGTTTTAGTAACATAAAAAACAACTTTATTAATTGTTGGCCCAAAAGGAAAAACTTTATTAATTAATCACCTTTTTTTAAATTATTAATCAAATTCTTTTTATTCTATGAAATAATTTAATATTATATTTTTATCATAATTAATTATAAATTTAATATTTATATAAAATTATTAATTTATATTCAAATTTAATATCTAGTTTAATTAATTGATATGTTTGATATCAAATTATTGATAAAAACGTAATATAAAAGACAAAATTACATCATTTCATAAAAAAAATATTGTTTATTTATAAACCTGACATCTAACGTAACATCCGATATAGGTGGATGTTAACTGACACCCACAAGAAAATAGTTTGGATTGCGTTCTAAATATATATGTTTTTTTTGACGTCATTCTTAACATTGTCGCCATGCCTTTTCTATTTTTTTTAATGGTATTTTTGTCTTTATATGATGTTTTATTATATTAAGTAAATTAATAATATAGTATTTAGAGAATTAATTTTCTTTTAATTTGATCACCCAAAATAAGACATGTCAATCCAATCAAATTGTTCATTGATAAATAGAACCAACAATTAATTCATGACATAAATTTGCCAATATGAATTTTTTTTTCCAAAATTATAAGATCATGTAAAAAAATTTTGTAAAGTTAATTGATTGTCAAAATGACTCAATTTTAAGTGAAAATTCGCTTCATTAACATTGTTTTTGGATAAAAGTATCACTTGGATAAGTCTCAGTATGAATTAATGGCTGTAGAGACTTCTATTTATATTAATTTAGAACATTATGCCGTGGTAGAATTTTAATCAAAACGAATGAATCATTAAATCTTTTATTTGCCCATTAATTTAACATAAATTATGGATTTTTTACCTGGGACAAATTCAATTCAAGTGGGAAGGGTTAAGATAAACTGCTATTCCCAATAAATATATTTTCAAATTTGAATTTGTGTTTTTCCTTAAGTAAAATTAGTACCACCTTACCAACAGTTTATTGGCCTATTAAGCTTTATTTAATAGAATTAATTTGTGATTTTGTAAAAAAATTTAAATATCCATCTCTATATTTTTCAGTGACTATTGGCTCCTGCAATTGCATCATGTCATAATTTTTTTAAGCAATTAAGTATGACGTCAGTTTTAATTAGGAGCACGTTGAATATTTTTGTAAATATGTAGGATAAAATAAATATGTAAGATGAAATTAAAAATAACTCTAAGGACAAAGAATATACTTTTGCTTATAAATTAAATTGAAATAACTATTATAACTGAAATTTAAACACCTTTTTTCATATCAAAACATTGGTTTGGATACCACCCCTTTTCCGATTCATTAAAATTGAGAATAGATTGCCTGCTGTCCATCGTCCTGCTACCACTGCTGTCGGGAGAATTTGGCCATCTGTGTAATCCTGTGACCACCATGAAGCCACGTGTCTTTTTTCTTTTGTTTCTTTCACCTTAAACGCAGCGTTCGATTAAAATGAAAAAAAAAAAAAAGAAGCAATGTAATCTGTTTCGTGCCATCATGTCTTTTACCTTAAATGGAATAGTGCAACACTGCAGCATCTTCTCCTCTGATCACGTCTTCTTCTCCTCCATTTAGTAGCTTCATCCCGTCTTTATCCTTCTCCTTTTTTCAGCTTCTTCATATTTTAACAATCGAAAGGTTCTTCTGTTGCAACCTCTACTTTCACTTTGTTTCTTCCTTACGCCGATTGAAATCGTAGAAGATTCAAAGAGGTCGAAACCTCTACTTATTTTGTATTATGTGTGATGGAGTGTGATGTGTTTTTAGGACTGATGGAACATTGAAACTTTGTGATTGTGATTTCCTTGATTAAAGATTATAGAATATGATATGGACACCTTGTATTGACTTTGTATTGGTATGGACAAATAACCTAACAATCCAATGATACAAAAAAATTTATCTTTGTAAGTTAGAGATGCTTCTGCCACCATTATCTTTTAAAGTTCTAAGTTTGCTCACACGAGTATTATTGGATTCAGTCTATGTCTACTTGTAAGTTAGTCATAAATAAAAGCGTGTATAATATTAAATCTACACAGACATATGTTGATTTATGGTCCCATCTCAAATTTTTCCTCTGCTTGCTTCATAAATTTAACATAATGGTAAAATAAGTTAGAAGAGGAAAATAGATAAAGAAACAGAAGTTTGGATGTGTTGTGAATTTTAATATCTGTTATATTAAATAAGTCCTATATTATTTGAGAAAGAAAAGATATAAGAGTATATATTATAAAATATGATCACAAAAAAGTAAATAAACTAAGAGGAAGGTAGACCTTATACACACAACAATAGAGCACAAAAAGGGAAATATAAATAAAAATTAACGATTTTTTTCTTAGCATACAAAGTAAATGCAGTATTGGACTTTTTTTTTTTACAAAATATACTTTTTATTTATTTTAATTATATTATTTTTAAATTTCAAATTTAAAAGAGACACGTCTAACGAAAACAAAAGTTATAAAAGCGTCCAAAGGCATTACCCATTTACATGTAAAATTTCAACATCAAAAATCACATTCAATCTCGTTCTCAAATTACTAGGTTTATGTGATTTCTGATTTCTCTTTTTTTTTATGGCAGTAAAATGAGATTTAGAGTTAGGAAAGAATATTTCAACAAAAATAAACAAAAAATACAATAATTATTTAATGTAAATTTATTTATTGTAAAGAAGGAGTAAGAGGAAAAGACAAAAGAGAGTATTTAGTGGTTAATCCTCGAGCCAATATAAAAACTAATTGTAAAATAAGAATATCTTTAGTGCTTATAAATGGAAAGCTTAGAGTACATGATTTAGTATAAAAACACATTCATGTACTTCAAATAATAGAAAATATATATATGCTAGCCTGACAACGTAATATATCTTATGTCCAAGCTCATAAAATTAAATTGGCAACTGATTATGGAATTAAAAAAAGACCTACGTTTACACTTATGAGTAAGCGTGCTGGGAGACAAAGTAATATTGGATATACTCGTTTAGATCAGAAGAACTATTTTCATACTAGACGATAAAAGAGTTTCATGTAAAGAGAAGTTAGTTGTTTATTAGGTTATTTACAAAAACAGATCTAAAAAAATTCATCCTATTTTCATGCTTATCAAATGGATTTAGATAATTAAATAACAAATACATTTTGGGCAGATAAAAGAATTTTACTAGATTATGGTTACTTTGGTGAGATTGTCTCTTTTGATACTACATATTGCACTAACAATATACAAGTTTTTTTGTCATATTTTCAAGATTTAATCATCACAGTGGAGTGGTTCTTTTCTGGAGCTGCATTGTTATATGATGAGATAATATTATTATTCAAATAGTTATTCAAGACACTCTTAGAGGCATATAATTAAAAAAAATCTCAGATTATGTTTACTGATTAAGATCAAATAATGGATATGGCCTTATATGAGGTGTTACCTAACATACTGTCACAGCCGAAACGTGACACAAATGACAAATGAAATGGAGTCATCAATAAAATTTTATTTTAAAAGAAAACTTTGGAAAAATCCTTTTTAGGAAATAATTTAAAAATAATCTTCAAAAACAAAGATGAGTTTGGGAGTTGGTACACTTGGAGAAAGTGTTAGGCACCCTACAACATTTGATATTAAAGATGTACAATTAATTTGTAGAAACCTTATTTACTATCTAATAATCACATACAAATATAAAATAAAAATATTTAGATATTATGACTTGATTAAAAAAAGTATCCTAAAGCCTATGTACCTCTTATAAGGATTAAAATTCACGTAATTCAAAGATAAAAATAGTTGAGTTAATCCACTTTTAGATAAAAAGAAATAAACATTTAAGAGAATATATAAAAAAAAAAAGTAGTTTGAATTGGTGTATTTATTTTTTTTTTTTTGAAAATCCTTTTAAACCCACTTCTTCCTCTTGGTCTCTTTGCCTTCACTTTCCCCAAAAACTTACAGTGTAATCATAGGAGAAGGGTTGAGTTAAAATGGTAAGAACGTGAATCAAGATTAAGAAGACAAGATAAAGTTAGAATAAAGTAAAAACAAAAAGAGTGGGAACAAAATAAAATGAAGTAAAATAAACCAAAATGAAACAATGGATTAGCCCAAATTCTATTTACCCTTTGCCCTTTTTATTTTCCTTATGAATCATACTTCTCTGAAATGAAGTTATTTTAAATGTTTGTGGGAACCCAAAAACAAACTCATTTGCCTATGCTTTTATGTGTTTTTTCTCGAGAGTAGGTGTGGTCGCTAGGTTTATGTCTTTGTACTGTTTTGTGTAACTTGACTCTTGTTCCGTTTTTATCTTGAACGAATTTAATGAGTGTCAGCAATATATGTAAGTATTATTAAAGTAATTATTATTTTTCCAGGCTAGGGACATAAAATAGATTTGCTTCAACTTAGACAAAGACGTAGATAGTCCCAAAATTTTGGCAGTTTCAGACAGTCATTCATTCATTCATCGCAAAGGAGCATTTGGTGTTGGTGTTGGTGTTAATGTGTGAAGCATACACGAACCATATCCTAGCCTGAAGCACAATACTGAAAACACCCTCTTTGTACACGTAGGAAAGAGATGCTCCTGGCTAATTAAGTAGAATCTAACTAACAAAATTAGTATATCACGTTATGAACCAAACAAATTTTAAATTTTTATTTAAAAAATATTTATATTTAATATTTAATAACATTTTAAATAAAATAACTTCAGACACAAAGATACTTGTATAAAAAAAATTATTTATTTATTATAAATTTAAAATTTTTATTATAATATTATATATATATGAGTATAATAAAATAAATTAATTTCTTTTATTGTGATAAATTTGAGTTTAAATTTTTGTTAAAAGATATATTTATATTTAATATCTAATAATATTTTAAATAAAATTAATTTTAATAAAAAATAATTATAAAAAACTAATTTGTATACCTCTAATAAAAATATTTATAAAAAATTAATATGTGTATATATATATTAAAAAATTTACATACACAAAAATATATGATAATTTTTTAATTTTAAAATATAAAATTAAAAATAATTATTTAATTATATTTTTATTATAATTTTATTTTTTATATTATAAATTGATATATTTTATTTTATATTTTATATTATATAACAAATTTTTAAAATTATTATAAAAAAATATAAAAATATAAAAATTTTAATCCCGTCCTGAGCATGCTAGACACATCTCCAAGCGAAACCCACTAAGCGCATGACACGTTGGACAATGTGAGTGGTAGGAATACAGAACCGGTGAGCTGACGTGGGACGTCACTATCAGTAAGAGCTCCCCACCCCACAGCACACCAAAAAGAAGTGGGTAGTGATGGCCTAATCACTTCGTGACTGCCCTTGATTAAAGTGCCCCTCAATCTTTGCCACTCCCGTTTTCCAAAATTACGATTTTGGGACTTTGATGCTAGCCAACCACTTTAGCCTTAACCCGTCTCTTCAATGACAATCTTGTCCCTATTCCTCCCTTTAATTTACACTCACTGCCATGTTCCTTCTACAACATCTGCTTCTTGTTGCCTCCTATTGGGTGAACATATCACGAAAAGAGGTTTAAACACTCACTCACTGTGCTGAGATTGTAGTTAGATTAATTAAGCAAAATTGAAGTTGTTATATGAGAAATGTGTGAACAGCTTAATTAAGCGGGAAAGTAATTAGTGAAAGAAAGAATGAATGAATGAAGAAGGCCAGCTGTAAGTAATTGAAACAGTAGTTAGATTCGAGAGAAAAAGGAAGAAAAAGATAATAAGACCTTGAGAGGTTACAATCATGCGTGCTTCATCTCTTTACCTACTCTTTTGACTCTTGGTCCTCCCATGGCAATATTGGAAAAGTACGGGTATCTAATTCTAATGCCATTCGCCAGAGAAGTGGATGTTTATTCCCGAAATTTTGGTGTCATGCAAGGGTACTTTTGTCAAAAAGCAAAGTACAGCGATACAAACACATCGGGTTAACGACTTAGCGTGTAGGAGTTGTCTACTGGCATGGACGGATAGGGATGTGAACACAAAGGAAAGGAAAGTTGAGAAAAGCAGTGATTTCTGCTGAGTGGAACTATGCCTTTTCTGCCCCTCTATTTTATTTATTTATTTTTAAATTTTCATGTTCAATGATCATTTCATTTCTTAAAATATTACTTATTACTCTATCATTTCATTACATTATATTATATATATATATATATATTTTTTTTTTTTTGAGTGGATAGTTTGAACAGAGATAATGGGATGGCCTATACAACTACAAAACATTTTTAGTTTTTACCACATATTCTTCTTCTTCTTCTTCTTCCTAATCCCATATTTCTTTCTCATACTCTCCTCTCTCAATGTCCGTGAATTCCTTCTTTTCTAGCTTCAATTTTTCTCTCATCACTTCTACGCTTCTCTTTAATCCTCATACTACTGTTAATTCGCATAATAAATCTTTACTGGGGGTCAAACCTTTAGCTCCCACAAGCTTCTGTTGTTGGTTTTAGGAATTTAAGGTAGTTAGATTTCTCTGTTTTGTGATGATAATTTCAGATTTGATAACTAAAATCGAATCTCTATGGGTTAATTCTTGCCTCTTTTAGTTCTGCGTCTTGGTTGGTAGCTGACAGGATAACATCAACTTCTGTTTAGAATTAGAAACTCAGAATCTTGTGATTCTTTGATTCTTTTAAGGGTTCTTATCTGCCTAAAATTTCTGTATTCCCGTGCATTCTCAATTTGAGGCTATTCCGGTGGATAAGACAGCATCTTTTCTAGGTCACGTCTTTGTTTCCCCTCTGAAACCCTCTTTGTTTTCAGGGATTGTGTAGTGGTTGAAGTTTTTCTTGCTCATTTTCTTTTTGATTTCCACCTCTCATCACTCCAGAATTCTAATTACTAGGTTTTCACTGGGGAGATTCTGTGGATTTGACAGTGGTTCTCTCACTAGCCTACCTGGAATTAGCTAGAAGTCAGACCCTTCACCTCCTGGAACTGTTTCTTGTTAACCTGTGTTGGTTACTGTTGTGGATGAGCTTGCTCTATGTAGTTGGATTTGGTCTAAAGGTGGGGCATCTGCTTTTGGTGCTATGTTGCTGGATTGTGTCTATCATTTACATGAACTGGTTTAACAACGGTGGAGTTATGGACACCAAGGTTGCTTTTCTTGGTGGTGGTGCGAAGATGTGGCTCAAATGGTGGGAAAAGATCTCCGGGAATAGTTGTAAAATCCACCAACACTACTACCAGTATATTGGGTCCAAGAAAGTTAGGAGACATCTCTGGAGAAAGCTTTTGCTGATATGGGTACTGGGTTGGACCATGGCATCTTTGTTTATCCTCTGCTATATGACCTTTCAAGCTACTGAGAAGAGGAAAGAGACTCTGGCAAGTATGTGCGATGAGAGAGCTAGGATGCTTCAAGATCAGTTCAATGTCAGTATGAATCATATCCAAGCGATGTCAATTCTCATTGCAACCTTCCACCATGCCAAGTCCCCCTCTGCCATCGATCAGGTAACTAGATCTCAATTTACAATCTAATTGCTGTCATTCCTCACTACAAGTGACTAATAAGGTCAATTAAGCTTAAGCTGGAACAAGATCTAGATTTTTTTAAATAAAATAATATGCCCACGATGAATAGTGCCTTTGTCTGCAAATCAATCTAAATTCTAACTAATAAATCCCACAGAGAACATTTGCTAGGTACACAGAACGAACTGCTTTTGAGAGGCCCCTTACAAGTGGTGTTGCGTATGCTGTGAGGGTGCTCCATTCTGAAAGGGAACAATTTGAGAAGCAACAAGGTTGGACCATTAAAAGGATGGATACGCTTGAGCAGAACCCTGTTCATAAGGATGACTACGCCCCTGAGGCCCTGGAGCCTTCCCCCGTTCAGGAAGAATATGCTCCTGTGATTTTTGCGCAGGATACAATTTCCCATGTCATTTCGGTGGACGTCCTTTCTGGAAAGGTGGGTTTCTCTGATATCTTCTGTAATAATATTTCTAAGGTTTTAGTTAAATTTGCGTTTGTAGATGTCCCTAATATTTTAGACCATTTTAATTTAATGCTCCCAGCTTCTTGTTGTACTCCCTTTCTTCCTTTCTCTTGCTTGTCTCCATGGGACTACATATATCTAAGAATAATATACATGAATACTCTCTGGTTTTGTGGATATTCCAAAGCCCAAATGGGACTTGTTATTTTGTTTGATATTGTTTTGTTCAATTACATTTTCGAATTATGACCGTTAATTAATTGTTCATCAACAGGAAGATCGTGAAAATGTGTTGCGCGCAAGAGAATTAGGGAAAGGGGTTTTAACAGCTCCTTTCAGGCTTCTTAAAACAAATCGGCTAGGAGTTATCCTGACATTTGCTGTCTACAAGACAGATCTTCCATCAAATGCAACTCCAAATGAAAGGATTCAAGCAACAGATGGGTATGCATGGGTTTTTAGAATTTTTCGGGATCTAATACTGTTAAATTTGTAAACATTCACATAATTTAACTTATTTCCTGTGGTAATTAAAGTCCTCTGAAGTAATAGTCTACTCTACTGGATGACTTAAAATTGGGAGAAAAAGGAAATTCATGCACTGTTAATGTTAGAGAGGAGAACTTTAATTTTCCACTCCTACTTTGCAGGTATCTTGGAGGTGTCTTTGATGTTGAGTCATTGGTGGAAAAATTGCTTCAACAACTTGCTAGCAAGCAAACTGTAATTGTTAATGTGTATGATACTACTAATCATACCCATCCTATTGCCATGTATGGTTCAAATGTATCAGATGATGGGTTCCATCATGTCAGCTCCCTGAACTTTGGAGATCCTTTCAGGAAGCATGAGATGCACTGCAGGTAATAGATATGTTGCATAAGGAGTTTGGTTTCTCTGCTCTTCTTAACACCTGGTGTAGTTTTTAGCATGACATTGCCGACATAAAATAAGAAGAATATATGCAGTCTGCAATGAAATTATTTGGTGTCAGACGATATGTCATATTTTCATATCTCTTGAGGTTTTACTGTCAGAAAATAGCAATACCACATAGAGTGCTTTTATATTTTAGAGTAAATTATACTCCTCTCGGAGAGATGTTAAAATTACACTCTCCTCCCTCTATTTTGAAAATCTATACTTTCCTCCATTGAAAGATAAAAGAATTTATAATTTCATCTATTTTAACCAAAATACTCTTAATAGTAATATTAATTTTTATTTAAAAAATTATAGTCAATTAGAAAATTATATTTTAAAAATTATTATTTCATTATCTATTTTCATTAAAAATGATAAAGTTAATTTATTTTAAATTTTTTAAAAATAATTTTTTATATTAATCAAATACATATTTAGCATATGGAAAATTTTTTATGTAAAATTTTAAAAGTAAGGATATATTGGTTAAAAATAGGTTAAATTGTAGGTTTTTTGCTCTTTCAAGGGATGGAAGTGTAATTTACTCTATATTTTATTCTTATTTGGTTTGCTGATGCTTTTGTCTAATTTCATCTATTAGTTTACTATAATTAATGAAATGTGAAAGTAGTCAAAAAGACTTGAACTACAAATGAAATTCAACTTTGATGGTGACACAGGTTCAAACACAAACCTCCGTGGCCATGGCTGGCAATAACTACTTCAATTGGCATCCTTGTTATTGCACTCCTTGTAGGGCATATTTTCCATGCTACGGTGAATCGAATTGCTAAAGTAGAGGATGATTACCGTGAGATGATGGAACTTAAAAAACGAGCTGAGGCAGCTGATATTGCAAAATCCCAGGTAAGTGATCTTTCTAGGTTCTTTGTATTAGCTTGTTTGGGCTTCACTTGTACAATTCATGTGGGATTGATCAAATTTTAGTACTGCAGTTCCTGGCTACTGTTTCCCATGAGATCAGAACACCAATGAATGGTGTTCTAGGTAAGTTGAAAACTCTTTTTCATCTTTGTTTTATATCTACAGTATACAGTGCCTATTATTTATATTTATATATAAAACACATCACAAATAAAAGCTTCCATTATGACCTTGCTCTAAAATTGGACTTTCAGGAATGTTGCATATGCTTATGGACACAGATCTAGATGTAACTCAGCAGGAATATGTGAGAACAGCACAGGGTAGTGGAAAAGCTCTAGTGTCACTTATAAATGAGGTTTTGGACCAGGCAAAGATTGAATCTGGTAAGCTAGAGCTTGAGGCAGTCCTCTTTGACTTACGAGCAGTTTTGGATGATGTATTGGCACTATTCTCTGAGAAATCTCAAGAAAAAGGAGTAGAGGTAAAATTTCTTCTTGTCTCTGGTTGAACTTTCATTATAGTGAAGTTTTCAAAGTGTGCATTGTCTAATCATAATTGGCTTTTCCTGCTTTATTTTGTGGGGATCGCAGTTGGCAGTTTATATCTCAGACCAGGTTCCTGAGATGCTAGTAGGTGATCCAGGAAGGTTTCGGCAAATAATTACAAATCTCATGGGTAACTCAATTAAGGTAAGTATGCACTGCCAAAAAGAAAGAAATTCTTTAGAGAGAAAGGAAAACATATATCATAAAAAGTTCTATCAAACCTGTTCCGACTTTTTATTTTGTAGACTAAAGTTCAAGTCAGCAAAAATTATTACATCACGATGTAGAGTTACTCTGGTACCATGCTGCTGTGTTTTTGTTTGAAAGTTTGTCCTCTTCTTGGGAAAGTGGGGTTAAATTGGGTTAATTCAACTGTTCTTTGTTATACATTCTGAGTTGTTAAGTATGGTTCAGTCAATATTGTCATGAAATATTTTTAATAGTGAACCAATTTCTCATTGTTCTAGCCTAGACTAGTTATCCAAAGAGATAAAATGAGAAGTATTTTTCTCTAACAAGTGTCATGGAATCTGACGTTATAATTATTTTGGCAGTTCACGGACAGAGGACACATCTTTGTCACTGTACATCTTATTGAGGAGGTTGTCAATTCAATTGAAGTTGCGACATCACAGAATACCTTGAGTGGCTTTCCTGTTGCTGATAGACGCCAAAGTTGGCAAGGATTCAGTACTATCAATCAAGAGGGACCTCTTGGTTCTTTCTCTTCTTCCTCCTCTGATCGCATTACTCTTATTGTATCTGTTGAGGATACAGGTGAAGGTATTCCTCTAGAAGCCCAATCACGCATATTCACTCCATTCATGCAGGTTGGCCCATCCATCTCCCGGAAACATGGGGGAACTGGTATTGGGCTAAGCATTAGCAAGTGTTTGGTTGGCCTCATGAATGGGGAAATTGGATTTGTGAGCACCCCCAAGATTGGATCTACTTTCACATTTACAGCTGTCTTCACCAATGGATGCCCTACTTCAAATGAGTGTAAAAGTCAGCAAATCAACAACCAACCCAACCTTGCATCCTCAGAACTTCAGGGCATGACTGCATTAGTTATTGACCCTAGACCTGTCCGAGCTAAAGTGTCAAGATATCACATTCATCGGCTCGGTATTCATGTTGAAATCGCTTCAGATTTAAATCAAGGCTTGTCAATTGTGAGCAATGGGAATCTAGTTATCAATATGGTCATGGTAGAACCGGAGGTCTGGGATAGGGATTCTGGCATTTCGTCTCAGTTTATCAGTAACACAAGGAAAATTCTGGCATTTCCTCCAAAGTTTTTCATTCTTGTTAATTCCAGCTGTTCTTCCCGAACAAGTTCTGTAACATCAGGCTTTCATAATCCAACTTTCATCACAAAACCTCTGAGAGCAAGTATGCTTGCTGTTTCTCTACAGCGAGCCATGGGTGTTGGGAACAAGGGAAATCCTCGAAATGGGGAGCTCCCGAGTTTGTCCCTCTGCCATCTGCTGCTTGGGAGAAAAATTCTCATTGTGGATGACAATAGTGTGAATCGCACTGTAGCAGCTGGAGCTTTAAAAAAATATGGAGCTGATGTGGTTTGTGTTAACAGTGGAAAAGAGGCCATCTCTTTGCTGAAGCCACCCCATCAGTTTGATGCCTGTTTCATGGACATTCAAATGCCAGAAATGGATGGGTATGCAACAGCAATATTTCTTCTAAATATTGATAATTCTGCTTTGGAGTTAAGCTAAAATTATGTTATTTTAAATTTATACAATTGCTACAGCTAGAAGTATAATTACTAACATTTATTAGCAATATAGCACATTAGTTGCTGACATAAGTCCTTGTTGCAACAGTTTTGAAGCTACTAGGAGGATCCGGGAGATGGAACACCTTGTGAACAAAGGAGAAGTGCTTGTGGAAGGCTTAGAGAATCTTTCAAACTGGCACATACCAATTTTGGCCATGACGGCAGATGTGATCCAGGCAACACATGAGGAATGCTTGAAGTGTGGAATGGATGGATATGTTTCAAAACCTTTTGAAGCTGAACAACTTTATCGGGAAGTTTCACGGTTTTTCCCGTCATCTTGATAAAAGATACAGTGCTGATCTTAACCAGGAGGGTTCATGGTGATGGAAGCATTGCTGTCTGTTCCCTAGGACTCCATCAAGTGCATAAATAGGTTCACAAGTCTCCTGAGAGTAAGTTCTCCCTTTACCCTATGAATATGACCAATGAAATTCTAGCTCTTCTAAACTTTAAAAGTTTGATGGTTTTCTTCCCCATTAGAGACTGAAGAAAGTAAACTAAAAGGGGAAGTAGTTTTTTTATTTGTGGGAGGAGAAAATAATGGACTGTGGAAGTGGATCATTCTGCCATTTTATCACCTGTTCCATTGTCTTTTTAATGAGCTTGAAGATTCTTGGTTTAAAATTTTGTTTTCGTGGCAGGGAGTGTACGTAGGAGACAATTTTATTGATTGGAATTGAGTTTGAATTGGTTGTTGTGGCATGGAAACCTGTTGGTTCTCCCATGTGCCATTTGGATATGGAGCTGAGGGAGAATGAATGGAAGAGTCGCGTGTATAATACAGGTTCTGGGGGTCACATCTTGTATGTCTGATGATAATAAAATTTACAGTGCTCTTGGGGAGCTCGGAGTACTGATGTATGTATTTATGTATCAGTAGAGATTAATTAGCTTCAGGGCAACAAAGGAGTGGAAGTGCACCATTGTACATGACTTGCAGTAATAAAGGACGTGATTCTGATTCATGATCATGACTACTCTTTGAGTCGCAACAGCTTCGCTTGCTTCCTTTTGCTCCTAACACAACTGGAATTCCCATCCTTCTGTATATTAGTTGAGTAATCGACCATTTTTTTGGGTCGAATTGTACATTTTCAGTTCCAGAATCCCTTTCAATTTGTTATCTTGCCTTTAAGTTTTAACTAACGCTGTATCATATTTTGACAAGCGACATGTTTAGGGAGATACTATACAGACAGCAATCATTATTATGTATATTTCATTGTCATATGCCACGATATGGTTTTCATAAATGATTACAGCATGCATGTTGCAAACACTTCAGTCAATGAAATCCCCTTTTCACTATCTCTGTCCTTGTGGTGTGAGTTGGCCGCTATGATAAACTCGGTTCATACTATCATGTTTGGAAATGCTTCTGTTGTCACAAAAGTTGTTTATTTTTTTTTTTTGTCTGAGAATTTATTTTAAAATTTTAAGGTATTTGAGAAATAATTAAAGTACTTTTAGGTGTTATAGACGTAATATTAATTTTGAAACAGAAGTTAGAAATTAAAACTTTTGCCTTTAGGAAAAAAAGAAGTTAAAAATTAAAAATTTAAGACATTTTAATTCAAAATTTTTTATCATACTTTTGGCCTTAAACTCTTTAACAATACAAATTCTTTATCTATAAATTATACTTATTTTTAGAATAAATATATATAATATTTTGAGAGATAAATTAAAGTATCGAACATTTATATATATATATTTAAAATATTTAGTGATTTTATTTTGTATATTTTAATTAATTAATATGAATAATTTAATAAAAAACATTAATAATAAATATTTATCTAATTATTTAAATAAAATTAGTAGGAAACTAATATAAATTTCATTTTTGATCATTTGATAATTAAAAGTATTCTTTTTATACAAATTATGAAACACAAACTATTTGCTAAATATTTATAAAAATTCTTTTCAACTAAATTATCCATACACAAATTAATTCTCTTACAACATTTTTTGTAAAACTCTATTTGAGAAAAAACCATTTGAAAATAAATAAATTTTAGAAGCAATGTCAAATGTAACCTAAGCCTTTGTTTGTTGGATGGAAGAAAACGAGTAATAGTTATGAAAATAAGTGAGCAAATTATATTTATATTAAACTTTAACGGAGGACATTTAACTAAATAATTTTGTTTTAAAATTAACACATATATAAAATGTATATTTCATTAGTAATAAATAAATAAAAATGGAGGAACGAGTAATATTATAATAAATTTCAAAATTTCAAGTGTGATTTTTAAAATAAAATAGATATTAAATATAATTTTATCAAATCTAAAAAATCATTCATGTAATTTGAATGAAGCCTTGTCATACAAGAAATTACAAAGACAAATAAATAATATTTATAGGATGAGAGTAACAACAACGTCGATATGTCCGAGTGGTTAAGGAGACAGACTTGAAATCTGTTGGGCTTCGCCCGCGCAGGTTCGAACCCTGCTGTCGACGTTTTCGCTTTTTTTTTTTTTTATACATTTTCCTATAAAAAAGAGGAATTATATTTAAATAGTTAAATTATTTTCATAATTCCTATAGTTTTATTTAATTTTTAATTTAATTTTTATATTTTAAAAATTTGTAATTAAATTATTACAGTCTAAAAATTTTTAAACTAATTTTTATTGTTAAATTTTTTAAAATTATATTAAATTGTAATGTTATTAACAAATAATATTTTAATATTTTAAATATGTATAATTTATATAAAACTAAAAAATAAAAAATAATATAAAATTAATTTATATATATGAATTAAAATATAATTTATATTAAGTAATATATGTATATTGAATTTAATTAAATAAATTTATAATGTTAAGATAATATATAATTATATCATTAAAATTTAAAATTATGATAAAAAAATTTAAACTTAAAGAATAATTTAAAAATTTATTAAATTATAAAAATATAATTAAAAATTAAGTAAATTATAGAGACTGAATAATTTAATATATTTAAGTAACATTATTTATTTATTTCTATATAATATATACAAATTTTAATTAATTATTCGAAAATGAATATAAAAGCCCCTGGAGTTACCCCTAACGCCTCTGTCGCGTGTGCTTTGTTTGTAGTGTAATCCCTAAGGTCATAGGTTGAGGTATAATAGGTATTGCTAGGTAGCTCGCTAGGTAGCGTGAGTGTTAAGCGGAGGGAAGGAGTTGGTGGAGGCGGTGATCAGATGGATCCAGACGGTTTGGCAAGGGCATTCGTGGAGCACTACTACAGCACCTTCGATACTAATCGTGCAGGTCTTGCCAATCTCTATCAGGATGGCTCTATGTTGACGTTTGAGGGTCAGAAGATCCAAGGCTCTCAGAACATCGTAGCCAAGCTCACCACTCTCCCCTTCCAGCAGTGTCAGCACAGCATCACCACCGTCGATTGCCAGCCCTCTGGCGTCAACGGCGGTATGCTTGTTTTCGTCAGCGGCAACCTTCAGCTTGCCGGTGAACAACATGCCCTTAAGTTCAGCCAGGTTTCTATTTGTTTCTCTCTTTTTTTTTTTTTTTTATTTCTTCCTTGCTGGATCCATAATATTGAGATTATTTCCTCTAGGGTTTTTCGGTTCTTTGTGATTATCATGCTTTATATGTTGCCTGATCGGTTTGGCATGGCTTTTACTTACATAGATTCGATGATTTGGCATGATGACTTGTGAATTTGAAACTTGTGCTTGATCTACCTTAAATTACAACTTCCAATCCTGCATATCTGTTTTGGACTCTTGGTTTAGAGTTTGTATGATCCAATTGTAGTTAGTGTTTATTGTATTTTGTTTCTGTCTGGTTAGATCCAAAATTTTTTCTGGTTTACTTCCTTCTCTTATTGTCTCATGTCATTCCTTTCTTTGACATAACTCCATTTAATTTGGGTGGGATAGGTTAGGGACCAAGATATATTGTTTTAAGTTATTGTTTCAGTTGTTTACATAATTATTTCTGAAATGGGCCTAAAGATGCGTAGGATTGTTATCGGATGGTATCATAATCGTGCATGATTGTGATAGTTGCTTCTTCAGCCAAGCGCGTACTGCACTGCATAGCACACAGAAAAATTGAAATGTGGTTCACAGGATTATATAATTCAAAATTAATATAAAATAAAAAAAATAACGGTGCAAATACGATTATATAATCAAAGAGCAAGTTAAAAAATTTGTTGAAATTGAAGTATATGGATTCAGAAAGAAAGCTTTGTGGTCCCTTGAGAGTGTTTGAGCATGTTTTTGAAAATATAAGCATTATGGTGGGGAAACTATCTACTTGACTATGTGTGTATAGATTACTCAAGTTCTCACAGCTTAGTCATCAATAGTGAGCCTGAAATATCTGATTTAATGTTTGCCAATAGCTAATGACTAATGGTGAGTTAGTGCAAACCTGCTGTTGTATTCTCTAGAATTCTTCAAACATTTGGTGTGCACACTGGCTGCTGCACCCCATGACCCTGAGTCTAACTATGTGAGAGAATTAGAAGAAAGAAACAGAGAGATAGAACAGAGAAGGGAGAGATGAATCCATGAAATCAAGAAGGGAGAGATGAAAGAACGAAGAGGGAGAAAGGAACAGAGCTGATGAAGAACTAAACCTAATCCATCAAGGCTTTGAGAGAGGATGAAATAGGTGAATTGGCCATTGAGCAGGGGGCTTAAAAATCCTCAATATTGCCCATTTCATCTGCACTGTACCATCAACAATTATGGATGATATGTTTTCTTACAATGGATATTTCCATACTATGTAGGATTGCTGTATCTTGCTGCTTTAAATTGATTAAACATCCCATGTTAAGTCGACTTTCTTTGGACAAGAATTTGGAATTACCTGAATAATGCTTTTTGGCCATGTTACTATATACTATTTTAAGGATATAACTCCTCTTAGACTTTTTAAATAAATGCCAATAGTTTGCTTGGGCAATATTTTTGCAGAAAAAGCAAACAAAATAAAAACTGAAGAATTTTTAAATAAATGCCAGTACTTGTTTGCTTGGCCAGTATTTTTGCAGCAAAAGCAAGCAAAATAAAAAACTAAGGTTAAGAAGTATTTGTTTGGATAACTATCCTGGCAAGATGAGGCTGATTTTTATATTATCTTTGCAAAAATTTAAATCTGTTATGTGGATTATTGTCTGGTGACATTTTCTGTCTGTCTGGCTGTCTCTCTCTCTCTCTCTCTCTCTCTCCCCCACACACACACTTTCTGTTTTGCTTTTCCTTTTGGAAGCATATTGTTAATGTTATATGTAGTATTTATTTCCTTTTATACATGTAATTCTTTTTTCATAATTGCTTTTTATGTCCTTTAATAGTTTATTTGGAGGATCATGTGCTGTCCAAATTACCTGCCTGTCCTTTTACCTCAGTGGTATCTGCGTGAAGGATTTTTCTGGATAAGCATATCACAAATGCTTGTATTGTAGCATGGAATCCTGATCCAAATTGATACCACTGAAGAAGGGGTATGGGATCAATTTTCAGCTTTGTTTGAAACAATTTTTGTGTAGTTCTTTATACCTATGAGTACGATGCTGATTTTTCCTTATATAATGATTACTTCAAATATGATGCTCATTGTATTTTAAATTCTTAATGTGGATGTGGAGATATTTATCGTGGTTTGTTGTGTATCTTCTGGCTTGCTCTAGAATTTCTTCTCTTCGGCTAATTCCCTAATTTTGTTATCAATCATGTTGACCAATCTTGTCGCTGTTTTTGCTCTCAGATGTTCCATTTGATACCAACACCGCAGGGAAGCTATTATGTGTTGAATGACGTATTCCGTTTGAACTATGCATGAAGATTGACAGTTGAATGTGACCTGAAGGGCCCATTGAATCAGTTTGCCTATAGCTTTGGTTTGGACATTTGAAATCGATAATGGATCCTTTTTGGTGTTTGTGTTGAACGCTTGTGTTCTGTTTAGAAATTTCTGTTGTGATTGGTTAAAACGCTTTCAAGGATAAATTGTTCAAGATACATGGTACTGGATTTTGAAACTTTTATCTCGATATATCTTGTCTGAGAATTAGGCCCAAGCGTCACATTCGAATTTTCTGCATCGATCAAGTTGGTTTACGTATGCTGTCAATGATGTTTCATTCTATCTGTCATCTGATTGCTGAATATAAACGTTAATTTCAACACTAATCGCCAGGACCAGACTTGCCACAGATTGGCGTTTCTTCTAAGCTCATTCAATAATAATGCTAATTTCCTTGCTTTCTCGTGCTAAACATTCTTTTCCTTTGGATCGGTGGTGATGTCACACTCCAAACGGTTGCATGTGAAAGTCAAAAGAAGGTAGTACGGGTAAAATATCCTGAAATACAAAGAGTCAACTTAGTCAACTTATTTAAAAATTTCCTTTGTTTATTATTCTGACTCTCATGCTTCTAACTAGGCGAACGTAAAGCCAAAGTAAATATTTCTAAAAAATTGGTAATACCCGCGAAAATGAATTCAGATAGAATGATTTTTCTTTAGTTTTAAAAAAGGTTTAACCTAGAATTTCCCGTAGTTCTATATCGAGTGAGATACAAGCTCTATTTTTTAAATTTTTTTATGGATAATTTTTTATTAAAAGCAATTTTATTTAAAATATTAATAAACATTAAATGTAAATATATTTTTTAATAAAAATTTAAATATTAATTTATCACCTGTGAAAAATTAGCCACACAAAAAAATCAAAATTTGCTTATGCTGTGAGCAGTGGACTGAACATCGCTTTGGTACGTCAGAAGATATATCCGTTGCCAAAACTAGCAAAGTAATCTGAATCCTCAAACTCAATGAGTTTAATAAAAGAACCCATCATTTGCATTTATACATGTAATACCTTAAGAGCCACACATCAGTTTCCTCGTTTCAAATTTATTTTCACTTCCAAGTTTCAACCATTTTTCAGAATGGACCAAGCTTTAGAAAATGGCAAGAAACAGTAAAACTGGTTTCATTGTTATTCATTACTGAAACTTAATTTTGACATGTCCACATGAGGCACCTCTGGAATCTTCAGGGAAGAAAGAGCCGCAGATTCAGGTTGGTGTTCCTTGTTGTCTGCTTCCTGGCTATTCGTATCTGGGACTTTGATCATCCCTGTAATCATACTTCCGAAGGTTCTAAAAGGGTGACTCAGTCCATCTTTCACTTTCATAACAAGAGAGACCTCTGATAGTTGCCAAGCTACAGTGAGGACAATCATGACCGAAAGAAGACAATGAGTAACAAAATTCTGCCTTTTTACCTTCTTCAGTTCCTTCACTAGCTCATCATTTCCCATGCATCCTCCATCTACTTCAACGACTTTCACATTTTCATGTTCTATTTTTTTAATTGCAGAAGCTACCATCTCTGAAGGGCAAGAAGCTTCCAATTGCTCAAATGTGCCATCTCCTTTCATCTTTTCCAACTGTTAATAATTTGACTTAGTGTATATGATTTGTCTTTTCATGTTCTAGTATGTATCAATCTCAATCATTTTATATTTGCACCCTATTGTAGACTTATAGACCAAGAATGATCGACAAACTATAAAACAAAAACCATATATGAGGATGGAAAATCAAACTACAAATGGTCAGATCTAAACAAAGCTAGGCAAAGGCTCAAAAGCTGATACTACCTCCATCCAACTTCACCACTTTTGGCATATTCATAGGGGAAAAATACCAGAGCATAAATAATGATTGATCATAAATCCATGAAAACGAACAAAGGATTTTGGGGAAAGGAAAGATGCTCCCATATACAAGCCACACTTGTTCTTATACCAATCACAAAAGTAAGGGAAGCCAAAAAATTCATATAAAATAAGACACACTGACTTAATGAAATTGATAGCATGAACCTACTTATATGAGAATCACAAGGTTGCAACTGTGCCCAAAAGCATGTGAAATAGATATAAAAGGAGAGGATATTTTGATATCAATTGGCAGTCTTGACTAGACATCTTAAATTGCCAACATATGCCTTTGAACAATCAAAATTGGGTTAGAGCCTAATCTGCAAAATGTTACAAGGAGGATGCAAAAGGACTAGTTCGACAGCCAGAGAAAAGTGAACATTACTCTGGATCCGTACAAATTTTGACGAAGTGATGAAGTGAAGAGAGAAAAAGAAAAAAAAAAAAAGAGAGAGAGATAAAGCAAGAATCATAGATTAGGACTCAACTATATATATATATATATATATATTTTTTTTTTCTTTCTCTCTTTGGACTCCACAGCTCCACCACTTCACCAAAATTCATACTCAGACGATCGTACTCAAGTGAACACACAAAAACACACGGACAGAGAGAGAGACTCTGGAACTCAATCTATAAACCGAAGGCGTTCGAACCAATTAAAACCAGGCTGATTATGATCTACATAATGCCATTTAGCGCAATAATCATGACCACTAGAACAAATTAAATACACTAAATTATACTCTAACAATGAAAAAAGAAACCTTGAAGAACAATAATTAGTGCTGGGAAGTGGGAACCTACCTCAGAGAGAAGTCGGGAAAGAGCAAGTTGATATTCAGCATCGTCGTCGTCACTTTCCAGAAATTGATTCTTCCTAGTTTCTATAAGATTCTGAATTGCGACATTGATTAACTCAAACTTCCGATTTTGCTCCATGAACTGAAGTTTCCACGACCACAACCTTCGTGTTTATTTGGAGATCAGAGTCACGGGTTCCACAATTCTCGCCGCCCCAGCCCCACTCGCTCTAAAAGGAAGAAAGAACTATGGCTTTTTGAAAGATAGATACGTGGCTTTTTATTATGCCCTTCCTTTTATATTAGGACCTTTCTTTCATTGTGCTAGCAAACCTCGTCAACCTTTTATGCCAAAAATAACTTTGTACATCAATTTTTTATTTTATTTATAAATTATATTTATAATTAATTTTATTTTTAAAACTTTAAATTATAATCAATTTTATTTTATAATTTAAAATTATCTAAATTATTAAAAAATAATAATAATTTAATATTTGAAAAAAAATTTGAAGAATATGAACAAAATTTTGATAACATTTATTATTAAATAAAAATATGTATTATCAAATTATAATATTTTTACTCTCATTCAATCATTATATGATGTAAAAAAAATTTTAATAAATACTTCGTATATAATTTGAATAATTTTAATGATAGTTTTAAATTTTCTTTCAAATGAAATATTATATCATTATGTTTTGTTAGTAATTTAAAATTTTGAAGGTAAAAATGATTGTAAAAAAATTTTAAGAATGGAATTAAAAATGAGCCTAAAATTTAGAAATATAAAAACTGTTTTTCCAAAGTATGTGAAAGTTTATTGTGAAAGGGAAGAGGATTTAAGTAAAACTTTTATTTTGATATTTTTTATTTAAAATAAAATTTTTTTATATTTTTTTAGTAAATTATATTAAAATTTTTTTTTAAAGTTTGGTTCAATTATTTTTATCTTTTTTTTAGTTTTAAAAATTATACTCAGTATTTTTTAATTTTGATATAATGTTTCACAAATTTTTTTAAATATATTTTTTGTCAATAAAATTAATATTTTATACAAGATATGTTCATTTCAAAATAATAAAATAATTTAATTATTTTAATTAATATATTAAAAGTTTTATAATAAAATTTAACTAAATTTATTGTTATACTAAAAATAAAATTACAATTTTATTATATATAAAATATTATTTTTATTGAAAAATAAATTATAAAGTAAATGTAAGTTTATAAATTAAAAGAGTGATAAGGATGATTTAAGTAAATATCAGAAAATATAAATGTAATTCAGTTGATGATTAAATGCTTTTACGAAATTATATTATAATAAATTTATATATAATATATTAATATATATATGTATAAATATAAAACATATTTTAATATATTATAAACAAGAAGTCTAAGTAAATACTACTCGCTTTGAATATGGACTAGACTTGTTAAATCCAATTTTATGAAATTTAGAATGTAAGATTCTCTCTATTTAAAATTTTTTGTATGGATAACAATAGTATTTATAAAATTTTTTTTTGATAATTAATGAATACATAGACAAACTATAATATATAAATATATGCATTATGTATACATGTGTATGTATATTAGCATGTACATATATGTGAATGTATTTATATGTAATATATATATATTGAATAAATACATATACATATAAAAATATGTATGCAAATGTACTCATACACATGAATATATATAAATATATATGTATATGAAAGATTTATCAAATGAGAACACATTAGTTATGTGAAAGATGAAATGAG